>JAYESD010000003.1:149339159-149939159 GCA_036927565.1 Tuctoria greenei | reverse complement strand
ATAACTTTTAGGGCAAAAACAGCCACCACGATTTATGGCACTTGCAACTGGAATATAAACATGGAATGTGCAATGTACCTAAGTTAAAGGATCAATAGCAGGTCTCACTTAAATCTCAGTTTAAGATTCCTGAACGTGAAATATTCAAAACTACAAATAATTAAATAGACCTGAGCACT
Organism: Tuctoria greenei; assembly: GCA_036927565.1. Classification (NCBI taxonomy): domain Eukaryota; kingdom Viridiplantae; phylum Streptophyta; class Magnoliopsida; order Poales; family Poaceae; genus Tuctoria; species Tuctoria greenei. The sequence continues at coordinate 149,938,980 of JAYESD010000003.1, read as the reverse complement.
TTATTCAGTGATAGGAAAGTAACAGAACTTCATAGTTCAGGACAGAACATTATTCACCTGATTCATGAATTTCGCAGTGAAGGATATACCAAATTTTGTAGGAACCATAGCAATTCCTCGTTTTCTCCAACGATTATTAGCGTTAAAAGTATCCATGGATTTGCGAGCTTCCACAAAATTACAAGATACTTTTAGTTCATTCCACACCGAACTTATTCGACAGTTCTGGAGCAACTGGCCATAATGCAGTACAACTCCATCATCGTGAAAGTTAAGTTCCTGTAAAAACTCGGTTAATACCCTAATAATATGAAAATGCTATTACCATTACCAGAAAAATTATATACTTTTATTTCCTCGGGGCTTCGTTGCAGTTCTGTTGCCATGTGGTGGATCCAATTCTCTGCAATCAACATTCCTTGTGGACCACCAAAACCTCGGAAAGCAGTGTTACTTGGGAAGTTTGTAAAGCATACTTGCCCACTGACTCTGATGTTCGATATATCATATACATTTTCTGAATGAAACATAGCACGTTCTAGGACTGCCAGGGACAGATCAAGGGAATTACCACCATTGTTATAAATTTCAAGGTCTACAGCCAGTATCTTCCCATCATTGGTAAATCCCACCTAAAGCATAAAATGGCAGTTAAGTAATCTCAAAGTAAAATGAGCATGAGAAAAAAAAAGTATTGTCGATACATGGGCATTTACTGGTTACATGACAGTTGTCCAAAGTATTCACCAGTTAGTGTTAAGAATTCGTTATGAATATGATGTACTGAATAATACCCCATGGGGGCAATATAGGACTTGATACTAGAATAGGAAAACGAAAGGATTGCACCCCAGCTTAAATGCAAGGCATATACAATATGTTGCTTAAGGTTGATACCTTATATTTACCAAGGAAACTGTGCCTCTGTCCAGAAGTTACCATGTCAATATCTCTGTCCAAAATAAGCTTTACTGGCCTTCTCAAACAATAAGAGGGCACAGCTACTGCCGCAGCATATATTGCTGACCTGGTTTCTTTTCCACCAAATCCACCACCAATACGCTTAGTCTTGCAAACAACTTTTGACATTGGAAGACCAAGAACATTGGCAACATATTTCTGATGCTTCTGGGGAGCCTTGAAACAAATAAAAAGTTGTCAAAATAAAGATATTGTAAGTTAATATTGTAGAAAATCATGACACGAGAAACTGGTAGCAACATAAAAGGACCAACAATCCCAACAGCTCTTCATTCCTGAGACTGTGAGACAACTAGCCCAAATAGGCCTGCAAATATAGGGTTTAGAGCAGCAAACATAATGTATTATCAAACTAAAGAACTAACTTAAATCACAGCATTTTATGTTGACCTTACTATGCATTTATAATATAAAAAAGTTTTGTGGTTACATAATTTTGAAATTTTCATGATGTAACCGAGCGAAAGGGATGATATGAAAAAGTAATTACTACCTTTGTCCTTCAATCGTATCACATTCAAATATTTAGCTTCAAAAAAAAATTGTCATAGTTTAGCTAGCTATTCAAACAGTAACAGGTGATATGGGTATAGGTTCAACCAGTCAAGACAGCCGCAGTCCACTATGAAGTTACTCTCCTAACATCCCCAGATAGGAGATTGATTTTGGTATTCATTTCTATCTAGGTTACTTCTATAGAAAACTCATTATTTGAAGGTACAACCACATTGTCATCTGATTTTGATATTCCTTTCTATCTAGGTTACTTTTTAAAAAGCTCGTTATTTGGAAATGCAACCACATTTTCATCTATGTGACTGTGTCCCGCATGTGAACTTAAATCTCTAAAATGCAGAACATACTTGAGTGTGTGTGTCACGAGACAAAGGTGTTAAAGCCGCAAGAACAAAGTGGTGGAAGTTGAAGGATTAAGCGCAACAATCATTCAAAAGGAGGATGATCGCGGAAGGACCCTGGAGCGAAGAGGAAGATGCGGATAGTATGTGGGTGAAGATGGCAACTTACATTAGAAAGGTAGCTAGGGAGGTGCTTGGGTGGACAAAAGGTAAGAAACTTGTAGATAAAAACACTTGGTGGTGGAATGAGGATGTACAAAAAGCTATTAAGGAGAAGGAGTCTTATAAGAGTTGGCATCATGAGAGAAACGCAAGTAACATGGCGAAATATAAAGAGGCAAAGAAAAATGCAAGGTGTGTTGTGAGTAAAGCAAGGTGGCAGGCCTATGATGCGCTATATGAGAGACTAGGGACAAAAGAAGACGAAAAGGATATATACAAGATGGCGAAACTTCGCGAAAGGAAGGTGAGGGATCTCAACCAAGTCAAATGCATTAAGGATGAGGCAGATCGAATTGGATGAAGAGATTAGGAACAGATGGCGGAACTACTTCAATGGACTATTCAATGACGGGAATGAGACCATTAGGTTCGAGTTGGATGACACATTTGATGACACCAACAGACGACTCGTGCGAAGGATACTAGAGTCTGAGGTTAGAGAGGCCTTAAAAAGGATGAATGGAGGAAAAAGGATGAAAGAAGAAAAGGCCCTCGGCCCTGATAATGTCCCCATTGAGGTGTGGAGATGTTTGGGGGATGTAGCGATAGTATGGCTCGCTAAACTATTCAACCGCATTTTTCAGTCAAACAAAATGCTTGAAGAGTGGCGGAAAAGTACTTTAGTACTCATCTTCAAAAATAAAGGAGATATTCAAAGTTGTACTAATTACCGAGGAATTAAGCTTATGAGTCATACTATGAAGCTCTGAGAGAGAGTGATTGAATACCGCTTGAGGAAAGTGACCAATGTCACTAAAAACCAGTTCAGTTTTATGCCTGGGAGGTCCACTATGAGGCGATTTTCTTACTCCGTCAACTTATGGAGAGGTATAGGGAGCAAAAGAAAGATCTACATATAGTGTTCATTGACTTGGAGAAGGCATACGATAAGGTACCAAGGCCGGTCATGTGGTGGGCGCTAGAAAAACACAAAGTCCTAACAAAGTAAATTAATCCTATCAAGGATATGTACGATAATGTGGTAACAAGTGTGCGCGTAAGAGATAGTGAGACTGATACTTTTCCTATCACAATAGGACTACACCAAGGATCAGCCTTAAGTCCATACATCTCTTTCTTAGTGATGGATGAGGTGTTGAAGGATATACAAGAGGATTATCCCTTGGTGTATGCTATTTGCTGATGATGTAGTGTTGGTAGATGAAACTAGGGATGGTGTTGATAGAAAATTGGAGCTATGGAGGCAGACCTTAGAGTCTAAGGGGTTTAGACTTAGTAGAACTAAGACCGAGTATATGAGATACGACTTTAGTGATGTCAGGTGCAAGGATGGAAATGTTAGTTTACAAGGACAAGTAGTACCTAAGAGGGACACATTTCGATATTTAGGATCAATGTTATAAAGCAATGGTGATATTGACGAAGATGTTTGCCACAGGATCAAGATCGGGTGGATGAAGTGGCGGCAAGCATCTGGAATCTTATGTGATAAGAAAGTTCAACAAAAATTAAAAGGAAAATTCTATAGGACGGTGATCAGATCTGCGATGTTGTATGAGGTAGAATGTTGGCCAACTAAAAGGCAAGATGTCCAACAAATGAGTGTTGTTGAGATGCGCAAGTTACGATAGATGTGCGGTCACACAAGAAGAGACAAAATTAGGAAAGATGTGATACGTGATAGGGTAGGGGTGGCACCGATTGAGGAGAAGCTAGTACAACATCGCCTACGATGGTTTGGGCATATCCAGCGGAGACCTTCAGAAGCACTGGTTAACAGTGGGATTATAAAGAGTAGAGAAAATTTTAAAAGGGGTAGAGGTCGACCAAGGTTGACATGGCACGAGGCGGTGAAACGAAACTTAAAGGAGTGGGGCATACCTAGAGATTTAGCTCATAATAGAACTGCATTGAAATCAGCAATTCATGTGTCAGAATCTTAGTTTATTCGTATTTTGTTACTCTTATCTTCGTTCTTATTAATCTATTTCTAAAATAAATAAAATGTAGAATCTTTTTTTTTACTCTCATCTTATTTTCTATTACTTTTCTTCAAAAATTGTTGGGTTTCATTGCTTGCCGATCCTAACTTGTTTGGGACAAAGGCTTAGTTGTTGTTGTTGGAGAACATACTTGAGTGGATGAGACCATATGAACTTCATTTCCAGAATCAACTGGCCAGACAAGAGTGCCTTGAGGTTCCATATAGAAATGCTCTTGACCTCCAACTCGAACTTCTCCTGATATAATTCTGTCACATCCACCAGAAACAAAGCATTTTTCAATGTCGCCTTTTACAAGGCATCTCTTGGTATTTGGATGAAAACTGCCAGTTTTGACAGCTTCGTCTATAGACAAGATTGCTGGTAGCTCTGAGTACTCAATATGTACTTCGTTGGCGGCGATTTTCGCATTATCATGGGTGTCAGCTACAACAATTCCAATGATCTGTCAACAAGGAGATGTAATGGACACCTATGAAACACCTAGATCAGTGTGAAGATGCATAAAAAATAAAATTAAGAAGGTACCTGGCCAACACAGGTAACGAGGTCTGATGCAAAAACCTCCTCATCATGTATAATTGGTCCAATATGGTTGGCACCAGGCACGTCTTTTGAAAGGAACAGACCAGCAAACCCAGGGGACGATTTGGCAATGGAATCATCAACAGATATTATGCGAGCATGAGCCTTCTTACTCAGCACCAGAGCAGCATGCAAAGTATTGGGGGGTATCGGTGTGTCATCGGTGTATTCAGCCTCACCAGTGACCTGGCATGGACAATATTTCAAACTATGAAAGTCGAAAGGGAGGACACAACATACACATCACATGGAGAACATTATTAACAGAACGTTACAGCGATGTCATAAGGATGTTGCAGGGCCCAACAGTTATAGACATGTTTGCTACTCTTGCCTACCGTGCCAAAAAATTACTGGGTTGTGAGTAGGAAGTGATTTTTATTGGCTCTCACTAGCATGGACTTCTTGCCTACTAGCAAAGCTAGGCTATAAAAAATAAAAGAAAAGTTAAACATGTCCTTAGTCTTAAGAACAAAGGAGATTAAAACATATTTGGCTATTAGCGCATCAGATAAATAAAATGAAGACCGTACCTTTCCAGACTTATTTACTGTAGGCATCACATAGGCTAAGGAAACAATGTATTATCTGTCATTTAAAGGAAATGAATAAACAGAGCACCCGATCATATAGGTCCTAGTGTTGCACTTCTCCAAATACATCTACAATGTGGAGAAAAAATGACTATGCATTTGTATAGTATTGTTTTATCGTTTGCCATTTCCGGTTCTCCACAGTACAGATGAATTGACATTGAATTCATAAATGTACTGGCACACATTGAATTTTGCCTGGTGCCTATTTGTGCTTTTCTATTGAGATGTCTAAAAGGCTAGGGCCAATGAACTTCCATTGCTTTTTTTTTTTGAGCTCAAGCTGCAAGGGAAGCCCTCGCAGAACATATATTTAAGAGTTAAGTCGAACAATTTACAAATTGTAGCCACATGTTTATGAGTTACACTATGGAAGGGAGAGTGAGATAGCGGTTTTCCTAAGGCAGGAAAAGCCCCTAGAGAGTCCCTATCCATTCCTCAATTGTAGGTCTATGAAGTTCTTTGAAACGGCAACACTGGGCAGCCAGCGAGGTAATAAAGCAAGCCTTCCATGCGGCAACTGAGGGTTGAACTGCTCTGAAGATTTTCGCATTCCTTTATTTCCAAATTTCCCAGGCCGCATTAGCGAACACTTCCATTGCTTTATTATACTATGGCGCGTACATACTACATAGATGTACTCCTTAGGGAAGCAAATTCACAAGAATCATTGGTTGCTTCAACTGTTAATGAGTTAATGTGAACCAAAACGGAATTGCATCAAAATTTAGATTGCGTACAATGATTGTACATTAACAGTACCTGAAGCGTGGCTGACATATGAACCATTGGCTGGCCCACAGAAGTTCCTTGTCTGACCAATTCATAACCTTGAGTCCCAAAAGTAGCAGGCCTACTGTGAGACTGTACAGCTGATAGATGAGATCCATGCAATTCCTCCTTTAACAATCCTTTTCTGTTCATTTCATGAGAAACAGAAAGGAAAAATTTGAAAAAGAAACTCAAAGTAAGCGATCTGCGAAATTCAATCATTCCACCAGGTGCATTCTCTGATAGAGGGATATCTTCTTTCAAAAAATTGAAGGCATCATCCAACAATTCAGAATTCCATTTCTTTCCAGTAAGAAACCTTTCGGTTTTTGAAGCCCTAAGGGGAACTGCAGCAACCCCTCCGTACACAATGGAAACATCAGATATTATCTGATTCCCTTCAGCTTCTCTTAAATATACACGCATTCCAGCATTCACTAAAGCAATGTCATCCTCCCTTCTATGTGCCTGTTTAAATTCTTTGACGTATTCCAAAGGCCTTGTCCATGGTAGTATAACAGAAAGAAATATTTCATCAGGCTTTAAATCAACTTTACGGTAACCAAGAAAGAAATCTTTTGCCAGGGTACTTCTAACATTTCCTCTCACGTCAATTATCTGGAATCTAGCACATGTAGCCATCCAAAGTGGATTCAGATCTGATATTGGACTAGCTGTACAAATATTACCACCAACAGAAGCAACATTCCTGATTTGTGTTCCCGCAAACCATTTCAACTGCCGTAGTATTGCATGGCAAGATGAACTTTCATGTGATTCACGTTCCGCAATAATCTTTTTAAAGAAATTTTGAAGCTGTGCAAGTCTTACAGAAGAACCAATTTGTATGCCATCTTCTTTCACTTCAAGAACATTAAGCTCTGGAACATGAGTAACTGAGATCACAACCTTATATTGAGCATTCTTGAACTTTGTTTCAACACCCACTTCGGAGTTACCAATGATGAGCTTTGCATCCGGGAAAGAAGATTTCAGATGTAGTACCTGCTTTAGTTTCAGAGGTCTATACCACATGATCCCATTAAACCCATTTAATTTAAGTGGTGTAACTTCTCTCAGCTGAAGCTCTGGGGGGAAGATGAGTTCTCTCTCAAGATATGCATTTCCATCAATTTCATTGTATGACCAAGATGAATACATTTTCATTGGCAATGACAATGAAGACTCGTTAGCATCGACTTCCACCTCATTTCTGCAGGAACAAGGCTTCCCTGTTGAAGGGCAAATAGTTTGGCCGTTTGTACTTTCTGAAGATGAGTTGGTGTATACTGAATTATCTGTTTTTGCAAATACGCGGAAGGCATCAATTATTGGTCTGTATCCAGTACAGCGACACAAGTTGCCTGCAAGGCTGTCTTCAATCTGGTCTTCAGTAGGAGGCTGTTTGCTTGATCTCAACAGTGCATACATAGACATCACGAAACCAGGGGTGCAGAATCCACACTGAGAGCCATGTGCATTGGCCAAAGATTCCTACAAGGAATGTAAAGCCATAAGAGGACACATAGGTTATCCTCAAAAAGTAAATGTTTATGCGTAGGAAAGGAGCTGCTGGAACCAATACCAGCCTTGTTCCTCAATCTCCAAGAGCCAACCAAATGAGAGACAGAACTTTCAAGACGTTTTTAATGATTAAGAAAAATGAAATATTGAAAAAAGAAAAATATAGCCTGTAAAAATAATCTTCTTCAGCACACGTTATTAAGAAATGTCAATATGGTTGTTATGAACCAAATTAAATGGCCACGGACCCAACCGATGCAGCCTCGCCTATATCAACAACAACAACCAAGCCTTTATCCCAAGCACGTCTGGACCCAAGCAATGTGGCCTCGCCTGCATAATCTGTAAAAATAATTGGCTTGTGGTCAACCTATCTACTATAGCAGATTGCTGTAGTGCACAAGTAGCCGACCTCCCTTTATCACCTAGCACTAGCAGGTTGCCCATGAGGTCGGTACTTTAGTCGAGTGGGCCATGATGTGTCAAACCGTTACAATACAATATATCATTAATCTGTACTTTGTTGTATTCTTTATTCTTTATAAACTATTTCACAAATCATTGGTAGAAAAAGAAATAAAAGAAAATGTAAGAAAATGTCTAGCTCAATCATGTCCAGACAGGTAATACAAGCAGCTGCCACATGGATATCGACAGGCCAGCAAGAAGAGTGCGTCACCTGAACTGGGTGCAGACCTCTCTGCCGATCTCCAATTCCCTCAACTGTGATTATGTGCATTCCTTCAACGGAATAAAGTGGAGCCAAGCATGCATTGATTGCAAAATGCCTGGATGAATTAAATTATTTAGAGATAACTGCTTATGTGTCCCTGTTTTGATCTCTAACTTATGGTTGCCGTCGTTTTTCAACTTGGCATGTTTGCTTCTAAAAGGTAGGAGCAAGCATGCCAACTTGAAAAAGCGAGGGCAAATATACAGTTAAAGATCAAATTTGGGGCAACCACACAAAGTACCCTATTATTTATCACAACGGAAGCTTGAAGTTTGGAACAATTGAATCCATATAGAACAAATAATAAAACAGCATGTGGAATACAGGATTTCAACATTTCTATGTATAAAAGAGAAAACAAAAGAATGTATATCTGTTTTAGGAAACAGGGATATAAACTACCAAATTTTTTATAACCTATATATATATATATATATATATATATATATATATATATATATATATATAGAGAGAGAGAGAGAGAGAGAGAGAGAGAGAGAGTGCATAACATGACAGAGGAATATAATTCTCACTGTGACTTCTTCATAATTCTGTCATAGCACGAGACCATGACAGTACAGGCTCCGCAACCACCTTCACCACATCCAAGCTTTGTTCCTCGAAGGCCAATATCTAATATGCATAGTTAGAAAAGTTTAGACAGATAAACAAGCGTAGCAGACCTGATAGTGTTAGCTGGTAACACATCCCCTTATTCTGAAAAGCTGTTATGGTGCTCCTTTTAGATCAGATTGAAAAGAAAAGGTAAAATACTCCTGCACTTCCTAAACCTGGCCCAGTTTGTCAACTAGGTTCCTGAACTCTAAAAGTGCAAATTTTGGTCTTTAAACTTGCTTAATGCATCACCTAGTCCAGGTCTAGAATTACGAAAACACAACTTCAGATACAGATTTAGCATCCTTTGTCATACTTGTTATCCTTGTAGCGTGCAGCTCCTATGATGGCACTCCTATATATTTAACCCCTATGCATGCAATACAACTATCCAATTCAAATTCTATCATGGTATACAGAGACGTCACGATCACATGACCTAGCTTTTGCCTCTTTTCTCTGCTGAAACCCTGCATTGCCGCCATGGCCAACAATGGCTCTTCCATGTCCGATCCTCCACCATCTGGAGTGATGGACATTCCCCCCACTGATGCCTCCACCATCTTGGGCATTGAGTTTCCATTGGCTGATAAAGTAACGGATGCTGCCGTCACCTAAGAAAGGACGTCGCCGCCAATGATCGGAGGCCACGAGCAGCTGCGAGGAGTTTTGTTGCCTCCCTCCTTCCAAATCCTCCAATACCGCCTCCAGCGACCGCGAGGAGCATCACACACTCAGCCTTCTCCTGCTCCGCGGCTAGGATGTCATCTCCATTACTGTCCCGGTGAGCCCGTACCCAATGAGTTCTATGCCAAGGCTGCTGCAGCGGTGAGAGCACTCATTTGCCCGATAGTCGGGCACATCACCAGCCACGGAGTGGCCACCAACCTGATGCTACAGGCCACTCCAGGCATGAGGTCGACCCAGATCTCGCGGCTACCAATGCCCAACCTCTTGGCGGCACCGATAGCACAACCTCAAGTCATTTACTAGGTTACTGCCACATCCGTTCGTGTGGGGACCGCCACCAAGACCTAGGATGCCCGGGCCACCCCTAGGCATGAGGCAAGGGATGCCTCCGCCGACTGATAGGTCGCACTGCTCCTCTGGGAACAGCACTCCAACCAACAACACCAGCTCCAACCACCGCCGCCACCACAATAGGAACGGCAAGGGTGGCGATCCCTAGCCTTCCTTCTACAACCCATGGAGAAGCAACATCTCCATGTGGCCTGGACCAACTCTTGGCACTCAGCACCACCGCCCATCCCAGCTATTAAGGGGCATAAGATATTAAGGGGTGTTCATTCAGTTCAAATAAGCATTTGAGCAAAATGATGTGACTTCCCTTGCAGAAAAAAAAATGTTATATTTCAAAGGTTCACGTAACCATTTAGTGTTTGTCCAGCTCCCTAGGATCCAACGAGTTAGGATGCCCTCCCCTTGTTATGTAGTGAACGTCCCTCCCACCCACACTCAGACAACAAAACAGAAAAACGATGTGATCCACAATCAAGCAATACCAAATAACGATTGCCTTCTTGTATACATACTTAATCACATCAAATTCCTCCCAAACGTGGATGGAGGTACCCAACATTCCCATGAATCCAACCTATGGAATATAGCATAGCTCCATAATGCTTTGGTTGGAAGAGAGCAAGAAGAGCACACTTGATGCTAAATCGACCTATGGTTTGAGTGAACAACAGGTCCATTAGGGTGTGTAACTTACATTAGAACCAAGTTCATGTTTCCCGTGGTAACCAGGTTTGAAATGATGTTCAGTATGAGATTAGGCATCAAACAACCAAACTCAAACCATTATGTTTCCTGATTAACTTGCCGGATGCATGCTGATAAATCTATGGCCCATGAAAATACTTCAAATATTTCCACGGTAAATAAGTGCAAGGATTTAATTCTTTTAGCAGGTAAGAAAGCGAGCAACTCGTTATCAGTTTTGTGAATTTTAGATGTGAAGCATAACTTACATTAGAACAACAGGTTTCCCGTGGTAACCAGGTCCATGAGGGTGTGTAACTTACATTAGAACCAAGTTCATGTTTCCCGTGGTAACCAGGTTTGAAATGATGTTCAGTATGAGATTAGGCATCAAACAACCGAACTCAAACCATTATGTTTCCTGATTAACTTGCCGGATGCATGCTGATAAATCTATGGCCCATGAAAATACTTCAAATATTTCCATGGTAAATAAGTGCAAGGATTTAATTCTTTTAGCAGGTAAGAAAGCGAGCAACTCGTTATCAGTTTTGTGAATTTTATATTGATGTGAAGCATAACATGAAGTTAGAGAATAAAAGACTTGTTCACGCTAATGGTCTTCTTTCGCGCAAGTTGATTTTCAGGGGTATATATATATATATATATAGGGCATGAATCAATCTAGGTTGTTCCATAATTTGTGTTATCAAATTAGTAATTATATAAATAATAAGCATTAGGAAAGTGTCTAGATTATTTCCTACTTTAAACCACGTCATAGATGGCTAGGTTAGGTATCATGTAATGAACATTAATGTCGAGATAACCTACCATATTTTTTCTCGAAAACGCAGGAGGACTGCGCTTCATTTTATTAAGAAGGTTGAAACAGGGGTAAAGAACCCCAAATACAATACACACGCACACCCTTAGTTTTAGATTTACATTCACATCTTTTTCATAGCCACCACAACAAAACCCAAGCTACACCACTCTAATTTCCTGGGAGGGGGCCATTGTTGGGATGACCCCTCCGCTGGGCACCTTGGGCGGTCACTGGACAGACCTTGAGCGGTCACTGGACAGAGAGTCAGAGTAGGACTCTCCTAGGGGAACGTGTGGGGCCTGGACAGAGTCTGATTGGACTCTGCACAGGGAGCCTACCAGAGCCTAGAGTTTGGGTAGGACTCAAGTAAGGTGCGGCAGCACCAGTTATAGGAGTCCAGCAGCTTAGAGATATAGTTTCCTTAATAGATAGAGTCATAAGTCTATAAGGAGTCAAGTTGTATTAGGCTTGGAGTCTGTAACAGGACCTTATATAAAAAAGGTTTGCCCCCCCTTGTACGGCTGCACCCCATCAGAATAGAATAAAATATCAAGTCCCAGAGAAACTTCCTGTGCCAGCCCTGTTCTGCTCCTGTGCAGTACAGAGTAGCAGATCACATCTGTTGTTCCCATCAACTCTCCTGTTTCATTGCTGTGTACGCAGGACCAAGCACATGACTCTTCTGTTCAGTGCATTGTGCATTGGCCTTCTGTTGTAGCCTCTGTTGAATTTGTCCTATCCTGTTCGGCTCCAACAGGACCAGAAACCCCAACAGATCATCTACTCTCCTATCTCCCAACAGATCATCTACTCTCCTATCTGTTCGGCTGCACAAGACCTCCTCCAAGGTGCTGTTACCTGTGCTCTTCTCTGTTCTATCCAGGAAGTCTCATCTGGCTTGATCAGACCCTGATCAAGCTCTCAGGAGCTTCTGCGCACAGGAACAGAGCAAGACAGGTCCAGGATACCGGAATTCCAACAATTGTGGCATCAGAGTCGGATTTGACCTTGGGTTAAATTCAGCAACATGTCGACGGGTCCGAAGACCCCTCCAAGCAGCGGCAGCGTCACCGGCGGCAAGATCATTACGAGAACCCATCCGGCAGTTCGTGAGGTAAACACAGGAACCGGGTTCCCAATACTCACCAAGACCAACTAGGCGGAGTGGACTGTCATGATGAAGATCAAGTTGCGAGCGCGACTGCTTTGGGAGACGGTGGAGAAAGGCAATGTAAGCGAGCAAGAGGACATGATGGCGCTGGACATCCTCGTCAGTGCTGTCCCGCCGAAGATGATCACGACAATCGGGGAGAAGAAGACGGCGAAGGAGGCATGGGAAATGATCGCCCTCATGCGGGTCGGGGCCGACCGCGTGAAGAAGACGACGGCGCAGCAACTCCGACGTGAGTTCGAGGCCGCCGCCTTCAAGCATGGTGAGGGGATCGAGGACTTCTCCCTCCGGCTGAGCGGCATGGTGTCGCGCCTTGCCTCGCTCGGGGAGCCGCTGGAGGAGTCGGTGGTCGTGCAGAAGCTCCTACGAAGCGTTCCAGAACGCTTCCAACAGATCGTGGTGGCGATCACGACTTTGATGAACGTATTGACCCTCACATTGTCAGATGTGACGGGGCGGCCGCCTTCGACACGACGCAGCGAAGTGGAGGAGTTCATGACAGCCAGCTGTACCTCACTCGGGAAGAGTGGGAGAAGCAGGTGGAGGAGGAGCGGGCTGCCGAGTCTTCAAAGAAGGGTGGCCGCAAGGGCGCGTCAAAGAAGAACAAGAAAGGTTCCGAGAAGGACATTCCGCGGGACCAATGCAGGAAGTGCGGGAAGAAGGGTCATTGGGCCAAGGAGTGTCGGTCGAAGTCAGAGCAGGAGGAGCCGCAACAGCAGGCTCTCATGGCTGAGGCAGAAGAGGAGGGCGCCTTGTTCATGACAAGGACAGCCTCAGTACAGGTGGAGCCTGTACAGCAGCGTCCCACGTGCCCACTTGAGATAGTGGAGAGACGTGTCTTCGTGCACCGCGACAACAACGACGACTCCGACGATGACACATGGTACCTCGACACGGGGGCGACCAACCACATGACAGGCTCGCGCGCCGTTTTCTCCGAGCTCAATGAGAACGTCATCGGGACGATCAAGTTCGGCGACAACTCGATCGTGCGGATCCAGAGAAAGGGTACAATCATCTTCGCTGCCAAGACGGGTGAGCACAGGTGGCTCACCGGCATCTACTACATCCCGCGCCTCACCACCAATGTCATCAACATCAGCCAACTGGATGAGGATGGCTACCGCATCACAGTACATGAAGGAATGATGCAGATATGGGATGAGGAGAATCATCTTCTCACACGAGTGCAACGAGACGACAGCAAGTTGTACTCCGTCAAGCTCAACATCATGCACCCGGTTTGCTTGACCACACAAACAAAAGAAGCAGCAAGAGAAGGCTTCAGCACGTTTTACGTCGACTCCACGGGTCTAGCAGCCGCTGGACCATCTGTTCTAGGTGTTGGAACTGCTGTTCCAGGCACTAGAACAGTCCTGCAGGGGCCAGGAGGCCTTGCACAGGGCGCCAGAGTTGTTGGGGGATGGTCTGCAGCAGCTGGGAGGATTGTTGAAGGTACTGGGAGTCCTAAACAGTACCCCAGGGGTGCTGGACAGCACCCAACTGGGACAGCAGAAGGCCCTGGAGGCCCTGAACATGATGTTGTCCCTACGGGGGAGCACGAGGTTGAAGACTGGAGCTTCCACAAGACTTCTGAGCATTCTCTAGGATCCATCAAGTTGGTCAAACCGCCGACGAACATCGATAGCTACGTCGATGCCTACCACGATGGGGATGCATCTGTCACCTCTCCGGGGCACGCTCCACGAAGCCTGGAGGAAGGTGAGCTCAAGTTCTTCACCACAGAGGAGCCTATGTCGTTCATGGAGATTAAGTCCAGTGAAGAGGATGGAACATGGAACGTTGAGGTGGTGATGCTCAAGGAGCGGTTGATGGTCGAGGGTAAAGGCTACAAACAAGGTAGAGACATACATCTTGACCAAGAAAGTTGGAAGATAGAAGACCGTCGAGATAAGAAGGATTGAGATCCTGGACAAGCACCAACGTCAGGATCAGGAGGAGAATGTTGGATGACCCCTCCGCTGGGCACCTTGGGCGGTCACTGGACAGAGAGTCAGAGTAGGACTCTCCTAGGGGAACGTGTGGGGCCTGGACAGAGTCTGATTGGACTCTGCACAGGGAGCCTACCAGAGCCTAGAGTCCGAGTAGGACTCAAGTAAGGTGCGGCAGCACCAGTTATAGGAGTCCAGCAGCTTAGAGATATAGTTTCCTTAATAGATAGAGTCATAAGTCTATAAGGAGTCAAGTTGTATTAGGCTTGGAGTCTGTAACAAGACCTTATATAAAGAAGGTTTGCCCCCCTTGTACGGCTGCACCCCATCAGAATAGAATAAAATATCAAGTCCCAGAGAAACTTCCTGTGCCCTGTTCTGCTCCTATGGACTACAGAGTAGCAGATCACATCTGTTGTTCCCAACAACTCTCCTGTTTCATTGTTGTGTACGCAGGACCAAGCACATGACTCTTCTGTTCAGTGCATTGTGCATTGGCCTTCTACTGTAGCCTCTGTTGAATCTGTCCTGTCTTGTTCGGCTCCAACAGGAACAGAAACTCCAACAGATCATCTACTCTCCTATCTGTTCGGCTGCACAAGACCTCCTCCAAGGTGCTGTTACCTGTGCTCTTCTCTGTTCTGTCCAGGAAGTCTCAACTGGCTTGATCAGACCCTGATCAAGCTCTCGGGAGCTTCTGTGCACAGGAACAGAGCAAGACAGGTCCAGGATACCGGAATTCCAACAGCCATCAGGTGGGACAGCCCTCGCACACCCGCCATCATCCAAAGTTGGCGTTCTTGTCCGAGCATAATTAGTGCCTCTGCCATGTTAGGATTGATCCCATCAAAGACACACTTATTGCGGTGGTTCCAGATTGTCAATGCCCCCAAGATGATTAGTGAATTCAATCCTCTATTAGTGATTCCAGAGGCTGCCGTATTTGTCTTTTCCCACCATTCATCAAAGACTGGATTTGTTTGCTGAGGTGCAAGGGACACAACCCCACTTGTCGCAGTACTGTGTACCAAAACTGTCTTGTAAAGACACAAGAAACTAGTAAATGATCTATGGTTTCCTCCTATTGGTCGCAAAGTGGGCAATGCTCTGGATGGGGCAGCCCATGCCGCGCCAATTGATCCGAGGTCCAACATCTCTTGTGTGTTGCCAGCCACATGAACAACTTACACTTAGGAGGCGCCCAAGGAGGCGCCCAAGACTTCCAGATCCTATCAAAAGGCTTGAACAAAGTGGCACCCAAAAAAAGGTAGTCATAAGCCGATCTAGCTGAGTACTGGTCATTCGCCTCCCACCTCCAAATATGAATATCCTCCATCTCTTGTTGTCGCTGAACCTCCTCTAACATATCCCACAGTTCAATGCATTCAACAATAGTAGCAGCTATGAGGGTCCCTTGAATATCTGAAACCCAAGCATGATTTTTGAGGGCATCTTGTATTGTTCGCTTTCTCCTTCGCCTGTGTGGGATGGCAGCCAACAGAGAAGGGGCGATATCAGCAATGCATTGCCCATGCAACCATCTATCCGTCCAGAACATCGCTGATATTACGACATAATTGATATTACGAAAAAATCACGCACCTGATCAGGGACTTGTATCTATAGACTCGCCCAAGGGCGATGAGGTTTTGTTTTCTTCAGCCATAGCCAACGAGATCTCAATGTCCATCCTAGGATTTTGAGCTTGGAGATGCCGAGACCCCCCCCCCCCTTTCCATATATTTTTTTTTGTAGTTTGGTCTGCGTGCATCGTGAAGAGGTTCAACCATGTACTAGGCAGGTTTTTTATGTAGAGTCTTACTTCCATGTGAGAACACAACGACGATGTCCATAAATTGTGTCTCGATCTTTCACAGTACAAAAAGCAAGCATGAAGTAGCAACAACGATATATTATAGAAGTGTGGATAAACTCTCCCACTCGTGCCTTAGGTCACGATCAGAAGAGAACTCCCAAGAAATCAATATGTGCACCCAGGACTTGCCTCTTTTCACCACCCATGAAGGATCACAAACTTAATCTAAATCCCTCACAAGGATAGGTGATAATATTCGATGTGAAGTAGCTAATGGCATAGTCATCTAGAGTCTGGAGCAATGCTCACAGGGAAGTAAAATTTTATATAAAAACTTGCCTAGTACATGGCTGAACCTAGCATTTATGGTGCATGCAAGCACAAACTAACAAACCAAAATATGGCAGGATATTCCAACATTAATGCTTATTATATAAAACATAATTTTGTCATCTATGACGTTACTTAAAGTAGGAAATAATTTAGGCACTTTTCTAGTGTTTCTTATTTATATTATTACTCATTTGATAACACCAATTACGCAGCGACCTAGAATATATATGTCCATATACGTTGATTTTTCTTTACCTTTTTTTCTACTTTCCCTAACATATTTATCACTTTGAAAATCAACTTGTGTGTAAGAAGAACTATAACAAGTTTTTTATTCTTTAACTTTGTGTAATGGTTCACACTAATACAAAATTTACCAAGCAGTACCGATGACGAGTTGCTCACCTTATTACCTGCTAAAATAATTTAATTCTTGCACTTATTTACCATGAAAATATTTGAAGTATTTTAAGAGGCTTTGGGCTTATCAATTAGCTATTTCAGGTCTCACGTCTCGGACATTCCAATTCTATTTCAAAGTGTAGCTCTTTTCCAGCAGAGATACATTTATAGAGAAAAAAAAAACTACAGATTCCACGGAACTCGATCCCAATCCAGAACTAGCCAAAAGCACATCAAAGAAATTCTTTCTGGTCAAAAGGAAGGAAGAGGTGCACCAACAACTGCATCCCGCAACTGTGCAGTCCCCGTACCGAGCAAAGCACACCATACAAGACGCTCCTCCGCAAGTTCCCATAAAAGCAGACAAAAAAACAGAGAGGAGAGCGAGCGCGACCTCTGAGGTACTGGAGCAGAGTGAGGTGGGCGAGGCCGTCGGGGAGCACGCGGCGGATGCCGTTGACGTAGACGACCGCCTCATCAGACCACTCATCCTCACCCTCCACGGCCGCCCTCTCGTCCTCCGCCGCCTTGATGAGAGATCCCATCGGACTTTTCCTTCTCGGATGTAGACGGACAGTCGGACACGGGAGCTGGCTGCAGGCGCGCGACTCTACTGGCCGCGTGGCCCCGTGGGAGGTGTTTTTATTGTCGGGAGGATGCGGGGAGGGGAGGAATTGGATCACCGAAAGCAAAACCGACGTGAGCTACCTCTGCTCCGGCGATGGACGAGAAAGAGAAACCGGGTCATTCTGCTGGTTGGTGGGTCACGCACGGTTATCTCACCACGCCTCTTTTTTGTTGAAAAAGATCCCAGAGTCTGTGTTTCGGACGGCCTGATGATAAGTCTGGCGAACAAGATAGTATATGATGAGTTTCTGTTTTTCCTACCCACTCTATTTTTGAAGTTTTATTATTAAGATTGCAATTTTAATTTATTTTGAAATAAAATTATTGCTATAAAAACGGAGGGTTAAAACCATCGGTTATGTGAGATATCAATTTCTATACTCCTCGGCTTTAAAGATAATAAATGAATCTTAACGGACATATGAAGTGTATGCAACCCAGATATCTCCTCCGGTCTGTAATATTTGTCGTTGAAAAAGCTAAAGCTAGTTCTCTCGATGACAAATATTACGAATCGGAGGGAGTATATTAGAGTAGATATAAAACTCAACAAAAAAACATGTGAAATAAAATAAAGAGAGTGGAGCGTAAACAAAGTATCTATAAATTTAGTTTCGACACTTGAAGTGTTGATTTTCATGTTGTCCTATCAAGAGTTAAATTTTTATATACATTTCAATCTTTCAAGTCTCAATTTTCCGTCTCCTCTCATGTCAACATTGATCGTCCTTTACCCCTCATGATCCTAGTTGATATAAATATGATTTTAAGCAACTTTTGTGCTATTCTTTCTCGATATATTTTGTCCTCGCATGAAACATAGGACTGCTTGGAAGATACGTAGAATATGTATTGTCACATCAAAGGACAAATGCTCGAAGTCATGGCATCCTAATTTCTCGAAGCAATGTCGGTATCCAAATCACTTTTATCGTTGCATTAGGCAGTGTCTTGTACTCCGATTCAGTACTAGACATCAAGATTGTAGTTCGCTTTCTTGCACTCCCCAAGATGAAATTGGGGCTAAAAATATAAAAAATCCATCTATCGATCTTCTATTATCATAATGTTCGGTCCAACCTCACCAGATTTGACAAGGGCCTTTCAATCTTAAGCTCAATATCAATCGAACCACTAACATATCTCAAAATTCTCTTAATCATGGTGAGGCGTTGATATGCAGCGACATCAAGATATTGATTGTGACATCATGTCTCAAAGCTTAATAAGATTGATAGAAAACTCATACCATCAAGTTATACCTTCTTTTCTGGAAGCTCACCTGCAAAGAACTCTGAGGTTAAGCGTGCTTGGCCTGGAGCAAATTGTGGGTGGGTGACTGACTGGAAGTTTTCCCGGGTGCGCACGAGTAAGGACAAAATACGCAGAAAAGACTAGTGTTGGTTTGTGTGGCTAGTCTGTGGATGTGGTACAGTGTACCAGTACTAAACTGTGATACCCTGTTCCAAAAATGAACCAAGTTGATATGCCCACACCGACCACACCATCAAGTATACCGATTACATCAAGCAAGATGGAACAATCATCAAGTCAAGCTGCACCAGCTCAGGTTGTCGATGGACCAATTACTCGTAGCCGAGCTAAACAGCTACAACAAGAGGTGCACGCGCTACTTTGTGAAATTCCATTTATTAATGAGAATTATATACTTCCTAAATCGTACATGTTTCTATTACTCAGGTTCACCAAGGAGGATGACAAGGACACGCCAAGACTGAACCAGAGGGGATAACTACGTCGAACCAGTTCGGCCTGGCAGAACTGTCATGAAGAAACAGTCATATCTCTTGATTCATAGAAGCTGTGAAGGTCCATGAGTACTTGTTGGAAAGGTGTTGAAGTCAACTTTCTAATTCCACTAAGTGCCGAGTGCTTTAGAGGTTCCAGCTTGGCAGCCGAGTGCTTTTGGTGCAGACTGTTCAGAAGATCAACAGTCAGCCTGATATCCAAGTTTCCGTGAGAAACTGTATCACTCTACAATATTTCGTGAAGCATGCTACACATTGTGTGAAAGGTTATCAAATTATCTTTCCAACGCATCTGGTCCCATGTCTTTTGGATGTCCCTAGGTGGAGTTATGATTAAAACATTGAAGACCACCCAGAAGGCCAGAAGACATGCGGGAAATTGATGACCACTGCATGAATGATCAAGCCAGTTGGCCTTCCACCTTCCCACGTGGATTTTTCAGTTCACATATATTCTTATACTAGTTGTTGGTATAAATATCCCTCTTTTGTAAGCCAAGGGCAACTCTTTGATGAATTAAGATTATTCCAGTGAAATTTGCAGGCGAGCTGCTTGAGTGTCTTGCTCAACCCTTGTTCTTCCTTGTTCTTCTTGAACTTGTGGGGAGATCTCTCTGAGATCCACTAATTCGTGCTCTGCGGGTTCCAGTACGGCTGCCCCGTCTTGTGTGGATTAGCTCCGGTTGTGGTTCTGCGGTCGTTCGGAGATCGAGTCGAAGTCTTCGCGGTTTCGGTGTCTCTCTTCCCGTCGCTTGGTCGCATCCAACCTTGGTCAGGTATAAAGCTAGTTATCCGCGCTGTTTCTACAGCAAGTTATCTTTTTCTTGAACCTCCTGTCGTGAAGATCGGGCCGCCCTTCCCAAACCAAATTCGGTGCATATCACAAGTGTGACGCATATGTGTGCCCAAGATGTTCATCACACATACACGAGTACATCACAAACGATATACAGAAAATAACTATGTCACAAGAGTAAATAGGTACCTTATTACAATAATCCAATAGTTCACGAATTACAAGTCTCTAATTATTGCAGCGAATAGATAAACTAAACTAAATAGCGCGACACCACTCCACAGGCAGCTGACGATAGCCCGCGATCTAGTACTCCACATGATCCTCATGGTACTTCTAAGCATCACTTGTAACTGTTGGTGGGGGAATTGCAAAGGTGAGTACATGTCTTACTCGGCAAGTGTGGGAAAGTATGACATGTAGCTAGATACAAGAACGATAATAAATGGCTAATTGCATAAGAGTACATTCAAAACAGTTAAAATATGATATTATAATCATTAAGTGGGTTCAAATCAAATCATAACCCAAATACCAATACCATCATGTCCGACACTAATTTTTTAGCATAAATAACCATAAACATCCATAATATTCCATAACCATTCATATTCAACTCATAACTGTTCAACCAAATCATTATCACCAAACTCATATCCTAATTCCAATTCCCATTCAATTCCAACCATTATTCCATATTCAGGTCCATAACACTAATCATGTGCGGGTCCAGATTGATTATAACCGGGACTATGGCTATCATGATAGTTTTACACTCTACAGAGGTTGTGCCACTTTACCCACAAGTTTGTGATTTCGTCACCCGTCGACAACTAAGAAAAAACACCCTTATGCCAATTATACTACCTTAGGTGTACGGCCAAGAGATCACAAAATAGCTTTTACAAAGAGACTACCAGCATGAGTGGACTCACTTAGGTTTCACCGGAGGTGATGTCTCACAACTGAGCACATCCATCAAAGGCCCCCCTTTTGCCGTTCGGATCCCAGAACAGTCCCGCCACTATTGCAAACTCAACCAACTCCCATTCCCCATGCTTTCCATATGATCTGAACGATGCTGGCAATCACCTAATTAATCAGCTAAGTTGCACCCATACTTGGCCTTGTGGTGACACTCTAAATTCTAGGTGGTCGCTCCACGAACCGGTCCTTAGATCTAAAGCAAGCGAAATCACCAAAACATTCCAACCCATTCCACATAACCGACTTGCTTAGATCCCTAGGTTTCATGTTGCTAAAGGGTTATCATCATCAATTCACATAACTCATATATTAATTAGTTCATAATTAAGTCATTTAGTAAATCCCAATCCCAATTAAGTAAAGCGATGCAAAACTGGAAAATATCCTTCCTGACTCTTTACATTATATCACGAGCGACAAGGATGGTCACACAAGTCTAGTAAACACCTATCATAGGTTTTCCATCAATTTGACACAAGCATGCAATTTTGCAAACAAAACATTTGAAAACAAGATCAAAATGGTCAAGGACACTTGCCTTTCTCGACGACTGGTTTGGATCAGAAGCTTCAAAGTTCTGGTGCTAAAGGTCCTCGTAAGCACCCTCTAGAGCGTCACCTTCTATTTTGCGCGACAAATATGTGAAACAAACATTACAATCAAAAAATGCTCATATAGTACTCAATATGCCATGACATGCATGAACGATGCAATTATGATATAATACCTGTCGTTAGGTTGCTATTGTTGCTTACTATCTAGTTACAATTAAGTTTTACATATTAGAGCAAGTTTCGAGTCATTTTGGAGAAAACTAAAGAAGCTCCAGGAATTCCAGAATTGAAGGACCGGACTAGTCTGCACCATGGGCCGGACATGTCCACTCTGGACTAGAAAGTTCAACGGACTATTCCGCTACGACTAGGGTTTTGCGAATTTCCAAACTAGGGCGTGGTTTGATTTAGATATGGGACCAAGATTGACGTAGGAAAGATGGATCTAAGGTATTTATCGTGAATTCAAGGGTTCACTAGTCGAAGAATAGGTGAAACACGAGAACTCAATGGGTAGATCGTTGAAGACGAAGAATTGGCGAAGAAGAACGTCGACATCAAAGAATTGATGAAGAAGATCGCAGCAGCGACGACGATCTCGTTTGATCCTCCTTCTTCCTTCTCTTTATTTTCCTCCTGTTCTCCCTTGTGGTGAACTCCTCTTGATGGCGGCTCACAGCGTGACAGAGCTAAGAGTTTTCTATCATGGGCATAAGGATGAAAGGTGGGCGGTGGGGTGTTTATATAGAGGAGAGGTGTAGGGTTAGGGTGGAATCCAAGTATAAGGCGATCAGATCAAGTAGAGGCCTTGGTGGGGTCCCACTTGAGCTCCTTAGGGGTGGGGCACGACGTTCTTGGGCCCAATTAAGGTAATTACCCAATAACTCGTCGTGGAGGAAAAATAGAATCCGAGTCAAAACCCTACACATCCGTAGTGAGGTCAAACAAGTCTGTCGGGTACAAAAAGTTCAACGGAGAAGTCCAGTGCTATGTCGAACAAGTCCGTTCAAGATCAAAAAGTCAATCGGACAAGTCCAGTGTCAAGCCGTATAAGTCCGGGGTTTGTCCAGTATCAATTTCAGACCAAGTTTTAGGGGTTTTCAGCAGCAATCATCAGACTAGTCTGTATACGCAACAGACAAGTCCGGACGAAAACAAAAACAAAACTAGATTAGTCCGCAAAATCAACGGACAAGTTCGGAAAACAATAGAAACCATTTCCAGACTAATTCGTAGAAATTAGCGAAAAAGTCCAAGGGACAATAGTAGATAACTTGGACTAGTGTGTGGTCCAAATCAGACAAGTTCGTACTAAACCAGGTTTTTAATTGTTGTTTTGGTCCTAATTCATTTAAATTTTGTTCCTTTTTGTGTTGTATCATGTTATACATGTATAAGAATTAATGCAATGCATTATGGATGAAAATAAGGGTATTACAAACCTACCCCCTTAAAATGAATCTCGCCCTCGAGATTCGATGTAGAAGGAAAAAGATAGCGAAATTCTTTATTGAGATCATCTCCTTGCTCCCAGGTTGTTTCAGATTCTGTATGATGCTTCCATTGTACTTTCCACCATCAAATCACCTTCTTTCTTGTGACCCTCTCCTTTGTTTCCAAAATCTTAACAGGTTGTTCAGCATATGTCAAATCTGCCTCAAGCTCCAATTCTTATATTGGTATGTGTTCTTCCTATACTCTTAGGCACTTCTTGAGCTCAGAAATATGGAATACATCATGAACATCAGAGATGATTGTTGGCATCTCTAACTTATATGCCACTTCTCCACGTTTGTTTGTAATCTTGAATCGTCCGATATAGCGAGGTGCCAACTTGCCTTTGACGTTAAATCACTTATAACCTCGCATAGGTGACACTTTGAGATACACAAAGTCTCCAACTTCAAAAGCTAAGTCTGTTCGCCTATTATCCACCGGTACTACTAAAATGTAGCCCACAGAGGTTCTTGTATCGGTTTGGGCGTGCGGAGATCTTAGACAAGATGATGACACAGAGGATTTACGTGGTTCAGGCCGCCTGAGCATAATACCATACTCCACGAGGTGTGAGTTGTTGTATTGAGGATGTCAGTAATGCTGGCGTGTGTATGAGCTTGCCCCCTTTGTACCGAGCAACACATCCCTTTTATAGACCAAAGGGTGGCTGTTACATGTGTTGTCTGGCCCGACATGTGGCCCCGACAGTTATTCATGCCTAATACACAATTAAGTATGTTTAAGCACCATAATAGCGTGATAATGCCCCTTAATGGTGGCGTTACCAGCATTAAGGGTCTTCTGATCATGCACCATTAATAGTCCACTAATGGGGCATATATAATCAGACCTTGTAACTGTAGCAATAAGAATCCTTTGAACACTTATGTCATTGGAGATTCGTCTGTATTCCCGTTGGTGACGTAGGTCCGGCTTGACATGTGGCAGCTCTGGAGCTTTCCCTTGCGGGAAGGTAGGTCCGAAGCTGCTATACACGTGGAGGCACCGGAGCATCATTCTATTGGGGGCTAGGTCCGGGTCACTGTACATGTGTCAAGTGCGGAGCTACGCTATGTAAAGGGTGAAGCTCCGGTCTTGTGTTACACATGGCAGTGTTGGAGCTCCCCTATGTAGGAGGTGGATCTAGTGTTGTTTGACACGTGGGGTCTACAGAGGTCTTCAACTTTGACAGGTGGAACTCCCTTACACTTCTTATGGTATCATGGGGTACCTAGTATGCAGGGTACCGGTAGTGGCCCCCGGGCCCACCTCTGGGAGAAAACCCTTTGGGTTAAGTTGTTCTACTGGAGGTGGGCCATCCTCGATTCTCATGCTGCAGCTACAAAGGTCTTTTGATGTACCGTTGGGCGATGGTTCGAGGTTAAACCATTGTTGTGTGGCTTGTTTTGAATGCGGCAGATGAGATCTTTGAGTGCAGATCTCACACAATTGAAGGTCACTGGTTCCCAATACGAAAATTGTATCGGTTCCGAGCACCTTGTCAGACTGTCGCCTTTGGGTTTCACGTCGCCCATCATGACAATTGTTGCCTGGGGTAATAACCTCGACCTCTTCGTCGGGGTGGCCCCGTGCCCATTCGTCACTGATGGGGTAGGTTCTTTGTAATGTGGACTTGCTCTCGTTGCGGTTTCCATCCAAGCGTCGTGGATGCTTACTTAAGAAGAAAAGTTCGCACGGGTTGAGGAATCTTTACGCTTTTGATCAAACTCGCGCTTAGAGCCTCCCAAACTTTGCCTAGCTTTCTCCTCTTTTGCTCCACTTTGTCGCGATGGAGTTAGGTCTTCCCAAGAGTCACATCTAGAGCAAGGACAATTTGATGAAGGTACGAACCTTCATGGGATGGTCCAGCGACTCCTTCAACCACTTGGTCAGTGCCGGCAAGCTCCCCTTCAAGAAGGAGTGTCGCGGGGAGATGGTGTACTTCTCAGCATATGCCATGGTGGGACTGACCCCACCTTTCTCGAGCTTCATCTTGATGCTGCTGGACTTCTACGGCCTCCAACTGCATCACCTCGACCCACACTCCCTCCTACTCATGGCAACTTTCGTCCACTTCTGCGAGATGTGGGTGGGCATGTCTCCCTGCGTCGAGTTGTTTCGGACCTTCTTACCACCGACAAGGGGACAAAGTTGTTTGGCTTCTACTACTTCGTGAAGCGCAAGAACTGTCCCTTCAAATACTTGAAGTCATTCCCCTCTGGAAAACGGGATGACTGGAAGAAGGATTGGATCGTCATTGCAGTGGAAGAGCATGGCAGGTTGGAGCTGCCCCAAGGACTCCCAACGTCGACACTGATGCCTGGAATGTAGTTCCAAAGCTGTTGGATGCATTTAACCCTGTCCTGACTAGGATCCGAGAATGTGTGTAGGGTGGAGTGACCCCCCAGATGGTCTTCGGAAACTTCTTGGTGAACAGGTGGGCCCCGCTAAGGAGGAGGGAGAAGGTCGCCTGGGCTTTCAACAGTGTGATGGATGATGACCGGATTGAAATCAGTTTGAAATCCAACTTGGATGACGAAGCTTTGAAGCTCCATCTAAAGAAATTTCAGCATGGGTCTATTGCCGATGATGCCTTAGCTCCGCCGGTTGCTTTCCTGCCTTTAAACATGATTCCGGAGATCAGCAGGGAGCTCTGCAGGAAGATGTCGGTGCTAGATGACCTCAGTGAGGTGGAGAACTGCAGGACTTCCAGGGTTGTGATTCTCGGAGCTTGTGAAGAGGTGGTCGCCTCTGCCTCGAGCCAGAGGGATGATGACGTCGGCAAGAGCAAGGGCAAGGAGCCAGCCGAACCTTCCAGTCGGAAGAGAAATCTGAAGCATGCTGATGGGAGCTCCATCAGGTCTGCTCGAGTAACAACTGCCCCTTCTCCCCGGCGAGGGAGATCTTCGGTGGCGACACCTCCTCCAGTACAATCATCTTCAAGAGGTGCTAGCTCCGGACAGTCAACTCTGGTCCAAGTGCCAACTAGGGGCTCCAGGTCCGGAGGTCCTTCTCGGCCGAGGGATGTTTCAGCCGAGAAGACTCCAGCTGCTGCAGGTGGTCCCTAGCCGAGGTCCAAGGTTACTGTCTCACCAAACTTGGTGGGCTCTGACTCCGGGCCTCAGAAGAAGATGTTCCGCGGCGACTAGGGCGATAGCACCCCAAGGTAAGCATCGTGGACCTTGAAATGCTAATCTTGTTTTTTATTATGTTTTTAATCCTCTCGTCCTTTTATTTCTAGGGTGTCGAGAAAGGAGTTTGATGCTTCGGCATCTGTCGCAGCGACTGGGGCTACGCATGGTGAAACTCCAACTTAAACCATTGAGCCTCCTCCAGTGGTGGCAGAAGACATGGCAGCTCTAGCGCTAGCTGTCGTGGACTTAGATCCAGAAGAAATGCCAGAAGCTCCTGTGGTAGCGCCAGACCACAGGGGAGAAGTTGAAGATGCACCACTGACAACAGTGTCAGAGGCTGAGGCTCCAGTGCGAGAGTCAGAGGTGTCAGAAGCTCCGACGTCTGAGTTAGAGGTTACCGAGGCTCCGGTTTTTGCGCCAGAAGTTGTTGCGAGGCCGGTGGCGCCAGAAGCTCTGGTCCTTGAGTCAGAAGTCATTGAAGCCCTGGCCGCTGAGCTGGAGATGATCGAAGCTCCGACCACTGAGCCAGAGATGGTTGATGCTCCGGCCCTAGAGACAAAGTTTGTTGAAGGTCCGGTTGCCGAGCTGAAGATGCTTGGAGCTCCAGCTGCTGAACCGGAAGTGGCTTATGTACCGGCGTCTAAGTTAGTGGTGGAAGTGACTTCGGGTGAGGCTCCAACAATCACCCCGGAGGTAATTGCTCCGGAGGTATCCATGCCGGAGCCGGAACGCAATGAAAAGGCGGTGGAAAGCTCTCCACCTACGGAGCTAGTGGCTGAAGACCCGAAAGCAGGACCTTCGGCTTCAGCTCCAGAGGTAGAAGTTCCGACAGTGGGCTCTTCCTCAACGGCTGCTGAGGAGCTCCCGGTGGGTGGCCCTAGTGCCGCAGAAGCTCAGGGAACCTCGCTTGTAGAGTGGGACCCTATTTTATTATAGAGAATCCCCTGGAACCAGCAGAGATGACCCCGGTAGGTCCGGAGCCCATCCCCTTGGCGTTGTCCATAGACAATGCCTGCTCGAGCCTCCCACAAGTTCAGCTCGCCTTTGATCACGATAGCAAGGTTCTTGAAGAGGAGCGCCACACCTTGAGGCGCTGGCGCAACAGGCTCCACTTCGAGACAAAGCTTGCACAGACAAGGCTTGCTGATCAGAAGGAATGGATCAAGAGGTAAATGACCCAGATGGAATATTGGGGCAAACTGTTGGAGGAGAAGGAGGCTACCATCAGGGCCCTCAACACTAATTCTCGGGATATTCTCGAGCGTGCCAAGGACAGGAATGATGCTACTGATGAGCGTCACAACAACCTCACTGCTTTAAATGAGATTCTCGAGAAGCGTCGAGCAGACCTTGATGTGAGAGGAGAGAAACTCCTGGAACAACAGGAGAATGTTTTGAAAAGGGAGTAGGAGCTCACCCAGAAATTGACTCTGGCTGAGCAAAATTTGGCGGATTTCACTAAAAGTTGGATCCGTGGAGTGAGGAAGAAAAGGAGAAGTACTGGAAACTGGGGCAGGAGCTCTAAAAAAGAGAAGCTGATGTTGTCGCCAGAGAAGGGAAAGTAAGGGGCAGAGAGAAGGACATGGCGGAACAGCAGAATCGTATCCACCTCCTGGAGATGGAGCTAGCAAACCGTGAAAAGCGTGTTGCTGAGAGTATGCAACACCATGCCAAAGTGGTCGAGCGCCTTGCTCGAGAAGGTTCAAAGCTTGCGGCCACCTGGAGGTCACTAGAGGAGCTGCAGGGTTTAAGGGAGACTAAGTCCATACACGTATGGGACTTCTTGGGGCGAGACAATGACACGTTGACACCGCTATGCTTCAGTCCAGTGCGTCCGGACAAACCGGAGCTGGAGTTGGACCGAGTGCTGGTGGCTCTCAACGCTGCAAACTTGACGCAATGGGTGATGTCATCGTGGACCAGCTGGAAACCGAAGGGAAATCTTTGGCTAAGAACATAGCTGAATACGTGATGTTGTTCTACGTGAGCCGAGATCCCCAGTTCCCTCTAGATCCGGTGCTCAAAGGTCCCGTTGCTGAAGAGGAGAACACCGCTATGGCCAACGTTCAAGAAGTTGCCAAGAAGGTCGCCTCATTCTTCCGCAGGACTTAGATCCTCCAATAGTTAGGTCTTTTCCTTTTGCCTTTTGTTGTATCCCTAATTTTGTAATCCAATACTTTGGATGAATGAAATCCACCCTTTTCTGCCATGAATTTCACTTTATTATTTTCTTCAATATACTGTGCTTTGTCTTGTTGGCCCCCTGGTATATGTGCACAATTCGATTGTGAACATGTACCAAAAGATTTTGACAGTATGTTGATGACTTGAACGCTTCAGACTTGAACACTTCGAACATGTAGATTTTAGGTCCGAAGTATTTATCTCCAATACCCTTTGCTACATCGAAGGCGGGCCCCCTGGGGTTGTTGGAGTTTGGTAGCTCTGACGGCACCTACCATCAACATGTAACACGTTGACGGCGGGCCCTCTAGGAGTTATCAAAGCTTAATAAGTCCGGTAGCGCCCAATGTTAACGCGCAAGTTGTCGACGGCGGGTCCTCTGGGGTTGTCTGAGCTTTGTAGCTCCGATGGCACCTTCCATCAACATATAAAACATCGACAGTGGGGCCCCCTTGGAGGATGTCGGAGCTTAGTATCTCTGGCGTCATCCACCGTCGCTATGAGTTTTTTGTTTTTCCTGCACATTGGAGACAAGAAAAAGACTAAAATTCATCCTCTTATTTTAGTTTTAGATCCAAATAAATTCAATATGATAACAAGCATATTGATGCAATCTTTAAAGATCCGTATGCTTTTTTAGTACTCACCCTACTAAGGCCTGCCGGGGTGTAGGTAGAGTGGCGTACTTAGGGTGCAGGACCAAGCTAAGTCGATAGCACACTCCGGACCTATGTTGGCTTGGTGTTTAGGCAAGTAGACTATGCAACAATGTTAAGATCCAAGAGACCATCAATATAACTTGTGACACATATGAATCACTTGGACTAAAACTTAAAGAGAATTGCACAACTTCATTATAGACAAAAAGGATAAAAATAATAATTCGAAATACTAAGCCTTGTACAAAAATAAATGCAAGTGGAGTCTGTTTTCACATAACAACTTCCTTCATTATAGGTCCGGATTACAGGGGAGACAAGGACACACTTAGGGGACAGGACCATGCTAAGTGCATTATACATCTTCTACTAACCCAAAGCAGGTAGTTACACTTTTAGTGTTGTGACTGTATCAAGTGTTACTTGAGCTTCCCGGACCCTCCCGGAGGGGTCCGGATGCTCTCCCGGAGGACCTACCCGATTCTGTATATTGACTCTATAACATACATTGTGTGTAATTATAGACTCACCTATGTGATTCTAAGTATAAAACTTACAGAGGTGCTCAATGTTCCAAGGATTAGGAAGCGAAGTCCCATCCTCAGTTGCCAAGCGAACGCATCCAGGACAAGATACTTTGATCACTCAAAAATGGACCTTCCCAGCTGGGGGAAAGTTTATTCATTCCTTCGCGAGTTAGTATTTTCCGCAACACCAGATCACCTTCCTCGAGCTGTCAGTTGCGCACATGCCTTTGATGATAGTGCCAGAGCGCTTGGCGATAGTGTGCATTCCGAACAGCTGCTTGGCATCTTCCCTCGTCGACGAGGTCAAGGTCTTGACGCTGGAGCTGGTCCTATGCGTCTTCGTCGAAGGTCCAGACCCGGAGTGACCCCATGGTAATATCCGGAGGAAGGACTGCTTCAGCTCCATACACCACGAAGAAGGGTGTCTCCCCAGTTGACCGGTTAGGCGTTGTCCTGTTCGCCCACAGTTTAGATGAAAGCTCTTCAATCCAGTTGGCTCTGTGTTTTTTAAGTGTTCATATGTACGTGTCTTGAGTCCTTTTAGGATTTCTGCATTTTCTCTCCCGGCTTGGCTATTGCTTGCTGGGTGAGCTACTGATGCGTAGCTGACTTGAATGTCGAGGTCTTTGCAATATTCTTGGAATGCAACACTTGTAAATTGGGTTCCATTGTTAGTTATGATTTTATTTGGAACTCCAAATTTGCATATTATGGACTTCAAGAACTTGATTGCAGATTGCTTGTTGATTCTCACAACTGGAGTAGCTTCCGACCACTTGGTGAACATGTCAATGGCGACGTACAGGAACCTGTAACCTCTGTCGACTTTTGAGAATGGTCCCAAGTTGTCCATACCCCACATAGCGAATGGCCATGTAGGAGGTATCATTTGCAGTGATTGAGCCGGTGTGTGAATTTGTTTTGCGTTGAACAGGCACGCTTCACATTTTTTCACCAACTCCTCTGCGTCCTGGAGTGCTGTAGGCCAGTAGAAGCCATGCCGAAAGGCTTTGCCGACCAATGTGCGGGAAGATGCATGGTTCCCACACTCACCTCCATGGATTTCCGCGAGGAGCTCGCAACCTTCTTCCCTTGCAATGCATCACATTAGGACGCTGTTGGCACCGCGCCGGTAGAGATCCCCTTTTACCAGTATGTATCTTTTAGCCAATCTAACGATCTGGTCAGCAGATACACCGTCTTCAGGAAGGATGTTGTCGGAATGTTGTTCCGACAATTCTCCCAGTACTACTGTTGGTAGCCCGTAGAGTTTGTAGTTCGATATTGAGCGCGCAGAGATTCAGACACGATGGCAAGTAGACACAAGGATTTACGTGGTTCGGGCCGCCTGAGCATAATACCCTACTCCACAGGGTGTGTAGTTGTTGTATTGAGCGTCTAAGGGTCGAGAGTTTACGAGAGCCAGAGAGAGCCCGTTGTGTATCGCCGACCAATCCTTTTATAGTACAAGGACTGGACGTTACACCGTTAGCCTGGCCCGACATGTGGCCCTGACGGTTACTGATGCTTAATACACAATTAATGAGGTTAGTTACCCTTAATAGCGTGGTAATGGGCCTTGACAATGCCGTTATTGGTATTAAGGGCCTTCCGATCGTGTGTCATTAATATGGTATTAATGACACTTAATCGGGTCTTGAAGTCTTTGATTGCCTCTTGAAGGTCCGAGCCGTTGGGGTCCACAAGTCTGATTGTTGAGGCTGAAGGTCCAACAGTTGGACACGTGGCAGCTTCGGAGCTTTCTGTCTGGGACAGGTAGGTTCGGTGTAGATGTACACGTGTCAGTACCGGAGCTTGGGGTTAGGTCCGGGAGTGCCGCACAGGTGTTTAGCCCGGAGCTATCCCATGTGTGGGATGTAGGTCCGGTTGTAGTATACACGTGGCAGCACCGGGACTAACCATAGATGGGAGGCAGTCCGGTCCTGTATGACGCGTGGGGCCTTCGCAGGTCTTCAACTCAGACAGGTGAAGTTCCTTTGGCCTTTTTGCTGTCCTAAGGGGTATACGGTACGCAGGGTACCGACAGATGTTGTCTTTCAAGTAGCTCTGGATCTCCGAGATCCATGCATCAGAGCTAACTTGAGCTTTTGAGTCTTGAGTGTTGGGTTGCTCGGAGCTTCCAACAGCACGTACGAACCTTGGTGGACGCCATGGTAACAGGGCCACAGGGACTGCCAGCTTCGAGGTGTTGGTCTTGCCCCCTTCGCCCAGTTCGGTAGACTGAGTTGTTGGTCTTGATAACCTCCGGACGAAGATTTTGTCGGGAGCTGGTGCTCCGGTTGAAGCCTTCGCCAAGAGTTCATCGGCTTCAACATTATGGAGACGCTGAACATGATGGAGATCTAGGACTTCAAAGTCTTTTTGAATCCTCTGGACTTCAAGAAGATAGGCGGCTAGCTAGGGGTTGTTACAACAACATTCACCTTCGACTTGTTTTATGATGAGCTGCGAATCACCCTTCACCAACAGCTATTTGACACCGTAGGATAGTGCCACCTTGAGCCAGTAGATGAGAGCTTCATACTCCGCCATGTTGTTGGTTGCCTTGAAGTCAAGGTGAACCATGTATTTGACCTTCTCCCCGGTCGGAGTGAGGAGAAGGATTCCAGCTATAGCCCCCTGCTTCTGCACGAAACCGTCGAAGTAGAGAGTCTAGTGAGGTTTGGTGAAGACCGTTACCTTGGGTTCCATCTTCTGCTCATTGGGGCTCCCAAGATTAGATGGAGATGGAGTCCACTCCGCCACGAAGTCAGCCAAAGCCTGACTCTTGATTGCTTGTCGTGGCACAAATTCGAGATCGAACTCAGCCAACTCTGTTGCCCACTTTGCGATGTTCCCAGTTGAATTAGGGTTATTGTAACACACACTATTTTTTAAAAAATTTGTAAAATGAATTTCTCTTGAGATAAAAACATTTTCTTGGGAATAAAATTCATATAAGGCAAGTTGCATCATGTTTGAATGATTGTGTGAATTTTTGAAAATTTAAATTCGCTAGAAATTTGGTTTACAAATTCAAAACATAAAAGAGAAGAAAAAAAAACAAAAAAGAAAAAAAAAAGAAAAGAAAAACAAAAACCCCTCCCTGGGCCGAATTCCCGCCCCAGCCCACTTCCCACCTCTCTCCCGCGCCGGCCTGCACCCCTCTCCCCCCTCTCTCTCTCTGCTGCCCAGGCCCCGCGCGCCAACCCTCTACCTCGCGCCCCTCTCTCCCGCTGCCAACCGACCCCACTCCTCAGTTTCGTTCACCTCCCGCACCCCACGCTGTAACGGCCGCACACCATCACTGCGCTGCCCACTCCCCCCCCTTTTAATGTCGACCGATACACCTCAATCAAGCGTCGCGTCGTGCCCATCATGGTCGGTGTCCGTTACACAGCCAAAACCCTATAAAAGCCCAACCATCCCCCTCAGATTTCACTGCCCGACGCACTAAACCCTAGCTCCGACGAGACTCGGTAATGGTGCCACTGTTCCCGACATTCCACCCACTATTTCTCCTCGGGAGTTCATCTAACATCTTCCCCGTGTTGTTAGGAGCCCGCCGGACATCACCATTGGGGTGGAACGCCACTACGTCGCCGATTCCATCGGGCGCCGAGGAGCACCGCCGCCATCCACCGTCGTCGACTCCCTTCTCTCCATTTTCCGGCCGCGCGACAACCTCCGGTGAGACCCCCTTGATCCCCTCTACATTTTGCGCTAAGTAGATGTACCCCGTGGCCTGTGTAGCGCGTTTTAGGTCATCATCGGCGAGCCTGCCACCGCGCGCGCGTCATCGCCGCCGCGCGCCGCCCTGCACTGTCGCTCCCGCCATTCGGGGCGACGTAGCTCTCTCTCGGCCGTTCATTTTGAACGGGCGGCTGAGATTAAAACATCCCATACCGCTTCGGTTAATAAAATCCGGGCCGTCCATTTTAAATCCAATGGCCCACATTCAAATCACTCTTCCCGCCGCCTGTTTTGCGCCCAAGCCACTGGAAACTTGCAGGCTACCCCCTGGGTTTCT
Source organism: Tuctoria greenei (assembly GCA_036927565.1). Taxonomy (NCBI): domain Eukaryota; kingdom Viridiplantae; phylum Streptophyta; class Magnoliopsida; order Poales; family Poaceae; genus Tuctoria; species Tuctoria greenei. The sequence continues at coordinate 149,905,143 of JAYESD010000003.1, read as the reverse complement.
CTAGAATTCAAATCTAACCCCTAGAAATGACAAACTAGCCCCTGGACTTTCTGGAAATTAGGAAAATACTGGTTAATTAAATAAAAGTGTTTTTAAGCCCCTGGAGTATTATAAAATAGCAACTAAAATCTGGAAAATTGTAGAATAATCCATGGACTTAATAAAAATTATTTTTAGCCACTGGAACAGTTCTGTTTTTATAGAAAAGCCCCTGTTAGTTCTAGAAATTAAATAAAAGTCCTTAATTTGTATAAAATAATTATAAAAACAGATTTAAATATGTTTTATTTATTTTCATTTCTGTATTATTTTTATTAATTCATTTAATTTGCTGAAATAGTCATAAAAATACTTTTAAGTATATTTAGTTCATAAAAATTGTTTTGCACATAGAAATAATTAATAAAAATAGTGTAAAAATTGTAAAATTTACATTATTGATTATAAATCTAATTTAAGATTATTTTGAAGGAGAAAAATTCTAGAAAATAATATTAGTTTTCTAATAAAAATAAAAATGGTATAAAAATCTATAAAAATATGTTTTACTTAATAAATTTCATTTAACTTTAATTTCTCATCAATGGATGTATGTCTATAATATAAACCAACCCTAAAATCACTTTTGCGTAGGAATTTGTGTTTATTTGAATTGTTTGCATTTTATTATGTTCTTATTGTATGTTATTTTTCGTGCATTGTCGTATTTTAGAGTCGGGACCAGAACCCACTTTTAACCTGCAAGAGCAACAATTTCCCGACGCCCCCGAAGCACAATTTGGAGGCAAGTTCCTTGACCATCTTGCACCCTTTTTGTTAAATTCTAGTTAGCTGCATGCTAAATTAAAATATGAATCTTATGTTATGTTTTCCTAGACTTTCCACAATATTCCTTGTCAACATGGTTTGGGTGTTTTACTATTAAATTAGTTTACGCTTAGCCATGCTTTAATGAAATATGATCTATTCTATAATATTACATTTGAAGTACTTTGATTCATGAATTGATGGCTATAATGGAATTAGTAGATAGGAATCTGATAGGGGGTTTTGTATGGATTGGTGCATGCGTGCACAAGACCTTGGTTTGGGGCTTGACACCTATCAGATTCTAAGGACCGGTTTATGGAAGAAGTTGCTAAGCCTTTTAGTATCACCACCGAATTGTATATGGGACAACTTGGTTTAGTAATTTGGTCTCTCCCGATGTAGCATAGGTAATTGATCGGGCGGGGAATGGGCTTTGCCTTGGGATCCGCATGGCTCAAGAGGGGGCTTCTCCTGGCGGAGGGAAAATAGACTCCAGGTGTCGGAGCAGTGAAACCTTAGAGTACCCATTGAAAGTCGGGAGAACCATCAGAAACACCTCGTAGTGATCTCCTAGCCACACACCTACGGAAGTGTGTAATTGTGGTTAGCTACCACGGGCATCAGGGAGGTTTACCTTAGTCCACCTGGCAACAGGGGACGAAATCACGAACTGTGGGTAAAGGATACACACTCTGCAGAGTTTTGTCAAACTATCTAGACAGTCGTGCTCACGGACACGAGCGGCTTGGAAACCAAATTCATAATTAGCACATGGTTACATAATGGATGGATTGGGTTTGGTCTTACCTGGATTAATTTTGGGATGTTGGTTGGGATTTCACCTAGATGTAGGTGCTTAATAAACAATTAAGAGTAGGTTGTTACTGCTATAGTGCTTAACCTATTAATTGCCTTCCTTGTTGTGAACCACACATGTCATAACTTCCCAACTTGCGAGTATCGTTGGTACTCAAACTTGTTAGTTGTATATTCTCCCCACCCCCAGTATACGAAGACGCTGAGGTGGAGAACCAAAACTTCTACAGATCCCAAAGAGATGTTCTAGGCTGGCGCTCCCCCGTGCATCGCCTGTGTTGGAGCCCTTTGTTATGTTTTTCCGCTGCTTGTGTACTTTTATTTTAGATCTGGAAGGTCATTTATGTAATAAGGTGATGTACTCGAACATGGTATTTTATTTGGTATTTCACTTTTGTCTACACATGTATGAGTTGAACTGATCCTGGCATACATGTGGAAAGCATCTGGTTGTCTTCTTATTACCAGGTGTGACAAAGTGGTATAGAGTCGTGTTGCCCGTAGGACGCAAGCCTAGAATAGAAATGGATGATTTAAGGACCTTACTATTTTCAAATATTTTTAATTATAAAATTTCTTTGTATTCTTTACCTTGTACTTGTTTCACTTACTCCTTAATTTGTTTTATTACTGACACTCTTCTGTTTCAAAATTTTAGATGGCCAACTTCAGGAGAACCACTCGCATTTCCACTGGAGGCTATGTCCATAACCGAAGGATTGCTGCCCGCCGTACCCCGGTCAACGATCCTCAACGTGTGGTGGTGATTTGTACTGATGGGAGAGCTGCGGGACGAATCCGACGTCGACTTCAGGCCATACTGCACGATGCCGGCTATAGGCACGAGAGACTGGCACTCACTTACCACTCCATCGGGATGCAGCGCCCCTACCGGATTGAGTGGTCATGCAAGCTATTTGTCTACTATGGGGATGAACTACTCAAGGTGCACCGTACTCCTGCCGCGAGGACCTACCGACGTCACGCTGAGCAGGATGTCAGTTGGGAGGTCGTGACCTTTTGGAGTCACACTTACCGCTACCAGCTTCAGAACTCGGTGCACGCCTACACTCCCCAACGTCCCAGCGGCACTGGCAACTTCGTCACCAGGTACGTGGAGGGGCCCCTGACCCTTCCACAGACTCACCAGACAGTTGATGACGTGGAGCGCCTCAGCATTTGCCTCCACAAGGCTCAGCAAGAAATTCATGATGTCCGTGACCTTGCAGCACACTATGAAAGGCAGGTGAGGAGGTACCGTCGGATCACCGATGAGGACCCAGATGGGTATGCTTCAGACACGTCCACTTGGATTCCGGACTCTCCTGATTGTTGTGTCGATCGTGGCGACACTAACTCACTGGACCAGTCTTCAGATGAGGAGCCAGATTCTGAGGAGCCTTCTGTGCCGCAGCAGCCAGCCAACTCTCCTCCGCGTGGCAACGAGTCTCATGGCAACAACTCGGGATATGATGGAGATGACGATGAAGACCCGGACGAGGAGGAGGATCCCGAGGAGCGAGAGTAGACTCTGACATGCCCTACGACTCAAGATTAAGACACTTACCCATGAGTTGTAATAAGAACGATGTAGTAGCGATCTGTGTAATCTTGAGTTGTATGATTTTGCTTTGAGAACTTGATTATCCATGTTTGAGTTTGATTAATGAAATGACCTTTATTTCTCTTATCCTTATTGATGCATATAGTGGGAAAGACGTATAGAATAGCTTCTCTCTTATCTCCTCATTCTATAACAACGCCACAATCTCAGATGGCAGGAAGAGGAAGAGGACGTGGACGTGGTGTGCCACCCAATGAAGACAATGAAGTCCCGATACCTCAATGGAATGGACGAGGTGCCCGTGGAGCACCAGCTGCAAATCAAATGCAGCATATGATGGCTATGCAGCTTCAAATGATGCAAAATTTAACACAAATTGTGAACAACATGCAACAGGCTCAGCAAGCACCACCACCCCCTCCTCCACCACCAACACCCCCACCTCCAAGGTTTTGCTTAAGAGACTTTATGAACACTCAACCTCCACGCTTTTCCAACGCCGTGGAACCTATGGATGCTGACGACTGGATTAATAATATTGAAAGTAAACTGAGGATTGTTCAATGTGAAGGAAAGGAAAGGGTGTTATTGGCATCACATCAACTCCATGGACCTGCAGCTAATTGGTGGACCGCTTATACTGCAGCCCATGGCAACCCAGACAACATCACTTGGGAGGAGTTCAGAGAAAGCTTCCGCAATCATCACGTGCCTGAAGGAGAAATTCAAGCCAATCGTCTGGAGTTCCTAGCACTGAAGCAAGGGAACATGAACATACGTGGGTATTTGAACAAGTTTACACAACTATCTCGGTATGCCCCTGGAGATGTTGACACTGATGCCAAGAAACAATTTTGTTTCAAGGAGGGACTGGACAAAGAGATACAATTGATGCTGTCTTCCACTGACTATGCTAGATTCCAACATCTGGTGGACAAAGATTTTACGGTAGAAAGAAAGAAAAAGAAATACGAAGGAGAAGACCACAAAAGGAAAATGATGATGGGGCAGTCTTCAAGCAACAATCGTCCTCGCTTCAACCCACAACAGTCGGGACACATGAATCGTCCCATGGGCAATAATCAAGGTTAGCGGTACATCAACAACTCTTCATTCAGGCCTCAAGCTCAGTATACTCGTCCACAGTACCAGCAGATGCAACCGCAACGCCCTCAAATGTATCAACATCGTCCTATGACTTCAAACCCTCGACCAACTGGGCAATCACAGCAAAATCAACAACGAAACAAGGCTCAAGACACCAGTACTTAGGGAGCTTGCTACATATGTGGTGACAAGGGACACTACTCCAACAACTGCCTGAAGAAGCTATCACAGCAGAACCAGTCCAGAGGAAGGGTCAATCATGTTGTTTTGGAGGAAGCCCAAGACGCATCAGATGTGGTGATCGGTACGTTCTCTGCTGATTCCCATCCTTCTACAGTATTGTTTGACTCTGGTGCAACGCATTCATTCATAGCAAAAGAATTCATAAGAAGACATGGAATGACTGTTACATTAATGAATCAAGTATTAGTAGTCAACTCTCCTGGAGGAGAGATGTTGACAAGGCAAGTATGCCGTAATGTAAGCATAAACATTAGGGGGGTAGCATTCTTAGCAAACCTTATAGTGCTGGAGTCACAAGGAATAGACATTATTCTCGGAATGGATTGGTTAACCAAGTACAAAGGAGTGATCCACTGTGCCACCAGAACAGTATGCTTAACTCATACAGATGGCACAAACGTGGAGTTTCTTCCTGAGCAAGCACCAGTTCAGAAAATATGACTCAATCAAGTTGAAGGGGTACAAGAGATCAAAGTTGTTTGTGACTTTTCAGATGTGTTTCCTGAGGAACTACCGGGTATGCCCCCTGATAGAGAGATTGAATTCATCATTGAATTAGTGCCTGGTACAACACCAATTTACAAGCGACCATACAGGATGGATGCTAAACAATTGGCAGAATTGAAGGATCATATCAATGAGTTGTTAGCAAAAGGATACATTCGTCCAAGTTCCTCACCTTGGGGAGCTCCAGTGATATTTGTGCCCAAAAAAGATGGCACGCAGAGGTTGTGTGTGGATTATCGCGCACTCAACGCAGTAACTATCAAGAACAAGTATCCTCTACCAAGGATTGAGGATTTGTTTGACCAGTTGAGATGTGCTTGTGTGTTCTCGAAGATTGATCTGCGTTCAGGGTATCACCAATTGAAGACACGACCCTCTGACATACCCAAGACGACATTTGTTTCGAGATATGGATTATATGAGTATACAGTCATGTCTTTTGGCTTGACTAACACCCCATCTTATTTCATGTACCTTATGAATAAGGTGTTTATGGAATACCTGTATAAGTTTGTAGTGGTGTTTATTGATGACATTTTGATATTCTCCAAAAGTGAAGAGGAACATGAGGAGCACCTAAGACTGGCCTTACAAAAACTTCGTGAACATCAGTTATATGCAAAGCTAAGTAAATGTGAGTTCTGGTTGAAGGAAGTGTCATTTCTGGGACATGTTATATCACAAGGAGGAATAGCAGTAGACCCTAGTAAGGTGAGAAATGTTCTGAATTGGAAGACACCAGAAAATGTTGGGGAAATCAGGAGTTTCTTGGGTATGGCTGGCTATTATCGCCGGTTCATTGAAGGATTCTCAAAAATATCTCGTCCGTTAACAAAGTTACTTGAGAAGGGAGCTGTATACAAGTGGACACCAGAATGCGAAGCCAGTTTTACAGAGCTAAAGAAAAGATTGACCACTGCTCCAGTGTTGATTATGCCTGATATGCAGAAAGAATTTGCAGTCTACTGTGATGCATCCGGCCAAGGACTGGGATGTGTATTAATGCAAGAGGGACATGTAGTAGCCTATGCTTCACGTCAACTCAGAAAGCATGAAAGAAATTATCCCACTCATGACTTGGAGTTAGCAGCTGTAGTGCATGCATTGAAATTATGGAGGCATTATCTGATTGGAAAAAGAACTAAAATTTATACGGACCACAAGAGTTTGAAGTATATCTTCACCCAACCAGATCTAAATCTCAGACAACGTAGATGGTTGGAACTTATCAATGATTTTGATGTCGGAATCAACTATCATCCTGGGAAAGCTAATGTGGTCGCAGATGCATTAAGCTGATTAGCTCAATGCAATAGCTTGGCACTACAAGGTCAACAACCGCAATTATGCGAGGAATTCGCAAGGCTAAACCTTAGTATCATTACTAATACTGAGGTAGTGTCTATGGAAGTAGATTCCAAACTGGAGAAGGATATTCGTGAAGGGCAAAAGAATGATAAGTGGATTCAGAAGATTAAGCAACTAATGAAAGAAGGAAAAGCACTAGACTTTAAAGAAGATGAACAGGGAACTTTATGGCTGGGGAAGAAAATATGTGTACCTGATATCAAGGAGATTCGAGAACTGATACTGATAGAAGCCCCTGATTCGTCATATTCTATTCATCCAGGAAGCACAAAGATGTATCAAGATCTAAAGGATCGGTATTGGTGGCATGGAATGAAACGTGATGTGGCGGAGTATGTAGCTCTGTGTGACACATGTCAGAAGGTCAAAGCAGAACATCAAAGACCCGCAGGGTTACTTCAACCAATTAAAATTCCTGAATGGAAATGGAAGAAAATAAGTATGGACTTTATTGTGGGATTGCCGAGAACTCAGTCTGGATACGACTCTATATGGGTCATAGTGGACCGTTTGACCAAAGTGGCTCACTTTATCCCAGTAAAAGAAAGCTATTCTGGTTCAAGATTAGCAGAACTATATATGGCAAGAATTGTATGCCTGCATGGAGTGCCGAAGAAAATAATATTGGATAGGGGTACTTAGTTCACTTCCAAATTTTGGAAAAAGTTGCATGAGTCTATGGATACCCGACTGAATTTCAGCTCGGCATATCATCCGCAAACTGACAGTCAAACAGAGCGCACTAATCAAATTCTTGAGGATATGTTGAGAGCGTGTGCTTTTAAAAATAGTAGGAGTTGGCATAAGAACCTACCGTATGCCGAATTTTCTTATAACAACAGTTATCAAGCCAGTTTGAAGATGTCTCCGTTTGAAGCTTTGTACGAACGGAAGTGGAGAACACCATTGTTTTGGAATCAAACTGCGGAAAGCCAAGTATTTGGGCCTGAAGTGTTAAGAGAAGCTGAGAGACAAGTACAAGAAATCTGGAAGAATTTGAAGACGGCTCAGTCAAGGTAGAAGAGTTATGCTGATACTCGACGTCGTCATTTATCATTTGAGATTGGTGATTATGTGTATCTCAAGGTGTCACCCGTGAGAGGGTTGAGACGATTCAAGGTGAAGGGCAAATTATCACCCCAATATATTGGTCCTTGGTATTGGAGAAAAGAGGAGAAGTAGCCTATCGGCTCGAGCTACCATCTCACTTATCAGATGTACATGACATATTCCATGTGTCAGAATTGAAGAAATGCTTTAGAGTCCCTGAAGAACAATTTCCATTAGAAGCAGTAGACGTACAAGAGGACCTGACTTATGCAGAACAACCTGTTAAGATTCTCGAGACGTCAGAACGAGTTACGAGGAATAAAGTTACTCGTATGTGCAAAGTTCAATGGAAACATCACTCAGAAGAAGAGGCGACTTGGGAAAGAGAAGAAGGCCTCAAGGCGGAGTTTCCCAGTCTATTCTCTTAGGACGTCCAAATCTCGAGGGCGAGTTCTTTTTAGGGGGTAGAATTGTAACACCCACTATTTTTAAAAAAATTGTAAAATGGATTTCTCTTGAGATAAAAACATTTTCTTGGGAATAAAATTCATATAAGGCAAGTTGCATCATATTTGAATGATTGTGTGAATTTTTGAAAATTTAAATTCACTAGAAATTTGGTTTACAAATTCAAAACATAAAAGAGAAGAAAAAGAAAACAGAAAAGAAAAAGAAAAAGAAAAGGAAAACAAAAACCCCTCCCTGGGCCGTATTCCCGCCCCGGCCCACTTCCCACCTCTCTCCAGCGCCAGCCCGCACCCCTCTCCCCTCTCTCTCTCTGCCGCCCGGGCCCCGCGCGCCAGCCCTCTACCTCGCGCCCCTCTCTCCCGCTGCCAACCGGCCCCACTCAGCTTCGTCCACCTCCCGCACCCTGCGTTGTAACGGCCGCGCGCCATCACTGCGTCGCCCACTCCCCCCCTTTCAATGTCGACCGTTTCACCTCAATCAAGCATCGCGCAATGCCTATCATGGCCGCCGTCCGTTACATAGCCAAACCCCTATAAAAGCCCGACCATCCCCCCCCCCCCCCCCAGATTTCACCGCCCGACGCACTAAACACTAGCTCCGACGAGACTCGGTAATGGCGCCACTGTTCCCGACATTCCACCCACTATTTCTCCTCGGGAGTTCATCTAACATCTTCCCTGTGTTGTTAGGAGCCCGCCGGACATCACCGTTGGGGTGGAACGCCACTGCGTCGCTGATTCCATCGGGCGCTGAGGAGCACCGCCGCCGCCCACCGTCGCCGACTCCATTCTGTCCATTTTCCGGCCGCGCGACAACCTCCGGTGAGACCCCCTTGATCCCCTCTACATTTTGCGCTAAGTAGATGTACCCTGTGGCCTGTGTAGCGCGTTTTAGGTCATCGCGGGCGAGTCCGCCGCTGCGCGCGCGTCACCTCTGCCGCGCCGCCCTGCCCCGTCGCTCCCGCCATTCGGGGCGACGTGGCTCTCTCTCGACCGTTCATTTTGAATGGGCGGCTGAGATTAAAACATCCCATACCGCTTCGGTTAATAAAATCCAGGCCGTCCATTTTAAATCCAATGGGCCACATTCAAATCACTCTTCCCGCCGCCTGTTTTGCGCCCAAGCCCCAGGAAACTTGCGGGCTACCCCCTAGGTTTCTCTGGAATTCAAATCTAACCCCTAGAAATGACAAACTAGCCCCTGGACTTTCTGGAAATTAGGAAAATACTGGTTAATTAAATAAAAAGTGTTTTTAAGCCCCTGGAGTATTATAAAATAGCAACTAAAATCTAGAAAATTGTAGAATAATCCCTGGACTTAATAAAAATTATTTTTAGCCACTAGAACAGTTCTGTTTTTACAGAAAAGCCCCTGTTAGTTCTAGAAATTAAAGAAAAGTCCTTAATTTGTATAAAATAATTATAAAAACAGATTTAAATATGTTTTATTTATTTTCATTTCTGTATTATTTTTATTAATTCATTTAATTTGCTTAAATAGTCATAAAAATACTTTTTAAGTATATTTAGTTCATAAAAATTGTTTTGCACATAGAAATAATTAATAAAAATAGTGTAGAAATTGTAAAATTTACTTTATTGATTATAAATCTAATTTAGGCTTATTTTGAAGGATAAAAATTTCTAGAAAATAATATTAGGTTTCTAATAAAAATAAAAATGGTATAAAAATCTATAAAAATATGTTTTACTTAATAAATTTCATTTAACTTTAATTTCTCATCAATGGATGTATGTCTATAATATAAACCAACCCTAAAATCACTTTTGCGTAGGAATTTGCATTTATTTGAATTGTTTGCATTTCATTATGTTCTTATTGTATGTTATTTTTGTGCGTCGTCGTATTTTAGGGTCGGGGCCAGAACCCACTTTTAACCTGCAAGAGCAACAATTTCTCGACGCCCCCGAAGCACAATTTGGAGGCAAGTTCCTTGACCATCTTGCACCCTTTTTGTTAAGTTCTAGTTAGTTGCATGCTAAATTAAAATATGAATCATGTGTTATGTTTTCCTAGACTTTCCACAGTATTCCTTGTCAACATGGTTTGGGTGTTTTACTATTAAATTAGTTTACACTTAGCCATGCTTTAATGAAATATGATTTATTCTACAATATTATATTTGAAGTACTTTGATTCATGAATTGATGGCTATAATGGAATTAGTAGATAGGAATCTGATAGGGGGTTTTGTATGGATTGGTGCATGCGTGCACAAGACCTTGGTTTGGGGCTTGACACCTATCGGATTCTAAGGACTGATTTATGGAAGAAGTTGTTAAGCCTTTTAGTATCACCACAGAATTGTATATGGGACAACTTGGTCTAGTAATTTGGTCTCTCCCGATGTAGCATAGGTAATTGATCGGGCGGGGAATGGGCTTTGCCTTGGGATCCGCATGGCTCAAGAGGGGGCTTCTCCTGGCGGAGGGAAAATAGACTCTAGGTGTCGGAGCGGTGAAACCTTAGAGTACCCATTGCAAGTCGGGAGAACCGTCGAAAACACCTCGTAGTGATCTCCTGGCCACACACCTACGGAAGTGTGTAATTGTGGTTAGCTACCACGGGCATCAGGGAGGTTTACCTTAGTCCACCTAGCAACAGGGGACGAAATCACGAACTGTGGGTAAAGGATACACACTCTGTAGAGTTTTGTCAAACTATCTAGACAGCCGTGCTCATGGACACGAGCGCCTTGGAAACCAAATTCATAATTAGCACATGGTTACATAATGGATGGATTGGGTTTGGTCTTACCTGGATTAATTTTGGGATGTTGGTTGGTATTTCACCTAGATGTAGGTGCTTAATAAACAATTAAGAGTAGGTTGTTACTGCTATAGTGCTTAACCTATTAATTGCCGTCCTTGTTGTGAACCACACATGTCATAACTTCTCAACTTGCGAGTACCGTTGGTACTCAAACTTGTTAGTTGCATATTCCCCCCCCCCCCCCAAGTCTATGAAGAAGCTGGTGTGGAGAACCAAGACTTCTACAGAGATCCCGAAGAGATGTTCTAGGCTGGCGCTCCCCCGTGCAACGCCTGTGTTGGAGCCCTTTGTTATGTTTTTCCGCTGCTTGTGTACTTTTATTTTAGACCTGGAAGGTCATTTATGTAATAAGGTGATGTACTCGAACATGATATTTTATTTGGTATTTCACTTTCATCTACACATGTATGAGTTGAACTGATCCTGGCATACATGTGGAAAGCATCTGGTTGTCTTCTTATTAGCAGGTGTGGCAGTTATGCAATATAGCACGCAGTGGATAAGAAGTTACCACTGATATCTTGTGGGCTTGGAAGTAATGACGAAGCTTCTTTGAGGAAATAAGAACTGCGTAAAGCAGCTTATGCAGCTTGATTTATCTAGTCTTTGCATCATGGAGTACATCACTAATGAAGTACACTGGACGCTGGATGTTCCGGACCCTTCCAGAAGGGCTCGGAGCTTCCTCTCCATCGACCCGGACCCTCCGAGAGGGGTCTGGACCTTCCCAGAGTGGTCCGAAACTTCTTCTTGTTCGACCTGAACCTTACTGGAAGGGTTCGAATCGCCTTGTTCAGCCAGGTGAACCATCTCTCGCGAGAGAGGTTGATCCCCTAGCATTCCGCCTTGAGGTTCCGTGTCTGGGGCTGGGACCCAGACTCGCCTCCAGGTAGCTCCGGACCCTCCCGGAGGGGTCTAAACTCCTGATCTTGATGTGGCTCCTGTCTTTCCGCGACCAGGACCATGCTTACAACTTTCATAGTTGCAAAAATGTAAAGTAGTAAAGGCTCACCGGGGTTCAGAGCTACCAAGATTATTAAGGTGGTGAGGAGCTGCTTCAGCTCTTGAAATGCCTTTCCTGCCTCTTCAAACCAATGAAATAGTCTGGTCTTCCTCAATGGCTTGAAGAAGGGAAGTGTCCGCTCTGTGATGAGTAGGTTTAGGCCCGATCTTCTAAAAGGTATGTCGATTGGGATGGAGAACTCGACATTGATGATCCGCGGCACTCGAGCGGTACGAGTACCCCTGCAATCACCACACCACGACTCCATTGGTTATCAACCGTGCTGTACACGCTTGACCTTGCCAAGAAGGCTAATCCTTGCAAGTGCAACCGAGAACACGAGCAAGAACGTAGAAGACACGATCTGAAATCACGAAGTTGGGGTCTCACAAGCCGTAGAACGGCGATATTATTGATATAAGAAAAACCCACCGAATATGACCGAAGTCTGTAGTATTTATAGGCTAGGGTTCGACAAAAACACGTTTAGACTCGTCCCTAATGGACTCTTACGGGATACAAGGCCCAAAGGCCCGATTCGGTGGCGCAGCACCGGACAGAAATCTGGACTCGACTTGTTTCGAAGATTCCCCATGACTCCGGAGGAATTTTGAGGTGGGACCAGAACCATTGGAAAGTCTATCTTCTCCTCTTTCCGTGCATATGTAGAACGTCAAAATCGAAGTCCGTATGCCTCCTGGGCGTCCGTTTTAAAGTGGACTGCTCCTGGACTACGAGTTGAACTCGAGTCCGAGTTGTAAACTGTTTCCATCAACTTGTGGACATCCCAGCTGGTTCTCCAGACTCCCAAGGCCTCTTTCCTTCACTGGTTGATCTTCTCCATTATTCCTAATAACAATTAAATCATCACATAGCAATCTATTCTCAAACTCACATGCAAAAGAAGTTAGGAACGAATTAACCTACTGATTTATTAACCGTGCTCTTGCTCTTGTGATTGGTCCTTGCAGTTCAATGTGCGTCTCCGCTGTTGTGATGTCCTCATCATCCTCTCCCTCTTGAATTGGAGTCATCCTCGACTCAAGTTCATCTTCTTCTCCCAAGTACGGTCGCAAATCTGAAATGTTAAATGTAGGACTAACCCCAAAATCGGGAGGCAATTCAAGCTTATATGCATTATCATAATCTTTTCAACGATCTTAAAAGGACCAGCAGCTCGTGGCATAAGTTTAGATTTTCTCAAGTCGAGAAATCGCTCTTTTCTCAAATGTAACCACACCAAATCACCCGGTTCAGTTTTGCTTCTTTTCTACCTTTACTACCTGCAATCCTATACTTCTCATTCATCATTTCAATATTTTTCTTTGTAGTTTCATGCATCTTAAGAATGAATTCAGATCGCTGTGTAGCATCCAAATTTATAGTTTCAGAAGGAGGCAAATGTAGTAAATCAATAGGAGCACAGAGATTGAAACCATACACTACCTGGAATGGACTTACCTTCGTCGTGGAGTGAACGGATCTGTTGTAAGCAAATTCTATATGTGGTAAACACTCCTCCTACAACTTCAAATTTATTTTCAAGACAACCCGCAACATAGTGGATAAAGTACGATTAACTACCTCGGTTTGTCCATCCATTTATGGGTGACATGTAGTTAAAAACAGCAATTTGGTTCCCAATTTATACCACAAAGTTCTCCAAAAATGACTTAAAAATTTTGCATCACGATCAGAAACAATGGTATTTGGCACACCATGTAAACGACAATTTCCGTCATAAATAAATCAGCAATGTGTGAGGCATTATCATTCTTATGACAAGGTATAAAGTGTACCGTTTTGGAAAAACGATTAACAACTACAAAAATACTATCCCTCCCCCTCTTAGTCCTAGGCAATCCCAAAACAAAGTCCATAGAAATATCCTCCCAAGGTACACTAGGAACAGGAAGAGGCATATAAAGACCATGTGGGTTAAGGCGAGACTTAGCTTTGTTGCAAGTAGTGCATCGTGACACGTAGCGCTCGACATCACGCCTCATCTTTGGCGAAAAGAAGTGTGTGGACAGCACGTCTTCAGTTTTCTTCACTCCAAAAGGTCCCATCAAACCTCCTCCATGTGCTTCCTGCAAAAGTAATAGACGAACGGAGCTAGCTGGAACGCATAGCTTGTTAGCATGATAGAGGAGACCCTCTCGCAGCACATATTTATTCCAATTTATTCCTTCTCTACAATTTTCAAAAGCATCTTTGAAGTCCAAATCAGTAGGATATAATGCTTTAATTGTTTCCAAACCAAAGATTTTATGATCAAGTTGGGACAGCATGGTATAACGCCTATGCATCGACAATGATATTTTCCTTCCCTTTCTGATGCTTAATGATGTATGGAAACGACTCTATGCACTCAATCCATTTAGCATGTCGTTTATTCAGATTGGTTTGACACTTAAGATACTTCAATGATTCATGATCGGAATGTATGACAAACTCCTTAGACCAAAGATAATGTTGCCAAGTTTGTAATACACGCACTAAGGCATACAGTTCCTTATCATAAGTAGAATAATTCAGAGAAGGACCATGAAGTTTTTCACTAAAGAAAGCAACGGGTTTACCTCCTTGTATGAGAACGCCTCCAATACCAATGCCGCTTGCATCGCATTCTAGCTCAAAGGCCTTGTCAAAATCAGGAAGTTGTAGTAATGGTGCTTGTGTAAGCTTCGATTTGAGAGCATCAAAATCTTGTTGCTGCTGTTCGCCCCATTGAAATGGAACTCCCTTCTTCATTAGCTCATGTAGAGGTGCTGCAATGGTGCTGAAATTCTGCACAAAGCGCCGATAAAAACCTGCAAGACCAAAAAAACTACGAACCTGTGTGACGGTTGTTGGGGCTGGCCAGCTGGTGATTACTTCGATTTTGGCCTCATCCATCTCAATTCCCTGCGAGGAAACGACATAGCCAAGAAACGAGACTCGATTGGTGCAAAAGACGCACTTTTCGAGGTTACCAAACAAACGTGCATCTCCCAAAATAGTAAAAACAGCACGTAAATGATCAAGATGTTCATCATATGACTTGTTGTAAATGAGTATATCATCGAAGTAAACCACCACAAATTGTCCAATGAAAGCACGTAAAACCTCGTTCATTAATCGCATAAAGGTGTTGGGTGCATTAGTTAAACCAAAAGGCATGACTAACCAATCATAAAGTCCAAACTTGGTTTTAAATGCAGTTTTCCATTCATCTCGTAGTGCCATTCTAATTTGGTGGTAACCACTACGCAAGTCAATTTTTGTGAAGATGATAGCACCACTCAATTCATCAAGCATGTCATCTAATCGAGGAATAGGATAACAATATCGAATGGTGATGTTATTAATCGCTCGACAATCAACACACATGTGCCAACTACCATCTTTCTTAGAAACCAAAAGAACAGGAACGGAACAAGGGCTAAGGCTTTCACGAATGTACCCGTGGTCCAAAAGATCTTGGACTTGTCGCTGAATTTCCTTAGTTTCTTGTGGATTCGCCCTGTATGCTGCACGATTTGGCAAACTTGCTCCTGGAATCAAATCGATCTTGTGTTCAATGCCTCTCATCGGTGGTAAACCAGGGGGTATCTCGGAGGGAATCACATCCTCAAACTCCTGCAAAAGGTTAGCAATAGTAGGGGGCAATGCAATAGACAATTCATAAAGTGAAAACATGGCTTCTTTGCAAACTAAAGCATAGCACATCCCCTTAGCATCGAATAAATCAGCAAGTTCAGATTTAGTTGCGAGCAACGATGGTGATTTTAACTTAATAACTTGCTGTTTTTCAAGTTCTAATTTTGTTGCTTTGCCATCACGAATTTTGCTCTTCTCAAAATGCACAATTTCAGCAGGAGTCATGGGGAGCAAAGTGATTTTCTTTCCCTTATGCATGAGAGTATATTTATTGGTTCTACCATGATGAATAGCATCTGTATCAAATTCCCAAGGACGACCCAATAAAAGAGAACAAGCATCCATAGGAACAACATCAAAATCAGCAAAATCATGGTATGAACCAATTGAAAAATGTATTCTCGCTGTTTGTGTTACCCAAACTTTACCGCTGTTGTTGAACCATTGAATGTGGTACGGATGAGGGTGTGCTCTTGTTGTCAAACCGAGTTTCTTGATGACGTCCGTGTTCACCAAGTTATTGCAGCTACCTCCATCAATTATAGTGTGTACACGGCAGTCCTTGACGACGAGAAACATGTGGAAGAGGTTGTGTCGTTGTAGCTTGTCGTCGGTCTCCACTTTGGAGCTCAAGGCACGCTGCACAATGATGCTCCTATAGTTCTCCGTGGCCGCTGTACCAAGTACCTCTTCTTCGGTGTGTTCGTCATTTGGATCTATAAAATCAGTAGCAAGAGAATATTCATCTTCAACATCCGAAGTACCATCATACCCGCCATCGTCGCGTGCTATGTATGCTCGTTTGCTCGGGCAATCTCTCATCATATGACCAAGTCCATGTCAGCGGTGAAATTTAATGTCGGAAGTACGACCCGTAGAAGGAGTGGACGACGAAGGCTTGAATGATGTCGCCTTGCTGCCTTCCGGCACGCGAGAAGGTGGAGCAGCAGGTATAGTTCGTTGGCCGCCATTAGGTGGTGTAGTTGCTGCACGGGGGGGGGGGGGGGGGGTCGAAGATGGTGCTGTTTTGGATAGTGTAGTCGCTGCACGTGGCGTGAAGTTGCTCCTCGTGCGTTGTTGCTGTTGTTGTCGGCCCTACAATTCTTTTTCTGCCAACATAGCAAGCTGAAACAATCTGTTAACAGTATCATATTCCTTGTAATCAACAATGTTTTGAATTTCACGCCTCAACCCCCCATAAAAACGAGCTATTTTATCATCCATGTCCTCTACTACCCCACAACGCATCATACCCTTTTGTAACTCTTGATAATACTCCTCTACAGACATGTTAACTTGGTCTAAACGCTGCAATTTTTTGTGAAGGTCCTGCTGAAAAGATGGAGGAACAAATCGAACACGCATAGCTTCCTTTAATCTATCCCATGTTGGAGGATCAATTCTAGTTTTAACAAGTTCATTCCACCATATGATAGCAAAGTCCTTAAACTCACTAGTGGCTTGACGAACTCTATGTTGTTCAGGAACAAGATGGGAATTAAATTTTTGCTCTACTGTCATCTCCCAATCAAGATAAGCCTCAGCATCATAAGCACCAGAAAAGAGGGTATAGTAAATTTCACTTTAGCAAAGGATCATCAGGAGGACGATTATAATTGTTATGATTATTACCTCCCATACCTCGATGATAAAGTGGCAGTCTTGGCTGATTATTGTGATCTTCCAGTTCATCATAAGCATTGTCTTCTTGTCTTCCAGCGAGAGGCAACCGAGCCTCAAAAGTATTCATCCGAAGAGCAAGGTCATCAAGTTGGCGAGTCAAGTTCGTCAATGACTCCTCCGTTGCTGCGTTGTATTTGGCGAACATATCTGACATGGTCTTCATCATATCACGTAACTCAGCATGTTGAACACATTCGTCATCATTGTCTTCTCCTGCCATTGTTAGTAGGAAACAAAAGACAAAAAAAATATGTTATCCCTATCAACTACAGTGACAATGTGAAAGGTGGAAGAAAACAATCTCTGTCGCTCAAGCGTCTTACCACGCTCTTACAAGTGTTCTTACCGACACAACAGGTGGTGTGGATGGTGAGATGAACCAATGAAGCGTGGGATGATTGCAAAGGTACCTGTTATGCTCAAGAGAAAGGTGGAGCTTGGATAGCACAATATGGTGGCTAATAAGCAGAAAATCGTTAACAGCTAAACAAAGTTGAATAAGTATTCAATGTAGGAAACTGTTGCTGGTCAACCAAGTGCCCTAGGGCCTAGCACAACACAAGGAAGAATCAAGGCAAAAGAAAGACAGAATGATGCAGCCAACAAAACAGCACCCAGTGGTATAGGCCAATTGCTTTAATATGCGTGCTCTTTACTATTTTTTTTCTTTTTTGTAATATATTTTTTGATATTTTTTCTTTACTCAGGAGCACAAATATAGGAAGCACACAAAATCTAAGCACAATTGGATGTAATATGCGGCCTATAGAAAATCAAGAAGATTCTTTAAAATTCGTGCTGAAACTTTGGAGGCCGGATAGCCTATCTTCCGTGGGGAATTTGGGCAATCTAATTTCTTCGAACGCGGCTATGCCGCAGAAAATCGGATGCGAAATTTTGCGTAGATGAATTTGAAAAAAAATCGCCCGATTTCGAGTTCGTATGCGAAAGTTATGGCCATTTTAAGGTAGGCTATCCGAGTTACGTTTTTTTGGATGTTGATTCCAACTCAGTTTGAGAACAGAACTCGCAATCGGATATGAAAACGATTGGGAATTTGCACAGCAACTAATGGAGTGATGTGTGATGATTCAAGGATGAGTGGCACAAAGGTTTGTCACCTAATCTAGGGCTGGCGATGCGGGAGTTCACGCAAGGCGGCTAGCTAGGGCAAACCGATGAACGTGGTGGATTGGTTTGTTATTTAGGGATTGTGGAATAGGTGTTGAATAGCAAGAAAACAAGGACAAAACACGATAACTAGGACCCAAAACACAAAGCTAAACCAGCAACAAGACTCGACCACACGAATGCAAACTCAACAATGCAAACTGAAAAATGAAACTGCAGGCACTATAGTCTGGGAAGCGGTAAAAACGATTTAATTTTTTTGTGGCTTTTCTGTGGACTCTAGGTACGAAACAAAATCAATCTAATGGAAGGAAAACAAGGTACCTCACAGGCAACTTGGAAATCTGATACCAATTGATGAGTAGGTTTAGGCCCGATCTTCCAAAAGGTATGTCGATTGGGTTGGAGAACTCAACGTTGATGATTCGCGACACTCGAGCGGTATGAGTACCCCTGCAATCACTACACCATTGCACCGTTGGTTATCAACCGTGCTGCACATGCTTGACCTCGCCAAGAAGGCTAATCCCTGCAAGTGCAACCGAGAACACGAGCAAGAACGTAGAAGACACGATCTGAAATCGCGAAGTTGGGGTCTAACAAACCGTAGAACGGCGATATTATTGATCTAAGCAAAACCCACCGAATATGACCGGCGGCTGCAGTATTTATAGGCTAGGGTTCGACCAAAACACGATTAGATGCGTCCCTAATGGACTCTTACGGGATACAAGACCCAAAGGCCCGATTCGGTGGCGCAGCACCGGATAGAAATCTGGACTCGACTTGTTTCGACGATTCCCAATGACTCCGGAGGAATTTTGAGGTGGGACCAGAACGATTGGAAATTTTATCTTCTCCTCTTTCCGTTCATATGTAGAACGTCGAAATCGGAGTCCGTATGTCTCCTGGGCGTCCATTTTAAGGTGGACTGCTCCTAGACTCCGAGTTGAACTCGAGTCCGAGTTGTAAACTGTTTCCGTCAACTTGTGGACGTCCCAGCTGGTTCTCCAGGCTCCCAAGGCCTCTTTCCTTCTCTGGTTGATCTTCTCCATTATTCCTAATAACAATTAAATCATCACATAGCAATCTATTCTCAAACTCACATGCAAAAGAAGTTAGGAACAAATTCACCTGCTGATTTATTAACCGTGCTCGTGCTCTTGTGATTGGTCCTTGCAGTTCAATGTGCGTCTCTGCTGTTGTGATGTCCTCATCACTCTGTCGGCCTTAAAATGAACCAGCTGAGCGCAACTAGACATTGAAAGTGCATCTAGGAATCCCTTGTTGGTTTCGGATGATTTATGACAAGCAAATGAGATCATAACCTCTTTGTTGAGATGAACACATGTTTTAATGGGAAAATAAGCAAAGTGCCAAAAAGAAGGGAGAATGAGGAGCAATGTGGAAATGAGCTCAAGGAACAAGTGTAGTAGATCATTGTGTATGGAGTGTGTTAAGGAAACGCACCCCAAGATCTCAAACACAAATAAACACACACATTGCACAAGTTTATACAGGACCAGACTAGTCCTATTGACACCAGACTAGTCCGATATCTTTCTGCACAAGATCGGACAAGTCCGATATCACCACGGACTAGTCCGATATCTCTCTGACTAGAATCAGACTAGTCCTTCCTAGTGCGGACTAGTCCTCAAAACACTTTACAAGCTGCACAAAATCAGACAAGTCCGATCACATAACGGACTAGTTCGATATCGTTCTGATGTAAATCGGACAAGTCCGATATTGGCACGGACTAGTCCGAAAACCCTCTGACCTAAATCGGAAAAGTCCTCCAAGTGCGGACTTGTCACCCAATTCACTTAGGGTTTCACTGATCCGTACAAGTACGATTATTATCGAACTAGTCCGAAGATTTCCAGAAGCGAAATCGGACAAGTCCGCTCCTAGCCGGACTAGTCCAATATTTTGGGACACTTAGGGTTTGCTACACACAGGACACCAGACTAGTCTGGTGTCCACCGCAGACTAGTCCGATCTTTCTAAACCCTAACAGTCACTTTTAAAAACCCCATATAAATATATGTGCACGACCTAACTTTAATAACTCTCGACCTCCTACGCCGTCACACCTCCCAAGAGCCTCAAAAAACACATCTCTTCACAAAATCAAAAGCCACAAAGATCAATCCCTCGAGGATACACTTTGGAACATTGGAGAGACACAATTCATCACTCTTGAGCTCTTAGTTTGATTCCCTAACACACTCCTGCGATTTTCATTGTAATCTTTTGAGTGTGTTCTTTGTGAAGTTCTCGTTGTAATCTAGGGGAGCCCTCAATGTGTGAGAACGACCCTTGAATTTGGTTATTTACTCTTTGTGATAAGAGAAGAGGATTGGCCTTCGTGGCGATCCGACGAGGGTAGGGTTGGAGAAGACCCAGTCCTTTTGTGGACTCCTCAACGTGGATGTAGGTTGCTTCTGTGGGAACCGAACCACGTGATAAATTGCTTGTGTTCTTGCTTTTCGTTCATCTTTCTTATACATCACATCAATCTAGGGTTTCAATTAATCTTGCTTACTTTACATTGAAACATTAAATATAAGATTGACTTGTGATATACCCTAGTGCATGATTGTGCAACACTCCAATTACAAGTATACTTCCGCTGCATACACTCTAGAATCAAATTAATCGATCAAACTTGATTAACCTAGTCGGTACACACCGGACTAGTCCGCACTTTACCGGACTAATCCGATATCTCGAGTTTTGATCTGGTTGTTAAGTGTTGCAGGTTTCGACAAAAATCAAAAAAGGCCTATTCACCCCCCCTCTAGGACACATTCAATTGGTATCAGAGCAAGTTCTTCAAGAAGGAGACTAATCGCACGAAGAGATCATGTCGGACATGAAAGACGTACACAAGAGCAACAACCAAGATAAGGTTGATGAAGATAAGAACCAGAAATTGGAGAAGCTCCTCGAAGCCATTTAAGACTTTGAGGATGACGATGAGGAGACGCTGGAACTCAAGGCACTCCTAAGGAAGAAAACCCTCTCCAAAGGGAAGGTGAATGTCGAAGATGAGAAGAAGAAGAAGGGGAGTATTCACACCGACTACTCCTGATATCCTTTTAACTATGATCGTCTTAATTCTAGCAATAATCATTATTTGTCTATCCCTCTAGGAAAAGCCCCACACTTCGATGGAAGTGATTATTCAATGTGGAGGCAAAATATGAAAATGCATCTAATTTCTCTCAATCCAAGTCTGTGGCATATTGTGTGCACAGGGATAGATATCTCGAACGACGACGAAGAGCTCACACCAAGCCAAGAGCAGGCAATTCATCGAAATGCTCAAGCCACAACAGTCATTACCTCTTCGCTCAGTCGGGACGAGTTCACCAAGGTGGATGGACTCGAGATTGCAAAGGATATCTGGGACACATTGCAAACTGCACATGAAGGTGATCATCATGTGCGTGAAGCGAATATCGAGATGATCGAAGGTGAATTGGGAAGATTCGCAATCGAAGAAGATGAGTCGCCTCAAGATATGTACAAAAGACTAAAAACGCTCATCAACAAGGTTCGATCTTACGGAAGCAAGAAGTGGAACGACCACGAGGTGGTGAAGCTCATCCTTAGAGCTTTCATGCCTCACAACGTCACGTTATGCTCAATGATTAGAGAAAGCCCCGGATACAAGAGAATGACTCCGGATGAGATACTTGGAAAAATCATCAATTTTGAGATGATGGAAAAGCAAGCGAAGCATGTCAAGGAAATTGCCGACCTCAGCTCAGCAAAGAAGAAAGGGGTTGCTTTGAAGTCCACCCTCAAGCCCTTATCTAAAGAAGCGCAAGAAGCACAACTAGAAGAAGACGGTAATGATGAGAGCAGTGATTTGGATGAAGATGACATGATACTATTCATGAAGAAATTCAAGAAGATGATGAAGAAGAGACAAGGCGCCAAATCAAGTGAAGGAAAATACAAGGAAAGATCTAAGTCAAAGTTGAGGCGAGCATGCTATAATTGTGGTGAGTATATCCACTTTATAGTTGATTGTCCATATGAAGAGAACAAGAATAAGACCAAAGAAGTCAAGCCTCAACCCAAGAAATTCTTCAAGAGGAAGAAACAAGCCGAACAAGCGCATATAGGGAAAGAGTAGGACTATGAGACCTATGTGTGCTGAATACATTAGCTTTGACAATAAAAGTTTTGAATGCTGATATAACATCTTTTTAGTAAGGTACGACTCTAGCTCTGAGCTTCTGCAAGGTCCGACAATAGGTCCGACTTTCTTTGTCTAGCTCTGACATGTTTTTGGATAGCTCCGGTGAGCTCTGTATTTAGCTCCGGCATGTCTTTGATAGCTCCGGCATGTCTTATTAAGCTCCGATATGTTTTGCTAGGTCCGACTTATGTTGGTTAGCTCCGACATGTTTTTCTAGCTCCGACTTTTGGGTTGAATAGTTCCAACTAGTTTTGGTTAGCTCCGGCGCTAGGTCCGACTAGCTTTGGTAAGCTCCGGCGCTAGGTTGTACTAGCTTTGGTAAGCTCCATCTCAAGCTCCGGTTAGCTTTGGCTAGGTTCGAAGCTTGATCGTAATGTTCCTATTTTTATTTTGCAATGTTTCGAACTTGGTTTATATTCTTGGAAGGATTGCTTAGTATTCATTTGCTAAGTTTTTGGTGCGTTTTGGTTGATATGGATGATATCGTTTTGCTATGCTTTGCAACATGCTTATGTGAGGTGCTCACGTAAGGTGTTGTGTTCGGAACTGACTTGAGTCAAGTCGCGGACTTGGGCTCATACGGATTGGTTGTTTGTTCATGTGCAGGTGTTGCTTGAGTTCAAGTCATGGCTGGTGACAGGATCCTTTGGACTAGTCTCAGGGAGGAGATGAGGTTCCAACAACCAAATTCAGGAGGAATTGTGGTTGAGCGGGTCAGGAGGTCGCGTAGGATGATTGAATCAAGGGCAGTGCATATGAAGGTTACTGGACGTCGAAGGAAGGTGTTTGCACGTATGCATGCAGTGCATGACGTGGCAACATGGTTCTGAAGATGGTTTATGGATGGAAAGATCTGGTTAGAAGGATTGGATCGTATCAGTTGATGACTTTGGCTGCGGCGAAGTCGGTTATGACTCGGTATGGAAAGTATCGAGTTGGTTATGTTAGGATTTCGTGTGGGCCACGAATTTGTGTTGTTTTAGGAATATGGGATATGTTCATAATGTGTTTGGAAGTCTTAATATTGCTTCCATCTGCGTATAGAAGAGTCATAAGTAGCTATGGAAAGTTCCGATTCGTGATTGGAGTAGGATTGGAGTCCTAGTTGAGATTGGGTTGGCCTAATGGCTGGTTATATAAGCAAGGGAGCCCAAAGCTCGTGGTAGACGACTTTGGGCTGTTCCTCTTGTGTTCTATTGAATAAAATTCGTAGTTTGAAGGAACTTTTGTGCCTTGTTCGTCTGACTTGTTCCAGACAAGTTTTACTCGTCGAGTTTCTGGACAGCACTACCTTTCATCGGTGGTTTTATCATAACTCGAGTTTTACAGATCTAATTGACGTGATTCTTTTTGGGTTGTCTTCACAACTTGATTATATATCATATGGTAAAATTTCATGGTCATTGGATTTGTGGTTTCTGATCTACACGAGTTTCTTTGCAGCGTTCCAGAACTGTTTTTCTCGGATAGGACAGATTGACCTTTGTTTGATCTTTCAATCATAACTTGAGTTTCTCTCGACGGATTTGAGTGATTCTTCTTGTGTTTTCTTCCTGACTTGATTATCTCTGATATATATCACTTTTGTCATGGTGAAACACGTTTAGATTAGTTTCACACATGATTTCTCTAACATATTGTTTTTCTGCCGAAGGGGTTGGTATTTAATTGTTTCTGCTGCGTAAGATTTTTAAATCTACCATTCACCCCCTCTGGTAGATTTTCACGTTCTCTTCGATCCTACAATTGCTATCAGATCCACGGTGCTCTAATCATTGTGATTTGCACGTGTTTTTGACTAATCATCATGGAGAAATACTCCGCCAAACCTTGTGTGTTTGCTGGTATTGATTTTCAAGCTTGGAAGGCATGCATGGAGGCCTTCATCCAGGTGCAAGGCTTTGCAATATGGGAGAAGGTGTACAAGCCTTATGATGTTCTGTCAAATGATCAAGTTATGGCTACAAACCTACAGGACGTCGACAACAACAACAAGGCTCGCAACTTGATCATACAAGGACTCACTCAAAGCGACTTTGATCGTGTCGCACACCTCCGATCAGCATACGAAGTTTGGAGAGCTATTTGTGATTATCATGAAGGCTCCAACACAATCAAGGAGGTGAAACAAGATATGTTCAAAAAGGAATATATGCGTTTCGAGATGCAACCCGGTGAGTCTATCGATGACCTCTTTGCTCGCTTCAATAAAGTTCTCAGCAACTTACGTAGTGTCAATGTTAACTTTTGTGATGCTGAAAATGCTAGGCAACTTCTTAGTGCATTAGACATGTCAATGTGGGAGATGAAAGTTACATCTATTCGTGAATCTACTGTCATGACTACACTTACTTTAGATGTGCTTTACTCTAAACTCAAAACTCATGAAATTGACATCTTATCACGTAAGAACCCAACTAAGTCTATTGCATTTGTCTCACAACGTGATATGCCTAGCTCCGGCCAATCATCATCTTGCAATACTCTTGCTTTGTTGTCCCCACTAACCCTGGAGCAGATCGAGGAATTTCCAGAAGAGGAGTTAGCACTAATCTCTACTAGGTTCTCAAAAGCATTGCAAAATGTGAGAACTAGAAGGAGAGGAAGCTCAAGACCACAACGCTGTTTTGAATGTGGTAAGACATGACAATTTCGTACAAAATGCCCTAACCTTTCAGGTCCTACTACCCGTGAAGAAAAACAGAACAAGGTCAAGACCACCTCTGGAAACCCCAACAAGAAAAAGAAGGATACCATAGGACGCAAGATGATTAACAGCTTCATCACTGCACTTCAAGAGCTTGGTTCAAGTGATGTAGACTTTGAAAGTTATGAAGATGATGACGATCTGGCCAACTTATGCTTCATGGCGGGCAAAACAAGATCAAGATCAAGTCAGGAGGATGCATAACACAACAGTGACGACGATGAGGTATGTTCTACCTGTAATGAAATGTGTGATGCAATTTCTCGTGCAACTATTATTGTTAAGAAAAAGAACAAAAGCTTAGGGATAATGCTGCTAAAATTGAATCACTAGAATCTGAAATAAACCGTTTGAAAACCTTGATTCCTAGTGATGATTCTTGTCCCTCATGTGATTTAATCTATGAACAATTGTCCACACTAAGAACTGCACACTCCTCCACTCTAGATAGAGTTGAACTTAAAATTGAAAAGAACAAAGAGCTTGCTGCACTTAATGATAAAAACTTGAAAGATGCTTCTTGTTCAACAGATGATTTGCATTGTTCTGCATGTGATAATCTTGATAAGAAACTAAAAGATGCAGTGAATGAAATTTCCATTCTGAACAATGCTTTACGTTCTCATGAAGTTAAATACTATTCTAATTGCAAATTAAAAGGAAAAACTTCATGTGAAAACTGCCTAGAATTGTCTAAAAAGCTTGATGACTTGAATAGGACGCTAGAGCAGTTTTTTGTTGGGAACAAAAATCTGAACTTGCTACTGAGTTCATACAAACCTTGTAATGATAAAACTGGTTTAAGTTTTGATTCTCATGTTTATTCTAAAACACATCCACCTCAAAATGTAAAATCATTCGGAAGAGGTTTAATCAAAACTGTCCCTAAACAAAAGGATGTGATCTTTGAATCTGCAGGAGTGCTTTCTAATTCTGTTTCTAATACTAGGCGTTCATCTAGACATGATTACAAAATCAAATTTCATTGTACTTATTGTGATAAAGATGGTCATGTCGTAGATTTTTGTTATAGACTAGCTAAACAAATTAAAAAGGATAAAATACCTGCTAGATCTCATAACTTTCATGCTAAACCTAAACTTAGAAACATGCAACCTGCTTTAATGAGTCAGATTTTTGAAAAGGTACCTTTCGGACCTTCTGGTAAGAGACTTGCAAAGACAGCACTGGTAGTTCCGATAGCTCCGAAAGCTCCCAGACCTTCTGTTGCTCCCTCCGGAGCTTCAGTTTTCGCCTCCGAACCTTCTGCTTTTACCTCCGGAGCTACTAGTTTTCGCTCTAAACGAGTAACAACTTCTAAATCAATTGTTAAGAACAGAAAACCTCAACCGTTGACTCATAAACTTGCTGTTTTATCACAGCTTTCGCGTGTTTTTCCTGCTGCACGTCGCGTGACTCAGTACTGGATTTCTAAATGCCTTTTGACTAACCCCAGTATTGAGTCATCGACGTATTGTGCTTCTATGTAGGTTACACGCTTGAGGAAGGAGAACATTTGGATTGTGGATTCAGGTTGCTCACGCCACATGACCGGTAACAAAGAATGGTTCCCCTCCCTCTCTTTTGTGTCACGTGTAGAGAATGTTACTTTTGCCGATAATTCTTCAACTCCTATAATTGCTAAGGTTTCGGTTAGAGTAAATGATCACTACACTTTGAAGGATGTGGCACTTGTTAAAAATTTAAAGTACAACTTGCTTTCTGTTTCTCAATTGCTTGATGAGAATTTGGAAATAACTTTCACTAAAAATTGCTGCAAAGTTGTATTTTCAAATAGTGAGCTTTTGTTTAACATGTCTCGGTTTGGAAGAGTTTTTAAAGATGATTTTGATATGTCTTCCTCTAAGCATAGGTGTCTAGTTGCTAATGATTCAAAGGACTTATATTTTTGGCATCGTAGACTTGGTCACGTAGGCTTTGATCATCTCACGCGTTTTAGTGCTCTTGATCGCATACGTGGGCTGCCTAAGCTTAAAGGGGACAAATAAATTGTGTGCTCTTCTTGTAGACATGCTAAGATGGTTGCAGGTTCACATACTCCTCTCACAATGATCATGACAACTGAACCGGGTCAACTTTTGCACCTTGACACCGTAGGACCTTCACGTGTTCAATCCTTCGGAGGTAAATGGTATGTTCTTGTGATTGTTGATGATTATTCTAGATACTCTTGGGTTTACTTTATGGCATCTAAGAATGGAGTTTTTAGTCACTTTAGAACTTTATTTTTTAGATTATCAATTGATCACCCAGGATCCTTAAAAGCAATTAGAAGTGATAATGGAATGGAATTTAAAAATCAATCTTTTGATCACTTTTGTGCTGAAAATAGAATAGATCATCAATTTTCTTCACCATATGTACCTCAACAAAACGGTGTTGTAGAAAGAAAGAACAGAACCTTAGTTGAGATGGCTAGGACTATGCTTGATGAATATCAAACTCCTAGGAAATTTTGGGCTGATGCGATTGCAACCGCTTGCTATGTCTCAAATTGTGTTTTCTTGCGCGCTAAGCTAGGTAAAACACCATATGAGCTCTAGTTTGGACATAGGCCTAGTGTTGCGCACTTTCGGGTCTTTGGTTGCAAATTCTTTGTTAAGAAACATGGTAATCTTGATAAATTTGAACCTAGATCCATTGATGGCATGTTTCTTGGTTATCCATCTCACACTAGAGGCTACCGTGTGCTTTTACTTGACACTAACAGAATTGTGGAGACTTGTGAAGTTGCTTTTGATGAAGCTAGCACAGGTACTAGCTTTGATATTGCAGGACAAGATCCATATCCTGAGGGGGAGGGTATTTTCGAAGATGAAGAAGAGCCAGTGATATTGCCTGGTAGTTCCGAAGTTGACATGTGTCGAGCTCCGAACTGTGAACAAAATCCAACTATCACCTCTGCCCGTCCTGATCGTCCACAAGCTACAAGCTCATCAATCTGCAATGACCCAGATAAAGAAGAAGCTTGTGAGACATATGTTCCCCTATGTTTTTACAAAGATCATCCCCCACAACAGATAATTGGAAGCTTGCACGAATGAGTTACACAGTCCATGTTTTGCGATCCAAACTCTCATGCTCATTCTGCCTTTGTTGCTTCTTTTGAACCCAAAGATATATCACATGCACTCACTAATGAATCTTGGATTATTGCCATGCAAGAATAGTTACAAAATTTTGAAAGAAATAATGTTTGGAAACTTGTACCTCCACCTCAAGGTCACACTTTAATTGGAACTAAATGGGTGTTTAAAAATAAACAAAGTGAGGATGGGGTTGTGGTTAGGAATAAGGCTAGGTTGGTTGCTCAAGGTTTCACTCAAGTTGAAGGTCTAGATTTTGATGAAACTTTTGCTCCTATTGCTAGATTAGAAGCCATAAGAATTTTTGTTAGTTTTTGCTGCATCTAAAGGTTTTAAGCTATATCAAATGGATGTTAAAAGTGCTTTTCTTAATGGCTACATAGATGAGGAGGTTTATGTCAAACAACCACCGGGTTTTGAAAATTCAGATTTTCCTAATCATGTTTACAAATTGTCCAAAGCCTTGTACGGTCTCAAACAAGCCCCTAGAGCATGGTATGATAGATTAAAAACATTCTTACTGGAAAAGGGGTTTACCATGGGCAAGGTTGATAAAACTCTTTTTGTGCTTAAGCATGACAATGACTCATTATTCGTTCAAGTGTATGTGGATGATATTACCTTTGGTTGTGCTTCTCATGATCTTGTGTCCAAGTTTTCAGCTATGATGAGTTCAGAATTTGAGATGGGTATGATGGGAGAACTCACATACTTTTTGGGGCTGCAAATCAAGCAAACCAAGGAGGATACCTTTGTGCATCAAACAAAGTATACAAAAGACCTCCTAAGGCGCTTCAAAATGGACAAAAGCAAGCCTCTTCGGACACCAATGGGAATAGCAATAACACTTGAACTTGATGAAGATGGTGAACCCGTGGATCAAAAAGAATATAGAAGCATGATCGGATCACTTTTCTACCTCACAACATCAAGACCGGACATAAAATTCAGCGTATGTCTTTGTGCACAGTTTCAAGCCTCCCCACGTGCTTCACATCGTCAAACCATCAAAAGGATTCTTAGGTACATACATGGAACCCAAGAATTTGACATTTTTCTTCATTCTTCCTCAACCATTACTTTGAAAGCTTTTTCCGATGCTGATTTTGGAGGTTGTAGGATTGATAGGAAAAGTACTTCTGGTGCTTGTCATTTTCTTGGTAATTCACTTGTTGCTTGGTCCTCTAGAAAACAAAATTCAGTTGCATAATCCACCGCCAAATCTGAATATGTAGCTGCTGCTAGCGCTTGTTCACAAATTCTTTGGATTGTTCAAACACTTAAGGACTACGGGGTTGATCTAGATAGTGTTCCACTGTTTTGTGATAACACTAGTGCCATTTGCATTGCTAAAAACCCTGTGCAACATTCTAGAACTAAGCACATTGATATTAGGTATCACTTTCTCCGTGATAATGTTGAAAAAGGAAACATTGTGCTTCACCATGTAGATACCGAACAACAATTGGCTGACATTTTTACAAAACCTTTGGATTTCACTCGTTTTTGTTATATTCGTAGTGAAATAGGGGTTATGCATCCTCATGGCTTAAATTGAGGGGGAGTTTTGAAACTTGGAAAGTCTATGTGTGAATCTGAACTTAAAATAATATGAGCATAGTATTTCATACATATATGACATTGTGATTCCTTTTACATGCTGAAAGTTCTTACTACATTACTCGTGTTATACATTTTGTAGTTTTTGCCATGTCTAGTAATTGGAATAGTTACTTACACTAAATCTGGTCATGGTCGAACTTCCTTGCTCTTTTGAACTTGTTGCATGCTCACAAGTGCTTTTAATCATAAAAAAGTAATCAAGCAATCAACTCACATGTTGAGTTTTTGTGAACAAATATAAGTTGAGAAAAGATCAAGAGAATATGCATGCATCGCACTTCTTCTTTTGAGATGGCTTATCATTGCACTTCGATATGAACTTGGAAGAAGTTGTGTATGACTAAAACCATGTTCTTAAGCTTCCGGTTGTCAAATGACATAGGCTTGGCTTGGTTGGTTAGAATAAGGCAGATGCGCATATAATCTCTTGCAAATATCATATGATCTAAATTTGTGCTTTGAAAAATAAAATGCAGCAACAAGTGTCATGCAGGTATTGAAATAGTTAAGTTTGTGAGATCATGACTTGCTTAAATTGAAAATTACATTTGATCTCTAGCATGGCTTACACTACTTTATGTATCTCATTGTTGTGATAGTGTAAGTTACTTGACAGTATGACTTGGATGAGCTTTGTTTTATATGTATATGGTATACTATGCTCATAATAATTAAAATTTCTCTTTTGAACCTTGTTGAATACATTGTCAAAGGGGGAGAGATAATATTGTGAATTATGCAAGGGGGAGAAATATGTATAGGGGGGGAAATTTATTTCTATCTCATTTGATTTTCAAAAAGGGGGAAATTGTTCTCAAAACTTTTTATGCCAATGTTCAGATTTTAAATGGTGTTGCCAATGCATTCATCAAGGGGGAGATTGTGAGACCTATGTGTGTTGAATACATTGGCTTTGACAATAAAAGTTTTGAATGCTGATATAACATCTTTTTAGTAAGGTGCGACTCTAGCTCCGAGCTTCTGCAAGGTCCAACAATAGGTCCGACTTTCTTTGTCTAGCTCCGACATGTTTTTGGGTAGCTCCGTTGAGCTTTGTCTTTAGCTCTGGCATGTCTTTAATAGCTCCGGCATGTCTTTATTAAGCTCCGATATGTTTTGCTAGGTCCAACTTATGTTGGTTAGCTCCGACATGTTTTTCTAGCTCCGGCTTTTGGGTTGACTAGTTTTGACTAGTTTTGGTTAGCTCCGGCGCTAAGTCCGACTAGCTTTGGTAAGCTCCGGCGCTAGGTTGTACTAGCTTTGGTAAGCTCCAGCTCAAGCTCCGGTTAGCTTTGGCTAGGTTCAGAGCTTGATCGTAATGTTCCTGAGTTTATTTTGCAATGTTTCGAACTTGCTTTATATTCTTGGAAAGATTGCTTAGTATTCATTTGCTAAGTTTTTCGTGCGTTTTGGTTGATATGGATGATATTGTTTTGCTATGTTTGCAACATGCTTATGTGAGGTGCTCACGTAAGGTGTTGTGTTCGGAACTGACTTGAGTCAAGTCATGGACTTGGGCTCGTACGGATTGTTTGTTTGTTCATGTGCAGGTGTTGCTTGAGTTCAAGTCATGGCTGGTGATAGGATCCTTTGGACTAGTCTCAGTGAGGAGATGAGGTTCCAACAACCAAATTCAGGAGGAATTGTGGTTGAGCGGGTCAGGAGGTCGCGCAGGATGATTGAATCAAGGGTAGTGCATATGAAGGTTACTGGACGTCGAAGGAAGGTGTTTGCACGTATGCATGCGGTGTATGACATGGCAACATGGTTCTGAAGATGGTTTATGGATGGAAAGATCTGGTTGGAAGGATCGGATCGTATCGGTTGATGACTTTGGCTGCGGCGAAGTCGATTATGGCTCGGTATGAAAAGTATCGAGTTGGTTATGTTAGGATTTCGTGTGGGTCACGAATTTGAGTTGTTTTAGGAATATGGGAGATGTTCCTAATGTGTTTGGAAGTCTTAAGATTGCTTCTATCTGCGTATAGAAGAGTCCTAGGCAGTTATGGAAAGTTCCGATTCGTGATCGAAGTAGGATTGAAGTCCTAGTTGAGATTGGGTTGGCCTAAGGGCTGGTTATATAAGCAAGGGAGCCCAAAGCTCGTGGTAGACGACTTTGGGGGCTGTTCCTATTGTGTTATATTGAATAAAATTCGTATTTTCAAGGAAATTTTGTATCTTGTTCGTCTGACTTGTTCCAGACAAGTTTTACTCGTCGAGTTTC
Source organism: Tuctoria greenei (assembly GCA_036927565.1). Lineage (NCBI taxonomy): Eukaryota > Viridiplantae > Streptophyta > Magnoliopsida > Poales > Poaceae > Tuctoria > Tuctoria greenei. The sequence goes on along the minus strand of JAYESD010000003.1, from coordinate 149,873,078 downwards.
TAGACAGCACTACCTTTCATCGGTGGTTGTATCATAACTCGAGTTTTACAGATCTAATTGATGTGATTCTTTTTGGGTTGTCTTCAAAACTTGATTATCTATCATCTGGTAAAATTTCACGGTCATTGGATTTGTGGTTTCTGATCTACACGAGTTTCTTTGCAGCGTTCCAGAACTGTTTTTCTCGGGTAGGACAGCTTGACTTTTGTTTGATCTTTCGATCATAACTTGAGTTTCTCTCGACGGATTTGAGTGATTCTTCTTGTGTTTTCTTCGTGACTTGATTCTCTATGATATATATCACTTTTGTCACGGTGAAACACGTTTATATTAGTTTCACACATGATTTCTCTAACAGATTGTTTTTCTGCTGAAGGGGTTGGGATTTATTTGTTTCTGCTGCGTAAGATTTTTAAATCTACCATTCACCCCCCATCTGGTAGCTTTTCACGTCCTCTTCGATCCTACAAGTACTCAAATGATGAGTCCTCATCGGAAGAAGAAGAAGAGATGGCTAGCATAGCCATCGAGAAGACATCCAAGAAGTCCACTCTCTTCCCTACACTCAGCGCATGGAAGGGAAACGACACTTGCCTCATGGCAAAGGAAGGTAAACGCAAGGTAACGACAAAACCCTCTTCCGTACATTCTTATTCTAGAGATAGTGAAATTGCTAGCGATAATGAAGACATGCTCATTGGACTAGATATGAAAACTGCCACAAAAATGAAATTTTTACTTGATCAACTTGTTGAGAAGGAGAGGTTGATACATCGTCAAGAAGACATGATTATCTCCCAAAAGGAGGAATATGTCGAACTTGACAAGCTTCTAGAACTTGAAAAGGAGCGAAGCAAGTCACTAGAGCTTGAATTAGCTTCAAGCAAGGAAACTTGCTTGGAGTTAAGCGATTCAAACGCTGCAATCAAGGAAGAACTTGCTAACCTAATCAAGGTTAACAAGATCCTTGAGGTGCAAGTTGAGTCACTCAAGCAAGGTGACCCTTTATCCTCTTCAAGCTCACCTTCTCAACACATTAAAACTGAAGTTGCTTCTACTTGTACATGTGGTAAAGTTGACAACAGTTTGAAAGACAAGTCAACCTCCATCAAGGACAAGCATCCTGCACAAAATGGCATATTTGACAAGGAGAAGATCAAATATGCACGTAGTGCATACTTTGTCACAAGACCTCAAAATGTCAAATATGACATTGGTTACTCTTATGGTGATAAGAAACAAGCTAAAAGCCATAAGAATAACAAGGATAGCAATGTCTTTGTAAAGGGAAGACTCTCTCAAACTGGAAAATCCAAAATCAATGAACCCAACACGCAAGATCACCGGACTAGTCCGGTCGGGATCCGAACAAGTCCGGTCCTCCGGACAAGTCCGGTCTCCCAGACTAGTCCTGTGTATAAACAACAACAATTGCTATTTAGAACTTTCAATGCATCTTATGTCTTAATGAAAAGTAATTATGGAAAAGTTTATGCTCATTATGTTGGGCCACGCCATGAGAACACCAAGTCTCATGTGTGGGTGCCCAAATCCCTTGTGACTAACCTAAAAGGACCCAAGCAAGCTTGGGTACCTAAAACCAAGGCATAATTTGTTTTTGCAGGCTTACTCCTCCGGTGGATCCAAATGGGTGCTAGACAGTGGCTGCACTAACCATATGACCGGAGAAAGAAGGATGTTCGTTGAATATGAAGCAAATGAGGATCCAAGCGAGGACATCTATTTTGGAGACAATAGTCAAGGAAAGGTGCTCGGTACCGGTAAAATTGCCATATCACCACAACACACTCTTTCTCATGTATTACATGTTGATTCCTTAGATTATAACCTGCTGTCCATATCTCAATTATGTGACAAAGGTTATAATTGCTTGTTCACTAACGAGGGTGTGACTGTCTCTAGGAGGAGTGATGGTTCCATTGCATTCAAGGGTATGTTAAAAGGAAAGCTTTATCTTGTTGACTTCAACAAGGATAAAGTCGAACTTGACACATGCTTGATTGCAAAGACCAACATGGGTTGACTGTGGCATAGATGGCTAGCGCATGTTGGTATGAGGAATCTTCAAAAACACCTCAAGGGCGATCACATCCGAGGATTGAAGGATGTTGTTTTGGAGAAAGACAGGCCTTGTAGCGCGTGCCAAGCCGGGAAGCAAGTTGGAGCACCTCATCCTGCGAAGAACGTCATGACTACAACAAGACCGCTCGAGCTACGTCACATGGACTTATTCGGTCCAATCGCCTACATAAGAATCAGTGGTAACAAATATGGTTTAGTAGTTGTCGATGATTTTTCTCGCTTCACTTGGGTTTTCTTTTTGCATGATAAGTCAGAAACACAACGAATAATCAAGAAGTTCTTCAAGCGAGCTCAAAATGAATTCTCATTGACAATCAAGAACATTCGAAGTGACAATGGCACGGAGTTCAAGAACACACAAGTGGAGGGGTACCTAGATGAAGCAGGCATAAAGCACGAGTTTTTAGCAACATACCCCCCTCAACAAAACAGAGTTGCCGAAATAAAGAACTGAACCCTCATAGAGATGGCGAGAACAATGCTCGATGAGTACAAGACCTCAGATTGATTTTGGGCGGAAGTGGTAAACACCGCTTGCCATGCCATAAATCGACTTTATCTTCATCGACTACTCAAGAAGACATCCTATGAGCTACTCACCGGTAACAAGCCTAATATTTCATATTTTCGAGTTTTCGGTTCCAAATGCTATATTTTGAACAAGAAGCCTAGGACTTCAAAGTTCGCTTCCAAGTCCGATGAAGGTTTCTTGCTTGGTTATGATTCGAACACTTACGCCTATCGTGTTTTCAACAAGACCTCCAGACTTGTTGAAGTAGCACGTGACGTAGTGTTCGATGAAACTAATGGCTCCCAAAAGGAGCAAGTTGATCCATGTGTGCTAGATAAAGAAGAAGCTCCTTGTCAAGCATTAAGAAGAATGGCGTTCAGCGAAGTTCGACCACAAGAGCTACCTCTACATATGCATGAGGAAAATGAACCACAAGAGGAGACCAATGATCAAGGGGGAGCTTCCATACAAGATGAACCTCAAGAAAGTGAAGATGATCAACAAGTCAATGAGGGCAACCACTTAGGGGGAGAAGAGATGATCATGAAGATTCAAGACAGCAAGTACCACACCCAAGAGTACACCAATGCGTCCAAAGGGATCACCCAATTGACAACATCATCGGTGACATCCAAAAGGGAGTAACTACTAGATCTTGCATAGCTAATTTTTGTGAGCATTATTCGTTTGTGTCCTTTTTGGAACCACACAGGGTTGAGGATGCATTGAAGGATCCGGATTGGGTAGTGGCCATGCAAGAAGAACTCAACAATTTCAAAAGAAACGAGGTGTGGGAGCTAGTCGAAAGACCCAAGTCCAACATCATCGGCACCAAATGGGTCTTCCGCAACAAACAAGACGAACACGGGGTGGTGACAAGGAACAAGGCACGACTTGTGGCCAAAGGGTATTCACAAGTTGAAGGTTTGGATTTCGATGAAACCTTTGCTCCCATAGCTAGACTTGAATCTATTAGAATATTACTTGCATATGCTACTCACCATGATTTCAAGCTCTATCAAATGGATGTGAAAAGTGCCTTCCTCAACGGACCAATCAAGGAGGAGGTGTATGTGGAGCAACCCCCCGGGTTTGAAGATGAAGAGTTCCCCGACCACATATTTAAATTGCGTAAGGCTCTCTACGGCCTCAAACAAGCTCCTAGAGCTTGGTATGAGTGTCTTAGAGATTTCTTAATTGAAATGGCTTTAAAATCGGTAAAGTAGATTATACATTGTTTACAATGAACTTTGATGATGATCTCTTTGTTTGTCAAATCTATGTTGATGATATAATCTTTGGTTCAACCAACAAATCTTTTTGTGAGGAATTTAGAAAAATTATGATAGGTTTGAGATGTCCATGATGGGAGAGCTAAAGTACTTCTTGGGATTCTAGGTGAGACAACAAAAGGAAGGGACGTTCATAAGACAAACTAAGTACACCCAAGACATACTCAAGAAGTTTGGAATGGACAAGGCGAAGCCCATAAAAACTCCCATGGCCATGAATGGCCACTTGGATCTCAATGAAGATGGACCAAACGTTGACCAAAAGGTATATCGCTCCATGATTGGATATTTACTCTACTTATGTGCATCTAGGCCAGACATTATGTTGAGTGTATGTTTGTGTGCAAGATTTGAAGTCAATCCTAAGGAGTGTCACTTGACAGCCGTAAAAAGAATCTTGAGATATTTAGTTCATACACCCAACCTTGGTCTTTGGTATCCAAAAGGCTCCAAATTCAATCTCATTGGTTACTCCGATGCAGATTGTGCTGGATGCAAAGTAGATAGAAAAAGTACCTCCGGTACATGCCAATTCCTAGGTAGATCCCTAGTTTCTTGGTCCTCCAAGAAACAAAACTCCATTGCTTTATCCACAACCGAAGCGGAGTATGTTGCAGCCGGTAGTTGTTGTGCACAACTCCTTTGGATGTGACAAACTCTAAGGGATTACGGTTACAATATGAACTGTATTCCACTTCTTTGTGATAATGAGAGTGCCATTAAAATTGCCCATAATCCAGTTGAGCACTCTAGAACCAAACACATAGACATCCGACATCACTTCTTGAGAGACCACTCCATGAAAGAAGATATAGCCATTTCCCATGTCAACACCGAAAAGCAGTTAGCCGACATATTCACCAAGCCACTTGATGAAAAACGTTTTTGCGAGCTTTGAAATGAACTAAATATCCTTGATGCTCGGAATGTGGCTTGAAAATTTGCATACTTGTATGAATTCTTCAAAAATATGTTGATTGGATTGTGAAAATCATCTCTCTCAATTTTCTCTGCAAAACTATGTCAATTACTAGATCTTGGTTAATTATGGTCATTGCTTGATTGTTGTATGCTTACTGATCATATTCATCAAGATTATTTGATTTGATTTGCCTCCCTATTTCTAATTAACTACCTCCGAATATATACGAATGGGCTAAGAAATTCTTCCCTGGTGACCACGGACTAGTCCGTGGTTACCCAGACTAGTCTGCCCATGCAGACTAGTCTGCAGAGCGCCGGTTAGGCCGGACTAGTCCGGTAGACCACGGACTAGTCCGATATAGCCTCGGGAAAAGTTCGGACTAGTCCGACCATTTTCGGACTTGTCCGATTTTTCGTGTCCATAACCCTAGGCGCCGCCAAACCCTAATTTCCTCACTCCCACACTTGCCTCAAGCTTCCTCTCTCCACGCTCGAGCTCGCCAAGGTGATTTTGCATCTCCTCCATCAAAAAGCTCCACATTTGGGTGGAAATCAAGCTTCCTTGCTCGGGGACTGAAGTTCGCAGACTTGTCCGGCCTTCCACATCCTCCTCTTCGAGATTCAAGCGATTTCTTCGGTAATTTTCCCCCAAACCCTAGAAATCTCTATTTTCTTCATTGTTGATCGAATAGCCTAGCACCTCTCACTATATACATGCTTCCTTGATGTATTACATTGATGCTAAGCTAGTTGTGCATTAGGAATCACCATTTGTCTCGTTGCTTAGGTTTTTGAGGATGAATACCGGACTAGTCTGGTCCATGCACGGACAAGTCCGGTCACCCGGACTAGTTCTGTGCCTGTACACTGGACTTGTCCAATTTTTCTGAACTCAAACCTAACCTTTCAATTCCTCAATGCAATTCCTTGTTATTCTTTCTCACCCAGACCTTGTATAATCCATTCTCAGGGCATGTCGAACTCTCACGACGATGTTTCCGACTTCGAAGCCGATATGGAACAAGAAGCCCCGCTTCGGTCCTTGACGGACCGAAGCAAGAAGTGACCTTCTGAGCCAGCCCCCTCTCCTCCTCAGTCCCAAAAGAGGGTGGCTCGACGAAAGGTGCCTGCTTCCAGGGCTTCCGCTGGTGGTGGCCCTAGCTCGGCAAGTGCCCGCCTAGCCAAGGGCAAGGGCAAGGGGATCGCAACGGGCCCGATTGGCCCTCTAAAGATGTCAGCTCCGAAGCAAGGGGCTCGGGACCCCACAGAAGAAAAGTTCAATGGGAAGGGCAGTGACTCAGCAGCTAAGTTCCACAATGTTGATTGCTACAGCCGTCCAAAGCAAGCCGTCGATGGCAGATTTTGGAGCAATTTTCATGCAGATTTCTACAAGTCTATATACCTTTCGATGAAGACACCTGTAGTGCGCAGCCAGTGGACCGATTGGGCGCATTTTGAGAAGAAGGGCTGCTCGCCATTCGTTGAAGTGGTGGAGGCAGTTGAGGGGCATGGCTTGAAGGATCTCTTTGCCTTCAGGAACAATTGGAATGATGAGGTCATCGCGTAATTCTTTGCAACTTGCCATTTCTCTAGTGATGATGAAGAGTGTGTTACTTGGATGACTCACGGATCCAAGTACAGTATAACTTATGAAGACTTTGCAAGCCTGCTACACCTTGACACCTCAAGCAATGACTGCTTAATCATCCACAACATAGGTTTCATTGAGAAGGACAAGATGAAATTCCTCTATTAGCCCAACTACAAGTTCAATCCTCCCTCCACAAAGAACATGAAGCCTTTCCTTGTGGTATTGAACAGAGTTCTGAGGAAGACAATTGCCCCCAAGGATGGGGATGCTGGGAGTGTGCATGGCTATCTCCAGACCTTGATGAGGGTCATAAGCAAGGACTGAAAGTTTGATGTGGCTGACTTTATCTGGAACGATATGGTCAACATCTCTTGCACACCCAACAGGTCATGTGGCTATGCTCCGTATCTTATGTTTACGATTGAGAAGGTAACTGGCATTGAATTCATCAAAGATGTGGAGCACCTTCCTTTGAGGCCCCAGATGCCTCAAAAGCCAAGCATTCAGGCTGCTCCATCTCCGGCCTCCAGTCCTGAGGCTCCGGCAAGAGCAAGTGGAGATGCCAGGGCTGCCCCTGCCACTAGGGCAGCTCCTCAAAAGGGATCTGCAAGTGGCATCTTCAGATACTTGGCTGCTATCTTTGCTTCCTGCAGAAAGGCCGAGGTGAAGGCCCACAAGCTTAACAAGAGAAGAAAAGAAGACATGAAGTATGTCAAGGCAAATGTGAAGCAGATTTGCCAGAAACTGGAGATCGAGCCCATTGGATCTCCAGTTATCTCTGAAGATTCTGATTCTGACTATACCGAGATCGGGCCCTTGACTCCCTCCGAGCTTGCCTACTTTGGCATTGGGGGCTCGAGTGGCTCTGTTCCTCCTCCCCCTCCTCCTCATCAGCCCGAAGACGAAGATGAAGACGATGAGAGGACCGACAACGAGGCATGAATATTTAAGTCCCTCCTCTCCTTCTTTTTGGTGTCTTGATGCCAAAGGGGGAGAGATTGAGGGGGAGTCTTAGGTCTTAGGTCTTAAGCTGTAGGATGCAAGGAGAGAGCTTCCTTTCTGTTTTTTGTCTATTTTGTGGGTTGTAAAACTTTTACTATGCTCTTATGATAATTATGGTCCTGTGATGCAATGTTTTGATCTACTTGAGAAGTAATTGTTGAAATTTGTGATTTTGCTCCTAGAATGACATATATGCTTGCAGTTGGTGGGTTAATGTCAATTATGTCATTCTCATTGTTTTAATGCACTTAGTTATGCATCCCACCATAAAGAATGCACATATGGATCATGTTTTCATTGCTTGATGTATTTTAGACTCATATGTGCATACTTTATGAAAATATCAACTTTTATCATATTTTGTGAAATCTCAATTGGTTGTCATCAATCACCAAAAAGGGGAAGATTGAAAGTGCATCTAGGAATCCCTTGTGGGTTTTGCATGATTTATGACAAGCAAATGATATCCTAACCTCTTTGTTGAGATGAGCACATGTTTTAATGGGAAAACAAGCAAAATGCCAAAAAGAAGGGAGAATGAGGAGCAATGTGGAAATGAGCTCAAGGAACAAGTGTAGTAGATCATTGTGTATGGAGTGTGTTAAGGAAACACACCCCAAGATCTCAAACACAAATAAACACACACATTGCACAAGTTTATACAGGACCGGACTAGTCCTATTGACACCAGACTAGTCTGATATCTTTCTGCACAAGATCAGACAAGTCCGATATCACCACGGACTAGTCCGATATCTCTCTGACTAGAATCGGACTAGTCCTTCCCAGTGCGGACTAGTCCTAAAAACACTTCACAAGCTGCACAAAATCGGACAAGTCCGATCACATAACGGACTAGTCCGATATCGTTCTGATGTAAATCGGACAAGTCCGATATTGGCACGGACTAGTCCGAAAACCCTCTGACCTAAATCGGAAAAGTCCTCCAAGTGCGGACTTGTCACCCGATTCACTTAGGGTTTCACTGATCCGGACAAGTCCGATGATTATCGGACTAGTCCGAAGATTTCCAGAAGCGAAATCGGACAAGTCTACTCCTAGCCGGACTAGTCCAATATTTCGGGACACTTAGGGTTTGCTACACACAACACACCGGACTAGTCTAGTGTCCACCGCGGACTAGTCCGATCTTTCTAAACCCTAATGGTCACTTTTAGAAACCCCATATAAATATATGTGCACGGCCTAACTTTAATAACTCTTGACCTCCTACGCCGTCACACCTCCCAAGAGCCTCAAAAAACACATCTCTCCACGAAATCAAAAGCCACAAAGATCAATCCCTTGAGGATACACTCTGGAACATTGGAGAGACACGATTCATCACTCTTGAGCTCTTGGTTTGATTCCCTAACACAGTCCTGTGATTTTCATTGTAATCTTTTGAGTGTGTTCTTTGTGAAGTTCTCGTTGTAATCTAGGGGAGCCCTCAACGTGTGAGAAGGCCCCTTGAATTTGGTTATTTACCCTTTGTGATAAGAGAAGAGGATTGGCCTTCGTGGCAATCCGACGAGGGTAGGGTGGGAGAAGGCCTAGTCCTTTTGTGGACTACTCAACGTGGATGTGGGTTGCCTCTGTGGGAACCGAACCACGGGATAAATTGCTTGTGTTCTTGCTTTGTGTTCATCGTTCTTATACATCACATCAATCTAGGGTTTCAATTAATCTTGCTTACTTTACATTGAAACATTAAATATAAGATTGACTTGGATATACCCTAGTGCATAATCGTGCAACACTTCAATTACAAGTATACTTCTGCTGCATACACTCTAGAATCAAATTAATCGATCAAACTTGATTAACCTAGTCGGTACACACCAGACTAGTCCGCACTTTACCACACTAGTCCGATATCTCGAGTTTTGGTCTTGTTGTTAAGTGTTGCAGGTTCCGACAAAAATAAAAAAGGCCTATTCACCCCCCCCCCCCTCTAGGACACATTCAGACATCCAGTTAGCTTCTGGACGTCCTTGATGTGGGCTGGAGGCCGCATGTCTTCAATATCCTTGATCTTCGCTGGGTTTGCTTCAATTCCTCGGTGAGTCACCAAGAAGCCAAGGAGTTTCCCAGAGCTAACCCCAAAGACACACTTGTCAGGGTTCAGCTTGGTGCGCGTGATGCGCAGCTTGTCGAAGACGGCTTGTAAATTGTCAAGGATTGACTCCTTGTTCTTGATCTTCACAATGATGTCATCGACGTACACCTCCACTAAGTCTCTAATTAGCTCTCCAGTGTTTTGTAAATAGCTCGCACAAAGGTTGAAGCAACATTTTTGAGACCAAAGGGCATGGCAACATAACAATATGATCCATCTACTGTTATGAAGGAAGTATGCTCTTCATCTTCCTTAGACATTCGAATCTAATGATATCCTGAATATGCATCTAAGAAACACAATAGCTCGCACCCAGAGGTGAAGTCCACTATCTGATCTATCCTAGGTAGTGGAAATGGATCTTTTGGACATGCCTTATTTAAGGTGGTGTAGTCGATACACATCCAAAGCTTCCCGCCGGCCTTGGGTATAACGACTGGGTTTGTCAGTCATTTTGGATGAAAAACTTCTCGAATGAAACCAACTTTGAGCAACTTTTTGATCTCGTGCCAGATGAAGTTTTGCCGGTCGATGGATTGCTTCCGGGGCTTCTGGTGTATAGGCTGTGCGTTAGGATAAATCTTCATATTTGTTCAGGATCCCAAGCATTTGTGACGGTTGCCAGGCAAACACGTCAACATTCACCCGGAGGAAAGTGATGAGCACGAGTTCCTATTTGTTGTTCAGACCTCCCGATATACGGGTGGTCTGAGCAGCATCAAAAGCAACTTGGACGACTTTGACGGGAACATCGATGTCGCCGCTTGGTTGCACACGTGGTGCAGAGGTTGAGCCTCAATGACAAGAGCTCGAGGGTTGAGCAGTGAGCTCTTTGCCGGATGCCTCCTCCTGTATAGTTGCAAGCGCATGAAGTTCTTCCATTGTAGTGATTCCTACAGTACGGTCTCCGCGGATGCGGAGAACGCCAGAGGGTGTTGGCATCTTCAACACCAAGCAGCCATAATGAGCCGCAACCATGAACCTGTACAAGGCAGGCCTACCCAAGATGGCATTGAAGAGTAAGCTGATATGTGCGACATCAAAGACCAGCTTCTCGGTCCTGTATTTCTCCCGAGTTTTGAAGGTCACCGGGAGGTTGATGGATCCGAGAGGGTTGATGGCCCCCGGACCTACCCCAGAGAAAGGACATGAGGGATGAAGGTCCAAAGGTCGGAGCTGGATCTTGATGAAGGCTTCATAGCTCAGGAGGTTCAGCCCCGCACCTCTGTCCACCAAAACATGGTAGAGTTGAACATTGTTGATGGTAGGAGATACCATAAGTGGTAATGGGCCAACTCCGATCATGTTTTGGGGGCAGTACATAACATCGAAGGTGATGAGAAAGTCCATCCATTTTCGATGAGGTTTCGCCCTGGCAGTAGGAGCTACAACGACCATGTCCCGCCGCATTGTCTTGAGAACGTGGCGAGAAGTGATGTCCCAAGAACCACCATAAATGGTGTTCAGGGTCTTCCGATGCTCGTTGTCAGAGATGTCAGAATCATCATCTACTTTGTTGTAGACAACCTTTAGGACCTTCTTGGGATCCTAAAAGCCTAGCTCTGGCTCAGCCGGAGCTTCGTCAACTTTCTGTTTTCCTTCCCGTTGACGAAGAGGAGCTTCTTCTCGGCGCTTGTTGTAGCGCTCGACAAGGTTTTGGACCTCTCGGCAGTCCTCCAGACTGTGCTTGTCCGTCTTATGGATCAGACACCACATTTTAGAGCTGTTGCTGTTTTCTGACGAAGGACGAGGTCGTTTTTTGGGGAGTGGCCCCCGACCACTTGGAGCTGCAGCAGCCGCAGCAGTAGGTGCGTCGACCGATGGCTTTTTCTTGCCGTTAGACTTCTTCTTCTTTTTACCACCTCCAAAGATAGTGGCTTCAGCTTTGGAGGACTATTTGTTAGCCTCTGGAGCTGGCTTTGAGTGCGTTTCCCAGCCCTCTGCGGCCCGGGCGCACTTGTCAGCCAGGCTGAACAACTCCGTCATGCTGGTGACTTCTTTGTCGCCATCTTCTCCAACATTTTCTTGTCTCGAATGCCCTGTATGAATGCGATAATACAGAAGCGTTCGAGATAGAAGGGATGGTATTGCGTACCTGAGAAAACTGTTGGATAAAGGATCACAATGATTCCCTGTTGTTTGCTTCACAGCAAACAAGTCCAGTTCAGTGTTGGACCGGGTGTAAGAACTCCCAAAGTTGGCAGTGAACTGTTGGCATAGTTCCGCCCAACTATTGATGGAGTCGGGTGGAAGACTCATGAAACATGACCTAGTGGTCCCAGTCAGAGCCATCGATAAATAGTTGGCCATCACTGCCTCATTGCCTCCTGCTGCAAGTATAGCAGTGGAGTAGATTTGAAGGAATTCAGCGGGGTTGACAGTCCTGTCGAATTTCTCCGGCAGGTGAGGCCGGAACTTCTGTGGCCAACGGACCATGCGATGGTGCATGGCCAAGGTAGAACAACCTCCCTCTACTCCTATTTGAGCAGGGTTTTCCCGAGCTTCTTGCCTTTCGCGAGCACGCTTGATGTGGACACGACTGTCTTGCTGTCCGTAGCGGTGATCGAGTTCTGACTGCAGATCATGTGTCGAAAGTATTGACATGGTATGGGTGTGACACGCACCAGAAGGTAGCGAAGTCACCTGTTGAGATACAGCACGCCTTCTGTGATGTGACACGTGAGGACCAAGTCTTCTAGACAAGGTCCTACGTTGAGCTGGTGCCTGCCCCGAAGGGGGGGACCTTGGTTGCTGATGGCATCGGTTGCGGCTGCGACCAGATGCTGCACATCAGTGCGGCACTGCTCTATAGCACCCTGAGGTGCTCCAGGCGCTGGTGGGCGCTCCAACAGAGTTTGCTCAACAATTAGCGTGTTCTCAGGGTTGTTGTTTGCCGATGCTGTGACCAACACAAGTACCCCATCCTGTTGTCCAACATTGTTCACCGGAACAGATGGTGGTGGTGGTGGTGTGATGCCTGCTAGGACAACAGCGCCCACTGGTTGCTGCATGTTGGAAGGATTCCCTCCAACAGGTTGCACATCGTTGTTGCCGTTGGATGATCCTGCGGCAGAATTCACCATCTTGTGATCTCAGGCGCCCCCTACCTGGCGTGCCAAATGTTGAAGCGTATGAACGACACTTCCCTCGGTACTAATAAAATGTAGCCCGATGAGGTTCTTGTATTTGTTTGGGTGCGCAGAGATCTTAGACAAGATGATGACACAGAGGATTTACGTGGTTCGGGCCGCCTGAGCATAATACTCTACTCCATGGGGTGTGTGTTGTTGTATTGAGGATGTCAGTAATGCTGGTGTGCGTATGAGCTTGCCCCCTTTGTACCGAGCAGCACATCCCTTTTATAGACCAAGGGGTGGCTGTTACATGGGTTGCCTGGCCCAACATGTGGCCCCACTGGTTATTCTTGCCTAATACACAATTAAGTATGTTTAAGCACCCTAATAGCGTGATAATGCTCCTTAATGGTGGCGTTACCAGCATTAAGGGTCTTTTGATCATGCGCCATTAATAGTGCATTAATGGGGCATAATTAGAGCTTGTAATTGTAGCAATAAGAATCCTTTGAACACTTATGTCGTTGGAGATCCGTCTGTATTTACGTTGGTGACGTAGGTCCGGCTTGACACGTGGCAGCTCCAGATCTTTCCCTTGCGGGAAGGTAGGTCCGAAGCTGCTATACACGTGGAGGAACCAGAGCTTCATTCTATTGGGGGCTAGGTCCGGGGTCACTGTACACGTATCAAGTGCGGAGCTACCCTATGTAAAGGGTGGAGCTCCGTACTTGTATTACACGTGGCAGTATCGGAGCTTCCCTATGTAGGAGGTGGGTCCAGTGCCTTTTGACAGATGGGGCCTATGGAGGTCTAAAACTTTGATAGGTGGAACTCCCTTGCACTTCTTGCAGTATCATGGGGTACCTGGTACGCAGGGTACCCACATCCGCATAGTCCTTTTGTCGTTACTAAGTAGCATTCATGTTTTTACGGATTATCTGGACTTGCTTTTCGGTGTCCTGTATCACATTTGGTCCAAATACTTGGGCTCTTTTGTCTCATTCAAAAACAAGGGTGTTCTACACCTCCATCCATATAGTGCCTCATATGGCGACATCTTCGAACTTGCTTAGTAGTTGTTGTTGTAGGAGAATTCAACATATGGTAGACTTTTGTCCCAACTTCCTCCATACTTTAGCGCACACGCTCTTAGCATGTGATTTGTTCTTTCAGTTTGTCCATCTGCTTGGGGATGATACGCAGAACTAAAATTTAGCTGAGTTCCAATAGACTCGTGTAGTTTCTGCCAAAACCTAGAGGTAAATTGAGAACCTCTGTCGAACACTATTCTCTTAGGTACTCCATGTAAACACACTATTCTCCCCATATACAATTCTGCCAGCTTCACACTGTCATAGGAAGTCTTCACAGAGATAAAATGCACATATTTGGTCAACCGATCCACAATAACCCATATTGAGTCATATCCTGATGGGGTACGCGGTAAACCAACAATGAAATCCATACCAACTTCTTCCCACTTTCATTCCGGTATCTTCAATGGCTGCAATAGTCCAGCTGGCCTTTGATGTTCAACCTTCATTCAATGGCATACGTCGCATAGGGCAACTATTTAGCTATGTCCTTTTTCATGCCATTCCACCAATAGCAAGTTTTCAAGTCCTTGTACATCTTCGTACAACCAAGGTGGATGGAGTAAGATGAGTCATGTGCCCCCTTCAATATCGTCTCTTGGAGATGCTTCACATTAGGCACAACAATCCGTTTCCCAAGCCATAGCGTACCATGATCATCTTCATCAAACCTCCATTCTATTCCTTCTGGGATCTTTTCTTAATTTCTCGGATATCCTCATCCTTTGTGTGACCTTCTCAAATTTCCTATTCTAGGGTCAGATTTAACTCCATCATTCCCATCTCATTAATGAATCCAAGATGCAATCGTTCAAACTCCTTGTATAGCTCGGATGGCAACTCCCTAACCGTGAGTTGGTGGCTTGCTCCTTTTCTACTCAAGACGTCTGCCACTACATTGGCCTTCCTCAGGTGATAGTTGATTCCCACATCGTAATCCTTAATGAGCTCCAACCATGGTCGTTGCCTCAAATTCAGATTCGTTTGTGTGAATATGTACTTGAGACTCTTGTGACCCGTGTAAATCTCACACCTATGACCAAGAATGTAATGTCTGCATATCTTTAAAGCATACACTATAGATGCAAGTTCGAGATCATATATAGGATAATTCTACTCATATTTCGTTAATTGCCTCGATGCATAAGCTACTACTTTACCTTCTTGCATAAGCACACATCCAAGCCCTTGTCTTGAAGCATCACAGTAGGTATCAAAGCTCTTGCTCACATCTAGCAATACCAAAACCGGTGCGGTGGTTAACCTCTTCTTTAGCTATTCAAAGCTATCTTGACAAGCTTGAGTCCATTGGAATGTGTTTCCCCTTCATTAGCAATTCAGTCATGGGCTTCGTTATTTTGGAGAAGTCCTTGATGAATTGACAGTAATATCCAGCCATTCCAAGGACACTTCAAATTTACTTCACATTTTCTGGCGGCTCCCACTTTAACACATCTCTCACTTTTCCTGGGTCAACCGATACTCCTCCTCCAGAGATGACAAAAATGATACTTCCCGTAACCAAAAATGGTACTTGCTGAATTTAGCATACAACTGGTGTTCCTGCAATTTCTACAATGTGAGCCTCAAATGCTCTTCATGCTCTTCTTCACTTCTCAAGTATATCATAATGTCATCGATGAACAACACGACAAAGTTATCCAAGTACTCCATGAAGACCTTATTCATGAGGTACATGAAGTATGCAGGTGCATTTGTCAATCCAAAAGACATAATGGTGTACTCATAGGATCCATACCGTGTTCAAAAAGCTGTTTTGAGTATATCCGACGGTCTAATCTTCATTTGGAAGTAACCTGACCTCAAATCAATCTCGGAGAAAACACAGGCACCCTTCATCTGGTTGAACAAATCCTCTATATGGGGTAACGTGTATTTGTTCTTGATTGTCACCTCCTTGAGAGACCTATAGTCCACACACATCCTCTGGGTTCCATCCTTCTTATGTACATAGAGTACTGGTGCTCCCCATGGTGACGAGCTTGGGCGTATAAAACCCTTCTCTAACCGCTCTTGAATTTGTTTCTTGAGCTCCGCTAGCTCCTTAGGAGGCATCCTATACAACCTTTTAGCTATAGGTGCAGTTCCAAGTATTAAATAAATGACGAACTCGATGTCACAATCGGGTGGCATACCTGGCAACTTGTCTGGAAAAACATCTGAAAACTCGCACACCACTGGAATCACCTCTAATGTTGCACCATCCGTTTGATTTTGCATTGCCTTCTCTGTTGTGGGTTTAGATGCTTCAAAATCTATGTTGATCCCCTCATCATTTGTGAATTGTACCGTCTTTGTGGCACACTGAATACGCCATGGTGCTTTTGTAACCAAACCATTCCAAGTATTATGTCCAGTCCTTGTGATTCCAAAATAATAAGGTTGGCAAGGAAGTCTATCCCCCTTATTTTAAGGCTTACTTTGGACATATTATATTTGTTCTCATATCCCCTCCAAGAGACTTAACCAACAAGGTATACTTCCTGTGAGATATAGGCAAATTGTACTTGGCAACATACTTTGATGATATGAATGAATGCGATGCTCCAGAATCAAATAATATAGTTGTCGGGTTGGAGTTTGCGAGGAATATACCAATCACAAGGGCCTTATCTTGTTGGGCTTCCTTCGTAGAGACATGGTTCACCTTGACACGAGAAAAATTATGCGGTCCACGTTTGCCATGTGGTGCTCCCCCATTTGACCTTGGGTTCTGCCTTGGACCATTGTTCAGTTGACCATAACCCGACTTCGGGCATTGAGATGTGAAGTGTCCCACTTCACTACAAGTATAACACGTCCTCGCTGCACCATATAGTTAAGACGAGCTTGATTCTGAGCATTAGTAGGGAAATTGGTGCGGAGCGCATGTGGCATTGGAGGGCGAGGTGCTTGCAGGGTAGGGCATTGATGCATTGGCTGAGCTGGGCGTGGTGGAATAGCAATGCGATATGCAGGGGCAGTTGGGGTGTAGTATGATGCATTTGGTGGTGCATAGCGAGGGCGAACATTGCTTCCTTGAGGCTGTACTTGATATGGAACCTTTCTCTTATTATCTTGCTCCATCTATGAACCTTGTTCTCAACCGCAATAGCCTTGTCCACAAGCTTCTGGAAATTTGCATAGTCACTATTGAGCAATTGGACTTGAATCTCATTGTTTAGGCCCCTCATGAACAAGTATTGCTTACGGCTGTCCGTGTTCACATCTTCTGGAGCATACCTTGAAAGTTGTGTTAACTTATTAAGGTACTCACTCACAATCAACCTTCCTTGCCTTAGGTTTTCAAATTCTTGCCTCTACAAGACCATGACACCTTCAGGAACATAGTGAGAACGAAAGATCTCCTTGAATTTAGTCCAAGTGATTCTCTTCTGATTTGCATGGGCATTGCAAAAAGCTTCTCACCAATCTACAACTGCTCCAACTAGCTGATGGGAGGCAAAAAAGGACTTTCTCTCAGTCGTTACATTGGACAATAGCAAGCTTCTTCTCCACAGATTGCAGCCAATCATCAGCTTCTATAGGATCATTGGCTTGAGCCAAAGTAGGTGGCCTAGTCCTCATAAACTCTCTCAGGCGGTTATGAGGTGGTGGGGGTGGCGGTGGTGGTGGTGGAGGCATGTGGGGCTAGTTATTGGCTTGCAGCTGTCCCAAAGTTTGCATCATGGTTTGCTTGAGCTGATTTTGCATAGCCTTCAAGCGCTCAAGGTTGCTACCTTCAGGGCCATGGGGGATATTCTCAGGCACCCCATTGTTCTTCTCATCACCATTGGCATTCCTTTGGTTGCGGGTCACCCTCGACATTTGAGGAAAAAGAGCAACAGATGGAAGGATTTTAGAAAACGTTCCCAACTATATGCATCAAGGGATATGAAACTAAGAAACTATATATAAGCCTATATGGGGAGGTGGACAAGTGTCTAAGCACCCCACAATCCTCTGCTAAGCGCACAAGCACACAAGCAATCATCACATAAAAATTAGCACATTAACCAACTATGACCCTTACTAAGTGTTCCTATGTGCTCTAAAGTGTCCATTCCACCTAGGATGCGTCGTACGGTCAACGCGACTCTGATACTAATTTGTGACACCCGGTCCAAAAATGAACCATGTGCGACACATATATGTGCCCAGGATGTTCATCACACATACACAACTTCATCACAAATGATATACATAAAATAACCACGTCACAAGAGTAAATAGATACCTTATTACAGTAATCCAATGGTTCATGAATTACAAGTCTCTAATGATTGCAACTGATAGATAAACTAAACTAAATAGCGCGACATCACTCCACACACAGTTAACGATAGCACACAGCCTAGTACTCTACATGATTCTCATGGTACTCCCAAGCATCACCTGTAACTGTTGGTGGGGCAATTGCAAGGGTGATTACATGTCGTGCTTAGCAAGTGTGGGAAAGTATGACATGTAGCTAGTTACAAGGACGATAATAAATGGCTAATTGCATAAGAGTACATTCAAAACAGTTGAAATGCGGTATTATGATCATTAAGTGAGGTCAAATCCCATCATAACCCAAATACCAATACCATCATGTCCAACACTATTATTTTAGCATAAATAACCATAAACATCTATAATGTTCCATAACAATTCATATTCAACTCATAACTGTTCAACCGAATCATTATCACCAAACCTATATCCCAATTCCAATTCCCATTCAATTCCAACCATTATTCTATATTCAGGTCCATAACTCTAATCATGTGAGGGTTCAGGTTGCTCATAACCGGGAGAACGACTATCATGATAGTTTTACACTCTGTAGAGGTTGTACCACTTTACCCACAAGTTTGTGATTTCGTCACTCGTCGATGACTAAAGAGAAACCTCCCATAACTCATATGTTTATTAGTTCATAATTAAGTCATTTAGTTAATCCCAATCCCAATTAAGTAAGCGAAGCAAAATTGTAAAATACCCTTCCCGACTCTCTACATTATATCCTGAGCGACAAGGATGGCCACACAAGTCTAGTAAACACCTATCATAGGTTTTTCACCAATTTGACACAAACATGCAATTTTGCAAACAAAACATTTGAAAATACGATCAAAATGGTCAAGGACAATTGCCTTGCTCCGGCGGCTAGTTTGGATCAGAAGCTTCAAAGTTCTGGTGCCGAACATCCTCGTAAGCACCCTCTAGAGTGTTACCTTCTATTCCGCGTGACAAACATGCAAAAGAAACATTACAATCAATAAATGCTCATATAGTGCTCAATATGCCATGACATGTATGAACGATGCAATTATGATGTAATACCTATTGTTAGGTTGCTATTGTTGCTTACTATCTAGTTACAATTAAGTTTTACATGTTAGAGCAAGTTTCGAGTTATTTTGGAGAAAACTAAAGAAGCTCTAGGAATTCCAAAATTGAAGGACTGGACTAGTCCGCACCATGGGCTGGAGATGTCCGCTTTGGACCAGAAAGTTTAACGAACTAGTTCGCACTGGACCGGACAAGTCCGCTATAACTAGGGTTTTGCGAATTTCCAAACTAGGGCATGGTTTGATTTAGATATGGGACCAAGATTGACGTAGGAAAGATAGATCTAAGGTATTTACCGTGAATTCAAGGGTTCACTAGTCGAAGAATAGGTGAAACGCGAGAACTCGATGCCTAGATCGATGAATACCAAGTTTTTGGGAGTTTTCAGCAGCGATCATCAGACTAGTCCGTATACGCGATGGACAAGTCCGGGCGGGAATAGAAACAAAACCGGATTAGTCCACAAAATCAACGGACAAGTCCGTAAAACATCAAAAACAATTTCCGATCTAGTCCGTAGCAATTAGCGTAAAAGTCCGGGGGACAACATTAGCTAACTCGGACTAGTCCGTGGTCCAAACCGGACAAGTCCGTACTAAACTAGGTTTTAATTGCTGTTTTGGTCCTAGTTCATTTTAAATTTTGTTCCTTTTTGTGTTGTATCATGTTATACATGTATAAGAATGAATGCAATGCATGATGCATAAAAATGAGGGTGTTACATGAATGAACGGACGTGACAAAGAGGGGACGTTCCTAGCTTGGGAGTTGACCGACGAGAACGTCGGTCTTCTAAGATGGTGGATGTGACATCCTGGCTCAATGGTTAATAGGATTGATAGAAAACTCATATCATCAAGGTATACCTTCTTTTTCGGAAGCCCAGCTACACTCCAAGCGTGCTTGGCCCGCAGCAAATTGCGGATGGGTGACCGACTGTGAAGTTTTTATGGGTGTGCACGAGTGAGGATAAAATGCACAGAAAAGACTAGTGTTGGTTTGTGGAGCTAGTTTGTGATCCTAGAGAGATGCTAGGAGTAACGACCGCCAGGCCCGTAGTGACTGTGGTGTTACATTGACATACTTTATTAATCGCAAAAACAATATAGTATTGCGGACCTCCTATAATGTTCCTGTGTTGTGTGCCTGCTTCATTATCCATTAATTCATCCATTGTAGTAGAGAGCTTTTCTGATATAGAGAGGAGCAGGTGGTGGTTTACAATTTTTAAGACCGGCTCATTGCACTAATTCAGAGGCATACATTCCCTACAAAAGAGCACTTTAATCCATTATTTTGATGTGTGACTTGAATACCTAGAAAAATAGTGAAGTTTACCCAAGTTCTTCATAGCAAAATCAGCGCTGAGATCTGAACCAAGTCTGATACAACTCTTTTACAGGAGCTGATCATTATTATATCATCCACGTACACCAAAAAAATAGATGGTCACACCCCCTCCTTCGAAGAAAAACAACGTGGTATCTGCCTTTATGGTGTGAAGTTAAGTTATTGCATTTTTGTACTAAGCCTCGAATATCAAACTCTAGGTGTTTGGTTGAGTCCATATAAAGTCTTGTCAAGTTTACAAGCATAATGAGGTCGTGACTTGTCCTCATATCTTGGTGGTTGTATCATATAAACATCATCCTCTGGAACATGCAAGAACACATTTTGAATATCTAATTATCAAATATATTACCTTTTTGTAATTGTAAAAGACAAAATAAGTCTGATTGTAGCAACTTTCACTACTACAAAAAGCATTTTTACAGACGCCTCAATTTTTCAAACACAGGCGGTTCTTAAAAATATGCGACTGTGATGACGAATGATATAATAACCGCCTGTGATGAAAAAACAACACATGCGGATTTTAAAAAACAACCGCCTGGGTAAATACTCGATCTTCTCAGGCGGTTATTACTTAAAAACCGCCTACAATAAATTAACATCACAGGCGGATTTTAAGAAACAACCGCCTGGGTAAATACATAATCTTCACAAGCGGTTATTAATTAAGAATCGCCTGTAATGTAATAAACTTCACAGACAGTTCTTAATTAACAACGGCCTGAGAAGATCATGTATTTTCACCCGCGGCCATTGTGTAAGAACCGTATGTAGTTGTTCAATTATCACAAGCGGTTTTCATTGAAATTACAGGGATGTAGTCGTTGCAATTATGACAACCGTATGTAGTCATTGCAGGGAAAATTGTATCAGGAAAAAACACAGATAAGCGGATACTAGTACAATAATGCATTATAGGAAATGCTCGATCACCAGTGAGGCTGGCTTAATTGTGATAATACACCATTAGAGGCTTTACAATTGTTCAAAGATAACATCTTTACACACTGAGCACAAGTTTAAGTGAGCCTCTCTCTGTAACAGCTGCAAACAACAACAATGAAGCGCCCTGTCAAGTAGAAAACAAAAATCATGCTACATTCATTGTAGATCGACGATGAAGCTCCCATCGATCAATCTAAATTGTACCGTCCTGCTTGCTCCTAAACACGTCTCTTATATTCCGCTAGATCCTGAAAATATTGACATTATTTAAATTAACAAATGTCGAAGGAGGAATGAATAACCTACATTGGTCACTAAGTCAAAGTGTCATCTAACCTTGATAAGTAGATTATAGCCATCATTTTCAACATCGGGCACATTTGGCTGATGCAGCAAATGCTAAACTTCAAGTAGTATAGTTTTGATTGTAAAAGCACACCACCCCTACGAAATATAATTTAAGCAATATAAGAAACCAGTTCAAATAAGTTCGACAACAATTAAGTAATAATTACATGAACAAAATAGGTCTATCTTACAGTCTCTTGATCAAGAATCCCGATGCAGAGTGCTCCCGAACGATGGACATTTGGGTGTAAGAACCCACTTGGAAAGGCGCATCTTGGAGGCACCAAGGGATAGTCCTCAGAGAAGGAGATTGTCAGCGGGTAGTAACGATCTTCACATTCAGTCTGCAAAAGAAATTTATTAATAGGAGGACGATGGTTAAACTCATATTGTGCTTGTTCTTCATGACTTACCCCTTCTTTACCGGGGACGATGCACTGCCACTTCAATAAATCTCCTGATTCAGGCTTCACAGAGAAACCCTATGCAGAGAAATTGAAAATACCAAAACCAAACAAGACGGAAAAACAAACTACATTTAA
Organism: Tuctoria greenei; assembly: GCA_036927565.1. NCBI lineage: Eukaryota > Viridiplantae > Streptophyta > Magnoliopsida > Poales > Poaceae > Tuctoria > Tuctoria greenei. The sequence continues at coordinate 149,850,843 of JAYESD010000003.1, read as the reverse complement.
GTTCATCAGTCCATTACAGATACATATGTATATACAACTATGCGACCGGTGTGCCATATGTACATACATGGGGATGGTTCTTGCGCCACGCCAAGCGCTCCTCCTTCAATCGGCTACACGCCCGAGACATCATTATCTGAAAGACCAAACTTCCAGATTATTGAGTCCAAACGCATATGTACACAAATGCAAAAGGACACAATCCATATACCAACACATAAAACTGGCAGCTTATGAAAATATACAAAGAAAAAGGTAGCATGCAATGCATAGTAAGGAAACTATGCGAATTTACTTAGGTACCTCGTGGCACGATGTGGGACTGGACAGAGGCGTGCCTCCACAGAGTCTTTATATAGGCGTCAGTTTTTCATAGGCAGTTTTTAAATTTTCACAGGCGGTTGGTACTTAATAACCGTATGAGAAGATGTTTATCTCAGGTGAGTTTTACTTACCAACCGCCTCTGATGCTGCTAAGCTCCTGTCAAGCTAATCCCTGCACAGCAAGCTATTGTAGATGCAAGTAACACCCATGGCTCATCATTTGAATTGTTGAAAGAATCAATTTGAAGCCTGACGATCCTTGGTAGGATTTTCCCATCCATTTGAATGATTTCTTTACCTCCCGTCCATTTGAAAACTTAGAAAGATGCTCCTTTCTCAGTTTTAATGCCTAAATATATTGACTAAAAATCAGTACTCACTTTCTTAGTGCTTCACACAAGCTAGTAAGCGAACAACTTCAATCACAAATCTTGTTTTTACACTTTCATAGGGATTTAACCTTAATCTTTCAAGCATAGATTTATCAAATAAGTGAAGCTTCCTTATCACACACGTTAATAGTAGTTATAAGTGAAGGATGTGTCGAAGATAACGAAATCTGAATCGGACTGAAGATAAAAAGATCCTGCATATGAGTGGCAATATCCAGGTTAAACAGCGTGAAGGCTTTCATCATAGCTTCATGCTGTCTAACTTGGACATTATCACTCATATGCAACATCTCTTTGTCTTCAGTTCCATTGAGATTTTGTTAGCTTTGACACACCCTTCCCTTGTAACTGCTATTAACATGTCTGATGAAGAAGCTTCAATTATTAATAAATCTATGCTTGAAAGATTAAGGTCAAATTCCTATGAAAATGGTAAAAACAAGATTTGTGATTGAAGTTTTATGTTTCGTCGCTTGTGTAAAGCACTAAGAGAGATGGTACTGATTTGTAGTCAATATATTCAGCCATTAGAACTGATAAAGTAACATCTTCGTAAGTTATCAAAATGGAGAGAAGAGAAAGAAATCTTGCAGAGCTTGTTTGGGTGTACTCCTATCCAAACAAGCCCTCAAATGGACAGGAAGTATCGTCAGACTTCAATTGAAGCTTTTAACAATCCAAATGATGAGTCTCGGGTGTTACTTGCATCTACAAGAGCTTGCTGTGAAGGGATTAGCTTGACAGGAGCTCAAAACAGAAGCTGAATTTAATAATGTTCGAAACATGCTATCTAAAGCTGAAATAGAACATTGTTCTAAGTTGATTTCAGAAGATACAAATATATACAATATATATCATCTCGCATTGTTATATACATTTTTTTCCAACATTGACATCTTCTCGCATATAGGGTTTCAAATTCTTTTTAATGTTTCTCTCTATGCGCTTGATGTTTTCTGGTTCGGTGAACAGGTACATCTCTTCATACTGATTATATTCCTCTTCATTATCTCCCACATTCTCAACCCCAACAATATTTTGCTTTCCAGAAACAACTACATGCATCTTCTCAATTTCTGGATCTTAAACATAAAAAACTTGTGCACATTATCGGCGAGAACCCACAGGTCATCTTTATAACCCACTTTATTCAAGTCTACCAGTGTCAGCTCGCAATTGTCCACTTTCACACCATCAGGATATTTGACCCATTGGCACTTAAATACGTGCATTACCATTCTTTCGCCATAATCGAGTTCCCATATTTCCACTATGAACCCGAAGTATGTGGTCTTTTTCCCTTGTGATTCATAAGCCTCAATACGAACACCACTATTTTGTGCAACACTCTTACCGTCTTTTTCTTTAGTGTAAAATGTGTAACCATTGATGTCATATGCTTGCCATGATGTCACCAAAGGAGATGGGCCAGAAGCTAACTTCTTCATTGTTGCCTCTTCTATAGTGTTTCCGTATGGTATATTTTTGTCCATTAACCATTCAGTGAAACATCTTCTGTGCTCTTTCATGATCCAGTCCTTTGTGCGGCCTTGGTTTTTATCACGAAGCTCAATTTTGTGTTCCTCGATGTACGACTCAGCTATTGCGAGCTGTTGTAGTACACCAAAATGTGCACGGTGTACATTATTGTAATCTTGAACGATAAAAGTTTTCTTACCCACTTTGCCTCTCCCATGTAGTCTACCCTCATGTACCGGTATAGGCACACCTATCGATTTTCCATCTTTGATGTAATCAGCAAAACCCTCAATCACTTCTTCAGTGGTGTATTCTTCCATAATTGAACCCTCTGGGTGAGCACGGTTCCGCACATAACCTTTTAATACTCCTAAATATCTCTCCAACAATAACATATGATGTAAATATAGTGGCCCGATGCTTTTATCTGATCAACAAGATGTATGATTCGGTGTACTTGCATATCAAAAAAGGATGGTGGGAAACACATCTCAAGCTTGCACATTGTCTCGATGATGTATGTTTTCAGATAGTCTAAATCTTCACGTGCTATCACCTTTTGCGATACTGCATTGAAGAAGTAACACAAACGTGTGATGACAACTTTTATATGCTCAGGTTTGATGACTCTTATTACAATGGCAAGGAAAACTGTCATCATCATGTGACAGTCGTGAGAATTATAACCGAATAAAGACAAGTCTTTCATCGAGACTAGTTTGCGGATATTGGATGAGAAACTCGTGGGCACTTTGATCCCACGCAAGCATTCACAAATTGCTTTTTTCTCTTCTAGCGTCAAGTTGTAGCTAGCTGGGGGAAGGTAATGCTTCCCGTTCGCCTTTTCTACTGGATGAAGCTCTAGTCTCAAATCAATATTTACTAGGTCCATACGTGAATTTAATCCGTCCTTTGTTTTCCTCAGCATGTCCAGCAAGGTCCCAATGATGCTATCAAATACATTCTTTGTAACGTGCATCAAATCAATACTATGACAAAATTCCAGATTCTTCCAATACGGAAGATACTTGAAAAAAATTGATTGTTTCTTGAAAGCCATGCCAGTTGTATCATCCGAAGATGTACTTTTCTTTCTCTTAATTCCTTTACTATTTTTGCCCTTACCGAAAGCAATATGAATGTTCTTGACCATTTCAAACACAAGTTTTCCACTATAAGGTTTTGGTGCAGTATCTTTTTCAATTTTGTTATCAAATTGTTCTTTCATCTTCCTATACTTGTGTGTATCTATCAAGAACCGTCGGTGTCTCATGTACACCGTCTTTCTGGATGAAGTGATGTATAGAAATCCAGTTCTATCCACACACCTAACACAACCTTTCTTCCCTTCCATTTGTCCCGATAATGTAAACAGTCTGGGATAATCATGCACAGTAATGAATATCATTACTCTTAGCGTGAAATACTCCTGCTTGTACTCATCCCATGCACGTACCCCTTCATTCCACGATTTCACCATTCCATTAAAGGTTCCAAGAACACATCAATTTCGATGTTGGGTTGTTTCGTACCATGGATAAGAACAGATAACAAGATATATTTCCTTTTGTGTCACAACCACATCGGTAGGTTGTACATCGTTAAGTCCACGGGCCACGTGTTGTGTATGCTCCTTTTTTCACCAAACGGATTCATTCCGTCTGTACCCAAGGCAAACCTCACATTTCTGATTTCATTCGCAAATTCTGGATACTGAATATCAAAATTTTTCCACTGCGTTGCATCACCAGGGTGTCGTATATGTTTTTCATTTTTCTTGCGTTGCTCGGAATGCCAACGCATAAGTTCAGCCTCCCTAGGGTTTGAGAACAAACACTTCAAGTGATCAATTACCGGAAGGTACCACATCACCAAGGTAGGAATTTTTCTCTTATTCTTCCCGTCTGCATCGCCAGAAGTATCGTCATCGTCATCTTCAGGACCAATAATAAACTTCTTATTCTTTTGAGTCTTTTTCATGTTGGTAACATACTGGTGATTGTAGTCCTTATATCTACTAACACCACAAATGGGGCATCTAGTTGCGAGCTCATGCTCTTTGTGATACAGAATACAATGGTTCACACAAGCGTGTATTTTTGTCACACCTAGTGCCATCGGGCAAAGAAGTTTTTTCCATTTATAAGTGCTTCTGGGCAGTTTATTTGGATTTGGAAGAATTTCTGCCAGAAGATTCAAAAGATCAGAGAAACTACAATCGGACCATCCGTGTGTAGCTTTCAACTTTAGTAGTTCTAAGACTGCACGCAATGTAGTTAACTCTTTATCACGACCGTTTGATTCATCATATAAAAGCTCCGTCGCCGCATTATGCAATGTCTCCATTTTACTTAAACCTTTGCTTGCTCCCATAGAAGTCAATACATATGGTTCAATGTGACGCAACATCTCCTCACAATCGAACTCATCATCATGATCACCAGCTTGATTGTCACTACCATCATCAATATGAACATTATCATCATCTGAACCTCTCTCATCATCTTTATCCACATCATGTGTATCTAACTCACCATGCTCTATCCATATTGTGTATTTTTTTTTTGAAACCTCTTTTCACCAAATGAGATTAGATTACTATAGTATCCGTCCAAGCAATCTTATTTTCGCAGTCGATACATGGACATAATATGTCATCTATCTTTCGCAACTTCGCATGTCTCTTGGATGCTTCAATAAAATTTGCAACATTATGAATGTACATAGGATCGGGTCTTGGCATGTTATACATCCACACTCGACGGTCCATGCTTCAATAATAGAATTTTTGTCAGATTTACAAAATTTGGCCACAAATATTCTCTAAAGGTCTTCTATAAAATGAATTTACAGAGACATAACAAGTACGATTAGGGCGACTAATGTAGGAGACAGGCGACGTCTTGAGGCGGACGGAGTCGAAGGCGTCGGGAGCAGCAAGCGGGGGTGAAGGATTGAAGTCGTGGGGCAAACAGGCCCAGTGGCATGGGCTAAGTCTGGGTGGGATCTAGGGATGGCAATTATAACCGCGGGTACGGGTACCCAACGGGTATTGCACCCGACGGGTGCGGGTACGGGTGGATTTTTGCCGCTGCCCCCGACCTGACGCGATGGAGAGGCGCGCTACTGGAGCGTGGCACGGCTCCACTTCGCCACTTCGGTGACTGCCACCGACTTTCCACCGACCACTGCGCGCCGTCGCCGGCGGCTCCGGCCATCACCTCCGTCTTTCGGTCTCGCCGCCGCCGGCAGCTGGCCTCGGTGCCTCCAACACTGTCTCCGTCCTTGTCGCCACCTGCAGCTGGCCCCAGTGCCGCCTTCCACCCCCGGTGCCATTTCCCGACCTCGCTGCCGCTTGCATATCGCAGATTCCTATATAAATACTCAAACATGTTTAGATTCTGCAAATTGTGTCCAAATTCGATGATTCTTTCTTCTACATTTGTATAAAATTAAAATCTACCACCTGAACAAAATATTTTAAAACTTGTATAGCTGACATTGTAATGTTTTGGTAAATATCAAATTAATTTCTACTCACATATTATTCACATTTGTGTATCTCATAAAAAAGATCCTTCACTCAAATTTGTTTGTATGAACATATTTGTATCATTTATACATGTATAAATTTTGTTAATTTTTTTAAAAGCATTCCAACATGTCAAACTTCAAATTATCCATCATTCTAACTAAATGCTCATATACATATGAGGCATTCATCAAATTATGAACACATATTGATTCAAAAAAATTTAAAAAGATCTGAAAAAATTCATAGAGGTTAGTATGATGAGTAAAAATGTCCACTGAAAAAATAAATGAAAAAAGCATTATATTCATCAAGATAGAAAAATGAAAAATAGCATTTGTTGTATGTTTTTTATGTTCTGACCAATTTCAAAGGATTTATGAAGTGAAATTTAATGGTAACCTTTAATTATCAATAATATTACAAGAAAGTGGAATTTTTCCTTTTTAAAGGACCCACATTTAATCAATAATATTATTTAAGAAGAAGTAAATATATTCACAGGCGGTTGGTACTTAATAACCGCCTAAGAAGATATTTATCTCAGGCGGGTTTTACTTACCAACCGCCTGAGATAATTTTATCTTCTCAGGCGGTTGGTAAGTAAAACCCGCCTGAGGTAACCATCTTCTCAGGTGGTCAGTACTTAAAATCCACCTGAGAAAATGAGAGTCTATATATACCCCTCGGAAGCGTTGGGAAAACCTAACCCGGGCGAAACACTTAGACGTCGTTAGGCTGCCAAAATTTCGTTTGCTGCCAAGTGTTCGTCACCGTTGCCGCCGAGCTTCGCCGTCGTCGCCGAGCTTCACCCTCGTCACTTCTAGGTACGCCGAGCGAAGCCATTGCCGTCGCTGCCGAGCTTCAAGGTAAACCCTAAACCCTTCGACCTTCCATCCTCCTTCGCCGTGCCGCCTCCCTCACCACCCTCGCCGCCGCCTTGCATATCCTTGGTTAGGGTTCGAGAATTGGTAAATTGGTAGTTGGTTCTGTGTGTCTGAAACTGTGAAATCGGTAGCATTTCATCTTCTGGTAGTTTGCAGAGATAATATTCTAAATAGTAGTTGTTTTTTTTTCTCCTAGGATCATTAGGTTTACCAAATTTATGCTGAAGAAGTTCTACTTTGTTATATTCATTGGAGCAAAGCCTGTAGGATCATGTAGCAAAACTGTCAGTCTGCGCGTTCTGTCATCGCATTGTGCATGATCCTATTCTGTTCTAACACATTAGTGGTAAACATGATTCTAGACTCTAGTAACAGCAGTATATTCCCTATTTCTATCATCGGCCTTGCATATGCCACATAATTCTCTATTATGGGCAAGATTTAGCTATATTTGGTTAAGTTGAGCAAATTTGGCTAAGTTACATTAGATATAGTTATACTTGACTAATTTTGACTAAGTTATGCTATATTTAGCTATATTTGGCTACTTTTGCTTAGAGTTAGCTATGCTAGACTAAGTTTGGCTAAGTTTGCTTTTATTTCTCTAAGTTAGCTTCATTTGAGCAATTGTAGCCAATCTATGCTACCAAAGATGTCTGCACATGTGGCTCCATCAGCTTCATTTGAGCAATTGTAGCTAATCTGTGCTACCAAAGTTATGCTATATTTAGCTCTGAAGCCAAACAAGTTGCTGGCCAACTCATTTGTGATGCCAGGAGCATCCTCACGCCCATATCTAGGTACCACTAGGTGAGGCGATGGAGTCTGAGCATATGCTGCCGATCTCTATGATACAAGAATTTAGTTAGACCTATATAACTTCAAAAATGTGTTTTGGCTAAATTTACTTGATTGAGTCAAAATTGAGAAAATTTGTTTTAAGTATGACCAAATTTTGCTAACCGAAGCATAATCAAGCAAGTTTGACTGTGCGGGGCAAGATTTAGCTATATTTGGTTAAGTTGAGAAAATTTGGCTAATTTTGGCTAAGTTTCATTAGATATAGCTATACTTGACTAATTTTGACTAAGTTATGCCTTGGGTTGTCGGTGTAAAGTGAGCTTGCTAGTTGCTGCTACTGCTATCAGTCTCTTCTAGGCACTGCATCTGCACAAGTATACATCAACATGTTGTTTTTCATTCAGTAGGTAGAAGAACCAGTGATAGAGAATAAGAGGAAACTTGAGAGTAGGGACGATAATGCCCTCTAAGCTAGGTAGGAGCTGTGTGGGGATTTGCTTTTTGTCCCTTGCTTGATCAGTTATAGGTCTGGAGCTAGGCGCCGCCTAGTAAACCTCAAGAACGTGGTCGCCACTCTGAACGAAGCTAGCCTATTTAGAATAAGAAGATAAAATTGTCATTGCTTGTGAGCAACTTTAACATGCTTGTCACCCTCGTAATGTATAGAAATCTTTTGGTTAGTCGCCTTAAACTCTAGAATGCCTTATCAAATCCTAGAATGCTTCCATCTTTTTTCTTCATGCAACACTTCATGTAGAGTTAATATGCCATTTATTAGATTTTTTGTCTTATTAGATCTAGCATGGAAAGCACTAAGAAGACTGGTCCTGGTAGTAACAATAAAGAAGACAATATGGAGTTTACTGACTCCAGTAGTTCAGGCTCCTATCACAGTCCATCGGATCCTTTTCCGAATATAAAAATTAAAAAGACTTCAGTGGATCTAGACCCGGAATATGATCCTGCCGACGAGGTATGGATCACGAATCTTAACTTCAGCAGTTCAAGTTAATGTTGGTTGTCAAGTATACGAAGTCTTATAATTTTTTTCTACCTAGATTAATCGCGAAGACAATGAGGTGACATCGGCTCCTAAAACCGTAGAAGGTTCTCTAATGGATTAATCCTCAGCTTCACTCAAGCGGAAACAAGGGCAACGAGGTCCCAATAAGGGTCTATTGGACCGCATCATGTACATAACAAGGGTCGGTCCAGGTGGGCTTCCCCAAGAACCACTGGATTCAGTTACCAAGTATCGTAATGCATGCTGTTTTCTTGTTAGGGAGGTTGTGCCGATCACAACCGTGAATTGGAGGAAATTACCTGAGCAGACCAAGAATGAGTTGTGGGAAAGGATAAAGAAACAATTCAAGTTCCCGAAAGGCACAAAAGAAGCTGTAAAGAAAGCAACATTGGTCTCTTGCGGCAAGAAGTTTCGTGGCTGGAAGAGTGAAATGAATGCTTATGTTAAGGCTGATAAGGTCCCTAGCCCGAGGAAGATGGGAAAAGTCACACAAGCTCAGTGGCAAGAGTTTGTTCGTCAAAAGAGCACACCTGATGCTAAAGCTCTAAGTGCAACTAGGTCAGAGCTTGCAAAAAAGAACAAATACCATCATCGCTTGGGGTCTGCCGGATATGGCCCCAAAGTCCAGAAATGGAATAAGATATTAGACGAAATTACCAGTAAGGGCAATCCTCACCCATTAGAAGGGTGCGATGAGCGAACTCAATGGTGGGTCTTTGCTCGGTCAGGTTTGACCAACGAGGGCAAACTTGAAAATCCTGACTCTCTGAATGAAGTAGAGGATAAAATGAAAGAAGTAATTGAAAAGCAACATAAGGGTATCTTCAAGCCGAAGAGGGAGAATGACCAACTTACCGCTATCTTAGGAAACCCTGAACACAGCAGACAGGTTGGAGCGGTCTCTTCTCAAATGTCTTGGCTAGATGGTTTCCCTAAAGATAAAGACACATATTGAAGACGTGAGAAGTTTAAGAAAACACTTGATGAAACAATTGCTCAAAAGGTCAAAGAAAATATGCAAGAAATAATGGAAAAACTTAGACAACCGGGGCAATTAGTGGCACCGAGTACAGTGATGGTTCCGGTGCAAAAGGAGCAATTATTATCTCCAACTGCCTACCCTAGCAGCGTTGGTTCTGTGCCAGGCTCAGGGTCAACCCATAAGTTCCCTGTCGATGATATTGCTAACGACAAATCTTGTCGTCTTCTTGCCCCGATAGGCAGAGCAGGGAACAAAACCAAACAGGTTGCCACTGCTATGGCAAAGCCTGATCATGACTTCAACGGGAATCCACTTCCGTTGTATTATGATGTGGTGCAAGTTCTTCAGATAATTGATAATGATTATGAAGATTATGAAATAGACCACGTCGCACCTAAGGGGATCGCGACTCTGGGGCAGGCTGTCAACCAATTAATCCTTTGGCACCGACGCGATATCGTATTGGACGATGAGTCAATTTATAGCCCCGTCGCATCTCCAAATACTGCAACCCCATCTTCTAAGGCAAAAGTGCATGAAGATCCACTCCTAGTCCAGGAAGATCCACTCCCCCTATGTCTCAGCAAGGATGATAGTAACCTTGCTAGTAAAGATATCCAAGAGCAACAAGTTGGACAACAGCTTCAAGCAGTACTAGAGCAAGCTGTTGCTAGTAAAGAGCAACCAGTTGAGCAACAGCTTGAAGTAGTACTAGAGCCAGCTGCTGGGAGTAAAGAGCAATGAGTTGAACAACAGGTTCAACAAGCCAGTGTCCAACTTCCAACGACTACTCCTTGATCATTAGTGCCTATCAAAGTTAGCCCATACAAAATAAGAAACCTTCATCAGAAGTGTCAAAGTATTTGGAAACTATGAAGGAAAATATTATAAAATCGAGTGCATCTCGTTCTTCTCATGATCCAGAATTGGGAAATATCGAGGAGTGGGAAGAAGACAGTGTCATGTATAATCGGCGGACAACTTTAGTTAAACCAGGAGTTCCAATATACAAGCTTGAGGATGTTCCTCCTAAATTTGAGAATGGGGAGCCGTTCATGACATCTGTACAACTTAGCAAACAACCCGTCTCGCTTAGAAGAATGCATGAGTGGTACATTCTTGCCAGCACAAGATATGGTCTTAATTGCGTCACATTTCATATTCCAAAACAAGCATTCTGGAGCACTGGAGAAGATAGACGAGTCATTTTATTTGAAGAGTTGCATCCCTTTTTGCATCGGGGCATGCTCGAAATCAACCTGCTGCTCGGCTGGTGCTTGTAAGTGCTCTAATATTTTGTATTTGCTTTTCTTACTACACGCATACGCATTTCATGATATTATAACGATTCTGGACTTCTTCAATAGGATGCAATACATGGATAATGAAAAGTTGGCGCGTAAGACAGGTATCCTTGACCCTACTAGGATTGCAAAGGCGCTATTCGACGTCCAGGCGGATCGAAACTCAGAACAGTTCAAGCACATGAAAAAAAAAGATTTTAAAAAAGCAATCGCAAAACTTAAGAAGGATAAAAGGACAAAAGTTGCAGCTTACATAGGACATGCAATGTTTAACTTTGTCAGAGACGGCAAGGACCTCATAAAGGTTCCGTACAACTTCGAGTAAGTTCGACACATGATATTGAAATAGCAGTTATTGGTAATTGTTAACACGTGTGTTTGTGTGTTTGTAGTGATTACTACATAATGATCTTCATCAAGCCAACGCAGGGAAAGGCAACAGTCTTGGACTCGGCTGATTTCCCACCAGATCGTTTCAAAGATTTCCTTTCCATTTTTAAACTGTACGTTTATTCAATAATTTTAATTTACACACATTTAGAATGTGTTGACAAGTTTTATATGACATCTCTTGTATTACAGCGCTTGACGATTTTACGCGGAACATCTTGGCGGTGAGAGACATTCCAATACGAATGCATTGGACATTAAAACATATTATGCTTGTTCGAAGCAGCCTGTTGGGAGTGTCTTATGCGGGTATTATGTATGCGAGCATCTTCGGACCGCCGGCATATATAGAGTGAATCGTGAGGATGTAAGTTATCCTTAATGTCGATACCTTATTTTCTTACTTTTGAGTTTCATTTTCATTGTAACTAGCATAATTTAATACTTATATTCTCTGCTGTTCAATATTACCAGAAACATTATTTTCATATTTTGATTCCAACTTCAAAATTCAATTGCTCATAGTACAACTGCTCCAAAAATACCAACTAAATTCGTGTATACTCTCACTTTGATCTATACTTTGAGATTATTCAAACCAACACATTCTAAACCTTGTTATGTGTTATATTGTAGCACACGAAGAATTTGAACGAAGAATGGCCGGTTTGTAGAAGTATTCCTGACGGAGGAGCCGATAGGATTGCTTCTGAACTCTGTCAGTTCATTCGTCGCGAAATTTTGCACAAAAAAGGAAGTTCTTTGATGAGAATGGTGCAGCAGCTGATGTGCCAGAACTTTGCGACTATGCCAATAGAAACAGTTTTTAGTGAAAACTTGTAAACTATGAGATGAATTGTATGTGTAACTTGTACATATGTATATTGTTTTAGTGAAATTGACTTCTGTGATGATAATATTGTTGACTTTTGTTCTGTGATGATATTGTTGATGTTTGTTCTGTGATAATATTGAATTGACCTGGAAATTAGAAATAACAGCAGTAGTATTGCATAGGTTATATCTTATCACAGGCGGTTATTAACCAACGGCTAGGCATGCCTGTGAAAAACAATTATCACTGGCGGGTAGATACAAGTAAAGAACCATCTGTGATAACCTAATTATCACAGGCGGTTACTGTTAAGGTAGGAACCGGCTGCGGTAAAAGGTCTTCACAGGCGGCTTGATGTAGGTCAACATCCGCCTGTGATAACACCATTATCACAGGCGGTTAGTTATGCTGCAAGACCCGTCTGTGATAAGACAACTATCACAGGCGGATATATATGTTGCACCACCCGTCTGTGATAACTTATCTTCACAGGCGGCTAGCATAAGTAAAAACCGTCTGTGATAATGTTTCTTCACAGGCGGTATCACTTCTCCGTCTGTGAAGTTGCGGATTATCACAGGCTCTTTGTTTCAGACGGTTTTAAAAATCGCATGTGATAATAGGTTTGGAGCCGCCTGCAATAAGGCTTATTATAGTAGTGTTTTAGGATCAGACCGAAAGTATCCTCATAATCAATTACTATAAACCCATTTACAGCTAATAATATCTTTTTGTTCTTGGTGTGGTGGAACAAGATGTTGTGTCTTGTTTTTTAGCAAGGATTCATACAACCCATCCATAGCTCTCCACCATCGGTTATAAGCTAAAACATTTGTAACAAAAGTTGGTTCTCCGTTGCACGTTAGATTTGTACCGTGTAGTACCATCGGTGTAGAATTTGGCCTTCTAGATACCATTTTGAAGTGCAGTACGGGGTGGGGTGTGCACCAAGGTTGGTTTAGGTGAGTGTGCATTCGATCGAGCAGGAATCAACTCAAGTCGTGCAAAAGCTGGACTAGTTTATCTGATATTCAGGCGGTCAAACTTGAATTATTTTCTTCCATATTCAGGTGATCATTTATCATTATTACTTGAATCACCTTTTATATTCAAGTAATCATCATCAAGTGAAATCTTTTCTTCCATATTCTTCATATAATTATCATCGAAATTATTTCGTTCCATCTTTAGGTGATCATTATCATCCCGTATTATTTCCTTCTATATTCAGATGAACATTGTGTCTGTTTGGATCTCTACCTCTATTTGCCGCGCCGCAGCTCCGATGGCGCCACAAGTGCGGCGGCCGAATTCGGCTTCGCACTTACGGCAGCCTGCGGCGGGATAAAAATAACGCGCGGGCTATGGCGAGCATTGCGGCGCGCCTAACTTGCAGTAGGGAAACAAACACATGCCGCAAGCATTTAAATGTAGGCATTGACCGCTATGGCGAATAGTGGCATCGATCCGCACACACCCATTATTGCCTAAATTATTTTCTTCCACATTCTCCAGATCATTGTCACCCAAATTATTTCCTTTTATATTCTGCACATGTGACTCAAACACATGTTAAGAGCATTAGTCAAATCAAGATCGTCAGAATTCATAACCCCATGATGATGTTGATTAGGATTAAGCAAGTATGACGAAAGCAAGAGGGTTTCAAATCAAAGCAAGGCAACCACGTTGGTATGTAATGTGGTGCAAAAAAATATTTTTTTAACATTAACACGACCACTTGATATATCCAAAGACTTATACCCTTTGTGTTGATTGCTATATCTTTGAAATACACATTGTTTGGAGCAGATGATCAACTTGTGAGTATCTTAAGGATGAAGATTTGGCCAACAAGCACAGTTGAATGTGCAAAGAGTAAAATAGTTTTTTTTTTCTAAGGGAGTGGAGAAGTTAAGAACACGACCCAGAATTCTATTGACGAGAATGGTGACATTGGAAAAAGCATCATTTTAGAATTTCAAAGACATCGATGCTCGAGCAACCAAAGACAACCTAACTTCAATGATGTGTCAGTATTTGCGTTAAGCAGACTCATTTTATTGGTGAAAGTTGTCTATCTCTTTCCAACTTCAGTTTTTTTCTTGGTTATTTTGCAAATTTTGTCTCAGAAGTATTATATTTGTTTTATTTTTATTCATATGTTGGGCATGAGAAACTATACAATTTGAACAGATATTATACTCGGATTCTTTGAGAGGATTAAAATCAAGATTTGCTATGTCAATAAAAGAAAAGAATAATAATATCTAAAGTTTACCACCAACATGCGTTTTTCCATCTTATGGTTAGCTGAACCTGCCACATCTTCAAACCAGTTTTTTAAAGTGATCGATTCTTAATCAGCTGCATAAGGACACCAATAATAGATTTTGAACCAGTAATGCCTTCCTTTGGTTGTTTATGATTTTTGAGACTCTTTTCTATTTCTCTGAATTTTTTAAATTTTTTGATATGTTCTTTTAGAGTTTTATTTTTCGTCCAGCGCAGCCCACCTAGTTGAACCGGCGAGCCATCCTCCAGCGCAACGCAGCCCATCTAGTTCAACTGATTATATAAGCTCACTCTTAATATGTCTACGTGGTAACTGACAAAAGAAGCCTACTAACAAAAAAAAAAGCCTGTGGAGCACGGAGGTGGGCTGGGGGAGGTGCAAACTGCCGCGGGCCGTGGTAGCTGATGGTGGGCTTGCCGCAGCGACCTGCAACAGCCTCGCGGCTCCTGTGGCGGTGGCCGGGCAGTTCGCCCCACTTGCATAAACCCCAAGCGCAGTTACAGGTTAACATGCGTCGATCATTATGCATAATTTCTTTATATGATACGCTAATTCTTACTTTTGTTCTACAACATCTCTCAGACAGCTACCTTTGGGATCTTTTCTCTCACGAATACAAAAATGAATTCCAATGAAACCTGAGGAAAACACCAAGTTTATCACCACGTACAATATACCAGCTAAAAAGAAATGGGAACTGGGGCTATCGATTTTCCATGTTTTGTACGTACATATAAGAAAAGAATGTAGGAATGAATTTATTAGAAACGCAGCAAACATTAAAAAATAATTAACAGCTTTAAAACAAACAAAGTGTTCAAGTTGTTATAAACTAAGCTCCAAGGAAGGACCCAACAGCCGCCTCTTCTTGAATGGCAAGGGACTCTGCACCTCCTCCTCCTCTCCCCACCTTCTCGCACGGGTGGTCGTCTCCGGCACGGGGATCAAGTGCAGATCAAAATCTTTCAGGCTCGACGACCTGGATCCTGAGGCCGTGAGTGACACCGATAGCCCGTCCCAGTAATGGCTCCTCTTGTGCCCGCCGAGCGCCTGCCCCGTCGAGAAGCTCCGGTGACACACCGAGCACCTGTGCCTCCCCTCTCCGCTGGCCGACGTCGTCATCGAAGACGCCGCGTCTCCTCCGGACGAAGCCTGTGCCTGTAGGGGCGACACGGCCGTCGGCTTCCGGTGGCTGGCCTTGTGCCCGCCGAGCGCTTGGTACGACGGGAACGCCTTGCCGCAGACGGAGCACCGGAACCGTAGTTCGCACTCTTGCGGTTGCGCAGTCCAAACAGCTTGGCTTGCGACGCTCAATCGTCCCTCGCCTGCCGCCGCAGCGAGCGCCATGAGGCACAGGGAGACGTAGTCGTCGTGGGTCGTAGGAGCCATCATATCGATCACGGTCACGTCAAGTTCAAAAAACTAGTGCTGCTTAGGTTTCTGGTTCAGCAACTCTATCGAATGATGAGGTTGATCACACGAGCTGCATCCGAATATATAGCTAGCCGAGCTACGTGCAAGTGTGTTTTATATATTATCGACAGAGGAACGACTTGTCCAGAAGGTTACTATCAGTTGCGTCCAAGCAGCACGAGGGCGGACCTATTACGTGATCGCGAAGGATATACTTCATATAGATGCATGCATCCGTACTAGGGCGCGAGTATATATATTAGGGGAGGTGAGATATGCGCACGTGCAATTATGGATATTAAGTTTTCATCTTGATCTCCTCCAATTGCAACTTAAGCATTGGAATGAGTAAACGGTCATGTCCTGCGCGCATATATTTTGCATGCACGTGTGTTTGGTACGAATCTTTCGTCAGTTGGAGCGATACGAAATTGCAAACTAGTTTCCGTTGGCAATGATAAGCAAATACCCAAAAAGAACACATTATTTTATCCTTCTAACATCGCGTTTTTTAATCCCTTTTCTACCAATTTCTAATAAGCTATGTTTATTGGCAGCGACTATAGTGCAAAAGCAGTTTTGGTGCATAAATACAAAAAAATGATTTTGAACCGCTAGATCTCCATCCTACAGTGGATGGTTATTTTTCAAGTAACCCCTCAGGTGGTTATTTGCTAATCTATCCACTTAGGTAGTTATCTGCTAATCTACCCACTCAGGTAGATGGGGTTATTTGAAAAATAACCATCCAAACGTAGAATAGAGATCTAGCGGTTCAAAATCACTTTTTGTATTTTTGCACCAAAGCTGCTTTTGCACTGTAGTCGCTGCCACGTTTCTTCAATTAAGGACGGGCTTTAGTAAAAAACCAAACGAAAAGCTGCACGTTCAGAGGCTTAATCTCTTAAACTAATTAATAAGCTGGCTGATAAGTTGTGCCAAATAGGCAATTAGATTCTAAGGTGTATTAAATAAAAGAAATGAATTTGCACGTATCAATTTGTGGCTAGGGGAACCAACGTAGATGTTGTTGTGTTACTATTGATGAAGATTGTTAAAAGTATACAACGACAAAGACGGTGATAAACAACCTCATCCGAGTTGGACGAAGATGACCCGTTGTAACACCCTCATTTTCATGCATCATGTCCTGCATACATTCATATATATGTTTAACATTAACCAACATAAAAAAGAATAAATTTAAAATTGATTTAGAACAAAACCGCACTTAAGAATTCTCGGAAGTGCGAACTAGTCCAATTTTGGTACGGACTAGTCCGATTTCTCTCTAACCTCGATCGGACTTGTCCGTTTTTGCTGCGGACTAGTCCGATTTCTCCCTGGACACTTTCGGACTTGTCCGGTTTTGTGCGGACTAGTCCGATGTTCCAATTTCCTTGGAAATTTCGCTAAGTCCCTGGACTTGTCCGGACTAGTTCGGTACCTCAGCGGACTTGTCCGTTTTCTCTCTGATTAAAGTCGGATTTGTCCGATTTTTGGCCAGACTTGTTCGTTTTTCCTCTCTGGATAAGTTCAGACTTGTCCGATATACAGTGCGGACTTGTCCGATATCTTTCTGACTAACTTCGGACTTGTCCGATATATCGTGTTTCCTCGGGTTTTACGTTAAGTGGGCCTAGGAACGTCGTTCCTAACTCTTTTAGAGCCCATGTGGGACTCCCGACCTCTACTCATCCCAAACTCGAATTCCATCTAACCCTAGCCTCCACCTCTATATAAACAACCCCATCGTTGGCTTGAGATCTATTTGCCACTTTTCCACCCCACCCAAACCCTAGTTCATGGAGAGCCACCATCAAGGAGGGAGGAGGAGATCCCAAGCAAGAAGAATAAGAGAACGAAACAAAAGAGGATTAAGATCTCCATAAACTTCGTATTCTTCGTCGACAATCCACCATCAAGTTCTTCATCAACCCTAGATCGTCAAGATCCAAGTGTTACCTCCAAGTTTCTTGATTCATTGGAGTTCTAAACACCTGTTATACCTTCTATTCTCTTTTCCTTACGTGAATTCAACCCCAAATCTCCAAATTCATGTCGATCTAGAAAACCCTAATCTACCGATCTCGTGAAGTGCGGATTAGTCCGGCCTTCTGCGGACTTGTCCGATTTTCCTGGCTAAATTGTGTTGAGTTGATTCTAAAAGTAGATCTAATTAACTCCAAACCTATATCAACTTGCTAAAAGCTATTAGAACTAGTTAGTGATGATTAAAAGCAACTCATTAACAAGTTCCACCTTGCACTTGCATCAATCATGCATATCATGTCATATTGAGTAATATTTGTGCACCATTTGATTGTGTTTTTTTGTCTTGTTTGTTTATTTTGCGGATTAGACGGATTTGCGTCAGAGAGTGCCGCGGAGGATCTCCAACACCAAGAGTTTGAAGGCTTTGACCCGAACCAATCCCAAGAACAAGACAAGTGTCCTTGAAGCATGTTGATCCTGTTTTAAAGTAAATGTTTTGTTTGCAAAACTGCATGCTTGTGTCAATTTGATGGGAAATCCTATAGTAGGAAGTTTACTAGATTTGTTTAACCACCCTTGTCACCTGGAATTATGGTAGAGAGTCGGGATGGGCTTTTTACCTTTTTGCTTCACTTAATTAATTGGGATGGGAAAACAACACTACACCTTTAATTATGCATTAATGATATTATGGTTAATGCGAAATGGTTAATATGATATGGTAATGGGTGATCTAAGCAAGCTTGATATGTGGATGGGTTGGAACTTGGAAGTTATGGTGGTTTTGCTTGCTTTAGATCTAAGGATCGGTTCATGCAAGAATAAGGCAGGACTACAGTGCCACCACGAGGCCAAGTATGGGTGCGGCTTAGCTGATTAATTAGAGCTTTGCTAGTGCTCTTTGGACCATTAGGGATGCTCGGGGAAGGGGTAGTCGGATTGGGTTTGTTGATGATTGGTGGGACTACCCTGGGATCCGAATGGCTCAAGAAGGGGCCCTTGGTTGAAGATGTGCTCAGTTGGAGGCATCGCCACCGGTGAAACCTCAGCGGGGTCTAAATAAGCTAGTAATCCCTTTGTAAAGGCTATTTTGTGAGACGGCATAATAGAGGTTATAGTCACTACAAGGTGATGAAATCACAAACACGTGGGTAAAGTGGTATAAACTCTGCAAAATCTAATAAAACTATCATGATAGCTGTGCTCCCGGTTATGAGCGCCTGAATGACCTACATGATTAGAGGGAACTTGATATTGGGATGGTTTTTGGGATAGTTTGGTAATGGTTATGGTTGATAATATGGTTATGGCTGGTTATGGATTTAATGCTGGTATTGGATATGATCAATGGTAATGGTGAAATCTGGTATAATGGTTGATGGATATGGAATATGGACTTGTACTATGATATTACTCATGGTTTATGATGGGATTACTTAACATAAATATAATATATTGCTTTTCAAATGTTTTAATGTACTTTTCAGCACTTAGCCATTGTTATATTCGTCATTTGAATCAGTTACATGTCATACTTTCCACACTTGCTGAGTACGACATGTACTCACTCTTGCAATTCCCCCACCAACAGTTACAGGTTAGGATTGAGAGTTTAATGATGATAATGCGGAGTTCTAGGCCGTGTCTACCGTCATCTTGCCTGTGGTGTTTATTGGAGATGCGCATATATGTCCCTATTGTTTAGTTTGCTTCGGTGCATAGTTGCTTAATTAGTTTATTTCTGCTGCATTAGTTGAAATTTGTCATTAATATTCATTAGAGCTTGTACTAGAGGATGTTATTAATTGCGTAATAAAATATGTTAATTAATTTGTTCTGTGGTAATTGTCTGTATATTGTTTGTGATGCACTTGTGTATGTATGTTGAACATCCTGGGCACACATATACTGCACTTGGTTCATTTTCGGAACCGGGTGTCACAGATTGGTATCAGAGCCATAGGTTGACGTAGGACACAACCTAGATAGAATGGACACTTTAGAGCACATAGGAGCACTCAGGAATCGATATATTTTTGTTTAGTGTGTTGTTTGCTATATATTGTTTGCTTGTGTGCTTAATAGAGGATTTTGCGATGCTTTAGCATTGCCATGTCCACCTAGGCTAGTTAGTTGTTTAGTTTCATATCCCTTGATGCATATAGTTGGGACATTCTCTAATTCTTACCTATTGCTTTCCTTCAGATGGTGAGGACTCGCAACCAGAGGGATGACAATGATGAGGAGAAGAACAATGGAGCACCTTAGAACAACAATGGACAAGGATCTGCTCAGGGGCTATCAATATTGAGCAGCTTTTGGCTATGCAAAACCAGCTCATGCAGACCATGATACAAACTATGGGACAACTGCAGGCTGGAAATAACGTCAACAATCAGCCCGACATGCCTCCACTGCCACACCCACCTCCTCATAACCGGTCGGTAGAGTTTATGAGGACTAGGCCGCCGACCTTTGCTCAATCCGCCGACCCTATGGATGCTGATGATTGGCTCAAATCCGTGGAGAAGAAGCTTGCTATTGTCCAATGCAGTGACCGAGAGAAGGTGCTATTTGCTTCCCATCAACTTGTTGGAGCACTCGCCGATTGGTGGGATTCACTATGCAATGCTCATGAGAATCAAGAGAGAATCACTTGGGCAGAATTCAAGGAGAGTTTCCGCTCTCACTATGTGCTGGAAAGAGTTATGATTTTGAAGAGGCACGAATTTGAGAAGTTGAGGCAAGGAAGATCGAGCGTGGGTGAATACCTCAATAAATTCACTCAACTTTCAAGGTATGCGCTTGAGGATGTGAACCGGGACAACCAGAAGCAATATCTGTTTATGAGAGGCCTTAACAATGAGATCCAAGTGCAATTGCTCAACTGTGATTATGCAAACTTCTAGAAGCTTGTGGACAAAGCAATTGTTGTGGAGAACAAAGTCCGTGAGATGGAGCAAGACAACAAGAGGAAGGTGCCATATCAAGGACAGCAGCAAGGAAGTAATGTGCGCCCCCGCTTTGCTCCACCCAATGCGCCTTACTTCAGCTCTTTTGCGCCTACTTATCGCCCAGGATTCGCACCGCGTCCAGCGCAGTTTGTGCAGCAGTGCCCTGTCATGCGAGCACCTAGGCCTCTAATGCCTTTTGCACCTCGTGCTAATTTCCCTGGTGCCAATGCGCAAAATCAAGTCCGTCCAAATTCTGGGGGGGGGTAAGGAAGTTCTATACTGGCAGAGAAGCTGGACACTTTGCACATCAATGTCCTAAGTCAGGCCTTGGTCAAGGAAGCATTGCACCGAGGCAAAACCCAAGACCTAATGGAGGATAGCCGCAAGGAAACCGTGGATAGCAGAATCTTGCTCGTGGCAACGTTAACCATGTCTCTACGGAGGATGCTCAACAAGCGGATGACGTGGTCATTGGTACGTTTCTCGCCAACTCCAACCCTGCGACTATGTTGTTTGATTCTGGAGCATCGCATTCATTCATTGCATCGAAATATGTTGCCAAGTATAGTTTGCCTATCTCTCATATGAAGTTTACTCTATTGGTTAAGTCTCCTGAAGGAGAGATGAGGATAAATATAGTATGTCCAAAAGTAAGCCTTAGAATAAGGGGGGGTAGACTTCTCTGCCAACCTCATTGTCTTGGATTCTCAAGGATTGGACATTATACTCGGTATGGACTGGTTAAGGAAGCACAATGGATTCATTGAATGTGCCACAAAGACAGTGAAGTTGACCAATGAGGAAGGGATCACCATAGAGTTTGAAGCATCTCAACACGCACCAAAGCAATTGGATCTGAATCATATGGATGGTACCGCCATTGAGGAGATTCCGGTGGTGTGTGAATTTTTGGATGTGTTCCCGGATGAGTTGCCAGGTATGCTACCTAACCAACACATTGAATTTTTTATTGATTTAATACATGGAACTGCACCTATAGCTAAGAGGCTGTATAGGATGCCTCCTATGGAATTAGCGGAACTCAAGAAGCAGATTCAAGAGCAACTAGAGAAGGGTTTTATTCACCCTAGCTCTCCACCTTGGGGAGCACCTGTGCTATTTGTGAACAAGAAGGATGTATTCCAAAGGATGTGTGTGGATTACCGAGTTCTCAACACGGTGACAATTAAGAACAAGTACACCTTGTCCCGTATAGAGGACTTGTTTGATCAGATGAACGGGGTTGTGTTTTCTCTAAAATTGATTTGAGGTCGGGATACTTTCAAATGAAGATTAGACCGTCGGACATACCCAAGACAACTTTTAGGACATGGTATGGATCATATGAGTACACTATGATGTCCTTTGGATTGACCAATGCACCTGCGTACTTTATGTAACTAATGAATAAGGTCTTTATGGAATACTTGGATAAGTTTGTTGTGGTGTTTATTGATGACATTATGATCTACTCAAAGGATGAGAGGGAACATGAGGAACACTTGAGGCTTACATTGCAGAAATTGAGGGAGCATCAATTGTACGCCAAGTTCAACAAGTGTCAGTTTTGGTTGAGAGAAGTATCATTTTTGCGCCATATCATTTCAGGAGGAGGAGTTTCGGTTGACCCTGGAAAAGTGAGGGACGTGTTGAAGTGGGAACCGCTGTAAAATGTCAAGGAAATAAGGAGTTTTCTTGGAATTGCTGGATATTACCATAGGTTCATCAATGACTTTTCCAAGATAGCAAAGCCAATGACGGAGTTGATAATGAAGGGGAAAGTATTCCAATGGACTCCAGCTTGTCAAGAGAGTTTTGAGGAGTTACAGAAGAGGTTGACAATAGCCCCAGTTTTGACATTGCCGGATGTGAGCGAAAGTTTTGACATACATTGTGATGCATCGAGACAAGGACTTGGATGTGTGCTCATGCAAGAAGGTCAAGTGGTCGCCTACGCATCGAGACAATTGAAGAAACATGAGCAGAATTACCCAACGCATGACTTGGAACTTGCAGCTGTACTACATGCATTGAAAATTTGGAGACACTATATACTTGGACATAGGTGTGAAATTTATACGGATCACAAGAGTCTTAAGTATATTTTCACACAAACGGACCTAAATTTGAGGTAACGAATATGGTTGGAGATCATCAAGGATTATGATTTGGGAATCAATTATCATCCAGGAAAAGCCAATGTACTGGCTGATGCTTTAAGTCAGAAGGGAGTAAGTCACCAACTCACAGTTCGAGAATTACCATTCGAGTTATGTAAAGAGTTTGAACGGTTGGATCTCATATTTGTAAATGATATGGGAATGATGGAGTTAAATCCGACTTTGGAACGAGAAATTCAAGGATGAGGAAATTTAGGAGATCAAGGAAAGGACCCAAGAGGGAAGAGAATTTAGGTTTGATGAGGATGAACATGGTACTCTAAGGCTTGGTAAGAGGATTTTTGTGCCTAATGTGAAGCATATTCGGGAGACCATATTAAAAGAGGCACATGACTCGCCATACTCAATTCATCCCGGTTGTACGAAGATGTACAAGGACTTGAAGACATGTTATTGGTGGGCTAGCATGAAAAAGGACATAGCTGAATATGTAGCCTTGTGTGATGTGTGCCAATGAGTCAAGGCGGAACATCAAAGGCCAGCTGGATTATTGCAACCATTGAAGATTCCAGAGTGGAAGTGGGAAGAGATCGGTATGGACTTTATAGTTGGATTGCCGCGTACTCAGTCTGAATATGACTCAATTTGGGTAATTGTTGATCGATTGACTAAATCAGCTCATTTTGTTCCTGTCAAGACCACCTATACCACCGCAAAGCTAGCAGAATTGTATATGAAGCATATTGTGTGTCGACATGGAGTCCCAAAGAAGATAGTCTTGGATAGAGGTTCTCAATTTACCTCCAGAATTTGGCAGAAATTGCATGAAGCATTGGGGACAAGGTTGAATTTTAGTTCAGCATATCACCCTCAAACGGATGGACAAACTGAGAGGACCAATCAGATTTTAGAGGACATGTTAAGAGCTTGTGCTTTGAAGCTTGGGAAAAGTTGGGACAAGAGCTTGCTATATGCAGAATTTTCATATAACAATAGTTACCAAGCAAGTTTGAAGATGTCACCTTATGAAGCGCTTTATGGAAGGAAGTGTAGGACACCTTTATTCTGGAATGAGGCAGGAGAAACTCAAGTATTTGGCCTGGATGTGTTGCAAGAAGCCGAAAAGCAAGTCCAAATAATTCGTGAAAACTTGAGGGCTGCTCAATCAAGGCAAAAAGGCTATGCAGACCATAGGAGAAGGAAACTAGCCTTTGAAGTGGGAGACTTCGTTTACCTCAAGGTGTCACCTATGAGAGGTCATAAGAGGTTTAACATAAGAGGCAAGCTAGCACCTCACTATATTGGACCATTCAAGATTGTGGACAAAAGAGGAGAAGTAGTGTGTAAGTTGGAGATGCCAACTCATCTTTAAGATGTCCATGATGTCTTTCATGTTTCCCAGCTTAAGGAGTGTTTAAGAGTACCAGAAGAACAAGTACCAATTGAAGAATTGGAACTAGAGGAAGATTTGACTTATGCCGAGCAACCGGTCAAAATCTTGGAAACCAAGGAGAGAGTCACAAGGAACAAGGTGATTACATGGTGTAAAGTTCAATAAAAGCATCATACAGAAAAAGAAGCAACATGGGAGCTAGAAGATGATCTCAAGAAGGAATTTCCCTATCTCTTCTTTCCCGCGTCGAATCTCGAGGGCGAGATTCATTTTAAGGGGGATAGGTTTGTAACACCCTCATTTTCATGCATCATGCCCTGCATACATTCATATATATGTTTAACATTAACCAACATAAAAAGGAACAAGTTTAACATTGATTTAGAACAAAACAACACTTAAGAATTCTGGGAAGTGCGGACTAGTCCGATTTTGGTGCGGACTAGTCCAATTTCTCTCTGACCTCGATCGGACTTGTCCGTTTTTGCTGCGGACTAGCCCGATTTCTCTCTGGACACTTTCGGACTTGTCCAGTTTTGTTCGGACTAGTCTGGTGTTCCAATTTCCTTGGAAATTTTGCTAAGTCTCTGGAATTGTCCGGACTAGTCCAGTACCCCAGCGGACTTGTCCGTTTGCTCTTTGACTAAAGTCGGATTTGTCCGATTTTTGGCCAGACTTGTCCGTTTTTCCTCTTTGGATAAGTTCAAACTTGTCCGATATCCAGTGCGGACTTGTCCGTTATCTTTCTGACTAACTTTGGACTAGTCTTGCCCTTTTCGGACTTGTCCGATAGATCGCGACTCCAAATTGATCTTTTGTTTCACGACTTGTTTCCTTGGGTTTTATGTTAAGTGGGCCTAGGGACGTCATGCCTAATTCTTTTAGAGCCCATGTGTGACTCTAAACCGACCTCTACTCATCCCAAACTCGAATTCCATCTAACTCTAGCCTCCACCTCTATATAAACAACCCCACCCCTTGGCTTGACATCTATTTGCCACTTTTCCAGCCCACCCAAACCCTAGTTTGTGGAGAGCAACCATCAAGGAGGGAGGAGGAGATCCCAAGAAAGAAGAAGAAGAGAAATGAAAGAGGATCAATATCTCCATCAACTTTGCGTTCTTCGTCGACAATCCACCATCAAGTTCCTCATCAACCCTAGATCGTCAAGATCCAAGTGTTACCTCCAAGTTTCTTGATTCATTGGAGTTCTAAACACCTAATATACCTTCTATTCTCTTTTCCTTACGTGAATTCAACCCCAAATCTCTAGATTCATGTCGATCTAGAAAATCCTAATCTGCCGATCTCGCGAAGTGCGGACTAGTCCGGCCTTCTACGGATTTGTCCGATTTTCATGGTTAAATTGTGTTGAATTGATTCTAAAAGTAGATCTAATTAACTCCAAACCTGTATCAACTTGTTGAAAGCTATTAGAACTAGTTAGTGATGATTAAAAGCAACTCATTAACAAGTTCCACCTTACACTTGCATCAATCATGCATATCATGTCATATTGAGTAATATTTGTGCACCCTTTGATTGTTTTTTTGTCTCGTTTATTTGTTGTGCAGATTAGACGGATTTGCACTAGAGAGTGTCGCGGAGGATCTCCAACACCAATAG
This sequence comes from Tuctoria greenei, assembly GCA_036927565.1. NCBI lineage: Eukaryota > Viridiplantae > Streptophyta > Magnoliopsida > Poales > Poaceae > Tuctoria > Tuctoria greenei. The sequence continues at coordinate 149,825,096 of JAYESD010000003.1, read as the reverse complement.
TTTGAAGGCTTTGACCCAAACCAATCCCAAGAACAAGGCAAGTGTCCTTGAAGCATGTTGATCCTATTTTAAAGTAAATGTTTTGTTTGCAAAACTGTATGCTTGTGTCAATTTGATGGGAAATCCTATGGTAGGAAGTTTACTAGATTTTTTTAACCACCCTTGTCACCTGGAATTATGGTAGATAGTCAGGATGGGCTTTTTACCTTTTTGCTTCGCTTAATTAATAAGGATGGAAAAACAACACTACACATTTAATTATGCATTAGTGATATTATGGTTAATGTGAACTGGTTAATATGATATGGTAATGGGTGATCTAAGCAAGCCTGGTATGTGGATGGGTTGGAAGTTATGGTGGTTTTGCTTGCTTTAGATCTAAGGACCGGTTCATGCGAGAATAAGCCAGGCTACAGTGCCACCACGAGGCCAAGTATGGGTGCAGCGTAGCTGATTAATTAGGGCTTTGCCAGTGCTATTTGGACCATTAGGGATGCTCGGGGAAGGGGTAGCCGGATGGGGTTTGTTGATGATTGGTGGGACTATCCTGGGATTCGAATGGCTCAAGAGGGGGCCCTTGGTTGAAGATGTGCTCAGTTGGAGGCATCGCGACCGGCGAAACCTCAGTGGGGTCTAAATAGGCTAGTAATCCCTTTGTAAATGCTATTTTGTGATCTCTTGGCCACACACCAATGGAAGTGTGAGATGACATAATAGAGGTTCTAGTCACCGCAAGGTGATGAAATCACAAACACGTAGGTAAAGGGTACAAACTCTGCAGAGTCTAATAAAACTATCATGATAGACGTGCTCCCGGTTATGAGCGCCTGGATGACCTACATGATTTGAGGGAACTTGGTATTGGGATGGTTTTTGGGATAGTTTGGTAATGGTTATGGTTGATAATATGGTGATGGCTGGTTATGGATTTAATGCTGGTATTGGATATGATCAATGGTAATGGTGAACTCTGGTATAATGGTTGATGGATATGGAATATTTACTTGTACTATGATATTACTTATGGTGTATGATGGGATTACTTCACATAAATATAATATATTGCTTTTAAAATGTTTTAATGTACTTTTTAGCACTTAGCCATTGTTATATTCATCATTTGAATCAGTTACATGTCATACTTTCCACACTTGCTGAGTACGACATGTACTCACTCTTGCAATTCCCCCACCAGCAGTTGCAGGTCAGGATTGGGAGTTTAATGATGATAATGCAGAGTTCTTGGCTGTGTCCACCGTCAGCTTGCCTGTGGTGTTGATTGGAGCTGCGCATATATGTCCCTATTGTTTAGTTTGCTTCGCTACATAGTTGCTTAATTAGTTTATTTCCGCTGCATTAGTTTAAATTTGTCATTAATATTCATTAGAGCTTGTACTTGAGGATGTTATTAATTGTGTAATAAAATATGTTAATTAATTTGTTTTGTGGTAATTTTTTGTATATCGTTTGTGATGCACTTGTGTATGTGTGTTGAACATCCAGGGCACACATATACTGCACTTGGTTCATTTTCGGAACCGGGTGTCACACCCGTCACGTGAGCATTCGCGCAAAGTGTTTCTCAAAAACTTTATTTACCCTCTCCTGGTGCAAGATCATTCTCATGATCATTGGTAGCTATGATGATGGTGCAAGTAGTAAGGGAGGCAAAACCTAATCTTTCTAATGGTTCAACTTATAGTTATAGCGCATGTTGGAATTTGGCTCACAAAGTCAAGGCCCAAATGAAAATTCTCAAAAAATTTCAAAGGACCATGTATGACAACAATGGATCTTATATTTTGTACCACATAGAAAATGGAAGAAGAAAGAGACTCACTTATAAGTGGACACTTTCTTTCACTTTCCAAGGTGAGTGAGAAGTGGACTAGTACATACGCTTCTCCTTCTACTTGCTCGCTCACACGTACGCATCACTCCGCACACGCGCGCTTCGTGAATTTGAGCCTCAACCTCAGGCCTTGTGAATTACAATATTTACTATTCAAAAAATTGAGTCGCGAACAAATGTATGATAAATAGATGAGTGTGTTAAGGTCGTATCCGAATCGTGTGTTGTTGTAACCGGCTCATAGTCCACGTCGCACACAATAGGGATTCTTGATCTACTCGTAAGAGTACAAAAAAATAGGTTTTGTCTCATTCACTACTTGCATTACTGTCATAGTCTACTCCATCTTGATAGGGTGAAACCCAGGGATGGTCCGATCATTATGGCAGTAGGTACGAATAACAACGAATGAGCAGTTCTGACAACTCGAACTATCACTAGTGAGCAGTTCAGACAGTCTGATTCATCTTTGGGCAGTGATACCAAAAAAGGTAACAGTTGAAAATCAACTAGATAACTAGCTTTATACCTGCTAAGGTTGGATGCAACTAAGCGACGGGAAGAGAGGCTATGAGGTTTTTGAGAACTTTGACTTGATCTCTGACCTATCACAGATCCACAAACTGGAATAAGTAGATTTATACATGCCAAGGTTGGATGTGACCAAGTGACCAGGAGAGAGGCATCAAAACCTTGAGGAGTTCGACTCGATCTTCGAACGATTGCAGAACAACAAACTGAAAACTAATCCACACAAAAGGCTCGAAAGGCTAGAGCATGAATTAGTTGACCCTAGAGGGATCACTTCACAAGTTTATGAAGAACAAGGAAAAACAAAGGTATACAAGGCACTTAGAAACAATCTTGTTTATGAAATCAACAATGGTATTTTACCAGGAGCGCAAAGGTAATAGTTATACTAGGAACAACCCTCCTAGCTAGGTGTGAACTTAAGTCATCACATTTTGAATTTGAAAGACAAATAGTGAAAAATTCACGATGTGGTCTTCAGTCCTCGCGCGTCTCCACCTTTTGTGCAGTCAGTAGTAAAATGACCATAACTCCTGGTTGGGAACTCCAAATGATGCACCATCTATTGCATTGTCAAGTAGACTTGATAAGCTTTCACACCTTGTGTATTAGTGAATGTGGCCTAGAGGGGGGGTGAATAGGCTTTGAAAACTTTTCCTACAACACTTAATCAAAAGGTCAAATATAGGATGGACTGGACTTGTCCGGTGTGATATATGGACTAGTCCGGTGTGCTACAAAAAAATTAAATATTTATGCAGATATCACAAATGTTGCAGCAGCGGAATGTAATCAACTACCCTAACAACTTGAGTGAGAAATTAGGATAGAATAATTGCACGTGAAATACAAAGTTAACACAAATTACAAGATTGATCAACTTTATACCATAAATGATAGTAATTGCAAAAGTAAAAGCAAGGAACACGCGAGACAAGGAATTTTACCGAGGTTTGATCTCACTAAAGAGATCTACTCCTCGTTGAGGAAGCCCACACATAGTAGGATCTCTTCAAACCCTTCCCCTCGTCAAGTCACCACACAAGGCCAACATGAGTTCCACTATCATGGGGTAATCACTAAGTTGGTGGGGCAACCTCACAAGCTGAGGGCTCCCACAAAATTACAGTGAGAAAACATGATCCAATACTCTCAAAAAGATTACAAAGAATGCACGAGTGTATAAGAGATCAAACCCCAAGAGCTCAACGATGCGTAGATGACGATCTCCCTATCCCAAATCTGGATACCCAAAAGATTTAACTCTTTAGACCTTTAGATGTGTGGGGAGATATGTTTTTGTGCTCTTGGGACAAGTGGCAGCGCTAGAGTTTATGTTCTTGATAGTAGAGTACGGTTCTTGTGTTTGTGGGGTCGTGGATTACCTATTTACAGTGTTTCCAAAAATATTACTGTTAGGGATCTCGACGGCCGGACTAGTCCTCTCGGGTGACCGGACTTGTCCATTATGCCGTGTAAAATTTGCGTGGAATGTGCAACACACTAAAAACCCTAATTTGTGTGAGGTATACTGGACTTGTCCGTATTGGAACAGAGAGTTCATCAGACTATATAGAAAGTTAATCGGACTAGTCTGTAATATGACGGACTTGTCCGGTCCAATGTGAATTGTGTTTCTCCAACTTATCTGACTGAAACATCAGAAAGTGGAACAGACTTGTCCTAGTTAGTGTCTGGACTTGTCCGGTGCATGGTGAATTGAACCATCAAAAAGTTGAACGGACTAGTCCGGTTAGTGTTTGGACTTGTCCGGTGCACAGTGAATTACATAATTAATTAATTTTAGCCCTTACTCTCTACTCAAAAATCTAAGCTCTTGGGATATGTCTCTCACACACATCCTATACAGTTATATCTACTTTGCGCTTCTGTTGACGGCTTCTAAGATATACTAACAAACCATCCCCGGCAACGGCGCCAGAAATGCTTGTTGGTATTTCTTAACACCACAGATCATCTCCAGTAAAGAGATGAGATCCGCAAGCGCATGGAAGATACTGTTGTAGCATTTCACCCATGAGTATTCCCAAGGGTATCATATTTATCCCAAAGGAAGGCAATGGAGTAAAGTATATACTACTCTTATGATCAAGCTATGGGATACTAATCCATTATCCGGACAGGGGTAAGTTGATAATAGGGGTAGTGTGACACACACCTAGGCAATCTATTCTAAAGGGTAAAATGGGTCCTAGAGGGAGATTGGATTGAGAGTTAGAGAGTTGCTCCTACAATGCTCCTAATACATATACATAGCCTAAGGTAGATACTAGTGCTCATGTCAATGATGAATTCCTATGCAATGCTATTCAACACATCGGGCAAGGGCTTACCCCTAGCAATACTAGGGCGACTGCCCCCAAGAGCCTGTGGCATAGCCGAACGTGGAGGATTACATAGGACAGGTAGGACTGTCACCACCTACTGCCTACCTCTTCAATCCGTGGGTCTACAAGACATCCAACGCTACTTAAATACCCTAGCACCATGCTAGCATACTAAGCAAATACCTTAGGAGCCATGGCACAAGCCATTTTAAGGCAATGACTAACCTAAACATCGTTGAACCAATGTTGAAGCATAGCAGAAGTCATTCATATTAACATAATCATATCATAACTACATAGACTATAGTGGGGGTCTATAGTGTTTATGACCATAAGATGTGATCATGAGAGTGATATCATAAAGACTATCCCTTCCACATACATGGACTCCACAATCAAACAAGAAACGCTTTGTCCAAGTATACTTATAAAAGAAGACTAAAGATAATATCTTTATTGAGCACAAAGTCACAAATACAAGAAGGAATACATAAGACATACCTTTCCCAATGTGGAATTGGGAAGAGAGAGTCCTTCTACTCCTTCCACAATTTGTACTTGGGACTAGAGGCTCTCCTCTCTACATCCTAACTCCTCTAAGGACTATGGAAGATAGTGTATACAATAGAATGATGCCCAAGTGGTGTGTGTTGAAGTGAGGGGTAGGGGTTCCTATTTATACTAGTGTTGAGGTCGGTTCCCGCCATCAAAAGCGCACGAATCAGTCAACATTGACTCCAGGGAGCCGGGAGGAGCCAACACGTGGAGGATGACCGAGTTTGGTGCAAAGACCAGGTCGGCTGACCCCCTGGTTCGGCCGACCTGGTCATTGCACCGTTTCTCGTGTGCTTTCTCCAGGTGGCTGCCAGGTGGGTGCCATTGATGTATAGGGGTGATACACCGTTGGATCTCCTCGGATACTTCTGTTTGTGGGCCATTTGATCCATGGGATGCCACGTGTTGTCGCCTGATTGGCTGGGATGATATTTTATAGGATTGGTCCCTCTACATTTCCTCATTTCCTGCATAAAATGTTGCATACACATATTTCTCCAAGTCCAAGTGGAATTGGGTTATATAGAGAGGTGATGTGTGCAAGAAATGATCAATCCTTCACATAATTAAGTTAAATCGACGAATGAAATTGGTATATAATAGCCGTCAACAGCTTCCTTGATCAATTGGGCTTTTCCTTTTCTTAACTCCTCATTTTTTTCACCTTTTTGAGTGCACCAAAATATCTAATCTTTATTAACATGCATTAATCTTAATGAATTCATTAGGATCTCATTTGTTTGTCATCAATCATACGAAACCCATAAGGGAATGCCTAGATGCACTTCCAATCTCCCCCTTTTTGGTGATTGATGACAACCAATTGAGATTTCACAATTAAGAGTAAAAATATATTTTCATAAAGTGTGCATATATGATAATGACATATGAACAATAAAATTTTCTCACATATATGCACTCTTTATGGTGGGGTGTCTATATAGTGTGTGTGATCAAATAATGTGATGTGCAAAATTAAAAGTATAGCAATTATAGAAACCATCACAGTAATATCAAAATAAGCATCACACATTCATATCGGATGAAATAGGCACATCCAAAAGAGATTACAATAATTTGTAATTTAAGATACATGTCCATGGTCACTAGTCCTTAAGGCTTACAAATAAATACTACTAGTCTCAATCTCTCCCCGTTTGGCATCAAGGAACCAAAAAGGGAAAAATTGAGGGAATCACTCTTCGTCACTCCCTCTCTCACTCTCATTCCTGTCTTCATCTCCATCTTCATGTGCATGCTGAGGAGGAGGGGCAGAGACACCTGCTAGTGCAAAGGATGCCAATTCTTGCTCCATGAGAGGTGCCATCTCTGTGATTTTCTCTTTTGAATCTTCTGAGATTTGAGGTGATCCCCCTGGCTCAATATCAAGCTTCTCACAGTGTAACACCCTAATTTTCATCCATCATGCATTGCATACATCATTATACATGTTTATCATTAAGCAACATAAAAAGTAACAAGTTTAAAATGAATTAGAGCCAAAACAGCAATTAAAAACCCGTATCAGTGCGAACTTGTCCATATTAGACCCCATAGTAGTATGACGTACTCCCTATTGTTTTCTGGACTTATCCGCTATTTGCTACAAATTAGTCCAAGAAACGCTTTTGTTGTTTTCCGAACTTGTCCATTATCATGTACGAACTAGTCCGATCTTCGTTACTGGAACTTTTCAGAATTGTCCGATAATTTATCAATTTGGTCCCATTTTTGAAAACTCGAAAAGCGCCCAGACTTGTCCGACCTAGCACCAGACTTGTCCGTTTTTTACTTTCTGTTCTTGATCGGACTAGTCCGAATTCGCACCAAATTTTTCCGTTCAATCTTCTATACCCGATCGGACTTGTCCGACCCTCTACGGACTGGTCCGATGTGTAGAGTTTCTACTCGGATTCTGTTTTTCCTCCATAACAATTTATTGGGTATTTGCCTTAAGTGGGCCCAACGTCGTGCCCAAACCATGTGTAGCCCATGTGGGACCCCACCAAGGTCTCCATCGCCTTATACTCGAGTTCCACCCAAACCCTACCACCTCCATCCTATATAAACACCCCACCACCCACCCTTTCATCTCTTTGCCATATTAGAAGAAACCCTAGTTTCTGAGAGCCACCATCAAGAAGTCTCCACCGCAGAGAGAAGAAGGAGGAGGATCAACCAAGATCATCGTCGCTGCTGCGATCTTCATCATCAATCCCTCAACGTCAACATCCTCCTTTGCCAGTTCTTCGTCTCCTTTGATCTAGACATCAAATTCTTGAGTCTTCAACTTTTGAACCCTTGGATTCGTGGTAAATATATTAGATTCATCTTTTCTACATAAATTATGGTTCTATGTTAACTCAAACTATGCTCAAGTTGAAAATTCGCCAAAACCCTATCCATAGTGGATTTGTCCGGTCCTGTGCGGACTAGTCCGATATCCTCTGTGTTCCAAAACGGACATGTCTGGCATAGGTGCGAACTAGTCCGGTCCTTCAGTTTTAAAAATTCCTGGAACTTCTCTAATATTCTTTGATATGACTTGGAACTTGTTCAACATGTAAAACTTAATTGTAACTAGTTAGTAAGCAATAATAGCAACCTAATAACATGTATGACCACATAATTGCATCATTCATGCATGTCATGACATATTGAGTAATATATGAGAATTTATTGATTATAATGTTTGTTTTGTATGTTTGTTGCACGGGATAGAAGGTATTGCTCTAGAGGGTGCTATCGAGGACCTCCAGCACCAGAACTTCGAAGCTTTTGATCCTAACCAGTCTCAAGAGCAAGGCAAGTGTCCTAGATCATTTTGATCCAGTTTTTAAATGTTTTGTTTGCAAAACTGCATGCTTGTGTCAAATTGATGGGAAATCCATTTATAGGTGTTTACTAGACTTGTTTGACCATCCTTGTCGCTTGGAATACATTGTAGGGAGTCGGGAAGGGTATTTTACCTTTTTTTGCTTCGTTTTAATTATTTGGGATGGAAAAACAACCAATTGGCTTAACTTTGAATTAATGAGCGTGTATATGATGAGAACTGATGAATATGATCAAATGGTAATATGGGACATGGGATATCTAAGCAAGCATGGATTGTGGACTGAGTTGGATGTTATGGTGGTTTTGCTTGTTTTAGATCTAAGGAACAGTTCATGTGAGAATAAGCCAATACAATAGTGCCACCACAAGGCCAAGTATGGGTGTGGCATAGATGAATAAACAGGTGTGCTGCTGATATTATATGGACCATTGGATGGCGCGGGGATGGGAGCCGAGAAGGCTACCCTGGGAACTGCATGGCACATGAGGTGGCCCGTGGGTGGGAGAATGGAGATTCAAGCCTGCTGGTGAAAACTTAGTGGGTCTGTACATACTAGTAGTCATTTTGTAAAAACTATTTTGTGATCTCTTGGCCACACACCAAAGGAAGTTTGAGACGACATAAGGAAGGTTCTTAGTCGCCAAAAGGTGATGTAATCATGAACATGTGGGTAAAGTGGTACAACCTCTGCAGAGTGTTAAAAACTACCATGATAGTTGTGCTCCCAGTTAAGAGCACCTGGACAACTTCCATGATTAGAGTTGGAATTGGAAATCAATATGATTTGGTTATGGTTATGGGTATGGTTATGGTTTGGAATGTGATATTTGGATATGGTTGATGATGAAGGTAAGAACTTGGTATATGGATGGATAAATATTGATGGATGTGATATGATGGTAAATTATGGTGTTGGACTCATAATTGGTAATTATTTGGGTTATGATGAGATTAACTTCACATAGACATTTTAATATGCTTTTCACATGTTTGATGAAATGTACTTTTCAGCACTTAGGCATTTGTTATCATTCCTTGTTATTAGCTACATGTCATATTGTAGGATCGAAGAGCACGTTAAAATCTATTAGAGGAGGGATGAATGGTAGATTAAAACTTTTTCAGTGGAAGCAACAAAAACCCCTTAGCAGAAAATTGATCTGTTAAAGAAATCATGTGTGCGACTAATCTAAACATGTTCAACTGTGACAAAAGTAGTTGAAATTATAGAGAATCATGGCAAAGGAGGTTCACCTTGCCTTCTTTCCTTTTCGAAGACATGACAACAAGAATCACGAAAAAACGTCAAGAAAAACACAAGTTATGATCAAAAGATCAAACAAAGGTCAATCTGTTCTTCCTGAGAAAAACCAGATTTGCAACATTGTAAAGAAACTCATGTAGATCAGAAACCATAAATCCAATGACCATGAAATTTTCACAGATGATAGATAATCAAGTTTTGAAGATAACCCAAAAAGAATCACGTCAATTAGATCTGTAAAACTCGAGTTATGATAAAACCACCAAAGCAAGGTAGTGCTGTGCAGAAACTCGACGAGAAAAATTTGTCTGAAACAAGTCGGACGAACAAGGCATAAAAGTTCCTTTAAACTACGATCTTTATTTAATATAACACAAGAGGAACATCCCAAAATCCGTGTACCATGAGCTCTGGCCTTTCTTGATTATATAACCAGCCATGGGGCCAACCCAAACCAAACTAGGACTCGTATCCTACTCAGTTTCCAACGAAACATTCCATAACTGCTCAAGACTCTTCTATACGCAGATAGAAACAATCTTAAGACTTCAAAACACCTTAGGAACGTATCCCACATTCCTAAAAATAACTCAACTTTCTGACCCACACAAAAATCTATCATAACCAACTCAAATCTTTCTATATTCGAGTCAAACCTGACTAAGCCGCAACCTGAGTCCATAACCTAGTCGGTTGGACCTTTCCGACCAATTTTTTACCTCCACATCTCTTTATCACGCCTTGGAACATGCATCCACGTCCATGCACTCCATGCACACGTGAAAACATCTTCCAACGACGTCCACGATACCTTCATATGCATTATCCTTGATTCAAACATGATGTGCACCCTCCTGATCAACTCAACCATAATTCCTACCGAACTTAGTTGTTGAACCTCATCTTCTCCCTAAGACTAGTTCAATGGATCCTGTCACCAGTCATGTATGGAACTCAAGCAACACCTGCACATGAATAAACAACCGATACTTCTGAGCACAAGTCATCGACTTGACTCATATTAGTTCTAAAACCACAACACCTTACATGGGCACCTCACATAAGAATGTTGCAAACCATAGCAAAAATATTAACCACCATGATTAGAAAAAACACATCAAAACACACTAAAAACTTAGTAAAAGAATACTAAGCAAACTTTCCATAATTCAAAAAAACAAGTTCAAAACATTGCAAGTTAAAAGCAGAACCATCATAATCTAGCACCGGACCTTGCCAAAGCTAACCGGACCTTGAATCGGAGCTTTCCAAAGCTAGCAGGACCTAGCCTTAGAGCTAACCAAAGCTAGTTGAACCTAGCGTCGGAGCTTATCAAAGCTAGTCGGACCTAGCACCAGACCTAGCAAAAACATGTCAGACCTAGCCATAGCAAGTCGGACCTAGCCAAAACATGTCAGACCTTACGTTGCATCTTGCTGGAGCTACCCAAAACAAGCCGGACTTATTGTCGGACCTTGCAGGAGCTCGGACCTAGAGTCAGACCTTGTTAAAAGGTTGTTTTGTAGTATTCAAAACTTTTACCGTCGTATCCAATGTATTCAACACACATAGGTCTCACAATCTCCCCCTTGATGAATGCATTGGCAAGACCACTTAAAATCTGAACATTGACTTATTCACATGAAAAGTTTTGAAAACAATTTTGTCCCCAAAATATTTTCCCCCTTTGTAAATCAGAAAGAAAATGAGAAGAAAAATAAAATCCCCCCTAAGGATGTACACTGCCCCTGAGAAGAATCGTGCTAAAACACTTGTGAATGTTTGCAATGTGTGATCAATTTCTCCCCCTTTGACAATGTATTCAGCAAGGTACAAAAGAGAAGTTTTAATTTGTTATAAGTATAATATGACATATACATATAAAACAAAGCTCATCCAAGTCATACTTTCAAGTAACTTACACTATCACATCAATGAGATACATAAATTAGTGTAAGCCATGCTATAGATCAAATGTAATTTTCAATTTAAGCAAGTCATGATCTCACAAACTTAACTATTTCAAAACCTGAAAGCATGACACTTGTTGCTGCATTTTTCATTTTTCAATATTATTTAAAGCATAAATTCTGATCATATAACATTCGCAAGAGATTATATGCCGCATCTGTCTTATTCTAACCAACCAAGCCAAGCCAATGTCATTTGACAATCAGAAGCTTAAGGACATGGTTTTAGTCATACACAACTTCTTCCAAATTCATATCTAAGTGCAATGATAAGCCAACTCAAAAGAAGAAGTGCGATGCATGCATATTCTCTTGATCTTTTCTCATTTTTATTTGATCATAATAGCTCAACATGTGAATAGTTGATTGCTTGATTAACTCTTTATGATTAAAAACACTTGAGAGCATGTAACAAGTTCAAAATAGCAAGAAAGTTCAATCATGACCAGATTTAATGTAAGTACTTATTCCAATTACTAGTCATGACAAAACTACAAAATGTATAACATGAGTAATGTAGTAAGAACTTTCAGCATATAAAAGGAATCACAAAGTCATATATGTATGAAATACTATGCTTATATTATTTTAAATTCAGATTCACACGTAGACTTCCAAGTTATAAACTCCCCCCCCCTCAATTTAAGCCATTAGGATGCATAACCCCTATTTCACTACGAATGAAACAAAAACGACTGAAATCCAAAGGTTTTGTAAAAGTGTCAGACAATTGTTGTCCGATATTGACTTGGTGAAGCATAATGTTTTCTTTTTTAACATTATCACGGAGAAAGTGATACCTAATGTCAATGTGCTTTGTTCTAGAATGTGGCACAGGGTTTTTAGCAATGCAAATGGAAATCACTAGTGTTATCACAAAACAGTGGAACACAATCTAGATCAACCCCATAGTCCTTAAGTGTTTGAACAATCTAAAGAATCTGTGAGCAAGCGCTAGCAGCAGCTACATATTCACATTCAGATGTGGATTGTGCAACTAAACTTTGTTTTCTAGAGAACCAAGCAACAAGTGAATTACCAAGAAAATGACAAGCACCCGAAGTATTTTTCCTATCAATCCTACAACCCCCAAAGTCAGCATACGGAAAGGCTTTCAAAGTAATGGTTGAGGAAGAAGGAAGAAAAATACAAAATCCTTGAGTTCCATGTAAGTACCTAAGAATTCTTTTGACGGCTTGACAATGTGAAGCACGTGGGGAAGCTTGAAACCGTGCACAAAGACATACACTGAATTGCACGTCCGATCTTGATGGCGTGAGGTACAAAAGTGATCCAATCATGCTTCAATATTCTTTTTGATCCACGGGTTCACCATCTTCATCAAGTTCAAGTGTCGTTGGTGTACCCATTGGTGTCTGAAGAGGCTTGCTTTTGTCCATGTTGAAGCGCTTAAGAAGGTCTCTTGTATACTTTGTTTGATGCACAAAAGTACCTTTCTTGGTTTGCTTGATTTGCAGCCCCAAAAAGTACGCGAGTTCTCCCATCATACTCATCTCAAATTCTGAACTCATCATAGATGAAAGCTTGAACACAAGATTATGAGAAGCACAACCAAAGATAATATCATCCACATACACTTGAACGAATAATGAGTCATTTGCCAAGCTTAAGCACAAAAAGATTTTTATCAACCTTGCCCATGGTAAACCTATTTTCAAGTAAGAATGTTTTTAACCTATCATACCATGCTCTAGGGGCTTGTTTGAGGCTGTACAAGGCTTCAGAAAGTTTGTAAACATGATTAGGAAAATCTGGTTTTTCAAAACCTAGTGGTTGCTTGACATAAACCTCCTCATCTATATAGACATTAAGAAAAACACTTTTAACATCCATCTCATATAACTTGAAACCTTTAGATGCAACAAAATCTAACAAAATTCTTATGGCTTCTAATGTAGCAACAGGAGCAAAAGTTTCATCAAAATCTAGACCTTCAATTTGTGTGAAACCTTGAGCAACCAACCTAGCCTTATTCCTAACCACAACCACAACCCCATCCTCACTTGGTTTATTTTTAAACACCCATTTAGTTCCAATTAAAGTGTGACCTTGAGGTGGAGGTACAAGTTTCCAAACATTATTTTTTTCAAAATTTTCTAACTCTTCTTGCATGGCAATAATCCAATATTTGTTAGTGAGTGCGTGTGATATATCTTTGGATTCAAAAGAAGCAACAAAAACAGAATGAGTGTGAGAGTTTGGATCGCAAAACCTGGACCGTGTGACTCGTTCATGCAAGCTTCCAATGATTTATTGTAGAGGATGACATTTGAGGACTCGAAGGGGAGTATACACTTCACAAGTTCCTTCTTCTTCATGTTCATCACAGATTGAAGAGCTTGTGGCTTGAGGACGATCTAAACCAGCTGCAGTAGTTGTTGGTGCTGGTAGTGGTGCAAAATCAGCAACGTGATCAACGTCATTTGTTTCTGAATTTTCGAACAGCAGCACCACTTCCCCGTCTTCTTTGATGAAAATGCTATCTCACCGCGGATATGGATCTGAACCTGCAATATTAGAGTTAGTATCTATGCTAGCATCATCAAAAGAAACCTCACAAGTCTCCACAATTTTGTTAGTGTCAAGTAAAAGCACACGGTAGCCTCTAGTATGAGATGGATAACCAAGAAACATGCCATCAACATATCTAGATTCAAATTTATCAAGATTACCATGTTTCTTAACAAAGCATTTACAACCAAAAACCTAAAAGTGTGTGACACTAGGCCTATGTCCAAACCAAAGTTTATATGGTGTTTTTCCAAGCTTAGCACGCAAGAAAACAAGATTTGAGACATAACAAGCGGTTGCAATTGCATCTGCTAAAAAATTTCTAGCAGTTTGATATTCATCAAGCATAGTCCTAGCCATCTCAACTAAGGTTCTGTTCTTTCTCTCTACAACACCGTTTTGTTCAGATACATAAGGTGAAGAAAATTGGTGATCTATTCCATTTTTAGCACAAAAGTGCTCAAACGATTGATTTTTAAATTTGGTTCCGTTATCACTTCTAATTGCTTTTAAAGATCCTGGGTGATCAATTGATAATCTAAGAAATAAAGTTCTAAAGTGACTATAAGTTTCAATCTTAGATGCCATAAAGTAAACCCAAGAGTATCTAGAATGGTCATCAACAATCACAAGAACATACCATTTAGCTCCGAATGGTTGAACACACGAAGGTCCTACAGTGTCAAGGTGCAAAAGTTGACCCAGTTCAGTTGTCATGGTCATTGTGAGAGGAGCACATGAACCTGCAACCATCTTAGAATATCTACAAGAAGAGCACAATTTCTTTGTCCCCTTTAAGCTTAGGCAGCCCACGTATGCGATCAAGAGCACTAACACGCGTTAGATGATCAAAGCCTACGTGACCAAGTCTACGATGCCAAAAATGTAAGTCCTTTAAATCATTAGGAACTAGACACCTATGCTGAGAGGATGACATATCAAAATCAGCTTTAAAAACTCTTCCAAACCGAGACATGTTAAAAATAAGCTCACTGTTTGAATATACAACCTTGCAACAATTTTTAGTGAAAATAATTTCCAGATTTTTGTCTAGCAATTATGACACAGAAAGCAAGTTGTATTTCAAATTTTTAACAAGTGCCACATCCTTCAAAGTGTAGTGATTATTTACTTTAACTGAACCTTTATCAATTATAAGAGTTGAAGAATTATCGGCAAAAGTAACATTCTCTACACGTGACACAAAAGAGAGGGAGGAGAACCAATCTTTGTTACTGGTCATGTGGCGTGAGAAACCTGAATCCACAATCCAAATGTTCTCCTTCCTCAAGAGTGTAACCTACATAGAAGCACAATACATCGATGACTCAATAATGGGGTTAGTCAAAAGGCATTTAGGAATCCAGTACTGAGTCACACGATGTCCAACAGGAATAACACGCGAAAGCTGAGATAAAACAACAGGTTTATGAGTCAAAGTTTGAGGATTTTTGTACCCAACTACTGACCTAATAGGTTTTTTACATGTGTAGCACGAAAAAGAGTAGGTTTGGGAGCAAACTTTTCATATTTTTGACTCATAACAGCAGGTTGCATGTTCGTGATATTCGGTTTAGTATGCAAAGCAAATGTTGCATGAGAGTTATGAGATCTAGCTTGCATTATTTTGTTTTTCTGTTGTTTAGCTAGTCTATAACAAAAATCTATGACATGACCATCTCTACCACAATAGGTACAATGAAATTTTACTTTGTTTTCATGTCTAGATCAGCAAGCAACATGTTTATTAGCAACCGAATGAGACAACACTCCTGCAGATTTGAAATCACTTTTTTTTGTTTAGGAGCTATTTGAATCAAACCACCTCCTAATGACTTTACCATTTTAGGTGGATGTGCCTTAGCATGAGCATGATAATCAAAATCTAAACTAGATTTATCATTGCAGGACTTGGAAGAATTCAGCAACAAGTTTAGATTCTTATTCCCATTACAAAACCGTTCTAGTGTCCTATTCATGTCATAAAGTTTCTTTGACAAGTCTAGGTAGTTTTCACATGAAGTTTTCCTTTTACTTTGCAATTAGAACAATATTTAACTTCATGAGAATGTAAAGCATTGTTCAATATAGAAATCTCATTCATAGCATCTTGTAGTTTCTTATCAAGATCATCACAAGTAGAACAATGCAAGTCAATTGTAGAACAGCTAGCATCTTTCAAGTTTTTATCATTAAGTGCAGCAAGCTCTTTGTTCTTTTCAATCTCTAACTCAAGTTTATCAAGTGTGGAGGTTTGTGCACTTCTTAGAGAGGACAATTGTTCATATATTAAATCACATAAGGAACAAGAATCATTACTAGAAATTAAAGATTTCAAACAATTAATTTAAGATTCTAGTGACTCAATTTTAACAGCATTGTCCCTATGTTTTTTGTCCTTTTCTTAACTATAACCGTGGCATGAGAAATAGCATCACACATTTCTTCGCAAGAAGGACATACCTCTTCATTGTCGTTGTTGTGTTCTGCCTCCTCCATACTTGATCTTGACTTGCCAGCCATGAAGCACAAGTTTGCCAAATCATCTTCATGTTCTTCACTTTCGATATCCACATCGCTCGAGCCAAGTTCTTGAAGTGCGGAGATAAAGCTATTTACCAATTGGCGTCCTATAAAACCTTCTTTTTCTTGTTGTTGTTTGCAAAGGAGTGCTTCGTCCTTGTTTGCTATTCATCTCAGGAAGTAGTACCTGAAAGGTTAGGGCAATCCGTGCAAAAATACCCTGTCTTACCACATTCGAAGCATCATTGAGGTTTGACACTCTCTCTCCTTCTAGTTCTCACATTTTGCAATGCTTTTGAGAACCGAGTAGAGATGAGTGCAAGTTCTTCCTCTGGAAACTCTTCAATCTGTTCATTGGTTAGAGAAGACAATAAAGCAAGTGTTCCACAAGATGAAGATTGGATGGAGCTAGGCATGTCATGTTGAGAAAAAAATGTAAGACTTGTTGGGGTTCTTACGTGAGATTATGTCAATTTCATGAGTTTTCAATTTAGAATATAGAACATCTAAAGTAAGTATACTCATGACAGTATATTCATGAATAGATGTGAGTTTCATCTCCGAAATTGACATGTCTAATGCACTTAGTAATTGCCTAGCATTCTCAGTATCTGAAAAATTAACATTGACGCTACACAAGTTGCTAAGAATTTTATTAAAACGAGCAAAGAGGTCGTCGATGGACTCACCTAGTTGCATCTCAAAGTGCATGTACTCCTTTTTGAACATGTCTTGCCTTACCTCCTTGATCGTGTTAGATCCTTCGTGATAATCACATAGAGCTTTCCCAAACATCGTATGCAGATTGGAGGTGAGAAACATGGTCGAAGTTGCTTTGAGTTAGTCCTTGCATGATCAAGTTCTGAGTCTTGTTGTTGTTGTCAACATCTCTCAGATTTGTAGCTGTAACTTGATCGTTTGGCGGCACTTCGTAAGTCTTGTACACCTTTTCCCATATCGCAAAGCCTTGCGCATGGATGAATGCCTCCATGCGTGCCTTCCAAACCTTAAAATCAATCATACTAAATACACAAGGTTTTGCGGAGTATTTCTCCATGATAAATATTCAAAACATGTGCAAATATCAACGATTAGAGCATCGTGGCTCTGATACCAATTGTAGGATCGAAGAGCACGTGAAAAGCTACCAGAGGGGGGGGGGGGTGAATGGTAGATTAAAACTTTTTCAGCGGAAGCAATGAAAACCCCTCGACGGAAAATTGATCTATTAAAGAAATCATGTGTGCGACTAATCTAAACATGTTAAACTGTTACAAAAGTAGTAGACATTATAGAGAATCAAGTCACGAAGACACAACAAAAAGAATCATGAAAAACTGTCAAGAAAAACACAAGTTATGATCAAAAGATCAAACAAAGGTCAATCTGTTCTTCCTGAGAAAAACCAGATCTGCAGCATTGCAAAGAAGCTCATGTAGATCAGAAATCGAAAATCAAATGACCGTGAAACTTTTGCAGATGATATATAATCAAGTTGTAAAGACAGCAAAAAGAATCACTTCAATTGGATCTGTAAAACTCGAGTTATGATAAAACCACCGAAGCAAGGTGCTGTGTAGAAACTCGACGAGAAAAACTTGTCTGAAACAAGTCAGACGAACAAGGCACAAAAGTTCCTTTAAACTATGATCTTTATTCAATAGAACACAAGAGGAACATCCCAAAATCCGTGTACCATGATCTCTGGTCTCCCTTGCTTATATAACCAGCCATCAGACCAACCCAAACCAAACTAGGACTCATATCCTACTCAGTTTCCACCGAAACTTTCTATAACTACTCAAGACTCTTCTATACGCAGATAGAAGCAATATTAAGACTTCCAAACACCTTAAGAACATATCCCACATTCCTAAAAACAACTCAACCTTGTGACCCACATGAAAACCTATTGTAACCAACTCAAATCTTTCCATCATGCCTTGGAACCATGTAGCCATGTCCATGCACTCCATGCACACGTGCAGACATCTTCCAACGTCGTCCACGATACCTTCATATGCATTGTTCTTGATTCAAACATGCTGCACAACATCCTGATCAACTCAACCACAATTCCTCCCGAACTTGGTTGTTGAACCTCATCTTCTCCCTAAGACTAGTTCATTGGATCCTATCACCAGCCATGTTTTGAACTCAAGCAACACCTGCACATGAATAAACAACTGATACTTCCGAGCATAAGTCCTCGACTTGACTTACATTAGTTCCGAAATCACAATACCTTACTTGAGCACCTCACATAAGCATGTTGCAAACCATAGCAAAAACATTAACCACCATGATCAGCCAAAACGCATCAAAACACACCAAAAACTTAGTAAAAGAATACTAAGCAAACTTTCCATAATAATAAAAAAAGTTTGAAACATTGCAAGTTAATCTAGCACCAGACCTTGCCAAAGCTAATCGTACCTTGAACCAGAGCTTTCCAAAGCTAGCAGGACCTAGCCCCGGAGCTAACCAAAGCTAGTCGGACCTAGCGTCGGAGCTTATCAAAGCTAGTCGGACCTAGCAAAAACATGTTAGACCTAGCCATGGAAAGTCGGACCTAGCCAAAACATGTCGGACCTAGACAAAGTAAGTCGGACCTTATGTCAGATCTTGACGGAGCTACCCAAAACAAGCCAGACCTATCATCGGACCTTGTAGGAGCTCAGACCTACAGTTGGACCTTTTTAAAAGGGTGTTTAGCAATATTCAAAACTTTTATCGTTATAGCCAATGTATTCAGCACACATAGGTCTCACACATATTTTCCCACACTTGCTGAGTACAACATGTGCCCACCCTTTCAATTCTCCCACTAACAGTTTCAAGTGATGTTTTGGAAGTACCCTGAGGATAATGCGGAGTTCTAGGCTGTGTGCTGGCGTTGACTTGCCTGTGGTTATGCTTGGAGCCGTGCTATCCCATTTGCTTAGTTTTCTTAGTTTATTTTCAACTGCGGTATTAGTAATAATGATCATTAGAGTTTGTAATTCGAGGACTATTTGAATATTGTAATAAAAGTACTTATTTACTAGTTCGTGCAATGGAAATTTTTGTATATCATTTGTGATGCACTCGTGTATCTGTGTTGAACATCATGGGCACACATATGCGTCACATTTGATTCTTTTTTGGAACTGGGTGTCACATACAGATTGCTTTGATGTTTGCCTTCATGGACCGTTGATGCCTCTTTGTAGCCATGCTTTCCTTGTGTTGCTTAATTTCCACTTTGCAGTCGGATGCAAAGATGGAGGAGAGCATTTTCAGCAAACCACTGGAGGACTCTTTCGAGGGTGGAGGAGCAGAGCTAGCAGCTGGAGTCCTTGTGCCTTCATGAGCATGCTTAGATCTCCATTCCACTACATGTGAGGCAGGAGCAGAGAGAACAGTGTAGACTGTTGGCTTCTAGGGCTTGAGGCCGGTGTGAGTGACATCCTTGACAAATTCCAGCCCATTATCCTTCTCAATCATATACATGATGTAGGGTGCATAGCCACAAGACCTGTTTGGAGTGATAGAGATGTTCACAATGTCATTGTAGATGTACTCAAAGACATTGAAGGTCCTTTTCTTGCTTATAACTTTCATAAAGGTCCCTAGAGTTCCTTGAAATGTCCCTGCATCTCCATCCTTTGGAGAAATAGTCTTCCTCAAGATTCTATTAAGCACTGCAAAGAATGGCTTCAAATACTTGGTGGTAGGAGGCTTGTATGACATTCTTGTATCATAGAGGAATTCTAGCTCATCCTTCTCCAAAGGATTCAAGTTATGAATAATGAGCTCATTGCCCAAGGTATCTTCAAGGTGAAGTATCTTGGCAAATTTCTCTTATGTGACACTATATTTAGATCCATGTGTCATCTAGGTCATCTCATCCCCATCGTCACGAGCAAAGTTGAGGGTTGAGTAAAACTAAGTTATGAATTCATTGTTCCAGTCATATTGGAAGGACAAGAGATCCTTCAAGCCATGCATCTCCAATGCCTCTACGACCTCATGATTTGGTGTTTGGTTCGGTTTCCATCTTCTTTGAACGAATTCTCTGGTCTTCCACGTCCCTAATACTCCCTCCAAGTACTCCTTGAACCTCTCCATGGATCCTAATCACAAATAAATCATTAAGTAGCAATTTATGCTCAAAAACATATAAGGAAATATATAAGAACGAGTTCACCTCTGAAATTAATTGTTGTGTATGAACTCTATTGATTGCATCTTGTATGTTCAATGGAGTGTTGTTTGTATCCATAGAAGTGATGTCCTCATCACACTGACTCTCAACCACTGGATTCATCATCCTCATGTACACATGCTCATAGTAGTCAGCATGGAAGTGGCTCCCAAATCTTGGGTCAGCAGATTGCTTTAGCTACTCATAAACTTCAATCTTTCTGAACTTGTTAGCCAACTCGTTTCCTTTCCCCATGAAGTCATTTTCTTAAGGCTACCTGAAAGTGCATCTAGGCATTCCTTGTGGGTTTTGGTTGATTTATGACAAACAAATGAGATCCTAACAAATTGATGAGATGAGCGCAGGTTTTAATGAAATTATGAAGAAAGCACAAAAAGAAAGGAGTATGAGGATCAATATGGAAAAGAGCTCAAGAGCTGAATAGATTAGATCATTGTGTATGGAGTGTGCTTGAGAAACACACCCCAAGAGCTCAAGCAAAAGAAATCTCACTCACTGCACAATTCACAGGAAAACCAAACTAGTCCGATATCACCACAGACTAGTCCGATATGTCTTTGACTAGAAACGTACAAGTCTTCCCAGTGCAGACTTGTCTGCCAGTACACCTGTTTTCACAGCACCGGACTAGTCCGATAACACCACGGACTAGTCCGATATCTTTCTGACTAAAAATGGACAAGTCTGCCCCGATGCAGACTTGTCCTCAGGACATCACACTTCACACAAAAACAGACAAGTCTGATATCATCACGGACTAGTTCGAAAACTCCCTAACTAGAATCGGACAAGTCCTCTAAGTGTGGACTTGTCCTCAATTCTACATGAGGTTCACCACACCGGACTAGTACGATATGAGCCGGACTAGTCTGAACATTTCCAGAGTCCAAATCAAACTAGTCTGCACGTTTCCAGACAAATCCGATATCTCAATACACTTAGGGTTTCCCACATGCTGCACACCAGACTAGCCCGGAGTCGGCCACGGACTAGTCCAGACGTCGCAAACCCTAACGGTAACCTTTGAAAACCCTAGTATAAATAGAGGTGTACGACCCTACAACCAACGCTCTCGACCCCCTGTGCTGTCACACCTTCCAAGAGCCTAGAATACACGTCTCTCCACACAATCTAACCCTATAAAGATCAAATGTTTGAGGATTGGTCATTGATCAAAGGAGAGACTCGTTCTACACGTCTTGAGCTCTTGGGTTTGAATCTCTCCCTCACCCTCGTTGTTTTATTGCATATCTTTTGAGTGTGTTTGGTGTTGTTTTCAATTGTAAATCTTGGGGACCCCTCAACTCGTGAGAAGGCCCTTTGAACATGGTGATTTCCCCCTTTGTGATTAGTGGAAGAGAATCGACCTCAGTGGCAATTCGACGAGGATAGGGTTGGTGAAGACCTAGTCCTTCGTGGACTCCTCAACGTGGATGTAGATTTCCTCTCTGGAATCGAGCCACGGGATAAAAATTGTGTGTCATACTTGTTGTTACTTTTCATCATATTCTAGGGTTTACTCGATCTTATACAACTTACGTTAAAACATTGAAACCAAAGTTATTTTGTGCCGTACCTAGTTTCGTTGACGTAATACATTCAAGTTACAACTTAATTTCTGCTGCATAGAGTACTTGAATTGAATTCATTGATCAAACTTGATCAATATAGTCCGCACCCTACCGGACTAGTCCAATTTCTCTGTATTTGATCAAGTTGCTAAGTGTTTCAGGATCCAACAAAAGTTCAAAAAGCCTATTCACCCCCTCTAGGCTACATTCAATTGGTATCAGAGCGGAACTCTTCAAAAGGGACTCATCGCTCGAAGAGAAGATGTTGGACATTAAGGATGTGCACAAGAACTTCAACCAAGAGAAGGTTGATGATGAAAAAACTCAGAAGTTGGAGAAGCTCCTCGACGCCATCCAAGACTGCGAGGATGATGATGAGGAGACGCTTGAACTCAAGGCACTCCTAAGGAATAAGGCACTCTCCAAAGGAAAGATTAAGATTGAGAATGAAAAGAAGAAAAAAGGGGAGTAGTCACACCGACTACTCCGGAAATCCTTTTAACTATGATCGGTTAAATTCAAACAATAATCATTACTTGTCCATTCCTCTAGGGAAAGCCCCATACTTTGATGGCAATGATTATTCAATGTGGAGGCAAAATATGAAAATGCATCTCATATCACTTAACCCCAGCTTGTGGCATATAGTGTGTACAGGGATAGATATCCCGGATGACGATGAAGAGCTCACACCAAGTCAAAAACAAGCTATTCATTGGAACGCTCAAGCTGCAGCTGTCATAACATCATCACTGAGCCAAGACGAGTTCACCAAGGTGGATGGACTCGAAATTTCTAAGGAGATATGGGATACTAAATCTTCCTCCTCACATTCTTTTAATAGTGATAGTGATAACTCTAGTGATGATGAAGATATGCTTGTTGGTTTAGATAAGAAAATTGTGGCTAAAATGAAATTTTTAATGGATAAGCTTGTTGATAAGGAGGAGCTAGTTGATCGTCAAGAAGATATGATCATCCTCCAAAAGGAAGAATATCTTAAGATCAAAAAGCTCCTCGAGCTTGAAATGGAGCGAAGAAACTCACTGGAACTTGAGTTAGCTTCAAGCAAGGAAGCTTGTTTGAAGCTAGAAGACTCAAACATGGCTATCAAGGATGAACTTGCTAACTTAACCAAAGTTAACAAGATCCTTGAGGTACAAGTTGAGTCACTCAAGTCAAGTGGTTATTCATCCTCTTCAAGCTCACCTTATCAACATATAAAATCTGAAACTACTATTGCTTGTGTATGTGCTAAAATTGATACTCACTTGAAGGAGAAGTCAAACTTGACAAAGGACAAGCATCCTTCCCGAAGTGGCATATTTGACAAGGAGAAGGTCAAGTCTGCACGCAGTGCATACTTGGTCACAAGACCTCCTAATGTCAAATATGGTATTGGGTATTCTTATGGTGAAAAGCAAAATGCTGGAAGCCACAAGAATAACAAGAAGGCATTGCCTTTGTCAAGGGAAACTCCTCTCAAGTTAAAAAACCTAATAATGTTGATAAACTTGACATTGTTAGCACATATGAGCAACAACTCTTGTTTAGAACTTTTGATGCATCACATGTTATTATGAAAAGTAATTTTGGTAGAGTTTATGCTAAACATGTTGGGCCACGCCATGGGAACACCAAGTCCCATGTGTGGGTGCCCAAATCACTTGTGACTAACCTCAAAGGACCCAAGCAAGCTTGGGTACCTAAGACCAAGGCACAATTTGTTTTTGCAGGCTTACTCCTCTGGTGGAGCAAAATGGGTGCTAGATAGTGGATGCACCAACCACATGACCGGAGAAAGAAGGATGTTCGTTGAATATGAAGAAAATGAAGATCCAAATGAAGGCATCTATTTTGGCGATACCAGTGAAGGAAGGGTGCTTGGTACCAGTAAAATTGCGATTTCATCTCAACACACTCTTTCTCATGTTTTAGATGTCAATTCCCTAGATTATAACCTTCCCTCCATATCTCAATTATGTTACAATGGTTATAATTGTTTGTTCACTAATGAGGGTGTGACCGTCTTTAGAAGGAATGATAACTCGGTTGCGTTCAAGGGTGTGTTAAAGGGAAAACTTTATCTAGTTGACTTCAACCAAGATAAAGCCGAACTTGACACATGCTTGATTGAAAAGACAAACATGGGTTGTCTGTGGCATAGACGGATATCACATGTTGGTATTAGGAATCTTCAAAAACTTCTAAAAGGCGATCACATCCGTGGTTTAAAGGATGTTGTTTTTAAGAAAGACAGGCCTTGTAGCGCGTGCCAAGCCAGGAAGCAAGTAGGAGCACCCAATCCTGCGAAGAATGTCATGACAACAACGAGACCCCTCGAGCTACTTCACATGGACCTATTTGGTCCAATTGCTTACATAATCATCGACGATAACAAATACGGTTTGGTAATTGTTGATGATTTTTTCGCGCTTCACGTGGGTTTTCTTATTGCATGATAAGACAGAAACTCAAGGAACCCTCAAGAAGTTTTTCAAGCGTGTCCAAAATGAATTTTCATTGAATATTAAGAACATATGAAGTGACAATGGGACGAAGTTCAAGGACACCCAAGTTGAGGAATACCTAGACGAGGAGGGGATACAATATGAATTTTCAGCACCGTATTCCCCTCAACAAAATGGAGTAGCTGAAAGGAAGAACCGAACCCTCATAGAGATGGCGAGGACAATGCTCGATGAGTACAAGACTTTGGATCGATTTTGGGCTGAAGAGGTTAACACCGCTTGTCATGCCATAAACCGACTCTATCTTCATCGCCTACTCAAGAAAATGTCATATGAACTACTCACCGGTAACAAGCCGAATATTTCCTATTTTCGAGTTTTTGGTTCTAAATGTTATATTTTGAACAAGAAGCCTAGGACTTCAAAGTTCGCTCCGAAGTCCGATGAAGGTTTCTTGCTTGGCTATGATTCGAACTCTTACGCCTATCGTGTCTTCAACAAGGTCTCTGGACTTGTTGAAGTAGCACGTGATGTAGTGTTTGATGAAACTAATGGCTCTCAAGAAGAGTAAGTTGATCAATGTGTGCTAGATAGAGAAGAAGCTCCATGTCATGCGTCGAGAAAAATGGCAATGGGCGATGTTCAACCACAAGTGCCACCTCCAAATGCGAATGAAGAAGATGAACCACAAGTGGAGGTAAATGACCAAGGGGGAGCGTCTACACAAGATCAATCACATGAAGATCAAGGTGATCAACAAATCAATGAGGGCAACCATCTAGGGGAAGAAGAAGATGATCATGAAGATTCAAGATCACATGTTCCACATATAAGAGTACATCAATGCATCCAAAGAGATCATCCTGTCGGCAATATAACCGGTGACATCCAAAAGGGAGTAACAACTAGATCTCGTATAGCTAATTTTTGTGAACATTACTCATTTGTATCCTCTTTGGAACCACACAGGATTGAGGATGCATTGAAAGATCCAGATTGGGTGGTGGCGATGCAAGAATAACTAAACAACTTCAAACGGAATGAGGTGTGGGAACTTGTCGAAAGACCCAAGTTCAACATCATCGACACTAAATGGGTCTTCCGCAACAACCAAGACGAAAACGGGGTGGTGACAAGGAACAAGGCATGACTTGTGGTCAAAGGGTATTCACAAACGAAGGTTTGGATTTCGACGAAACATTTGCTCCTGTAGCTAGGCTTGAATCGATACGAATATTACTTGCATATGCTACTCACCATGATTTCAAGCTCTATCAAATGGATGTGAAAAGCGCCTTCCTCAACGAACCAATCAAGGAAGAGGTGTACATGGAGCAACCTCCCGGATTCGAAGATCAAGAGTTCCCCGACCATGTGTTCAATTTGCATAAGGCTCTCTATGGCCTCAAACAAGATCCTAGAGCTTGGTATGAGTGCCTTAGAGATTTTTTGATTGAAAATGGATTTAAGATTGGCAAAGCTGATTACACGTTGTTTACCAAGCATTTTGAAAATGATCTATTTATCTGTCAAATTTATGTTGATGATATTATATTTGGTTCAACTAACAAATCCTTTTGTGAAGAATTTAGTAAGATTATGACAAATAGATTCGAGATGTCCATGATGGGAGAATTCAGATATTTCTTGGGATTCCAGGTGAGGAAACAAAAGGAAGGGACATTCATAAGCCAAACCAAGTATACTCAAGACATACTCATGAAGTTTGGAATGGACAAAGCGAAGCCTATAAATACTACCATGGCAACAAATGGACACTTGGATCTCAGTGAAGACAGATCAAACGTGGATCAAAAGGTATATCGCTCCATGATTGGCTCCCTACTTTATTTATGTGCATCTAGGCCTGATATTATGTTGAGTGTATGTTTGTGTGCAAGATTTCAAGCCAATCATAAGGAATGTCATTTGACAACCGTAAAAATAATCTTGCAATATTTAGCTCATACACCAAACCTAGGCCTTTGGTATCCTAAAGGTTCAAAGTTCAATCTCATTGGATACTCCGAAGTAGATCATGTCGGATGTAAAGTATATAAAAAAAGTACCTTCGGTACCTGCCAATTCCTAGGTAGATCCCTAGTTTCTTGGTCCCCCAAGAAAAAAACTCCATTGCCTTATCCACGGCCGAAGCTGAGTATGTTGCAACCGGGAGTTGTTGTGCACAACTTCTTTGGATGTGACACACTCTAAGGGATTACGGTTACAATATAAGCCATATTCCACTCGTTTGTGACAATGAGAGTGCAATTAAGATTGCCCATAATCCCATTGAGCACTCTAGAACTAAACACATAGACATCCGACATCACTTTTTGAGATATCATTCAATGAAAGGCGACATAACCATTTCCCATGTCAATACTGAAAAACAACTAGCTGACATCTTCACCAAGCCACTTGATGAGAAATATTTTTGTGAGCTCCAAAATGAACTAAATATCCTTGATGCTTAGAATGTGGCTTGATAGCTTGCATACCTGTATGGCATCTTCAAAATCTATTGATTGTATTGTGAAAATCATCTCTCTCTATTTTTCTCTGAAAACTATGTTAATTACTTGATCTTGGTGAATTATGATCATAGCTTGATTGTTGTATATTTATTAATCATATTCATCAAGATTATTTGTGTGTTTTGCCCCCTATTTTCTTTGTAAGCACCTTCGAATATATACGAATGGTCTAACTACTTCTGTTCTGGTGACCACGGACTAGTCCGTGGTTACCCGGACTAGTCCGCACAATACAGACTAGTTCGTAGAGTTCCGGTAGTTCGGACTAGTGCGGTCCAACCACAGACTAGTCTGATTTTTTGACTCCATAACCCTAGGGACACCAAAACCTAATCTTCTTCATCCTCACAACTCACGTCATGTTCTCTCTCCTCACTCAAGTGCCCCCAAGGTGATTTGGCGATTTCTCCACCAAATCTTCTCAAATCTCTGTGGGAAACGATCTTCATCGCAAGGGGATCGGGGACCCTGGACTTGTCCACATCAAAAAACTCCAACTCCGCGAATCGAAGGATTTGGTAAATTTTCTCCCAAACTGTAAAATCCCAGTTTTCCTTATCATAAAGTTCAGTACCAGTTGGTTGTCAACCATAGTAAAGATGAATTATGGTTGTACACATAAACTTGATATCATCAATAATCTTTCTTTTACTCATTCTGAAATTTTAGTAACAGATGGAATGAACTTCATCAATGACCATAGAATAATTTAAGTGACCTTTCTACATATTTTGGAAGCTATTGAAAAAAATTTCTGAGGCAAATTACTATGCAGTACTAATATATTCAAATTAATTTGAATATAGCACTGTACATTTAGGCCCTGCCAAAATATTCAAATCTGAGGCCATAAATTTTGCCATGGCCTCATAATATTCCAAATAGACCTCCTGCCAAGTTTCAAGATTTTTAAAGTCCATTTGCTATTTTATTTGAGACGCTTAGCAAATTCGAGCCATATTTAGAGTTCAAATTTTGAATTTTGTTCAACTCATTTGAACATCAAGATTTGAACCCACCATCATGGTAAGCATGACTTGCTTGACTTATTCCCAAAGTTTCAGAATTTTTGAAACTCATTTGCTATTTAATTCAGTGACCCCATTGAATTTCATCCAATTTCAAACTCAAATTTGAAATTCAAATGAAAATTGTTCCAATTCGAAATCCAATTTCATAATCAATTTCCAGATATTTAATTGAGCCTCTCTGAAAAAATCTGGAATTTTCGGATCAATTTTGGTAGGAGAATTGATGTTGCAGAGAAGTGCAGGGGATAAGAACAGTGGGACCCACCAGTCAGTGGCACATCTACGGTACTGCTTTGCACGCTGCAGTTTTGACGCTGCCCCGCTCGACACTGCACGCATGCAAGCTCCAGCGAGCTGCCTGCTTGCCTGCTCGTCGCGCGCCTTAAAGCCCCGGCCGTCGCCACCGCGTCACACCACTCCCCTCGCGTCTTCCTCTTTGCTCTGCTTCGCGCCGCCGTCACACAGCACCGTCGCCTCCGTTCTCCACCGGTGAGCGCCTCCTCTGTGCTTTATTTCACTTCAACGCAAACTGCAAACATGAAGCCCAGTCTGTGCTCTACCATCCTCAACCTTTGGCTCATCGTGTTGTCCCTTGTTTGTCCCTTATTTTGAAGTTCCACCGTTGTCATCGTCGGGCCGCTGAGGACATCACTCTCTGTCCACCATGGTGCCAGCAACCTAGGCCATCTCACGCTTCGACGTCAACAAACGAACTGAGCTCTAGGACACCACCTTGCTTACGGTACAAACCGTTCCCAAGCTAATCCTATATCGAGCACGAAATCATCTTTTCCTTTTTGGCATGCATTATACGCTTTTCCTAGGTTTACCTCGCAATTCGTTTTCTAGGTGTAACTATCATTTAATACAGTTACATATATGTTTGCTACCCTCCTTACGCTTCAGTACGAACAAAAAGAAGAAAGAATCATCGGGGAATGTCTATGTTATGCCAGTTTTGGTAGCCGTCATGTAAAAACCATCAGCACACCATCGAACTCAGCTTTGCTGGCGATGTCACCCCTTTCTAACCTCCAAATCATCATCCTGGTGCTCCCAGAAACATTACCGACCTTTTCTCAAGCTTATTACACCATTTCCGAGCGTTTCCGACGATCGCCAAAACCCTAGCTCCGCCGCCGCCGTCGCACCACCGTCTCCGGCCATCGCTGCCTTGATTGGACCCCACCATCGGCTTGCACGGTCAATTTTATGGTTGATTGGTCAAGGCAAGGCTGGAAGGAGGTCGACGCAACCTAGTCCGGCGAAGCGCCGCCGTGAGTCCGACGAGGAACGCCGCCACGTTGGGAGGTAGACGAAGACCCCCTGGGTCCCGCCTATCAGCGACTTCCCTCTCATGTGGGATCAGCTATGAACGCGGATCTGGTGTGGCTGCGCGGGTTAACCCCATGGCCCCCGGTGCGGCCCAGCTGCGATTGGTTGATTTTAAACCAGTGGGCCCGGCTGTTTTATTTAAATGTTTCCCTTTGGAAAATAATTCCAGGATTTAACCAAATTTGGAAAATCCATAACTCGTAGTAGAATTGTTCAAAAATTCCTAAATGACTTTTGTTAGAACCAGCATGAAGAATACTTTCCGGTGGTTCTCTTATATTTGTATGAAAGTCCATAGAAATTTCTCCATAATTCAGATAAACAAAATGCTTATAGAATTCATTCCTACAGTTATGATTTTTAGAAAATTCCCAAATCTGGGCAGGACACTCTCCAAAATTCACTTGATCGCCAGTAAAAATTTCAAGTTCATTGGACATCATTTACTGGGTTGATCAGTGTTCCAAATCTCTATGTAGTTATAAATTGAGAAAAATACAAAACCAATTTCAGAAATTTTCCCAAACTTGTAAAATTAGTTTCTCCCTGTAGGAAACTTATAGAATTATGAAACAAATTTTCCTAGAACCAGTGAGACCATCTCTACATGGTACAACCACTGGTAGCCATGATAGATCTCCAAGATTTCAACCAAAAATTAGAGAAGGCTATTGTTTACCATAATTTTTAGGAACAACAAATTTTCTTGATCATCTTCTGTTCTTTCCAAGAGTCATCACTATGGTCACTAGTATCTACCATAAAAGTCCCAAGGCCAATTAAGATCATTATGTTATTTTGATCATAAGAATTAGAAGGGAAAAGATAATACCATTAATCAGCAAGGGGTACATATATATGGGTACAAAACTTAAGGGCCAAGGAACCCTAACTTGGGAGCCAAGGAGCCTAATACAAAAAGACTAAACTGCCCCTATAGTACCCTAGTACAAGTGTTGTCTAACACCCCCCGCAGTCCCAACATCTAGCCTCGGCAGATGTTGAGACTGGACCGAAACTCGTTGAACACCGTGGAAGGAAGTCCCTTCGTGAAGATGTCGGCGAACTGCGATGATGTCGGAACGTGCAGGTATCGCACCTTCCCGAGAGCCACCCACTCACGAACAAAGTGAAGATCAATCTCCACATGCTTCGTGCGCTGATGCTGCACCGGGTTGGTGGAGAGGTAGACGGCGCTGACGTTGTCGCAGTAGACCAACGTACTCCGGGCGAGGGGAGAGTGGAGCTCCTGAAGCAGCTGCTGAAGCCAGGAGGACTCGGCCACACCGTTGGCCACAACATAGTACTCCGCCTCGGCACTCGAGCGGGACACCACGGGCTGCCGCTTCGAGGACCAGGAGATGAGGTTGCCGCCCAGGAAGACGGCGTAGGCGCAGGTGGACCGGCGGGTGTCCGGACAAACCGCCCAGTCAGCGTCGGTGTAGACGACCAGCTGGGAGGCAGACGCCGCAGAAGAAGGCCGTAGTCGTGGGTGCCATGCAGGTACCGAAGGATCCGCTTCACCGCCATGAGATGCGTCTCCCGCGGAGCATGCATGTGGAGACACACCTGCTGAACCGCGTAGGAGATGTCCGGCCTGGTGAAGGTGAGGTACCGCAGGGCACCTGCAAGACTCTAGTAAGAGGTGGGGTCAGCGACGGGGGCGCCGTCGGCCGAAGACAGCTTCGCCTGGGTGTCCACGGGAGTGGAGCACGGCTTGCAATCAGCCATGCCCGCTCGCTCGAGGATATCCAGGCAGTACTGGCGCTGGTGGAGGAATAGAGCGCCCGGGCGGTGCTCGACCGCAACGCCCAGGAAGTGGTGGAGCTGGCTGAGATCCTTCATCGCGAACTCGCGCTGTAGGGTGGAGATCGTGTGCTGAAGAAGAGTCGGGCTAGACGCCATGAGGACAATATCGTCCACGTATAGGAGGAGATAGACAGTGTCACCCTCACACCTGTAGACGAAGAGCGAGGTGTCCGACTTGGCCTCGACAAAGCCGAGCGAGGCCAGGAAGGAGGCGAACCGGCTGTATCAAGCCAGAGGCGCCTGCTTCAGCCCGTATAGGGACTTGTTCAGCCGGCAGACCAAGTCTGGACGGGCTGAATCAACGAACCCTGTTGGCTGACTGTAGTACACCGTCTCCGTCAGCATCCCGTGGAGGAAGGCGTTCTTGAGTCCAGCTGGTGGATAGGCCAAGAATGCAATAGAGCCAGCGACAGAACAGTGCAAACCGTTGCCAGCTTCACCACCGGGCTGAAGGTCTCATCGTAGTCGACGCCGGGGCGCTACGTGAAACCGCGAATCACCCACCGTGCCTTGTACCTCTCAAGATACCCATCCGCCTTCCTCTTATGCGTGAACACCCACTTGCCCATGACAACATTGCCACGATAAGGACAGGGAACCAGGTCCCAGGTCCGATTGGCGAGCAGGGCCGCATACTCTTCTTCCATAGCCCGACGCCAGTGAGGGTTGGCGAGGGCGCTACGGACAAAAGAGGGGATAGGCGAGATGGGTGAGGAGGAAGGCGGCGGGGAGGTCGAGGATGATAGAACGACCCCGGAGAAGTGCTCCACCGGTCGAAGAATGCCGACAACCCGTCGAGTCACCATGGGGTGAACGTGACGAGGGTCCAAGTGGAGCAGCGGAGGGTGGTACACTGGAGGCTCGGTGCGGGAAGAAGCCGGTGCACCAAGCCGCGCACATCGCTGATAGACGAGAACAGGCTCCGTGTACTACGGTCCAGGGGCCGTGGGTGGTGCGGTTGACGATGTCGGGGATGCAATCGTGGACATCGGGGCCGCGCGAGGCGCGGCGGACGACGTCAGGGACGCCGGGGCTGCGCGTGGTGCGGCTGACGATGTAGGGAACGCCGAGGCCGCGCGGGGCGCGGCTGACGACGTCGGGGACGTCGGGGCCGCACGGGGCGCGACAGACGATGTCGGGGACACCAAAGCCGCGCGTAGCACGACAGGCGGCGTCGGGGATGCCGGGGCCGCGAGAGGCGGCATCGGGGACGCCGGGGGCGCGGGAGGCGGCATCGGGGACGTCGGGGCCGCGCGTGGCCCGGCAGGTGGCGTCGGGGATGCGGGGGCCGCGCGTGGCAAGGCAGGTGGCGTCTGGGATGCCAGGGCCGCGCTTGGCGCAGCGGATGACGTCGGGGCCATCGGAGGAACGACTAGTGGCGGCAAGAATGCCGGAGCCACGGGAGGCACGACAGGTGGTGTTGGAGACACGGTGGTTGTGTCTGGCACAACTAGAAGAAGACCTGCAGAAGGTAAAAAACAAGGTCACTGGACAAGAGCGGCCTCGGGGTCAGTGGAAAAAAGAGAATCCAACTCGGAGACTGAGTCAAAGGAGGACCCAGCGAAAGGGAAGGAGGACTCGTAGAACACGACGTATCGGGAGACCAAGATGCGGCGAGTGGTAATGTTGAGACACTAGTAACCCTTATGATCAGGGGAGTACCCAAGGAAGACACATCGAGTTGAACGAGGCGCGAGCTTATGGGGGGGCGGTGCCAGAGAGATTAGGGTAGCAAGCGCACCTAAAAAATCGAAGGTGGTCGTAAAGAGGAGGGGTGCCGAACAAAGTGAAATGAGGAGTGGGAGCACTAATCGCCTTAGTAGGAAGGTGTAACACCCTAATTTTCATGCATCATGCCTTGCATACACTCATATACTTTTTTTAACATTAACCCACAACAAGAGGAACAAGTTTAAAATTGATTCGGAGCATTTAAAATTGATTTGGACAAAACCGCATTTAAAACGTAGGAAAGTGCGGACTAGTCCGATTTTGCTGAGGACTAGTCCGATTTCTCTCTCACTAAAAACGGACTTGTCCGTTTTTGCTGCAGACTAGTCCGATTTTGGCTCTGGAAACTTTCGGACTTGTCCAATTTTGTGCGGACTAGTCCGTTATTCCATGAATCCTTGAAAAATTGCTAAGTCCTTGGACTTTTCCGGACTAGTCCGGTGTTCTAGCGGACTTGTCTGTTTTCCTCTCTGTTCAAAGTCGGACTTGTCCGATGTTTGGCCAGACTTGTCCGATTTTCTCTCTGGATGACTTCGGACTAGTCCAATCCTGTCCGGACTTATCCGATATTTCATGACTCTGAGTTGATCTTTTGTTTTACGACTTGTTTCTTGGGTTTCACGTTAGGTGGGCCTAGGGACACAGTGCCTAACTCTTTTAGAGCCCATGTGGGACTCTAAACCGGCCTCTACTCATCCCAAACTCGAAATCCATCTAACCCTAGCCTCCACCTCTATATAAACAGCCCCACCCCTTGGATTGACATCTATTTGCCACTTTTCCACCCACCCAAACCCTAGTTCGTGGGGAGCCACCATCAAGGAGGGAGGAGAAGATCCCAAGCAAGAAGAAGAAGAGGAGGAAATGAAAGAGGATCAAGATCTCCACCAAGTTTCGTTCTTCACCACCAATTCATCTCCAAGTTCATCACCAACCCTAGATCATCAATATCCAAGTGCTACCTCCAAGTTTCTTGATTCATTGGAGTTCTAAACACCTGGTATACCTTCTATTCTCTTTTCCTTACATGAATTCAACCCCAAATCTCCAAATTCACGTCGATCTAGAAAACCCTAATCTGCTGATCTCGCAGAGTGCAGACTTGTCCGGTCCCTAGCGGACTAGTCTGATCTTTCTGGGTAAATTGGGTTGAATTAATTCTAAAATTTGATCTAATCGAATCCAAACCTGTATAAACTTGTTAAAAGCTATTAGAACTAGTTAGTGATCATTAAAAGCAATCTATTAACAAGTTTACCTTGCAATTGCATCAATCATGCATGTCATGTCATATTGAGTAATATTTGTGCACTTTTTGATTGTGTTTCTTGTCTTGTATGTTTATTGTGTGGATTAGACGGATTTGCGCTAGAGAGTGCCGCGGAGGATCTATAGCACCAAGAGTTTGAAGGCTTTGATCCTAATCAACAGCAAGAGCAAGGCAAGTGTCCTTGAAGCATATTGATCCTGTTTCAAAATAAATGTTTTGTTTGCAAAATTGCATGCTTGTGTCAATTTGATGGGAATCCTATGATAGGAAGTTTACTAGATTTGTTTAACCATCCTTGTCACTTGGATTACATGGTAGAGAGTCGGGAAGAGCTTTTTACTTTTTGCTTCGCTTAATCAACTGGGATTGAAAACAACTATACCACTCAATTTAATTATGCATGAATGAGATTTTGGCTAACATGAACTGGTTAAATCTGATATGGTAATGGGTGATCTAAGCAAGCCTGGTATGTGGATGGGTTGGATGTACGGTGGTTTGCTTGCTTTAGATCTAAGGACCGGTTCATGCGAGAATAAGCCAGGACTACAGTGCCACAAGAGGCCAAGTATGGGTGTGGCGTAGCTGATTAATTAGGGCTTTGCCAGTGCTATTTGGACCATTATGGATGCTCGGGGAAGGGGTAGTCGGATTGGGTTTGTTGAGGATTGGTGGGACTACCCTGGGATCCGAATGGCTCAAGAGGGGGCCCTTGGTTGAAGATGTGCTCTACGGGAGACATCGCCACCGGTGAAACCTCAGTGGGGTCTAAATAGGCTAGTAATCCCTTTGTAAAGGCTATTTTGTGATCTCTTGGCCACACACCGATGGAAGTGTGAGATGGCATAATAGAGGTTCTAGTCATCAAAAGGTGATGAAATCACAAACACGTGGGTAAAGAGGTACAAACTCTGCAGAGTTAAACAAAACTATCATGATAGCCGTGCTCCCGGTTATGAGCACCTGGACAACTTCCATGATTAGAGGGAAATTGGAATTTGGGATGGTTATGGATTCATTTCTGGTATTGAATATGGTTATTGGCGAATGGTGAAATCTGGAATTATGGATGAGGATGGTGAATTATGGACTGGTATTATGGTATTACTTATGATTATGATGGGTTTACTTTACATACATGATATATATTTCTTTTCAAATGTTTTTATGTACTTTTCAGCACTTTGCCATTATTATTGTCGTCATTTGAATCAGCCACATGTCATACTTTCCACACTTGCTGAGTACGACATGTACTCACTCTTGCAATCCCCCCCCCCCCCCAACAGATGCAGGTCAGGATTGGGAGTTTAA
Source organism: Tuctoria greenei (assembly GCA_036927565.1). Taxonomy (NCBI): domain Eukaryota; kingdom Viridiplantae; phylum Streptophyta; class Magnoliopsida; order Poales; family Poaceae; genus Tuctoria; species Tuctoria greenei. The sequence continues at coordinate 149,789,406 of JAYESD010000003.1, read as the reverse complement.
TGGCGATAATGCGGAGTTCTAGGACGTGTCTACCATCAGCTTTGCCTGTGGTGTTGATTGGAGCTGCGCTATACCCTATTGCTTATGCTGCCTAGCTGTTTAGTTTGCTTAATTAGAGTATTTCTGCTGCATTAGTTGAACTTGTCATAAATATTCATTAGAGCTTGTATTCGAGGATAATCTGGTTTGTGTAATGAAATTTGGTTAATTAATCTTGTTCTGTGGTAATTTTCTGTATACTCTTTTGTGATTGCACTCGTGTATGTGTGATGAACATCCTGGGCACACATATGCGTTAGCTTGGTTCATTTTTCGGAATCGGGCATCACAGATTGGTATCAGAGGCACAGGTTGACCGTAGGATGCGGCCTAGATAGAATTGACACTTTAGAGCACATAGGAGCACTCAGGAATCGATGTGTTTTTCTTTGGTGTGTTGTTTGCTATATATATTGCTTGCTTGTGTGCTTAATAGAGGATTTTGTGATGCCTTAGCATTGCCATGTCCACCTAGGCTAGTGTAGCTAGTTGGTTAGCTTCATATCTCTTGATGCATATAGTTGGGGACATTTTCTAATTCTTACCTATTGCTTTTCTTCAGATGGTGATGACTCGCAACCAGAGGGATGGCAATGATGAGGAGGAGAACAATGGAGTACCTCAGAACAACAATGGGCAAGGACCTGCTCATGGAGCTATCAACATTGAGCAACTTTTGGCTATGCAAAACCAGCTCATGCAGACCATGATACAGACTATGGGACAGCTGCAGGCTGGCAACATCAACAATCAGCCCCACAAGCCTCCACCGCCACCCCCGCCTCCTCATAACCGATTGAGAGAGTTTATGAGGACTAGGCCGCCGACCTTTGCTCAAGATGCCAACCCTATGGATGTGGATGATTGGCTCAAGTCCGTGGAGAAGAAGCTAGCTATTGTCCAATGCAGTGACTGGGAGAAGGTCTTGTTTGCTTCTCATCAACTCGTTGGAGCAGCTGCGGATTGGTGGGATTCTTATTGCAACGCTCATGAGAACCAAGAGAGGATTACCTGGGCAGAATTCAAGGAGAGTTTCCGTTCTCATTATGTGCCAGAGGGTGTTATGATCTTGAAGAGGCAAGAATTCGAGAACTTAAGGCAAGGGAGATCAAGCGTGAGTGAATATCTCAATAAGTTCACTCAACTCTCAAGATATGTGCCTGAGGATGTTAGTCGGGACAGTGAAAGCAATATTTGTTCATGAGAGGCCTCAACAATGAGATCCAAGTACAATTGCTCAATTGTGACTATGCAAATTTCCAGAAGCTTGTGGACAAAGCAATTGTGGTTGAGAACAAGATCCGTGAGATGGAGCAAGAAATCAAGAGGAAGGTGCCATATCAAGGACAACAACAAGGAAGTAATGTGCGCCCTCGCCTTGCACCACCCAATGCGCCCTATTACAACTCCTCTATTCCTGCTTAGCGCCCTGGTTATGCACCGCGCCCAACTCAGTTTGTACAGCAACACCCTGTTATGCAAGCACCTAGGCCTCCAATGCCTTATGCGCCTCGTGCTAATTTTCCTGCTGCAAGTGCTCAAAACCAAGCTCGTCCCAATAATTCTAGTGGAGGTAAGAAGTGCTATACTTGTGGAGAAGCTGGACACTTTGCGCATCAATGTCCTAAGTCAGGCCTTGGTCAAGGAAGCAATGCTCTGAGGCAAAACCCAGGATCCAATGGAGGACAACCACAAGGGAACCGTGGACAGCAGAATTTTGCTCGTGGCAACGTGAACCATGTCTCTACGGAGGATGCTCAACAAGCGGATGACGTGGTCATTGGTATGTTTCTCGCCAACTCCAACCCCGCGACTATGTTATTCGATTCTGGAGCATCGCATTCATTCATTGCATCGAAGTATGTTGCCAAGTATAGTTTTCCTATCTCTCATATGAAGTTTACTCTATTGGTTAAGTCTCCTTGAGGAGAGATGAGGACAAATATAGTATGTCCAAAAGTAAGCCTTAGAATAAGGGGGGTAGACTTCTCTGCCAACCTCATTGTTTTAGATTCCCAAGGATTGGACATTATACTTGGTATGGACTGGTTGAGGAAGCACAATGGAGTTATTGAGTGTGCCACAAAGACGGTGAAGTTGACCAATGAAGAAGGGATCACTGTAGAATTTGAAGCATCTCAAACCGCACCAAAGCAATTGGATCTGAATCATATGGACGGTGCCACAATTGAGGAGATTCTGGTGGTGTGTAAATTTTTGGATGTTTTTCCGGACGAGTTGCCAGGTATGCCACCTGATCGATACATTGAGTTTGTTATTGATTTAATACTTGGAACTGCACCTATAGCTAAGAGGCCGTATAGGATGCATCCTATGGAATTAGCGGAGCTCAAGAAGCAAATTCAAGAGCAACTAGAGAAAGGTTTTATTCGCCCTAGTTCTTCACCTTGGGGAGCGCCTGTGCTGTTTGTGGACAAGAAGGATGGATCCCAAAGGATGTGCGTAGATTACCGAGCTCTCAACGAGGTAACAATCAAGAACAAGTACACCTTGCCACGTATAGAAGACTTGTTTGATCAGATGAAGGGTGCTTGTGTCTTCTCTAAGATTGACTTGAGGTCGGGATACTTCCAAATGAAGACTAGACCATCGGACATACCCAAGACAGCTTTTAGGACACGGTATGGATCTTATGAGTACACCGTGATGTCATTTGGATTGACAAATGCACCTGCCTACTTTATGTACCTCATGAATAAGGTCTTCATGGAGTACTTGGACAAGTTCGTCATGGTGTTTATTGATGATATTATGATCTACTCGAAGGATGAGAAAGAACATGAGGAACACTTGAGGCTTACGTTGCAGAAATTGAGGGAGCATCAATTGTATGCCAAGTTCAACAAGTGTCAGTTTTGGTTGAAAGAGGTGTCGTTTTTGGTCATATAATCTCGGGAGGAGGATTTCGGTTGACCCCGGAAAAGTGAGAGACGTGTTGAAGTGGGAATCGCCGCAAAACGTCAAGGAAATAAGAAGTTTTCTTGGGATGGCTGGATATTACCGTAGATTCATCAAGGACTTTTCTAAGATAGCCAAGCCCATGACGGAGTTGCTAATGAAGGGAAAGGCGTTCCAATGGACTGAAGCTTGTCAAAAAAGTTTTGAGGAGATGAAGAAGAGGTTGACAACAGCCCCAGTTTTTGTATTGCCGGATGTGAGCAAGAGTTTTGACATTTATTGCGATGCATCAAGACAAGGACTTGGATGTGTATTGATGCAAGAAGGTCAAGTGGTCGCCTATGCATCAAGACAATTGAAGAAACATGAGCAGAATTACCAAACACATGATTTAGAACTTGCGGCCGTGGTACATGCATTGAAGATTTGGAGACACTATGTTCTTGGACATAGGTGTGAAATTTATACGGATCATAAGAGTTTGAAGTATATTTTCACAAAAATGGATCTGAACTTGAGGCAACGAAGATGGTTGGAGCTCATCAAAGATTATGATTTGGGGATCAACTATCATCCGGGAAAGGCCAATGTAGTGGCCGATGCTTTGAGTAGAAAGGGAGTAAGTCACCAACTCACAGTTCGAGAGTTACCATCCGAGTTATGCAAGGAGTTTGAACGGTTGAACCTCGGGTTTGTAAATGAGATGGAGATGATGGAGTTAAACCCAAACTTGGAGCAAGAAATTCAAGAGGCACAAACCGCAGATGAGGAGATCAAGGAAATCAAGGAAAGGATCGAGGAAGGGAGATAATTCAGATTTGATGAAGACGAACATGGTACCTTATGGCTTGGAAAGAGGATTGTCGTGCCCGATGTGAAGCATATTCGGGAGACAATATTAGAGGAGGCACATGAATCACCTTACTCAATTCACCCTGGTTGTACAAAGATGTACAAAGACTTGAAGACTTGCTATTGGTGGGATAGCATGAAGAAGGACATAGCTGAATACGTAGCATTGTGTGATGTGTGTCAACGAGTCAAGGCGGAACATCAAAGGCCAGCTGGATTATTGCAACCATTGAAGATCCCGGAATGGAAGTGGGAAGAGATTGGAATGGACTTCATAGTTGGGTTACCACGTACTCAGTCCGGGTATGACTCAATTTGGGTAATTGTGGATTGCTTAACCAAGTCAGCTCATTTTGTCCCTGTGAAGACTAAATATACAGCTGCACGATTGGCTGAAATATACATGGAGCATATTGTGTGTCGACATGGAGTCCCTAAGAAGATAGTTTCAGATAGAGGTTCTCAGTTTACTTCCAAGTTTTGGCAAAAATTGCATGAAGCTTTGGGGACGAGGTTGAATTTTAGTTTAGCATATCATCCTCAAATGGATGGACAAACCGAGAGGACCAATCAGATTTTGGAGGACATGTTAAGAGCTTGTGCTTTAAAGCATGGGAAGAGTTGGGACAAAAGCTTGCCATACGCGGAATTTTCATACAACAATAGTTACCAAGCAAGCTTGAAGATGTCACCATATGAAGCGCTTTATGGGAGGAAGTGTAGGACGCCTTTATTCTGGAATGAGGCAGGAGAAACTCAAGTATTTGGTCCGGATGTGTTGCAAGAAGTCGAAAAGCAAGTCCGAATAATTCATGAAAACTTGAGGGTTGCCCAATCAAGATAGAAAGGCTATGCAGACAATAGGAGAAGGAAACTAGCCTTTGAAGTGGGAGATTTTGTTTACCTCAAGGTGTCACCAATGAGAGGTCATAAGAGGTTTAACATAAGAGGCAAGCTCGCACCTCGTTATATTGGACCATTCAAGATTTCGGACAAAAGAGGAGAAGTAGCATATAAGTTGGATATGCCAGCTCATCTCTCAGACGTACATGATGTCTTTCATGTTTCCCAGCTCAAGAAGTGCTTGAGAGTACCGAAAGAACAAGTGCCAATGGAAGAATTGGAACTAGAGGAAGATTTGACTTATGCCGAACAACTGGTCAAAATCTTGGAAACTAAGGAGAGGGTCACAAGGAACAAGGTTATTAGATGGTGTAAGGTTCAATGGAAGCACCACACAGAAAAAGAAGTAACTTGGGAGCTAGAAGATGATCTCAAGAAGGACTTTCCCTATCTATTCTCTTCTGCGTCGAATCTCGAGGGCGAGATTCATTTTAAGGGGGGTAGGTTTGTAACACCCTAATTTTCATGCATCATGCCTTGCATACACTCATATACATGTTTTAACATTAACCCACAACAAGAGGAACAAGTTTAAAATTGATTCGGAGCATTTAAAATTGATTTGGAACAAAACCTCACTTAAAACGCAGAAAAGTGCGGACTAGTCCGATTTTGCTGAGGACTAGTCTGATTTCTCTCTGACTAAAAACGGACTTGTCTGTTTTTGCTGCAGACTAGTCCGATTTTGGCTCTGGAAACTTTCGGACTTGTCCGATTTTGTGCGGACTAGTCCATTATTCTATGAATCCTTGAAAAATTGCTAAGTCCTTGGACTTTTCCGGACTAGTCCGGTGTTCCAGCGGACTTGTCCGTTTTCCTCTCTGTTCAAAGTCAGACTTGTCCGATGTTTGGCCAGACTTGTCCAATTTTCTCTCTGGACGACTTCGGACTAGTCCGATCCTGTCCGGATTTGTCCGATATTTTGTGACTCCAAGTTGATCTTTTGTTTTACGACTTGTTTCTTGGGTTTCACGTTAGGTGGGCCTAGGTACATCGTGCCTAACTCTTTTAGAGCCCATGTGGGACTCTAAACCGGCCTCTACTCATCCCAAACTCAAAATCCATCTAACCCTAGCCTCCACCTCTATATAAACAGCCCCACCCCTTGGATTGACATCTATTTGCCACTTTTCCACCCACCCAAACCCTATTTCTTGGGGAGCCACCATCAAGGAGGGAGGAGAAGATCCCAAGCAAGAAGAAGAAGAGGAGGAAACAAAAGAGGATCAAGATCTCCACCAAGTTTCATTCTTCACCACCAATTCATCTCCAAGTTCATCACCAACCCTAGATCATCAAGATCCAAGTGCTACCTCCAAGTTTCTTGATTCATTGGAGTTCTAAACACCTGGTATACCTTCTATTCTCTTTTCCTTACGTGAATTCAACCCCAAATCTCCAAATTCACGTCGATCTAGAAAACCCTAATCTGCCGATCTCGCAGAGTGCGGACTTGTTCGGTCCCTAGCGGACTAGTCCGATCTTTCTGGGTAAATTGGGTTGAATTAATTCTAAAATTTGATCTAATCGAATCCAAACCTGTATAAACTTGTTAAAAGCTATTAGATCTAGTTAGTGATCATTAAAAGCAATCTATTAACAAGTTCTACCTTGCATTTGCATCAATCATGCATGTCATATTGAGTAATATTTGTGCACTTTTTGATTGTGTTTTTGTCTTGTATGTTTATTGTGTGGATTAGACGGATTTGCGCTAGAGAGTGCCGCGAAGGATCTACAGCACCAAGAGTTTGAAGGCTTGATCCTAATCAACAGCAAGAGCAAGGCAAGTGTCCTTGAAGCATATTGATCCTATTTTAAAATAAATGTTTTGTTTGCAAAATTGCATGCTTGTGTCAATTTGATCGGAATCCTATGATAGGAAGTTTACTAGAATTGTTTAACCATCCTTGTCACCTGGATTACATGGTAGAGAGTCGGGAAGGGCTTTTTACCTTTTGCTTCGCTTAATCAACTGGGATGGAAAACAACTATACCACTCAATTTAATTATGCATGAATGAAATTTTGGCTAACATGAACTGGTTAAATCTGATATGGTAATGGGTGATCTAAGCAAGCCTGGTATGTGGATGGGTTGGATGTATGGTGGTTTGCTTGCTTTAGATCTAAGGACCGGTTCATGCGAGAATAAGCCAGGACTACAGTGCCACCACGAGGCCAAGTATGGGTGCGGCGTAGCTGATTAATTAGGGCTTTGCCAGTGCTATTTGGACCATTATGGATGCTCGGGGAAGGGGTAGTCGGATTGGGTTTGTTGAGGATTGGTGGGACTACCCTGGGATCCGAATGGCTCAAGAGGGGGCCCTTGGTTGAAGATGTGCTCTGCAGGAGACATCGCCACTAGTGAAACCTCAGTGGGATCTAAATAGGCTAGTAATCCCTTTGTAAAGGCTATTTTGTGATCTCTTGGCCACACACCGATGGAAGTGTGAGACGGCATAATAGAGGTTCTAGTCATCAAAAGGTAATGAAATCACAAACACGTGGGTAAAGAGGTACAAACTCTGCAGAGTTAAACAAAACTATCATGATAGCCGTGCTCCCAGTTATGAGCACCTGGACAACTTCCATGATTAGAGGGAAATTGGAATTTGGGATGGTTATGGATTCATTTCTGGTATTGAATATGGTTATTGGCGAATGGTGAAATCTGGAATTATGGATGAGGATGGTGAATTATGGACTGGTATTATGGTATTACTTATGATTATGATGGGTTTACTTCACATACATGTAATATATTGCTTTTCAAATGTTTTTATGTACTTTTCAGCACTTTGCCATTATTATTGTCATCATTTGAATCAGCCACATGTCATACTTTCCACACTTGCTGAGTACGACATGTACTCACTCTTGCAATCCCCCCCAACAGTTGCAAGTCAAGATTGGGAGTTTAATGGCGATAATGCGGAGTTCTAGGCCGTGTCTACCGTCAGCTTTGCCTGTGGTGTTGATTGGAGCTGCGCTATACCCTATTGCTTATGCTACCTAGCTGTTTAGTTTGCTTAATTAGAGTATTTCCGCTGCATTAGTTGAACTTGTCATAAACCTTCATTAGAGCTTGTATTCAAGGATAATCTGGTTTGTGTAATGAAATTTGGTTAATTAATCTTGTTCTGTGGTAATTTTCTGTATACTCTTTTGTGATTGCACTCGTGTATGTGTGATGAACATCCTGGGCACACATATGCGTTAGCTTAGTTCATTTTTCGGAACCGGGCATCACAGAAGGTGATTAATGAGGTAGGTGGCGATGTGAAGCGCCTCCACATAGTAACGAGCAGGAGTAGAAGCCTGGAACATCAGGGAGCGCATGACATCGTTGGTCGTCCGAATCATGCGGTCAGCCTTGCCGTTCTGGGGAGAGGTGTACGGGCAGAACATGCGCAACTGAACACCGTGAGAAAGAAGGAAGTCACAGAATGCAAAGTTGTCAAACTCGCACCCGTTGTCGCACTGGACCACTCTGATCGTGCGTCCAAACTTGGTGGACACCCAAGCGAAGAAGTGAGAGAGAGTGCCGAAAGTATCAAACTTCTGTCGCAAGGGAAAAGTCCACGAATAGTGTGAGAAATCATCAATGATGACCAAGTAATACTTAAGGCCGAAAACACTGAGAATAGGAGATGTCCAAAGATCACAGTGAATCAGATCAAAGATGTCCTCGACACGAGTGACAGAGTGCGAAAAAGGAAGACGAACATGGCGACCCAGCTGACAAGCATGGCAAAGAGACTCGTGAGTACCCCAAGAACATGAAATCATTGAACTACCAGACAACTTCGACATAGCATCAATGCCGGGGTGACCAAGTCGACGATGCCAGATGGTTGAAGGGGCTGTCGTAGTCAGGACAAGAGGCGGAGCGGAAGCTGGAAGACACATCGTGTACAGAGGTCCCAAACTCTCACAGCGAAAAAGAACACGCCGAGTAATAAGATCCTTCATAGATAAACCAAAAAGATCGAACTCGATGGAAACACAGTTGTCAGTAGTGAAACGGCGAACGGAAAGAAGGTGCTGAATGATGTTAGGAGCAACAAGAACATCATGAAGCTTAAAAGAACCCGATGAACCTAAGTCACCTACTGAGGTGACCGGAAGAACCAACCCATTCCCAACAGCGATAGATGAAGGATTAGAGGGGTGGGAAGGATGGTTAGAAGAGAGTATACCGGCATTAGGAGTGGTGTGGTACGAGGCGCCAGAGTCCACCACCCAGTCAGGTCCAGACGACGGGAGACACTGCAGGTAGACTAACGGTGTAGCACGGGTCGCAACATGCCACGGCGATGGCAGGGCCAGGGAGGGAGGCAGCACGCTCGGACCAGCGGCTGGGTTCCCCGAAACCTAGTAGGCCAGGGCGGGAGGGGGGGGGGGGGGGCGAGGTGCATGGCGGCTCAGCCCGTGAGAGGTCGTGGTCGCGGCTGGCGTAGCGACTCTAGCAGCCGGCGATAGGGATCTGGAATTGGGCCAGGTGGCACTGGGCCTGGACCCTACAGCAGCCGACCTGACGACGGTAGGATGAGTGCACGCAGGTCCGGCGACCAGCGGCACGCCTCTATCGGCCGGTAGTGCGGATCCAGCAACGGGCCGCGCGGATCCTAGTAGCAAGGGAGCATAGAAACCCGGGGCGGCGCGCAAGGGCGTGACTACGGCGGCGGCGCGTAAGAACGCGGCGGCAGCCCAGCAACATTCTACATAGTGGCGGCCAGGAGCGGCATTGCCAGGGCCCACATCAGCAAGAATGGCGTAGCCGAGGCGGCGGTGACCGGAAAGAGGTCGGACAAAGGTCGGTGCGGGCCGGGAGTGCCAGCTGGCGGCAACGTCCACGCCGGCGAGAACTACGGCACCGGTGCGGTGGCGGCCGGATCCAGGCCAGACAGGGAGGGAGTTGGGCCAGGAGCACCGGCCGGCGGCGGCTGGATGGCGGTGGCGCCAGATCCGGTTCCGGGGAGCCTGGCGGTGGCGTGGCCGGTGGCACTCGAGCCGGGGCCGAGCAACACATCAGCGGCGCGACCAGGAAGGTGGGGGCATGGCTGGCGGCGCCAGATCCGGCGACAGAGTGGTCAGCGGCGCCAGATCCAGCGACGGTGCGCGCAAGAGAGGCAGGGGCCTGGCCAGCGGTGCCAGATCCGGCGACGGCGCGTGCAGGGGAGGCGGCATCATGGCCAGCGGTGCCAGATCCGGTGGCGGCGCGCGCAGGGGAGGCGGTAGCGTGGCCGGCGGCGCTAGATCCAGCGGTGGCGTGTGCAAGGGAGGCAGCAACAGGGCCGGCCGCGCCAGATCCGGAGGCAGCGCATGCAGGGGAGGCGGCGTCGGGGCCAGCTACGCCGGATCTGGCGGCAGCGCGCGCAGGGGGGGTGGCGGGGAGGGGCTCCAGGCCAGCAATGAAGGGGGAGAGGTGGAGGGGAGCCGGCAGCGGCGGCTGCGGCGGTGGCGTGGCCGGCGCGCCGGCGGCGGCGGCACCTGTGGATGCAGGAAGACCCGTCATTGATAGAGGAGAGATAGAGAGGAATCTGATACCAAATTAGAAGGGAAAAGATAATACCATTAATAAGCAAGGGGTACATATATATGGGTACAAAACTTAAGGGCCAAGGAACCGTAACTTGGGAGCCAAGGAGCCTAATACAAAAAGACTAAACTGCCCCTATAGTACCCTAGTACAAGTGCTGTCTAACAATAAGATATTCCCTTATGACCTTAAGCATATTGATTATTTTCAAAGTCATTCATATATAGTATATGCATAACGTGTAGTGACTGAAGTCGAGGAGCAGCCGTAAGCTTTAGAAGTCCAGCTGCTAGAAACTAACATAGACTCAAACTCACATTCAGGCAAGCCCTGGTTTGCATTTAAGTTCCTTACAGTGTCTTTGCAGTTTTCATTCACCTTACGTCTTCAGATGTTTGTGCATTACGTTTAAGGTGTTTGACATCCACTTGCATGACCAAATCACCGAGGGAGTGGTTAGAATAGATCACAGACTCTTGTAGTAACTGCCATGCTTATATTCATAGGGATCCGGTAGAAGTCGAGTAGTGGGAATCTACTCGCGAGATAGGATTTTGTCACACGAATGGATTGGATGAAGAAATGGCTTATGAATATGAAATTGAGACCGAGCACCGGGTAGGATGCAGCGGGACATGGTCTCACGTGCGTAGCCCTGCTTGTGTCGATTGAGGACCGATTCGTGTGCGGCCCTGCTGGACAAGCTTGAATTGTACTGGTGACATACTGGAGAAATGGGCTCCAGCAAACTGACGTAGCTTGATACTGGTTTGTCGAGGCATACCGTTCCGTTTTATAGGTGTAGGTTGAGGGCAGCAAGGTGTAAATCAGCTAGTGGGCACGTCAGAGTACGCCCCATGCAGTGACCTCCTTCTCATGACGGATCAACCGGTTTGACATTCGAGTGTTTGGTGAAAGGTGGTCATATACGACTAGTATTGAAGTGCTATGTAGGTACTGCTGTAAGTACTCAGTGGCACTTCTGAAAGTGCGTATGTGTTGTCTTGACCGGGCGTGTCCTGATAGCAATCACCGCCCTTCGCGGTAATAGAGTACTACTTGTTCACTTTGTCGTGATGCAGTAAATACTGAAGAAGTCAGGAGAATACGATGTATTCAATTATAATTCTGCTGCAACCTTGTATGGCTTAGAGATAGCACAATTAAAAGATTACAGTTTCCCCATACTTTACCTGTAATAGCATTATGTGCTTTGGGCAGGTCATATCATTGGCAAAGCGTTTCTTGTTTGATTGTGGATTCTATGATGTGACGTGCCTTAAGAATGTCATGTGCTAATTAAAACATGACCATAAGGATCCACTTGTAGGCGTGTTCTTTATGCTATTCCTTACCTATGTTTAGGATTCACCCCTGCATATGTCTAGTGAGACGGGTTAGTCTTGCTGAGCCTTAAGCTCACGTTTACAATTAACAAGTTTTTGCAGATTATGCAATTGATGACGGGTTCGATGATGAGGCTGCACCCCCTCCAGGGTTTACAACCGAGTAGGAACCTTGCACGCCGCCGTAAGTTGGGTGTTGCTAGTGCGAAGTTTCCAGGACATGGATGACTTTGCTTTTGCATAGCTAGTGCCGAGAGCGTAGCTATGATATATAGTTCTCTTTTCTTTATCGTTTAGTATTGTAAAACTTCCGCTTTGTTTATAAATAAAGACTTGGTATTGTATTCTGTTCTCGTTCTTTTCTTGTATACTGTTGGGTGTCGCATCGCAAGACACCACCCAATGAGATCCTTGGAGGTCGGTATTCCGATCCCCACACAAACCCTAGAACCTTCGATTTCTTTTGTTTTAGACCAAATAGCTTAGCTCCTCTAGTCTATACATGATTCCTTGGTGTATTTCAACTATCTCTAGTCACTTTTGCATTGAGAAACTCCATTGCCTTGTAAGTTAGGGTTTGAGCTCACCATGCGAGAGGTAGCATGGAAGTCTTTTCGTGGCTTGGCACGGAAATGTTAATATGAGTCTCTAAAGCTTTCTATGTTTTTGATAACCTATTACACACGGTACCCCAACGTGCTTCAAAGTTAGTGGGAGACCCTGTCGGGTGATGTATAACCCGATAGTATGCATCTCTAGAACTATTCATGTTCTATGGGAGCATGCGAAACATGTATGACCGAGTGTGTATAAGCTGGTTTGTGCGGGAGTCTTTGCTGTACAGACGTAGTACAACCATGTACCTCGAGACATGACATCGCTCGTGGGCGACTCACACTAGAGTCGTATGCATTTACTTTCATATAAATTATTATTGTGACTGCCTGTTGTGTTTCCCCGTGCCACCCTTGAGGTGTAAAGGTGTGAAAGGGGATTGTTTGTCTTCTGCGATAGCGACCCGTGTAGAACATGTTTGCGAGTGAACAATACTAGGGTCACCTATAAACGTATCCGGAAATACCGGTTAGAATTTTCTTTGGTCAGGCACGTAGTACCGTCAGTATCAACTTTGATACTTGACCATCCCCAACGGCAGAATGGTTGCATTACATTTTGGAAAGTCTTACTATCAGGTGCTGGTAGGTTTGGACTCCGCAAAATGAGTTTCAACTCGACAAAGGGTTAGAACCAAAGTTCTTGATTTCTGGCTGAAGTTTGCTCAACTTCACCAGGTTGTAATCTTGGTTAGTTTGGAATAAACATAGGGGTATGCTATATGGGTGGAAAGATCTGGACGACCTCTACAACTTTTCTGTTGACCATCAAGGCAGAAAAGCTTGATAATCTGTTGAAATTTGGGGTATGCTTAAACTGCTCCAGATGACCCCACCATTGTACCCGTCTCTGTATTTTTGCAATAACTCACTGTAGAAAAATGTTCTGCCTTATTGTGATATATATCTGGAAAGGGTAGAAGGAGATCCACAGTTTTGTTATTTAATGTTTTTCCTTATTCGAATTTGAGGCAATTCAAATTTCGAGCTCAAAACAGTGAACTGCAGGGCTGCAGTTGAACAACAGTCAGTTCATCTGTTAAGTTTAGATAGCTCTAGCTTTTGATCCAGAATACTGACATGGGCATATATATATATATTTATGGAAATCTTAGGAAGTCTTCGATCAACTTTATGTTGCACTAATGTCCTGAATATTGGTGTAACTGTGTTTAATTCCTATGGCCGCAAACTTAGTTCTGGCAGACCAGAACTTGAAACAGTTTGCACATAGTTTTAAATTAGCGCGCTATACCTATTTAACAAATGTTTCATGGCCAAAATATTTTACTTCTGGATTTTTAAACTGATGTTACACAATGTTTATTTTGTCATTACCTCAATATATTGATATGATATACATGTATAAATTGTGGAAATCACCACATATACAGGGGAGGTTCTGTCAAAATTTCCAGAAAACTTGGATCAACTTTAAACCCGTATATATTCTATTTCTTAGCTCACCTGGAGCTGTATGAGTACAATATGGAAAGTATGGAAAGTATACTACTACTTCTGTATTCAACCCAACATCTGGTTCTGACGTTTCCTGTATGAAAATTTTGAATTTGTACAGGAAGGTCAGCTGGGACAGACTGTGATTACAACTCCAGTTTTAAATTTTCTTGAACTATTGGGAGTTGGAAACTTTCTCATTGTTCCAGTATATTCTCCACAGATGGCTGATTCGATGGTATATTTACCAAACGGATGGGTGTTCATGAAGTGTGCTCTTCTGAAAGGTTTTCCAGATTTGTTGATAGCAATGCTTCAACGGTTCGGGTATCGCGAAATGCCGGACTATTGGGGCAAGGAGATCGATGATGGAGGTGTGAAAAGATGCACCGTTTATGTCGATGTACCTGCTGCTCCATTGGATATTGGATGGGCTCCTTTCTGCATCCAAGTGCAAGGGATTCAATTGGAAGACACGTGGTGTTATGCCGCGAGTGTTGCCATAATGAGGTTTTGCAAACTTCATTATCGTGCTATGGTGGGCACTCCGTTCACGCTCTTTCAAGTCAACGGAAGAGATAGTGAAGAGTGGGCGAGTCAGATGATTGCAGCATATGGACATCCTGAATAAGTACCCAAGATGATCTTAGCGTCATATGCAGCATCAGCGTGTCAAGAGAGCCTTGAACATCATGCTAGCCTTGGGAGAATGATGAGTGACCTGAAGCAAGCTCTGATTCGAGGGGATCACTTTGAGGGGGCCAATGACTCACTTAGGGCCACAATTGCTCCTCTCAGTCGACGTATAAACTTAAGGGAGAATCAGTGGTACCGGGCTGTTAAAGCTCGATCGGAGGTGTGCATGGAAACGCAATACGCGGAAAGCTCGTTGGAAGCAAGTCAACTTGAGGTGCAACTGTTGGATGAACAGTTGGGTGAGATGACTCAAGAAAGGGATCAATCCAGGGGGGAGACTCAGGATTAGAAGGCCAGTTGCAAGAATGCACAAAAGAACTGGAAGACTTGAGGATGTTTCTTCTACATGCTGATGTGCAATCTTTAGTTACCGCGACATCATCGATGGTGGGTGGAGTAGCAACTCGTGCTCTAGCACCCGCACCTGTGGCACCAATTTCTGAGGATGAAGGGGAAGAAGAAGATCCCGAAGAACTTGAGTACGTCAAATAGGACGTATCGAAGGGGGATGGGGCAGCACTTCAGCCATCACGGGGCAACATATAGTTTAGTATTTGCTCGTGTTTATGTTGTGGCCATGTTTGTGTCATATTAAGAATAGAAGTGGGTATGTATAAGATGACAAGGTGTGTATGACATCTCATGGGGACCAAGTATGGTAGAGATGCACTTCCATAGTGGGAGTCTGTCATTTTGGAGTTCACTACTGTAAACTTGGTCATGAGATAATATATCTTGTATAAAGTTTGTACTTTATCAATATATGTGGATGTTATGCACTTATTCCCTTGTCAATATTCTCACTACTGTAATATGAAATGGATGAAGGAAAAGTAAACATGTGCTGATTTTAAGTCATATGGATGCAGAATGGTGCGTACGCGCTCGACGCCTGAAATGGGAGGTTCAAGTCACGGTCGTCAGGACGAATCTCCGACCCAGGAGCCAACTGCGACATCACAACAACAAGTTCCACCACCACCACCTCCTAAACTTCCGAGGAGTCTAGTGGAGGTTCTCGCCGCAGTGCTCGACTCGCGCGACGAGCAAATCGAGTTGCTGTGGACTTTGGTTCAGCATTCGTCCCGTCAAGGGGGGCGACCAGATGCGGGTCCACAACAGCCTTCTCCGAGTTCATACTCAGACTTCATGTCAACGCACCCGTCGGTCTTCATGGAGGTAGATGAACCATTGGAGGCGGACAACTGGCTCTGCTCCATCAAAGGAAAGTTTAGTTTGCTACGAATGGACGAACAACAGAAGACCCTGTTCGCGGCCCAACAGTTACAAGGGTCTGCTGGTGCGTGGTGGGCAAATTATCTCGCCGCACGACCAGACGACTATGCCGTGAGCTGGGAAGAGTTTCGGGAGGCAACCGACTATGCCGTGGTGTTATGAGGAGGAAGCTTCAAGAGTTCTTGGAGCTGAGGCAAGGAGGAAGGAGTGCTTACGAGTACTCCAAGGCATTCAGCCACTTCGCCCAGTATGCTCAGGACCAAGTGAGTACGGAAGATAGGAAGTGTGAATTCTTCTATCGGGGTTTGAACCCCAAGATGAAGGACAAGCTTGCCTTGTTCAACAGCGGCAGCTTTAACAACATGGTCAATGTCGTGATCGTGTAGGAGGACGCTACTAGGGAGCTGTTCTCTGACAAGAAGAAAAGGAGTGCTCCGCAGAGCAGTGGAGGGGGTGCTCCTCAGAAGTACCAAATGGTGTATCGATTACCATCCGGCCAGAGGTGGCAACCGCCACCGCGACCACCGATGTTTCATGGTCACCCGTTCAACAACGACGGCTTTCTCCCACAACAGCAATAGGGGGATGATTCTGCAGGCACTTCCACCTCCACCGCGTGCACTGAGATTCCGTCCTCCCTTTCGTGCCGGTTAGACCCCGTACACGTGTTTCACATGTGGTCGTATGGGGCACTTCGCCAAAGACTGCCCGTAGAGTAGAGGACAGTTGCCGTACCAGGGGGCAAACCAGCCCCGCAACCAGCCCAAGAAGCCAGCCATCAGAACTGGCAACATCCACCACTTCGCCATCGAGGACATTCCGGAAGGCGCACCCATACTCACGGGTATGTTCTCTCTCATTGTTCATCCCGTAGTCATCCTCTTCGACTCCGGTGCTTCTCACAACTTTATTAGCAAGCCTTATGTCATTCAATACAGTTTCCTATCATTTCCACAAAAACTCCAAATATGATTTGTTATCGGGTGGGAGAGTAGTAGCAAATGAGATGGTTCATAGGGTACCTCTTAATCTGGGTGGGAACATATACCCTACCTCTCTTATATTACTGGAGCATCAGAAGCTAGATGTCATCTTAGGGATGGCATGGTTGCAACACAATGGTGCTTTTATAGACATCATTCCTCAAAGAATATATTTGAATTCTCCACTCCACCCTCCCCAAGCTCTCACTCTTGAGAGTAATATCCAAGTGACTCCAACTACTTACAACACTGAGGCCTATAAACTTGAGGACATTCTAGTGGTTTGTGAGTATCCGAACGTATTTCCCAAAGATCTTCCTGGTATGCCACCAGAAAGAGATGTCGAGTTTAAGATTGAACTTGTACCGGGAACAGTGCCGATCTCGAGGAAGCCGTATAAGATGGCACCTAAGGAACTTGCAGAACTGAAAGAGCA
Organism: Tuctoria greenei; assembly: GCA_036927565.1. Classification (NCBI taxonomy): domain Eukaryota; kingdom Viridiplantae; phylum Streptophyta; class Magnoliopsida; order Poales; family Poaceae; genus Tuctoria; species Tuctoria greenei. The sequence goes on along the minus strand of JAYESD010000003.1, from coordinate 149,772,380 downwards.
GCTGAAGGAACTTATGGACAAGGGTTTCATTCGTCCAAGCATCACCTTGGGGTTGTTCTTCATTGTTCGTGGAGAAGAAGGATATACCGTTGAGACTATGTGTGGACTATCGTCAACTCAATGCTATCACGATCAAGAATAATTATCCACTACCATGCATAGATATTCTGTTCGATCAATTGGTGGGTGCTAGGGTATTTTCAAAGATGGATCTTCGCTCTGGATATCATCATATCAGGATTCAACCAGAGGATATATCTAAGATGGCATTCTCGACGAGGTATGGATTGTATGAGTACCTTGTCATGTCCTTCGGATTGACCAATGCACCGGCCCATTTCATGTATCTCATGAATTCGGTGTTCATGCCAGAATTGGAAAAGTTTGTCGTGGTCTTCATCGACGACATTCTTGTGTATTAGAAATCTGAAGAAGAACATGTACAACATTTGCACATTGTGCTTCAGCGATTGCGAGACCACAAGTTGTATGCCAAGTTCAACAAATGTGAGTTCTGGATCAGCCAAGTGCCATTTCTAGGGCACATCATCTCTGCCGAGGGGATTGCAGTTGATCCAAGCAAGATTAAGCAAGTACTCAAATGGGAGTCTCCAAAGTCTGTGCATGAAGTTCAAAGCTTCCTGGGTTTAGCAGGATATTATTGGAGGTTCATTCCAAGTTTCTCCAAGATAGCTAAACCAATGACGGGACTTGTGAAGAAAGGGAAGATATATGTATGGACAAAGGAATGTGAGGAAGGTTTTCAAGCATTAGTGAACACCTCAGAACAGAGCCGATATTAGCCCAACTAGACACAACCAAGTAATTTGATGTTTATTGTGATGCATCTGGGATTGGTTTGGGTTGTGTATTAATGCAAGATAGAAGGGTAATCGCTTATGGATCATGGCAGCTTCAGAACCACGAGCAGCATTATCCGACTCATGATCTTGAGCTCGCTGCCGTGGTACTTGCATTGAAGATGTGGAGACACTATTTATTGGGCAACCTAGTACATCTTTACACCGATCACAAAAACTTGAAGTACATCTTCACTCAAAAGGACTTGAATATTCGACAACGAAGATGGCTGGAATTGATCAAAGTCTACAAGATTGAGATCCACTACCATCCTGGCAAGGCGAATGTAGTTGCAGATGCGCTGAGTTGCAAGTCCCATGTCAATAATATTTCTATCACCTTGATAGAAGAAGAAGAACCGAGTCTCTACTTGGTTCCATATGGGGTGCTCTACAATCTAGCTCTCATTCCTACCATAAGGGAAGAAATTGTGGAGGCTCAGAAGAAAGACGAGGGCATATCACATATTCGCCAAAGAATGAAGAAGGGGGAGATGAGTGTTTCCGATGTGATGATGACGGTACCATCTGGTTCAAATACCACATCGTGGTTCCCCACATTGTGGGACTTTGGAAGAAGATTTTGGACGAAGCTCATTTGTCCAAGTATTCTATTCATCCGGGAAGTAACAAATTGTAACAAGACTTAAAGAAGTAATTTTGGTGGACTCGGACGAAGAGGGAGATAGCAAAGTACATATCCGAATGTGATACGTGTTAGCGGGTGAAGGCCGACCATCTGAAGACAGCCTGACAGCTACAACCTTTAAGCATACCGGCCCGGAAATGGGAGGACATCAACATGGAATTAATCATGGGATTGCCTCTCACATTCCGTAAGCATGATTCCATTTGGGTGATAGTTGATCAATTGACCAAGTGGCTCATTTTATACCCGTCAATGTCAACTAACATGCCCCAAACTACGCAGAGTTGTATATTGCTAGAATCATGTGCTTACATGGAGTACCTCACCCCATTATCTCAAATCATAGAGCCGTATTCGTTGCTCGATTTTGGGAGCAGCTCAACGCATCATTGGGTACCAAGTTGATTCGAAGCTCAGCTTACCATCCTCAGACTGATGGTCAAACGGAGTGAGTAAACCAAGTGCTAGAAGATATGCTCCGCGCGTGTGCCATCCACCATGGTAAGAATTGGGATGATCACATACCGTTGGCGGAGTTTTCATACAAAAACGGTTATTAGGCTAGCATCCAGATGGGACCATATGAAACTCTGTATGCCCAGAAGTGCCGCACACCCTTGAACTGGTGTGAATTCGGTGAACGAGTGATATATGGTATCGACTTGCTGAATGAAGCCGAAGAACGAGTACGAGTTATTCAAGCCAACCTCAAGGCTGCTCAATCTCGTCAAAAAATCTATGTGGACAAACGACGTCGACCCCTTCACTTCGATGTCGGGGATCACATTTATCTTCTTGTATCCCCAATGAAAGGGATTCATCGCTTCAGAGTAAAAGGGGAGCTAGCTCCACATTTCATTGGGCCGTTCGCAATAATTGAACAATGCAGACCTGTGGCCTATAGACTAGAACTGCCAACATCGCTTTCAGGGGTCCACAATGTGTTTCACATATCACAGTTGCGGAAATGTCTCAAGGCCCCAACTGACGTCCGTATGAAGGACTTGGAAGCTCTCCAACCAGATCTTACTTACTCTGAGCATCCAACCCAGATAATCGATGAGAAGACTCGCGCCACAAGAAGCCGCACCTTGCATTTCTACAAGGTCTTGTAGGGCAACCACACCGCTGAAGAAGCAACGTGGGAAAGCGAGGAATATCTTAGAACAAACTATCCGGAATTGTTAGCGGCATATGTTCGTTAGGTCCTTTTCTTTTATCCTTCCTTTTGTAATCTCGGGACGAGATTCTTTTAAGGGGGAGGAATGTAAAATCCCAGTTTTCCTTATCATCAAGTTCAGTACCAGATGGTTGTCAACCATAGTAAAGATCAATTATGGTTGTACACATAAACTTGATATCATCAATAATCTTTCTTTTACTCATACTGAAATTTTAGTAACAGAAGGAATGAACTTCATCAATGACCTTAGAATAATCTAAGTGACCTTTCTACAAATTTTGGAAGCTAACGAAAAAAAATTCTGGGGCAAATTACTATACAGTACTAATATATTCAAATTAATTTGAATATAGCACTGTACATTTAGGCCCTGCCAAAATATTCAAATCTGAGGCCATAAATTTTTACGTGGCCTCATAATATTCCAAATAGACTTTCTTCCAAGTTTCAAGATTTTTGAAGTCCATTTGCTATTTTATTTGAGACGCTTAGCAAATTCGAGCCATATTTAGAGTTCAAATTTTGAATTCTGTTCAACTCACTTAAACATCAAGATTTGAACTCACCAACATGGTCAGCATGACTTGCGTGACTTATTCCCAAAGTATCACAATTTTTGAAACTCATTTCCTATTTAATTCAGTGACCCCATTGAATTTCATTCAATTTCAAATTCAAATTTGAAATTTAAATGAAACTTGGTCAAATTCAAAATACAATTTCAGAATCAAGTTCTAGATATTTAATTGAGCCTCTCCACAAAAATCTGGAATTTTTGGATCAAGTTTGGTAGGAGAATTGATGTTGCAGAGAAGTGCAGGGGAAAAGAACAGTGGGACCCACCTATCGGTGGCACATCTACGGTACTGCTCTGCACGCCGCAGTTTTGACGCCGCCCCGCTCGACACCGCACACATGCAAGCTCCAGCAAGCTGCCTGCTTGCCTGCTCGTCGTGCGCCTTAAAGCCCCGGCTGTCGCCACCGCCTCAGACCACTCCCCTCCCGTCTTCCTCTTTGCTCTACTTCGCGCCGCCGTCGCGCAACACCGTCGCCTCCATTCTCCACCGGTGAGCGCCTCCTCTGTGCTTTATTTCACTTTGATGCAAACCGCAAACATGAAGCCCAGACTGTGCTCTACCATCCTCAACCTTTGGCTCATCGTGTTGTCCCTTGTTTGGCCCTTATTTTGAAGTTCCACCGTCGTCATCGTCGGGCCGCCGAGGACATCACTCTCTGTCCACCGTGGTGCCAGCAGCCTAGGCCGTCTCGTGCTTCGATGTTAACAGACAAACTGAGTGCCAGGACACCACCTTGCTCACGGTACAAACCGTTCCCAAGCTAATCTTTTATCGAGCACAAAATCATCTTTTCCTTTTCGGCATGCGTTATATGCTTTTCCTAGGTTCACCTCGCAATTCGTTTTCTAGGTTTAACTATTGTTTAATCCAGTTACATATTAGTTTGCTAGCCTCCTTACGGTTCAGTACGAACAAAAAGTAGAAAGAATCATCGAGGAATGGCTATGTTATGCCAGTTTTCGTAGCCACCATGTAAAAACCATCGGCACACCGTCGAACTCAGCTTTGCCGGCGATGTCACCACTATCTAACCCCCAAATCATCATCCTGGTGCTCCCAGGAATGTTCCTGACCTTTTCCCGAGCTTATTACGCCATTTCCGAGCATTTCCAACGATCGCCGAAACCCTAGCTCCGCCGCCGCCGTCGCACCACCGTCTCCAGCCATCGCCGCCTCGATTGGACCCCACCATCGGCGTGCGCGGTAGATTTTATGGTTGAGCGGTCAAGGCAAGGCCCAAAGGAGGTCGACGCTACCTAGTCCGGCGAAGCGCCGCCGTGAGTCCGGCGAGGAACGCCGCCGCGTCGGGAGGTAGATGAGGACCCCCTGGGTCCCGCCTGTCAGCGACTTCCCTCTCGCGCGGGATCAGTTGTGAACGCGGATCCGGTGCGGCTGCACGGGTTAACCCAGTGGCCCCCGGTGCGGCCCAGCTATGACTGGTTGATTTTAAACCAGTGGGCCCGGTTGTTTTATTTAAATGTTTCCCTTTGGAAAATAATTCCAGGATCTAACCAAACTTGGAAAATCCATAACTTCTAGTAGAATTGTACGAAATTCCCAAATAAATTTTATTAGAACCAGCATGAAGAATACTTTCCAGTGGTGCACTTAGATTTGTATGAAAGCCCATAGAAATGTCTCCATAATTCAGATAAACAATATTATTATAGAATTCATTCCTACAATTATGCTTTTTAGAAAATTCCGAAATTTGGGCAGGAAACTCTCCAAGATTCACTTAATATCCAGTAAAAATTTCAAGTTCATTGGACATCATTTACTGATTTGATCAGTGTTCAAAATCTCTATGTAGTTATAAATTGAGAAACATACAAAACCAATTTCAGAAATTTTCTGAAACTTGTAAAATCTGTTTCTCCCTGTAGGAAACTTAGAAAATTGTGAAACAAATTTTCCTAGAACCAGTGAGACCCCCTCTACATGGTACAACCACTGGTAGCCATGATAGTTCTCCAAAATTTCACCCAAAAATTAGAGAAGATTATTGCTTACCATAATTTTTAGGAACAACAAATTTCCTTGATCATCTCCTGTCCTTTGCAAGAGTCTTCACTATGGTCACTAGTGTCTACCATAAAAGTACCAAGGCCAATTAAGATCATTATCTTATTTTGATCATAAGATATTCGCTTATGACCTTAAGCATATTGATTGTTTTCAAAGTCATTCATATATAGTATATGCATAACGTGTAGTGACTGATGTCGAGGAGCAGCCGGAAGCTTTGAAAGTCCAGCTGGCAGAAACTAACATAGACTCAGACTCACATTCAGGCAAGCCCCGATTTGCATTTAAGTTCTTTACAGTGTCTTTGCAGTTTTGATTCACCTTACGTCTTCAGATGTTTGTGCATTACGTGTAAGGTGTTTGACATCCACTTGCATGACCAAATCACCCAGGGAGTGGTTAGAATAGCTCACAGACTTGTGAAGTGAAAGTGAATCTAGGACTCCCTTGTGGGTTTTGGATGATTTATGACAAGCAATTGGGATCCTAACCTCTCTGTTGAGATGAGTGCAGGATTTTAATAGGAAAATAAGCAAAATGCCAAAAAGAAGGAAGAATGAGGAGCAAAGTGAAAATGAGCTCTAGCAAAAAGAATAGTAGATCATTATGTATGGAGTGTGTTAAGAAAACACATCCCAAGAGCTCAATTCAAATTAAACACACACATTGCACAAAGTTACACTGGACCGGACTAGTCCGACTTACACCGGACTAGTCCGATATCCTTTCTGCACGAAATCGGACAAGTCCGATATCCATCAAACTAGTCTGATATCCTTTCTGACTAGAATCGGACAAGTCCCCCCAGTGCGGACAAGTCCTCAAAACACTTCACAAGTCACACAAAATCGGACAAGTCAGATCACAACCGGACCAATCCGATATTCTTTCTGATCCAAATCGGACAAGTCCGTTGTGTGCACGGACTAGTCCGAAATACCCTCTGATTTGAATCGGACAAGTCCCCCAAGTGTGGACTTGTCATCCTATACACTTAGGGTTTCACATATCCAGACAAGTCCGATGGCTATCGGACTAGTCCGAAGATTCCTAGTAGCAAAATTGGACAAGTCCTGATGAGGACATCACAACAGCAAAGACGCGCATTGAACTGCAAGGACCAATCACAAGAGCACGGGCACGGTTATTAAATCAGCAGGTGAATTCGTTCTTAACTTCTTTTGCATGTGAGTTTGAGAATAGATTGCTATGTGATGATTTAATTGTTATTAGGAATAATGGAAAAGATCAACAAGTGAAGGAAGGAGGCCTTGGGAGCGTGGAGAACCACCTGGGACGTCCACAAGTAGATGGAAACAGTTTACAACTCGGACTCGAGTTCAACTCAGAGTCCAGGAGCAGTCCACCTTAAAACAGACGCCCAGGAGGCATACGGACTCCGTTTTCGACGTTCTACATATGCACGGAAAGAGGAGAAGATAAAATTTCCAATGGTTCTGGTCCCACCTCAAAATTCCTCTGGAGTCATTGGGAATCGTCGAAACAAGTCGAGTCCAGATTTCTGTCCGGTGCTGCGCCACCGAATCGGGCCTTTGGACCTTGTATTCCGTAAGAGTCCATTAGGGACGCGTCTAATCGTGTTTTGGTCGAACCCTAGCCTATAAATACTGCAGCCGCCGGTCATATTCGGTGTGTTTTGCTTAGATCAATAAAATCGCCGTTCTACGGTTTGTGAGACCCCAATTTCGCGATTTCCGATCGTGTCTTCTACGTTCTTGCTCGTGTTCTCGATTGCACTTGCAGGGATTAGCCTTCTTGGCGAGGTCAAGCGTGTGCAGAATGGTTGATAACCAACGGAGCCGTGGTGTAGTGATTGCAGGGGTACTCGAACCGCTCGAGTGCCGCGGATCATCAACGTCGAGTTCTCCATCCCAATCGACATACCTTTCGGAAGATCGGGCCTAAACCTACTCATCAATTGGTATCAGATTTCCAGGTTGCCCGTGAGGTATCTTTGTTTTCCTTCCTTCCATTAGATCGATTTTGTTTCGTACCTAGAGTCCACAAAAAAGCCACAAAAAAAAATATTAGATCGTTTTTACCGCTTCCCAGACTATAGTGCCTGCAGTTTCGTTTTTCAGTTTGCATTGTTGAGTTTGCATTCGTGTGGTTGAGTCTTGTTGATGGTTTAGCTTTGTGTTTTTTGATCCTAGTTATCATGTTTCATCCTTGTTTTCTTGCTATTCGACACCTATTCCACAATCCCTAAATAACAAACCGATCCGCCACGTTCATCGGTTTGCCCTAGCTAGCCGCCTTGCGTGAACTCCCGCATCACCAGCCCTAGATTAGGTGACAAATCTTTGTGCCATTCATCCTTGAATCATCACACACCACCCCATTAGTTGCTGTGCAAATTCCCGATCGTTTTCGTATCCGTTTGCGAGTTCTGTTCTCAAACCGAGTTGGAATCAACATCCAAAAAAACGTAACTCGGACAGCCTACCTTAAAACGGCCATAACTTTCGCATACGAACTCGAAATCGAGCGAATTTTTTTTTCAAATTCATCTACGCGAAATTTCGCATCTGATTTTCCGCCGCGTAGCCGCGTTCGGCGAAATTAGATTGACCAAATTCCCCTCAGAAGATAGGCTATCCGGCCTCCGAAGTTTCAGCACGAATTTTAAAGAACCTTCTTGATTTTCTATAGGCCGCATATTACATCCAATTGAGCTGCAAATTTGTGTGCTTCCTATATCTGTGCTACTGAGTAAAGAAAAAAATATCAAAAAATAATACAAAAAAGAAAAAAAAATAGTGAAGAGCACGCATATTAAAGCAATTGGCCTATACCACTTGGTGCTGTTTGTTTGGTTATATCATTCTGTCTTTCTTTTGCCTTGATACTTCCTTGTGTTGTGCTAGGCTCTAGGGCACTCAGTTGACCAGCAACAGTTTCCTACATTGAATACTTATTCAACTTTGTTTAGCTGTTAACGATTTTCTGCTTATTAGCCACCATATTGTGCCATCCAAGCTCCACCTTTCTCTTGAGCATAACAGGTACCTTTGCAATCACCCCACGCTTCATTGGTTCATCTCACCGTCCACACCACCTGCTGTGTCGGTAAGAACACTTGTAAGAGCGTGGTAAGACGCTTGAGCGAGAGAGATTGTTTTCTTCCACCTTCCACATTGTCACTGTAGTTGATAGGGATAACATTTTTTTTGTTGTCTTTTGTTTCCTACTAACAATGGCAGGAGAAGAAAATAATGACGAATGTGTTCAACATGTTGAGTTACGTGATATGTTCGCCAAATTCAACGCATCAACGGAGGAGTCATTGGCGAACTTGACTCGCAAACTGGATGACCTTGCTCTTCGGATGAATACTTTTGAGGCTCGGTTGCCTCTCGCTGGAAGACAAGAAGACAATGCTTATGATGAACTGGAAGATCACAGTAATCAGCCAAGACTGCCACTTTATCGTCGAGGTATAGGAGGTAATAATCATAACAATTATAACCGCCCTCCTGATGATCCTTTTGCTAAAGTGAAATTTACTATACCCTCTTTTTCTGGTGCTTATGATGCTGAGGCTTATCTTGATTGGGAGATGACAGTAGAGCAAAAATTTAATTCCCATCTTGTTCCTGAACAACATAGAGTTCGTCAAGCCACTAGTGAGTTTAAGGACTTTGCTATCATATGGTGGAATGAACTTGTTAAAACTAGAACTGATCCTCCAACATGGGATAGATTAAAGGAAGCTATGCGTGTTCGATTTGTTCCTCCATCTTTTCAGCGGGACCTTCGCAAAAAATTGCAGCGTTTAGACCAAGGTAACATGTCCGTAGAGGAGTATTATCAAGAGTTACAAAAGGGTATGCTGCGTTGTGGGGTAGTAGAGGACATGGATGATAAAATAGCTCGTTTTTATGGGGGGTTGAGGCGTGAAATTCAGGACATTGTTGATTACAAAGAATATGATACTGTTAACAGATTGTTTCAGCTTGCTATGTTGGCAGAAAAAGAATTGCAGGGCCGACAACAACAGCAACAACGCATGAGGAGCAACTTCACGCCGCGTGCAGCAACTACACCATCCAAAACAGCACCATCTTCGGCCCCCCGTGCAGCGACTACACCACCCAATGGCAGCCAACGAACTATACCTGCTGCTCCACCTTCTCGCGTGTCGGAAGGCAGCAAGGCGACATCATTCAAGCCTTCGTCGTCCACTCCTTCTACGGGTCGTACTTCCGATATTAAGTGTCACCGCTGCCAGGGACTTGGTCATATGATGAGAGATTGCCCGAGCAAACGAGCATACATAGCACGCGACGATGGCGGGTATGATAGTACTTCGGATGTTGAAGATGAATATTCTCTTGCTACTGACTTTACAGATCCAAATGACGAACACACCGAAGAAGAGGTACTTGGTACAGCGGCGACGGAGAACTATAGGAGCATCATTGTGCAGCGTGCCTTGAGCTCCAAAGTGGAGACCGACGACAAGCTACAACGACACAACCTCTTCCACATGTTTCTCGTCATCAAGGACTGCCGTGTACACACTATAATTGATGGAGGTAGCTGCAATAACTTGGTAAACACGGACGTCGTCAAGAAACTCGGTTTGACAACAAGAGCACACCCTCATCCGTACCACATTCAATGGTTCAACAACAGCGGTAAGGTTCGGGTAACACAAACAGCGAGAATCCATTTTTCAATTGGTTCATACCATGATTTTGCTGATTTTGATGTTGTTCCTATGGATGCTTGTTCTCTTTTATTGGGTCGTCCTTGGGAATTTGATACAGATGCTATTCATCATGGTAGAACCAATAAATATACTCTCATGCATAAGGGAAAGAAAATCACTTTGCTCCCCATGACTCCTGCTGAAATTGTGCTTTTTGAGAAGAGTAAAATTCGTGAGGGCAAAGCAACTAAATTAGAATCTGAAAAACAGCAAGTTATTAAGTTAAAATCACCATCATTGCTCGCAACTAAATCTGAACTTGCTGATTTATTCGATGCTAAGGGGATGTGCTATGCTTTAGTTTGCAAAGAAGCCATGTTTTCACTTCATGAATTGTCTATTGCATTGCCCCCTGCTGTTGCTAACCTTTTGCAGGAGTTTGAGGATGTCTTTCCCTCCGAGATACCCCCTGGTTTACCACCGATGAGAGGCATTGAACACAAGATCGATTTGATTCCAGGAGCAAGTTTGCCAAATCGTGCAGCATACAGGGCGAATCCACAAGAAACTAAGGAAATTCAGCGACAAGTCCAAGATCTTTTGGACCGCGGGTACATTCGTGAAAGCCTTAGCCCTTGTTCTGTTCCTGTTCTTTTGGTTCCTAAGAAAGATGGTAGTTGGCGCATGTGTGTTGATTGTCGAGCGATTAATAACATCACCATTCGATATCGTTATCCTATTCCTCGATTAGATGACATGCTTGATGAATTGAGTGGTGCTATCATCTTCACAAAAATTGACTTGCGTAGTGGTTACCACCAAATTAGAATGGTACTAGGAGATGAATGGAAAACTGCATTTAAAACCAAGTTTGGACTTTATGAGTGGTTAGTCATGCCTTTTGGTTTAACTAATGCACCCAGTACCTTTATGCGATTAATGAACGAGGTTTTACGTGCTTTCATTGGACAATTTGTGGTGGTTTACTTCGATGATATCCTCATTTACAGCAAGTCATATGATGAACATCTTGATCATTTACGTGCTGTTTTTACTGTTTTGAGAGATGCACGTTTGTTTGGTAACCTCGAAAAGTGCGTTTTTTGCACCAATCGAGTCTCGTTTCTTGGCTATGTCGTTTCCTCGCAGGGAATTGAGATGGATGAGGCAAAAATTGAAGCAATCACCAGCTGGCCAGCCCCAACTACCGTCACACAGGTTCGTAGTTTTCTTGGTCTTGCAGGATTTTATCGGCGCTTTGTGCGGGATTTCAGCACCATTGCAGCACCTCTACATGAGCTAACGAAGAAGGGAGTTCCATTTCGATGGGGCGAACAGCAGCAACAAGCTTTTGATGCTCTCAAATCGAAGCTTACACAAGCACCATTACTACAACTTCCTGATTTTGACAAGACCTTTGAGCTAGAATGCGATGCAAGCGGCATTGGTATTGGAGGCGTTCTCATACAAGGAGGTAAACCCGTTGCTTTCTTTAGTGAAAAACTTCATGGTCCTTCTCTGAATTATTCCACTTATGATAAGGAATTGTATGCCTTAGTCCGTGTATTACAAACTTGTCAACATTATCTTTGGTCTAAGGAGTTTGTCATACATTCCGATCATGAATCATTGAAGTATCTTAAGTGTCAAACCAATCTGAATAAACGACATGCTAAATGGATTGAGTTCATAGAGTCGTTTCCATACATCATTAAGCATAAGAAAGGGAAGGAAAATATCATTGCCGATGCATTATCTAGGCGTTATACCATGCTGTCCCAACTTGATCATAAAATCTTTGGTTTGGAAACAATTAAAGCATTATATCCTACTGATTTGGACTTCAAAGATGCTTTTGAAAATTGTAGAGAAGGAAGAACTTGGAATAAATATGTGCTGCGAGAGGGTCTCCTCTATCGTGCTAACAAGCTATGCGTTCCAGCTAGCTCCGTTCGTCTATTGCTTTTGCAGGAAGCACATGGAGGAGGTTTGATGGGACATTTTGGAGTGAAGAAAACTGAAGACGTGCTGTCCACACACTTCTTTTGGCCAAAGATGAGGCGTGATGTCGAGCGCTACGTGTCACGATGCACTACTTGCAACAAAGCTAAGTCTCGTCTTAACCCACATGGTCTTTATATGCCTCTTCCTGTTCCTAGTGTACCTTGGGAGGATATTTCTATGGACTTTGTTTTGGGATTGCCTAGGACTAAGAGAGGGAGGGATAGTATTTTTGTAGTTGTTGATCGTTTTTCCAAAATGGCACACTTTATACCTTGTCATAAGAATGATAATGCCTCACACATTGCTGATTTATTTATGACGGAAATTGTTCGTTTACATGGTGTGCCAAATACCATTGTTTCTGATCGTGATGCAAAATTTTTAAGTCATTTTTGGAGAACTTTGTGGTATAAATTGGGAACCAAGTTGCTGTTTTCAACTACATGTCACCCACAAACGGATGGACAGACCGAGGTAGTTAATCGTACTTTATCCACTATGTTACGGGCTGTCTTGAAAACAAATTTGAAGTTGTGGGAGGAGTGTTTACCACATATAGAATTTGCATACAACAGATCCGTTCACTCCACGACAAAGGTAAGTCCATTCCAGGTAGTGTATGGTTTCAATCCCCGTGCTCCTATTGATTTACTACCTTTGCCTCCTTCTGAAACTATAAATTTGGATGCTACACAACGATCTGAATTCATTCTTAAGATGCATGAAACTACAAAGAAAAATATTGAAATGATGAATGAGAAGTATAGGATTGCAGGTAGTAAAGGTAGAAAAGAAGTAAAACTTGAACCGGGCGATTTGGTGTGGTTACATTTGAGAAAAGAGCGATTTCCCGACTTGAGAAAATCTAAACTTATGCCACGAGCTGCTGGTCCTTTTAAGATCGTTGAAAAGATTAATGATAATGCATATAAGCTTGAATTGCCTCCCGATTTTGGGGTTAGTCCTACATTTAACATTTCAGATTTGCGACCGTACATGGGAGAAGAAGATGAACTTGAGTCGAGGATGACTCCAATTCAAGAGGGGGAGGATGATGAGGACATCACAACAGCAAAGACGCGCATTGAACTGCAAGGACCAATCACAAGAGCACGGGCACGGTTATTAAATCAGCAGGTGAATTCGTTCTTAACTTCTTTTGCATGTGAGTTTGAGAATAGATTGCTATGTGATGATTTAATTGTTATTAGGAATAATGGAAAAGATCAACAAGTGAAGGAAGGAGGCCTTGGGAGCGTGGAGAACCACCTGGGACGTCCACAAGTAGATGGAAACAGTTTACAACTCGGACTCGAGTTCAACTCAGAGTCCAGGAGCAGTCCACCTTAAAACAGACGCCCAGGAGGCATACGGACTCCGTTTTCGACGTTCTACATATGCACGGAAAGAGGAGAAGATAAACTTTCCAATGGTTCTGGTCCCACCTCAAAATTCCTCCGGAGTCATTGGGAATCGTCGAAACAAGTCGAGTCCAGATTTCTGTCCGGTGCTGCGCCACCGAATCGGGCCTTTGGACCTTGTATTCCGTAAGAGTCCATTAGGGACGCGTCTAATCGTGTTTTGGTCGAACCCTAGCCTATAAATACTGCAGCCGCCGGTCATATTCGGTGGGTTTTGCTTAGATCAATAAAATCGCCGTTCTACGGTTTGTGAGACCCCAATTTCGCGATTTCCGATCGTGTCTTCTACGTTCTTGCTCGTGTTCTCGATTGCACTTGCAGGGATTAGCCTTCTTGGCGAGGTCAAGCGTGTGCAGCACGGTTGATAACCAACGGAGCCGTGGTGTAGTGATTGCAGGGGTACTTGAACCGCTCGAGTGCCGCGGATCATCAACGTCGAGTTCTCCATCCCAATCGACATACCTTTCGGAAGATCGGGCCTAAACCTACTCATCAAGTCCGCTCCTAGCCGGACTGGTCCGATATTTCGGGACAATTAGGGTTTGCTACACACAGCACACTGGACTAGTCCGGTGACCACCACGGACTAGTCCGAACTTTCTGAACCCTAACAGTCACTTTTAGAAACCCCATATAAATATAGGTGCACGGCCCAACTTTGAACACTCTCGAACCCTAGCTCCATCACACCTCCCAAGAGCCTCAAAAACCACATCTCTCCACGAAATTAAGTGCAACAATGATCAATCCTTTTAGGATTCACTCTAGATCATTGGAGAGACACGTTCAGCACCATTGAGCTCTTGGTTTGATTCTCTAACACACTCCTGTGTTTTAATTGTAATCTTTTGAGTGTGTTTTGGTGGTATTTCATGTTGTAATCCGAGGGAGCTCTCAACGTGTGAGAAGGCCCCTTTGAATTTGGTTATTCACCCCTTTGTGATTAGTGGAAGAGGATTGGCCTTTGTGGCGATCCAACGAGGGTAGGGTTGGAGAAGACCCGGTCCTTTTGTGGACTCCTCAACGTGGATGTAGGTTGCCTTTGTGGGAGCCAAACCACGGGATAAATCCTTGTGTCTTGTGTTTTTGGTGTTCATCGTTCTAATTCATCAATATAACCTAGGGTTTCATAATCATTGCTTATCTCACATTGGATTGTTAAACATAAGATTTAATTGTGATATAATCTAGCTTATAATATTGAAACCTTTATTTGATTCTATATTTCTGCTACATACATAAAAGAATAAATCTAATCTATCAAGCTCAATCCACTTAGTCTGTGAACACCGGACTAGTCCGCACTTTACCGGACTAGTCCGATATCTCTGGTATTGAACTGGTTGTTAAGTGTTGCAGGATCCGACAATTTGCAAAAAGGCCTATTCACCGCCCCTCTAGGCCACATTCAATTGGTATCAGAGCCGGTTCTTCAAGAAAGAGTCTAACCACTCGAAGAGATCATGTCGGAGATGAAGGACATCCACAAAACCAACAACCAAGAGGAGGTTAACAACGACAAGACCCAAAAGATGGAGAAGTACCTGGAAGCCATTCAAGACTTTGAGGACGATGATGAGGAGACGCTGGAGCTAAAGGCGCTCCTCAGAAAGAAGGCACTTTCCAAAGGAAAAGTGAAAGTGGAATAGAAGAAGAAGGGGAGTAGTCACACCGACTACTCTCGACATCCTTTTAACTATGATCGTCTAAATTCCAATAATAGTCATTACTTATCTATCCCACTTGGAAAAGCCCCACACTTCGATGGAAGTGATTACTCAATGTGGAGGCAGAATATGAAAATGCATTTGATTTCCCTCAATCCAAGTTTATGGTATGTTGTATGCACAATGATAGATATTCCAGACGACGACGAAGAGCTCACCCCATGCCAAGAGCAGGCTATTCATAGAAACGCTCAATCCGCAACAGTAATCACGTCCTCACTCAGTCGGGATGAGTTCACCAAGGTTGATGGACTCGAAATTGCTAAGGAGATATGGGATACACTGCAAACTACACATGAAGGTGACCGACAATTGAGGAAGACGAGTCACCCCAAGACATGTACAACCAATTGAAGACACTCATCAACAAGGTTCGATCATATGGGAGCAAGAAGTGGAATGACCACGAGGTGGTAAAGCTCATCCTTAGAGCTTTTATGCCTCACAATGTCACACTATGATCCATGATTAGAGAAAGCCCCGGATACAAAAGGATGACTCCGGATAAATTGCTTGGAAAGATCATCAACTTTGAGATGATGGAAAAACAAGCAAAGCATGTCAAGGAAATTTCCGACCTCAGCTCGGCAAAGAAGAAAGGGGTTGCTTTGAAGTCCACCCTCAAGCCTCTATCTAAAGAAGCTAGAGAAGCACAACTAGAGGAAGATAGTGACGACGAGAGTAGTGAACTAGATGAAGATGACATGATATTATTCATGAAAAAGTTCAAGAGAATAATGAAGAAAAGACAAGGTACAAAATAAAGTGAAGGAAAGTACAAGGACAAAACAAAGGCAATGTTGAGACGAGCATGCTATAATTGCGGTGAGTATAGCCACTTTATTGTTGATTGCCCGTACGAAGAGAACAAGAAGAAGACAAAAGAAGCCAAGCCTCAACCAAAGAAATTCTTCAAGAAGAAGAAAAAAGCCGAAGAAGCTCACATAGGGAAGGAGTGGGACTCAAATGATGAGTCCTCATCATCCGAAGAAGAAGAGATGGCTAGCATAGCTATCGAGAGAACGTCCAAGAAGTCTACCCTCTTCCCTACACTCGGCACAAGGAAGGGAAATGGCACTTGCCTCATGGCAAAGGAAGGTAAACGCAAGGTAACCATCAAAGCCCCTTCCGTGCATTCCTACTCTAGTGATGATGAAATAAATAGTGATAATGAGGATATGCTTATTGGACTAGATAGAAAAGCTGCAACAAAAATGAAATTTTTACTTGATCAACTTGTTGAGAAGGAGAGGTTAACTCATCGTCAATAGGACATGATTATCTCCCAAAAGGAGGAGTATGTCGAACTTGACAAACTTCTAGAATTTGAAAAGGAGAAAAGCAATTCGCTAGAGCTTGAGTTAGCTTCAAGCGAGGAAGCTTGCCTGGAGTTAACCAACTCAAATGTTGCAATCAAGGACCAACTTGCTGACCTGATCAAGGTTAACAAGATCCTTGAAGTGCAAGTTGAGTCACTCAAGCTGAGTGAACCTTCCTCCTCTTCAAGTTCACCTTCTCAACCCACTAAAACTGATTTAGCTCATGCTTGTACATGTAAGAAAGGTGACACCAGTTTGAAGTAGAAGTCAACCTCCACAAAGGATAAACATCCTTCCCAATGTGGCATATTTGACAAGGAGAAGATCAACTATGCACGTAGTGCATACTTGGTCCAAAGACCTCCAAACGTCAAATATGGCATTGGTTACTCTTATGGTGAAAAGCAGCATGCTAGAAGTCATAAGAATAACAAGGAGAGGATTACCTTTGTAAAAGGAAGACCCTCTCAAACTGGAAAGTCACAGATTAAGACTGTACATGCACAGGAACATCGGACTAGTCCGGTTCTCCGGACAAGTCCGGGCCCCCAGACTAGTCCGGTACATAAACAGCTATTGTTTAAAACCTTTGATGCCTCCTATGTGTTAATGAGAAATAACTTTGGCAAGGTTTATGCTCATTATGTTGGGCCACGCCATGGGAACACTAAATCTCATGTGTGGGTGCCCAAATGTATTGTAACTAACCTCCAAGGACCCAAGAAAGCTTGGGTACCTAAAACCAAAGCATAATTTGTTTTTGCAGGCCTATTCCTCCGGTGGATCTAAATGGGTGCTAGACAGCGGGTGCACCAACCATATGACCGGAGAAAGAAGAATGTTCGTGGAATATGAAGAGAATGAGGACCAAAATGAGGGCATCTACTTTGGAGATAACAGTCAAGGAAGGGTGCTCGGCACCGGTAAAATTGCTATATCATCTAAACACACACTTTCTCATGTACTACATGTTGAATCCTTAGATTATAACCTGCTGTCCATATCTCAATTATGTGACAAAGGTTATAATTGCTTGTTCGCCAACGAGGGTGTGACCGTCTCTAGGAGGAGTGATGGTTCCATTGCATTCAAGGGCTTGTTGAAGAGAAAGCTTTACCTTGTTGATTTCAACAAGGATAAAGCCGAACTTGACACATGCTTGATTGCAAAGACCAACATGTGTTGGCTGTGGCATAGACGGCTAGCGCATGTTGGTATAAGGAATCTTCAAAAACTCCTCAAGGGCGATCACATCCGCAGTTTGAAGGATGTTGTTTTTGAGAAAGATAGGCCTTGTAGCGCGTGCCAAGCCGAGAAGCAAGTTGGAGCACCTCATCCTGCAAAGAACGTCATGACTACAACAAGACCGCTCGAGCTACTTCACATGGACTTATTTGGTCCAATTGCTTACATAAGCATCGACGGTAACAAATATGGTTTAGTAGTTGTTGATGACTTTTCTCGCTTCACTTGGGTTTTCTTTTTTCATGATAAGTCAGAAACACAAGGAATACTTAAGAAGTTCTTCAAGCGAGCTCAAAACTAATTCTCATTGACAATCAAGAATATTCGAAGTGACAACGACACGGAGTTCAGGAACACACAAGTAGAGGAGTACCTTGATGAAGAGGGCATCAAGCACGAATTTTCAGCGCCATATTCCCCACAACAAAACGGAGTTACCCAAAGGAACAATCGAACACTCATAGAGATGGCAAGAACAATGCTCGATGAGTACAATACATCGGATCGATTTTGGGCAGAAGCGATTAACACCGCTTGCCACGCTGTAAATCGACTTTATCTTCATCGACTACTCAAGAAGACATCCTATGAGCTACTCACCGGTAACAAACCAAATATTTCATATTTTTGAGTTTTCGGTTCTCCATGCTATATCTTAAACAAGAAGCCTAGGACTTCAAAGTTTGCTTCAAAGTCCGATGAAGGTTTCTTGCTTGGTTATGATTCGAACACTTACGCCTATCGTGTTTTCAACAAGACCTCCGGAATTATTGAAATAGCACATGACGTAGTGTTCGATGAGACTAATGGCTCCCAAAAGGAGCAAGTTGATCCATGTGAACTAGGTAAAGAAGGAGCTCCTTGTCAAGCATTGAAGAGAATGGCTCTAGGTGAGGTTCGACCACAAGAGGAGATCAACGATCAAGGGGGAGCTTCAACACAAGATCAACAACAAAGATACCAAGATAATCAACAAGTCAACGAAGGCAATGACTTAGGGGGAGAAGCAGATAATCATGAAGATACAACTCCTCAAGTGCCACACCCAAGAGTACACTAATGCGTCCAAAGGGATCACCCAATCGACAACATCATCAGTGACATCCAAAAGGGAGTTACCACTTGATCTCGCATAAATAACTTTTGTGAACACTATTCGTTTGTATCCTTTTTGGAACCACGCAGGGTTGAAGATGCATTCAAAGATCAGGACTGGGTGGTGGCAATGCAAGAAGAATTGAACAACTTCAAGCGAAACGAAGTGTGGGAACTTGTGGCAAGACCCAATGCAAACATTGTCGGCACCAAGTGGGTCTTCCTCAACAAACAAGATGAACACGGAGTGGTGACAAGGAACAAGGCAAGACTTTGGCCAAAGGGTATTCACAAGTCGAAGGTTTGGATTTCGATGAAACTTTTGCTCCAGTAGCTAGGCTTGAATCTATTAGAATATTACTTGCATATGCTACTCACCATGATTTCAAGCTGTATCAAATGGATGTGAAAAGCGCCTTCCTCAACGGACCAATCAAGGAAGAGGTGTACGTGGAGCAACCACCCGGATTTGAAGATGAAGAGTTCCCCGACCACGTGTTTAAATTGCGTAAGGCTCTCTACGGCCTCAAACAAGCTCCTAGATCTTGGTATGAGTGTCTTAGAGATTTCTTAATTGAAAATGGCTTTAAGATTGGCAAAGTAGACTATACACTGTTTACAAAGAATTTTGATGATGATCTTTTTATTTGTCAAATTTATGTTGACGATATAATCTTTGGGTCAACTAACTAATCCTTTTGTGAAGAATTTAGTAAAATCATGACAGACAGGTTTGAAATGTCAATGATGGGAGAGTTAAAGTACTTTTTGGGATTCCAAGTGCGGCAACAAAAGGAAGGGACGTTCATAAGCCAAACCAAGTACACGCAGGACATACTTAAGAAGTTTGGTATGGATAAGGCGAAGCCCATAAAGACCCCCATGGCAACAAATGGGCACTTGTATCTCAATGAAGATGGACCTAGCGTCAACCAAAAGGTATATCGCTCCATGATTGGATCTCTACTCTATTTATGTGCATCTAGGCCAGATATTATGTTGAGTGTATGTTTGTGTGCAAGATTTCAAGCCAACCCTAAGGAATGCCACTTGACAGCCGTAAAAAGGATCTTGAGATACTTGATTCACACACCTAACCTTGGTCTTTGGTACCCAAAAGGCTCAAAATTCAATCTCATTGGATACTCCGATGCAGATTATGCTGGGTGCAAGATAGATAGAAAAAGCACCTCCTGCACATGCCAATTCCTAGGGAGATCCTTAGTTTCTTGGTCCTCCAAGAAACAAAATTCCATTGCCTTATCCACAGCCGAAGCGGAGTATGTTGCAGCCGGGAGTTGTTGTTGTAGGATCGAAGAGCACGTGAAAAGCTACCAGAGGGGGGGTGAATGGTAGATTTAAAAATCTTACGCAGCGGAAACAATTAAACGCCAAACCCTTTCGGCAGAAAAACGATATGTTAAAGAAATCATGTGTGAGACTAATCTAAACGTGTTTCACCATGACAAAAGTGATAGATATCAGAAAGAATCAAGTCACGAAGACAACACAAAAAGAATCACTCAAATCCATCGAGAAAAACTCAAGTTATGATCGAAAGATCAAACAATTGTCAATCTTCCCTACCTGAGAAAAAACAGTTCTAGAACGCTGCAAAGAAACTCGTGTAGATCATAGACCACAAATCCAATGACCGTGAAATTTTGACATATGATATAAAATCATGTGGTGAAGGCAACCCAAAAAGAATCACGTCAATTGGATCTGTAAAACTCGAGTTATGATAAAACCACCGATGAAAGGTAGTGCTGTCCAGAAACTCGACGAGTAAAACTTGTCTGGAACAAGTCTGACGAACAAGGCACAAAAGTTCCTTCAAACTACGAATTTTATTCAATAGAACACAAGAGGAACAGTCCCAAAGTCGTACACCACGAGCTCTGGGCTCCCTTGCTTATATAACCAGCTCGAAAGCCAACTCAACTCAGGTCAGGAAACTAATCCTACTTTGTTCACGAATCGTAACTTTCCATAACTGCTTAGGATTCTTCTATACGCAGATAGAAGAAATATTAAGACTTCCAAACACCTTAGGAACGTATACCACATTCCTAAATAACTCAAATTCGTGACCCACATGAAATCATATCATAATCAACTCAAATCTTTCCATATTTGAGACAAACCCGACTCAGCCGCAGCCTGAGTCCATAACCTAGTCGGTTGGACCTTTCTGACCAACTCTTTACGTCCACATCTCTTCATCACGTCTCGGAACCATGTAGCCAAGTCCATGCACTCCTTTCACACGTGCAAACATATTCCAATGACATCCATGATACCTTCATATGCATTGTTCTTGATTCAATCATGTTGCGCAACCTCCTGATCAGCTCAACCACAATTCCTCCTGAATTGGGTTGTTGGAACCTCATCTCCTCCCTGAGACTAGTCCAATGGATCCCGTCACCAGCCATGTCTTGAACTCAAGCAACACCTGCACATGAATAAACAACCAATCCATACAAGCCCAAGTCCTCGACTTGACTCAAGTTAGTTCCGAACACAACACCCTACGTGAGAACCTCACATAAGCATGCTGCAAAACCACAGTAACACGATATCATCCATATCAACCAAAACGCACCAAAAACTTAGCAAATGAATACTAAGAAATTTTTCCAACAATGTAAAGCAAGTACGAAACATTGCAAATGAAAAGCAGAAGCACTACGATCAAGTTCCGGACCTTGCCAGAGCAACCCGGACCTTGAGCCGGAGCTAACAAAAGCTAGTAGAACCTAGCGCCGGAGCTTACCAAAACTAGTACAACCAAGCTCCCGCCGGAGCTTACAAAACTAGCAGGACCTAGCGCCGGAGCTAACTAGAACTAGTCGGAACTAGTAATCCCAAAAGCTGGAGCTAGAAAAGTCAACTTCGGAGCTTAGCAAAAACACGGCGGAGCTATCAAAAACATGTCGGAGCTATCAAAGACATGTCGGAGCTAAAGACAAAACTTCACCGGAGCTGACCAAAGATAGTCGGACCTTAATAAAAAGGTGTTTTGGTGATATTCAAAACTTTTATCGTTAAAGCAAGTGTATTCACTACAAGCCAATGTATTCAGCACACATGGGTCTTACAATCTCCCCCTTGATGAATGCATTGGCAACACCATTTAAAATCCGAACATTGGCTTATTCACATAAAAGTTTTGAAAACAATTTCTCCCCCTTTGTAAATCAAAAGTAAAATGAGAAGAAAATCCAAAAATTATCCCATATTATCTCTCCCCATTTATTATCTCTCCTTATGCACATATTTTCTTTCTCTTCATGCTTATCTCTCCCCCTTTGACAATGTATTCAGCAAGTCATGAGCATATAAACAAATTATCTCTCCCCCTTTAGTTGTTATGAGCATATTATAACATATACATATAAACAAAGCTCATCCAAGTCATACTATCAAGTACCTTACATTATCACATCAATGAAATACATAAAGTAGTGTAAGTCATGCTAGAGATCAAATGTAATTTTCAATTTAAGCAAGTCATGATCTCACAAACTTAACTATTTCAAAACCTGAAGGCATGACACTAGTTGCTGCATTTTATTATTTTTCAAAGCATAAATTTAGATCATATGATATTTGCAAGAGATTATATGCGCATTTGCCTTATTCTAACCAATCAAGCCAAGCCTATGTCATTTGACAATCAGAAGCTTAAGGACATGGTTTTAGTCATACACAACTTCTTTCAAGTTCATATCGAAGTGCAATGACATGCCATCTCAAAAGAAGAAGTGCGATGCATGCATATTCTCTTGATCTTTTCTCAATTTATATTTGTTCATAAAAACTCAACATGTGAGTTGATTACTTGATGAATTCTTAATGATTAAAAGCACTTGTGAACATGTAACAAGTTCAAAACAGCAAGAAAGTTCGACCATGACCAGTTTTAGTGTAAGTAATTATTCCAATTACTAGACATGGCAAAAACTACAAAATGTATAACACGAGTAATGTAGTAAGAACTTTCAGCATGTAAAAGGAATCACAAAGTCATATATGTATGAAATACTATGCTCATATTATTTTAATTTCAGATTCACACATAGACTTCCCAAGTTTCAAAACTCCCCCTCAATTTAAGCCATGAGGATGCATAACCCCTATTTAACTACGAATGTAACAAAAACGAGTGAAATCCAAAGGTTTTGTAAAAATGTCAGCCAATTGTTGTTCGGTATCTACATGGTGAAGCACAATGTTTCTTTTTTCAACATTATCTCAGAGAAAGTGATACCTAATATCAATGTGCTTAGTTCTAGAATGTTGCACGAGGTTTTTAGCAATGCAAATGGCACTAGTGTTATCACAAAACTGTGGAACACTATCTAGATCAACCCCATAATCCTTAAGTCTTTGAACAATCTAAAGAATTTGTGAACAAGCACTAGCAGCAACTACATATTCAGATTCGGCTGTGGATTGTGCAACTGAATTTTGTTTTCTAGAGGACCAAGCAACAAGAGAATTACCAAGAAAATAACAAGCATCGGAAGTACTTTTCCTATCAATCCTACAACCCCCAAAATTAGCATCCGAAAAAGCGTTCAAAGTAACGGTTGAGGAAGAAGGAAGAAAAATGCCAAATTCTTGGGTTCCATGTAAGTACCTGAGAATCCTTTTGACGGCTTGACGATGTGAAACACGTGGGGAAGCTTGAACCCGTGCACAAAGACATACGCTGAATTGTATGTCCGGTCTTGATGCCGTGAGGTACAAAAGTGATCCGATCATGCTTCTATATTCTTTTTGATTCACAGATTCACCATCTTCATAAAGTTCAAGCGTTGTTGCTGTTCCCATTGGTGTCCGAAGAGACTTGCTTTTGTCCTTGTTGAAGCGCCTTAGGAGGTCTTTGGTATACTTCGTTTGATGCACAAAGGTACCCTCCTTGGTTTGCTTGATTTGCAGCCCCAAAAAGTAAGTGAGTTCACCCATCATACTCATTTCAAATTCGGAACTCATCATTGCTGAAAACTTGGACACAAGATCATGAGAAGCACAACCAAAGATAATATCATCCACATACACTTGAACGAATAATGAGTCATTGCCATGCTTAAGCACAAAAAGAGTTTTATCAACCTTGCCCATGGTAAACCCCTTTTCAAGTAAGAATGTTTTTAACCTATCATACCATGCTCTAGGGGCTTGTTTGAGACCGTATAAGGCTTTGGACAGTTTGTAAACATGATTAGGAAAATCTGGATTTTCAAAACCCGATGGTTGTTTGACATAAACCTCCTCATCTATGTAGCCATTAAGAAAAGCACTTTTAACATCCATTTGATATAGCTTAAAACCTTTAGATGCTGCAAAAGCTAACGTAATTCTTATGGCTTCTAATCTAGCGACAGGAGCAAAAGTTTCATCAAAATCTAGACCTTCAACTTGAGTGAAACCTTGAGCAACCAACCTAGCCTTATTCCTAACCACAACCCCATCCTCACTTTGTTTATTTTTAAATACCCATTTAGTTCCAATTAAAGTGTGACCTTGAGGTGGAGGTACAAGTTTCCAAACATTATTTCTTTCAAAATTTTCTAACTCTTCTTGCATGGCAATAATCCAAGATTCATTAGTGAGTGCGTGTGATATATCTTTGGGTTCAAAAGAAGCAACATAAGCAGAATGAGCATGAGAGTTTGGATCACAAAACCTGGACCATGTGACTCGTTCGTGCAAGCTTCCAATCATCTATTGTGGGGGATGATATTTGTAAAACCGTAGGGGAACAAATGTCTCACAAGCTTCTTCTTCTTCATGTTCATCACAAATCGATGAGCTTGTGGCTTGAGGATGATTTGAATCAGCATTGATGGTTGTCGGTGCTGGTTGAGAATTAACATCCGGAGCTAAACCAAAGTCTTTAGCTGCTGAATTTTCTAGCAGCAACTCCAATTCTTCCTCATCTTCAATGAAAATGCCCCCCCTGCGGATATGGATCTGGACCTACAATGTTTGAGGTAGTACCTGGGCTAGATTCATCAAAAGACACTTCACAAGTCTCCACAATTTTGTTAGTGTCATGTAAAAGCACACGGTAGCCTCTAGTATGAGATGGATAACCAAGAAACATGCCATCCATGGATCTAGGTTCAAATTTATCAAGATTACCATGTTTCTTAACAAAGCATTTGCAACCAAAGACCTAAAGTGTGTAACACTAGGCCTATGTCCAAACCGGAGCTCATATGGTGTTTTACCTAGCTTAGCACGCAAGAAAACACGATTTGAGACATAACAAGCGGTTGCTAACACATCAGCCCAAAATTTCCTAGGAGTTTGATATTCATCAAGCATAGTCCTAGCCATCTCAACTAAGGTCCTGTTCTTTTTTTCTACAACACCGTTTTGTTGAGGTACATATGGTGTAGAGAATTGATGATCTATTCTATTTTCAGCACAAAAGTGATCAAAAGATTGATTTTTAAATTCAGTTCCATTATCACTTCTAATTGCTTTTAATGATCCTGGTTGATCAATTGATAATCTAAGAAATAAAGTTCTAAAGTGACTAAAAACTTCATTCTTAGACGCCATAAAGTAAACCCAAGAGTATCTAGAATAATCATCAACAATAACAAGAACATACCATTTACCTCCAAAGGATTTGACACGTGAAGGTCCTACGGTGTCAAGATGCAAAAGTTGACATGGTTCAGTTGTCATGATCATTGTAAGAGGAGTATGTGAACATGCGACCATCTTAGCATGTCTACAAGAAGAGCACACAATTTCTTTGTCCCCTTTAAGCTTAGACATCCCACGTATGCGATCAAGAGCACTAACACGCATTAGGTGATCAAAGCCTACGTGACCAAGTCTACGATGCCAAAAATATAAGTCCTTTGAATCATTAGCAACTAGACACTTATGCTTAGAGGAAGACATATCAAAATCAGCTTTAAAAACTCTTCCAAACCGAGACATGTTAAAAATAAGCTCACTATTTGAACCTACAACTTTGCAGCAGTTTTTATTGAAAATAATTTCTAGATTTTCATCTAGCAATTGTGCAACAGAAAGCAAGTTGTATTTCAAATTTTTTACAAGTGCCACATCCTTCAAAGTGTAGTGATCATTTACTCTAACCAAACCCTTAGCAATTATTGGAGTTGAAGAATTATCGGCAAAAGTAACATTCTCTACACGTGACACAAAAGAGAGGGTGGAGAACCAATCTTTGTTACCGGTCATGTGGCATGAGCAACCTGAATCCACAATCCAAATGTTCTCCTTCCTCAAACGTGTAACCTACATAAAAGCACAATACGTTGATGACTCAATACTGGGGTTAGTCAAAAGGCATTTAGGAATCCAGTACTGAGTCACGCGACGTGCAGCAAGAAAAACACGCGAAAGCTGAGACAAAACAGCAGGTTTATGAGTCAAAGTTTGAGATTTTTTATTCTTGACTACTGACCTATGAGGTGTTACTTGTGTAGCACAAAAATCAGTAGCTCCGGAGGCAAAAACAGAAGGTCCGGAGGTAAACTTTGAATGTTTTTGACTCAAAACAGCATGTTGTACATTCGGTTCAATGTGTGCAGCAAATTTTGCATGAAAGTTATGAGATCTAGCAACCATTCTTTCCCTTTTCTGTTGTTTAGCTAGTCTATAACAAAAATCTATGACATGACCATCTCTACCACAAAAGGTACAATGAAATTTAACTTTGTGTTCATGTCTAGATGAGCAAGCAATATTTTTATTTGAAACCGAATGAGGCAACACTCCTGCAGATTTGAAAACCACTCCTTTTTGTTTAGGAACTGTTTGAATCAAACCACTTCCTAATGACTTTACAATTTTAGGTGGATGTGCCTTAGCATGAGCATGAGAATCAAAACCTAACCCAGTTTTATCATTGCAAGACTTGGAAGAATTCAGCAGTAAGTTTAGGTTCTTATTCCCATTACAAAACCGATCTAATGTCCTATGCATGTCATCAACTTTATTGGACAGATCAAGGCAATTTTCACATGAAGTTTTTCCTTTTAGTTTGCAATTTGAACAAAATTTAACTTCATGAGAACGTAAAGCATTGTTCAATATAGAAATTTCATTCATAGCATCCTGTAATTTCTTATCAAGATCATCACAAGTAGAACAATGCAAATCAATTGTAGAACAACTAGCATCTTTCAAGTTTTTATCATTAAGTGCAGCAAGCTCTTTGTTCTTTTCAATTTCTAACTCAAGTTTATCAAGTGTGGAGGTGTGCGCACTTCTTAATGAGGACAATTGTTCATATACTAAATCACATGAGGAACATTGATCATCAGTAGGAATCAAAGTTTTTAAACGGTTGATTTCAGATTCTAGTGATTCAATTTTAGCAGCACTATCCCTAAGCTTTTTGTCCTTTTTCTTAACAATAATAGTGGCACGAGAAATAGCATCACACATTTCTTCGCAAGTAGGACATACCTCTTCATTGTCGCTGTTGTGTTCTGCATCCTCCATACTTAATCTTGACTTGCCCGCCATGAAGCACAAGTTTGCCAAATCATCTTCATCTTCATCACTTCCAATGTCCACGTCACTTGAACTGAACTCTTGAAGCGCGGTGATGAAACTGTTGATCATCTTCTGTCCTATGGTACCTTTCTTCTTCTTGTTGAAATTTCCAGAGGAGGTCCGAACCTTGCTTTGTTTTTCTTCCCGGGTGGTCGGACCTGAAAGGTTAGGGCATTCTGTACGAAAGTGTCCTGTTTTACCACATTCAAAACAGCGTTGAGGTTCGGAGATTCCTCTCCTTCTAGTTCTCACATTTTGCAATGCTTTTGAGAATCTAGTAGAGATGAGTGCCAACTCCTCTTCTGGAAATTCTTCGATCTGCTCCATGGTCAGTGAGGACAACAAAGCAAGAGTATTGCAAGATGATGATTGGCCGGAGCTAGACATATCACGTTGTGAAACAAATGCAATAGACTTATTGGGGTTCTTACGTGAGATTATATCAATTTCATGAGTTTTTAACTTGGAATATAGCACATCTAAAGAAGTGAACTCATGATAGTAGATTCACGAATAGATGTGACTTTCATCTCCCAAATTGACATATCTAATGCACTTAGTAATTGCCTAGCATTTTCAGCATCTGAAAAATTAACATTGACACTACGCAAGTTGCTGAGAATCTTATTAAAGCGAGCAAAAAGGTCATCAATAGACTCACCGGGTTGCATCTCGAAGCACATGTATTCTTTCTTGAACATGTCTTGCCTTTCCTCTTTGATCGTGTTGGATCCTTCGTGGTAGTCACAAAGTGCTTTCCACACATCGTATGCAGATCGGAGGTGTGCAACACGGTCAAAGCCGCTTTGTGTTAATCCTTGTATGATCAAGTTCCGAGCCTTGTTGTTGTTGTCGACATCTCTCAGATTTGTAGCTGTAACTTGATCGTTTGATGGCACTTCGTAAGGCTTGTATACCTTCTCCCATATTGCAAAGCCTTGTGCCTGGATGAAAGCCTCCATGCGTGCCTTCCAAACCTGAAAATCAATACCAGCAAACACACAAGGTTTGGCGGAGTACTTCTCCATGATGATTAGTCAAAAACACGCGCAAATCACAAAGATTAGAGCACCGTGGCTCTGATACCAATTGTAGGATCGAAGAGCACGTGAAAAGCTACCAGAGGGGGGTGAATGGTAGATTTAAAAATCTTACACAGCGGAAAAAATTAAACCCCAAGCTCTTTCGGCAGAAAAACGATCTGTTAAAGAAATCGTGTGTGAGACTAATCTAAACGTGTTTCACTGTGACAAAAGTGATAGATATCAGAGATAATCAAGTCACGAAGACAACACAAAAAGAATCACTCAGATCCGTCGAGAAAAACTCAAGTTATGATCGAAAGATCAAACAATTGTCAATCTGCCCGACCCGAGAAAAAACAGTTCTAGAACACTGCAAAGAAACTCGTGTAGATAATAGACCACAAATCCAATGACCGTGAAATTTTGACATATGATAGAAAATCAAGTTTTGAAGACAACCCAACAAGAATCACGTCAATTGGATCTGTAAAACTCGAATTATGATAAAAACACCAACGAAAGGTAGTGCTGTCCAGAAACTCGACGAGTAAAACTTGTCTGGAACAAATCTGACGAACAAGGCACAAAAGTTCCTTCAAACTACAAATTTTATTCAATAGAACACAAGAGGAACAGCCCCAAAGTCGTGCACCACGAGCTCTGGCTCCCTTGCTTATATAACCAGCTCGAAAGCTAACTCAACTCAGATCAGAAACCTAATCCTACTCTGTTCACGAATCGTACCTTTCCATAATTTCTTAGGATTCTTTTATACGCAGATAGAAGCAATCTTAAGACTTCCAAACACCTTACGAACGTATCCCACATTCCTAAAAACCTCAAATTAGTGACCCACACGAAATCCTATCATAACCAACTCAAATCTTTCCATATTTGAGTCAAACCCGACTCAGCCGCAGCCTGAGTCCATAACCTAGTCGGTTGGACCTTTCAGACCAACTCTTTACGTCCACATCTCTTCATCACGTCTCGGAACCATGTAGCCACGTCCATGCACTCCTTGCACACGTGTAAACATCTTCCAATGACATCCACAATACCTTCATATGCATTGTTCTTGATTCAATCATGCTGCGCAACCTCCTGATCAGCTCAACCACAATTCCTCCTGAATTTGGTTGTTGGAACCTCATCTCCTCCCTGAGACTAGTCCAATGGATCCCGTCACCAGCCATGTCTTTAACTCAAGCAACACCTTCACATGAATAAACAACCAATCCATACGAGCCCAAGTCCTCGACATGACTCAAGTTAGTTCCGAACACAACACCCTACGTGAGAACCTCACATAAGCATGTTGCAAAACTACAGTAACACGATATCATCCATATCAACCAAAACGCACCAAAAACTTAGCAAATGAATACTAAGCAATCTTTCCAACAATGTAAAGCAAGTACGAAACATTGCAAATGAAAAGCAGAAGCACTACGGTCAAGTTCCGAACCTTGCCAGAGCAACCCGAACCTTGAGCCGGAGCTAACAAAAGCTAGTAGAACCTAGCGCCGGAGCTTACCAAAACTAGTACAACCAAGCTCCCGCCGGAGCTTACAAAACTAGCAGGACCTAGCATCGGAGCTAACCAGAACTAGTCGGAACTAGTAATCCCAAAAGCTGGAGCTAGAAAAATCAACTTCGGAGCTTAGAAAAAACACGGCAGAGCTATCAAAAACATGTCGGAGCTATCAAAGACATGCTGGAGTTAAAGACAAAACTTCACTGGAGCTGACCAAAGCTAGTCGGACCTTAATAAAAAGGTGTTTTTGTGCTATTCAAAACTTTTATCGTTAAAGCAAGTGTATTCACTACAAGCCAATGTATTCAACACACATAGGTCTTACAGTTGTGCACAACTTCTCTAGATGCGACAAAATCTAAGGGATTATGGTTACACTATGAACCATATTCCACTCCTTTGTGACAATGAGAGTGCCATCAAAATTGCCCACAACCCAGTTGAGCACTCCAGAACTAAACACATAGATATAAGACATCACTTTTTGAGAGGTCATGCCATGAAAGGAGACATAGCTATTTCCCATGTCAATACCCAAAAGCAATTGGTCGACATATTCACCAAGCCACTTGATGAAAAACGCTTTTGCAAACTCCAAAATGAACTAAATATCCTTGATGCTCGGAGTGTGGCTTGAAATGTTGCATACCTATATGAATTCTTCAAATATGTTGTTTTGGATTGTGAAAATCATCTCTCTCATTTTTCTCCGAAAAACTATGTCAATTACTAGATCTTGGTGAATTATGATCATTGCTTGATTGTTGTATGCTTACTGATCATATTCATCAAGATTATTTGATGTGTTTTGCCTCTCTTTTCTCTAAATATGTACCTTCAAATATATATGAATGGGCTACAAATTCTTGCTTGGTGACCACGGACTAGTCCGTGGTTGCCCGGACTAGTCCGCCCATGCAGACCAGTCTGTAGAGTGCCGGTTCGGCCGGACTAGTCCGGTAAACAACGGACTAGTCCGTTATAGCCCCTGGAAAAGTTCGGACTTGTCCGGTCATCTCCGGACTTGTCCGATTTTTCGTGTCCATAACCCTAGCCGCCGCTAAACCCTAATCTCCTCACCTCCACTATTGCCTCACGCGTTCTCTCTCTCACTCGAGCTCCCAAGGCGATTTCTTGCTCCCTCCATCAAAAACCTTCGCATTTGGGCGGAAATCAAGCTTGTCCACCTGAGGATTGAAGCTAGCGGACTTGTCCGGCCTTCAACATCCTCATCTCCAAGTTTCAAGCAATTCTTCAGTAATTTTCGCTCAAACGCTAGAAATTCCAAATTTCTTCATTGTTGATAAACTAGCCTAGCATTCCTCACTATATACATGCCTCCTTGATGTATTACATTTATGTTATTCCTATTATGCATTGGGAATCACCATTTGTCTAGTTTCCTAGGTTTTTGAGTTTGAATACCGGACTAGTTCGGTCCATGCACGGACAAGTCCAATGTCCCGGACTAGTCCGTGCCTGGACACCGGACAAGTCCAACTTTTATGAACTCAAAACCTAACTTTTCAATTCCTCAATGCAAGTCCTTGATATACTTTCACACCTATGCCTTGTACCATTCATTCTAAATCAAGCCACTCATTCTCAGGTCATGTCGAGCTCAAACGATGAAGTTTCCGATTTTGAGGCCAAGATGGACCACGAGGTGGCACCTCGGACCTCGACGGGTCTTGGCAAGAAGCGCCAATAAAGACTGTCCAAGCCAACTCAGTCTCCTCCACAGGCTCAGATGAAAGTGTTGGCTAAGAAGCCAGTGTCCAAGGCAGCTGCATCATCGAGTGGCCCTCGCCAAGCAAAGGGCAAGGGCAAAGGGATTGCTACGGGTCCAGTTGGCCCGTTGAAGCTACATGCTCCGAGGGAAGGGGTTCGGGACCCCACTGAAGAGAAGTTCAATGGAAAGGGCAGCGACTCAGCTGCAAAGCTCAGGAGCATTGATTGCTATAGTCATCCAAAGCAAGCTGCAGATGGAAGATTCTGAAGCAATTTTCATGCTGACTATTACAGGGCTGTATACCTGCAAATGAAGACACCAGTGGTGCGCAGTCAGTGGATTGACTGGGCACATCTTGAGAAGAAAAGATACTTTGCATTCGATGAAGTAATTGCAGCAGCTGAAAGACATGGCTTGAAGGACCTCTTTGCCTTCAAGTACAATTGGAATGATGAAGTGGTGGCTCAGTTCTATGCCACTTGTTACTTTGCAAGCGATGAAGAAGAGAGAGTGACTTGGATGACTCATGGATCCAAATACACTATCACATATGAAGAATTTGCAAGGATGTTGCATCTTGACACCTCAAGCAATGACTATGTGATTATTCACAATGTTGGTGTCATCGAGAAGGAAAAGATGAAGTTTCTATATGAGCCCAACTCAAAGTTCATCCCTCCTTCCACGAATAACATGAAGCCATTCTTTGTGGTGCTAAACAGAGTCTTGAGGAAGATAATAGCTCCTAAGGATGGGGATGCAGGGAGTGTTCAAGGATACCTCCGAACTCTGATGAGGGTCATAAGCAAAAACCGCCCATTTGATGTGGCGGAATACATTTGGAATGACATGGTGAACATATCATGCACTCCTAACAGATCATGTGGCTATGCCCCTTATCTCATGTACATGATTGAGAAAGTCACAGAGATCGAGTTTGTCAAAGATGTGGAGCACACACTTCTGAGGCCTCAGAAGCCTCAACAAGTAAATGTCCAGGCTGCTTCCTCACCGACCTCCAGCACTGAGGCACCGGCGAAAACAAGAGAAGATGCAGGTGCTTCCACTGCTGGTAGGGCAGCCCCTAAAAAAGGATCAGCTAGTGGGATTCTGAAATATCTCACTGCAATCTTCGCCTCCTGCAAGAAGGCCGAAGTAAAGGCCCACAAGCTCAATCAGAAAAGAAAGGAGGACATGAGGTACATCAAGGCAAATGTGAAACAAATTTGCCAGAAGCTGGAGATTGACCCAATTGGGTCTCCAGTGATTTCTGAGGACTCTGACCCGGACTTCACTGAACTGGGGCCCTTGACCCCCTCCGAGCTTGCCTACTTTGGCATTGGGGACTCGAGTGGCTCTGCCCCTCCTCCTCCTCCTCCTCATCAAGATGAAGATGAAGATGATGAAGACGACGATGAGAGGACCGAAAGTGAAGAGTGAAGACCTTAGGACCCTCCTCTCCTTCTTTTTGGTTTCTTGATGCCAAAGGGGGAGAGATTGAGGGGGAGTCTTAGCTTTAGCTGTAGGGTGCGAGGAGAGAGCTCTCTTTATGCTTTTTAACTCTTTTGTGGCTTGTAATGTTTTAACAATGATCTTACATTAATTATGGTTCTGTGATGCAATGATTTGATCCTTTTAGTAGTATTTATGAAAACTGTGATTTTGCTATAAAATGACAAATATGCTTGCTATTGGTTGATTAAAGTCAATTATGTCATTCTTTATGTATCAGTGTACTTAGTTATGCATCCCACCATAAATAATGCACATATGAATTATACTCTCACTGCTTGATGTATTTTGGACTCATATGTGCACACTTTATGAAAATCTCAATTTTTATCATATTATGTGAAATCTCAATTGGTTGTCATCAATCACCAAAAAGGGGGAGATTGAAAGTGCATCTAGGACTCCCTTGTGGGTTTTGGATGATTTATGACAAGCAATTGGGATCCTAACCTCTCTATTGAGATGAGTGCAGGATTTTAATAGGAGAATGAGCAAAATGCCAAAAAGAAGGAAGAATGAGGAGCAAAGTGAAAATGAGCTCAAGCAAAAAGAATAGTAGATCATTATGTATGGAGTGTGTTAAGAAAACACATCCCAAGAGCTCAATTCAAATTAAACACACACATTGCACAAAGTTACACAGGACAAGACTAGTCCGACTTACACCGGACTAGTCCGGTATCCTTTCTGCACGAAATCGGACAAGTCTGATATCCATTGGACTAGTCCGATATCCTTTCTGACTAGAATCAGACAAGTCCCCTCAGTGCGGACAAGTCCTCAAAACACTTCACAAGTCACACAAAATCGGACAAGTCAGATCACAACCGGACTAGTCCGATATTCTTTCTAATCCAAATCGGACAAGTCCGATGTGTGCATGGACTAGTCCGAAATACCCTCTGATCTGAATCGGACAAGTCCCCCAAGTGCGGACTTGTCATCCTATACACTTAGGGTTTCACATATCCAGACAAGTCCGATGGATATCGGACTAGTCCGATGATTTCCAGTAGCAAAATTGGACAAGTCTACTCCTAGCCGGACTAGTCTGATATTTCAGGACACTTAGGGTTTGCTACACATAGCACACCGGACTATTCGGGTGACCACCACGGACTAGTCCGAACTTTCTGAACCCTAACAATTACTTTTAGAAACCCCATATAAATATAGGTGCACGGCCCAACTTTGAACACTCTCGAATCCTAGCTCCGTCACACCTCCCAAGAGCCTCAGAAACCACATCGCTCCACGAAATTAAGTGCAACAACGATCAATCCTTTGAGGATTCACTCTAGATCATTGGAGAGACACGTTCAACACCATTGAGCTCTTGGTTTGATTCTCTAACACACTCCTGCATTTTAATTGTAATCTTTTGAGTGTGTTTTGGTGGTATTTCATATTGTAATCCAAGGGAGCTCTCAACGTGTGAGAAGGCCCCTTTGAATTCAGTTATTCACCCCTTTGTGATTAGTGGAAGAGGATTGGCCTTCATGGCGATCCGACGAGGGTAGGGTTGGAGAAGACTCGGTCCTTTTGTGGACTCCTCAATGTGGATGTAGGTTGCCTTTGTGGGAGCCGAACCAAGGGATAAATCCTTATGTGTTGTGTTTTTGGTGTTCATCATTCTAATTCATCAATATAACCTAGGGTTTCATAATCATTGCTTATCTCACGTTGGATTGTTAAACATAGGATTTAATTGTGATATAATCTAGCTTATAACATTGAAACCTTAATTTGATTCTATATTTCTGCTGCATACATAAAAGAATCAATCTAATCGATCAAGCTCAATCCACTTAGTCCGTGAACACCGGACTAGTCCGCACTTTACCGGACTAGTCCGATATCTCTGGTATTGAACTGGTTGTTAAGTGTTGCAGGATCCGACAATTTGCAAAAAGGCCTATTCACCCCCTCTAGGCCACATTCATGTAGTAACCTCCACGCTTATATTCATAGGGATCCGGTAGAAGTCGAGTAGTGGGAATCTACTCTCGAGATAGGATTTTGTCACACGAATGGATAGGATGAAGAAATGGCTTATGAATATGAAATTGAGATCGAGCAGCGGGTAGGATGCAGCGAGACTGATCTCACGTGCGTAGCCCTGCTTGTGTCGATTGAGGACCGATTCTTGTGCGGCCCCGCTGGACAACCTTGATATGTACCGGTGACATACTGGAGAAATGGGCTCCGGCAAACTGATGTAGCTTGATACTGGTTTGTCGAGGCATACCTTTCCGTTTTATAGGCGTAGGGTGAGGGCAGCGAGGTGTAAATCAGCTGGTGGGCACGTCAGAGTACGCCCCACGCAGTGACCTCCTGCTCGTGATGGATCGACCGGTTCGACATTCGAGTGTTTGGTGAAAGGTGGCCATATACGAATAGTAATGAAGTGCTATGTAGGTACTGCTGTAAGTACTCGTTGGCGCTTCCAAAAGTGCGTATGTTTCATGTTGACCGGGTGTGTCCTGATTGCAATCACCGTCCCTCGCGGTAATAGAGTACTACTTGTTCACTTTGTCGTGACGTAGTAAATACTGAAGAAGTCAAGAGAATATGATGTATTCAATTATAATTGTGTTGCAACCTTGTATGGCTTAGAGATAGCACAATTAAAAGATTACAGTTTCCCCATACTTTACCAGTAATAGCATTATGTGCTTTGGGCAGGTCATATCATCGGCAAAGCGTTTCTTGTTTGATTGTGGAGTCTATGATGTGACGTGCCTTAAGAATGTCATGTGCTACTTAAAACATGACCATAAGGATCCACTTGTAGGCGTGTCCTTTATGCTATTCCTTACCTATGTTTAGGATTCACCCCTGCATATGTCTAGTGAGACGGGTTAGTCTTGCTGAGCCTTAAGCTCACGTTTGCTGTTAACAAGTTTTTGAAGATTATGCAACTGATGACGGGTTTGATGACAAGGCTGCACCCCCTCCAGGGTTTACAGCCGAGTGGGAACCCTACACGCCACCGTAAGTTGGGTGTTGCTAGTGTGAAGTATCCAGGGCATGGATGACTTTGCTTTTGCATAGCTAGTGCCGAGAGCATAGCTATGATGTATAGTTCTCTTTCCTTTTCGTTTAGTATTGTAAAACTTCCGCTATGTTTATAAATAAAGACTTGGTATTGTATTCCGTTCTCATTCTTTTCTTGTATACTTTTGGGTGTCGCATCGCACAACACCACCCAATGAGATCCTTGGGGGTCGGGATTCTGGTCCCCACACAAACCCTAGAACCTTCGATTTCTTTTGTTTGGGACCAAATAGCTTAGCTGCTCCAGTCTATACATGATTCCTTGGTGTATTTCAACTATCTATAGTCACTTTTGCATTGAGAAACCCCATTGCCTTGTAAGTTAAGGTTTGAACAATTGGATATCGGACTAGTCCATTCTCAGTGTGGACAAGTCCGGTACTTTGGACTAGTCCATACTTGAGCACCGGACAAGTCCGATTTTTGACTGGACAGAACCCTAATTTCCTTCTACTCGACGCATTCCCTTGTCATAAATCCTTATATATATGTTATGTATAACCTCCTCGCCAGGACAATGTCGAATTAAAACATCTTCGATTTTGAGACGAGATGGATCAAGATGTGTTGCTGCGAGTCTCGGAGTCTCGTGCTAACAAAAGGCAAGAGCGCACAGCCGAGCCTTTGCCCACTCCACCTAGGATGCGGCGGAAGGTTGCGGCGAAGAAGCCAGCTTCGAAGGCTCAAGATATGGCTGGTTCTAGCTCAACAGCTCATTGCCAATCCAATGGGAAAGGCAAAGGGATTGCCTCTGGCCCGATTGGCCCTCTCACGATGAGTGCTCCAAAGCAGGGGAATAGAGACCCCTCAGAAGAAAAAATTAATGGCATGGGGAGTAATGTGGCTTGGAAGATAAGGAAAGTTGATTCTTATGGCAGTGCTAAGAAGGCAGTTGATCCAAGGTTTTGGAGCAACTTCCACATGGACTACTACAGTTCCGTGTACCTGTAGATGAAGACTCCAGTAGTCCGCCGTCAATGGATTGACTGGAGCCACTTTGAAAGAAAAAGTTGTGGTGCCTTTGATGATGTGGTACAGGCTGTAGAGAGGCATGGCCTCAAGGACTTGTTTGATTTCAGGTACAACTGGAATGATGAAGTCATAGCAATGTTCTTTGCAACCTGCTTCTTTTCCAGTGATGAAGAAGAGCGAGTGACTTTGATGACTCAAGGATCCAAGTACACTGTGACATATGATGAGTTTGCTAGGCTGCTGCACCTTGGTGACACTGGCAGTAATGAAGTGATTATTCACAACATCGGGATCTTGGAGAAGGACAAGATGGACTTTCTCTATGATACCTGTCTCAAGTACAATCCTCCCTCAAGCAAGAACATGAAGCCCTTCTTCATGGTTCTCAACAGGGTGCTTAGGAAGACAATTACTCCGAAGGATGGAGATGTAGGGAATGTCCAAGGCTACATGAGGACATTATTGAAGGTGATTAGAAAGAGCAGGAAATTTGACATCTTTGACTACATCTGGAACGACATGGTGAACAATTCCTGCACCCCTAACAGTTCCTGTGGCTATGCGCCTTATATCGTGTTCATGGTAGAGAAGGTCATAGGGATTGAGTTTGTGAAATATGTTGAGCACACAGCCTTGAGGCCCAAGAAGCCTCCCCAAGCCACTCTCCCAGCTACTCCATCTCCTGTGTCAAGTGAAGAGGCTCCGAGGAGAGCTCAACGAGATGCAAGGTCTGAATCTAACACTAGGGCCCCTCCTCACAAAGGGTCTCCTAGTGGCATTATGAAGTACCTGGCTGCTTTTTTTGGCTCTTGCCAGAAAGTTGAAGTGAAGATCTACAAGTTGTACAAGGCAAGGAAAGAGGACATGAGGTACATCAAGCAAAATGTCAAAGCCGTATGCCAGAAGCTGGAGATTGAGCCTATTGGATCTCCAATTATCTTTGAGGACTCTCCTTCTGACTTTTTGGAACATCCACCTCTTTCTCCTTCTGAACTTGCCTTTTTGGCATTCGGGGCTCGACGAGTGGTTGTCATCCTCATCCTCCTCAGCCTGATGATGAAGACGACGAGAGGACCCACAACGAGGAATGAGTTGACGGCGACTTCTAGATCCCTCCTCTCCTTCTTTTTGGTGCCTTGATGCCAAGGGGGGGAGATTGAGGAGGAGTCACTAGGCCCTAGCAGTAGGTTGACAGATGAGAGCTCCATTTGTGTTTCTTTTAGGTTGTCAAACTTTGATTATGCTCTCTTATGCTTTTGGACATGTGTTGTGAAATGTGACTGTGTTATGCTTATGATCTATGTCTTATGCTCTAAATTTAATATTCATGCCTAAAAATCTTGATGCTGTTATGATTATGCCATTTACCTCTTTCACATCACGATTATTGCTCACACACACTTAGTTTTGCACCCCACCATAAAGAGTGCACATAAGTCCTACGTCTGCATTGCCTATTTTGTTCCAAGTTCATATGTGCAGACTTTATGAGAATCTGAATTTTTATCATATTTGTGAAATCTTAATTGGTTGTCATCAATAACCAAAAGGGGGAGATTGGAAGTGCATCTAGGAATCCCTTGTGGGTTTTGGTTGATTTATGACAAACAAATGAGATCCTAACAAATTGTTGAGATGAGTGCAGGTTTTAATGAAATTATGAAGAAAGGAAAACAAGAAAGGAGTATGAGGACCAACATGGAAAAGAGCTCAAGAGCTGAATATATTAGATCATTGTGTATAGAGTGTGTTGGAGAAACACACCCCAAGAGCTCAAGCAAAAGAAATCTCACTCACTGCACAATTCACAGGAAAATCGGACTAGTCGGATATCACCACGGACTAGTCCGATATGTCTCTGACTAGAGACGGACAAGTCTTCCCAGTGCAGACTTGTCCACTAGTAGACCTGTTTTCACAGCACCGGACTAGTCCGATAACACCACGAACTATTCTGATATCTTTCTAACTAAAAACGGACAAGTCCGCCCCAGTGCAGACTTGTCCTCGTGACATCACACTTTACACAAAAATGGACAAGTTCGATATCATCACGGACTAGTCCAAAAACTCACTGACTAAAATCGGACAAGTCCTCCAATTGAGGACTTGTCCTCAATTCTTCATATGGTTCACCACACCAGACTAGTCCGATATGAGCCGGACTAGTCCGAACATTTCCAGAGTCCAAATCAGACTAGTCCGCACATTTTCGTACAAATCCGATATCTCAAGACACTTAGGGTTTCCCACACCACTACCAGGATTCCGGTTTATTGCGACGAAAAAAACCGTTGCAATAGGTCGAAATTCATCGCGATAGGTTGTTGTCGCAACGAAATAGAACGTCGCGATAGTTTTTCCGACTCGTGGCGATAACACCCGTGGCAATAGGTTATTGCGACAACTTGACATCCGTGGCAAATAGTATGGTATTGCGACGACTCTACGTTGGTGGCAAATAGTATGGTATTGCAACGGTTTAACGTATTACGACGATTTAACGTATTGCGACGAAAATATCAGTGTTGCAACGATGTCACATTCGTGGCAAAAAGTATGGTACTGCAACGACTCCACGTTCGTTGCAAATAGTATGGTATTGCAACGGTTTAACGTATTGTGACGATTTAACGTATTGCAACGAAAATAACGGTGTTGCAATGATGCCACATTCATGGCAAAAAGTATGGTATTGCAACGACTCCACGTTCGTGGCAAATAGTATGGTATTGCAACAGTTTAACGTATTGCGATGATTTAACGTATTGCAATGAAAATAACGGTGTTGCAACGATGCCACATTCGTGGCA
The DNA here is from genome assembly GCA_036927565.1 of Tuctoria greenei. NCBI lineage: Eukaryota > Viridiplantae > Streptophyta > Magnoliopsida > Poales > Poaceae > Tuctoria > Tuctoria greenei. The sequence goes on along the minus strand of JAYESD010000003.1, from coordinate 149,732,386 downwards.
AAAAGTATGGTATTGCGACGACTCCACGTTCGTGGCAAATAGTATGGTATTGCAACGGTTTAACGTATTGCGACGATTTAACATATTGCAACGAATAGTACTTATTTGCGACGATTATACATCTGTGGCGATAAGTACGGTATCGTGACGATTTCATATTCGTGGCGAATAGTATGGTATCGCGACGTTTTCACATTCGCGGCGAATAGTACGCTGTTGCAACGATTTCACATCTGTAGCGAATAGTACGGTATGGCAATGTTTTTACATTCGTGGCAAATAGTATGGTGTTGCAATGATTTCACATCCGTGGCGAATAGTACGGTATCGCGACGATTTCACACTCGTGGCGGATAATATGGTATCGCGACGTTTTAACATCCGCGGCGAATAGTACGCTATCGCGATGATTTCACACTCGTGGCGAGTAATATCGTATCGCGACGTTTTCACATTCGTGGCGAATACTACGGTGTTGCAACGATTTTACTTCCGTGGCGAATAGTACGGTATAGCGATGATTTCACACTCGTGGCGAATAATATGGTATCGCGACGATTTCACAGCCGTGGCCAATAATACGGTAATGCAACGATTTCACGTTCATGGCGAATAGTACAGTATTGCAACGATTACAAAACCGTGACAATAGTATTGTATTGCAACGATTTCTGATGTGTGGCAATAGGTTCATAATGCAACATATTCAAATCTGGGTGGTGGCAATAGCAGTCTAGTGCAACGCTTTTTTGGTCGTAGCCAAATGTTTGTAGTGCAACGTTTTATAATTTGTGGCAACAGCTTGCTTCTATTGCAACAATTTATTTTCGTCGCAATAATCTGTTAATGCCATGTTTTATAATTAGCGGCACTAGAATCCTAATGCACCAGGTTTGAAAATTAGTGGCAACAGAATCAATTTATTCGCACACGATACGTCTGTCGACTTAACAACAAACGTTCAGCAATTGATGCAACGCTCAAGGACCCTTGCGTCGTTGCGAGATGATGCTATTTACAATTTTTTTCAGGTTGCAACATTGTACCCATTAAAATAGCACCACGGCGAGTTGTAGTATTAGGAATAGTTTCTTGAACATCCAGTTTCGACTTGGTGCGAGCAAAAGCCTTTTGTGGAGTTGCTGCTAGCTGTTGTTGATTTTGCAAGATCTCCATCATTCTGTGCATGTCTGCTAGCTCCTTTTCTTGCCGTGCAGAATTGGCTGCCATCTGATCATGTAAAGCCTGGACTTCCTGGTTGAGCTGTTCATTTGCCTGGACGAAGCCATTCATCTGGGAGGTCATATAATCATTTCTTCCTTCCAACTCTTACACCTGAGAGCTGAGGTCTTCATTTCTATTTTTCAAGGATCAAACTTGCTGGCCGAGCTGGTCAGACATCTGGATACGTAGTCTTTCAGAAACATTAGGTTTAGCCATATAACCACGCCACCGAAACTGTGATCCTCCAGAACCGGTTGCGGATATATAAGTAAGCTGGAAGATGTTGTTTCTTTCCTCATCTGGGATTGGGACTCCCAGCTCAGCTTCCTTGACGTTGATTTGGGCACGTGCCTGGGTCTATATACAAAAAGAAAAGTCACATGTACATTGCAAATATTTATTTAAATAGGGACTGTTTGAAGCGTTTCTCACATGTACAACTTCTGCGTGCTTGTTTGCCCATTGATTGTTCTTCACATGGCTTGCCTCACACAGTTCTATGTCATCGGGTTCTTTTCCGGTCTCTGGGTCTCGCTACATCAAATACAAGTAAAATTTGATTGAATGACTGCAGTTCAAAGTAAAAGCATGATTTAGTTTTCATACCTTCTCGTAACTAAGTTGGGCGTAGGATTTCGAGCCAAGCAAGTGTTTTGTCTTTTGAGTACTTTGATTTCGTGAATTGGTTCTGCTTATTGACTACAATTTTAAGAATTAATTTCACGAATGGGTGTTATCAAATAGTTTTTGTAGGATATGAAGGTATTAGAAAGCTAGCTGACCTTGAATCGCTCGGACCCAAAATAGTCCATAAGCGCCAACCAATCGGAATCTGCTATGTCAACAGGCTTGTTTTGTATACGTTCCTCATCGGTTGAATACTTCTTATAGGTGGCATGCAATGTTGTTTGCCACCCCTTGTAGCGCTCACCAGCAATCTTCAATATTTTTCTTCTGGTATCATCTGTGTCCTCCAAGTCCCAGGCATTCTGTACATTGTATATCACACTGTTATAAACGTACAAGATGGAGGTCGCTAGAAAAAAAACTTATGTGGGGTGTCACAACACTAACCAGAATGTCTCTCACTATATCGCTCTTCGAAGTATCGCCAACCTCTGCCCACTTCCTTACACCAGCGAGGGGTGCATTTTTTGTTGTTGTAATAACCACATCATCGACAAAGTGCCGCTGATTAGGACCAACCGCAGCACCCAACCTATCGGACCACTGAATTCGTAGCTTCCGATTCTGATCATTCGTTCTATTTGCAGATGCTAGATAGCGCAATTCAGCAACCTTAAGTCCTTTAGCAACCCCTCTTCCAAACTTCTTTCCTTCTGTTAGTGTCATTTAAATGGTAAACGTTTAAAGCAAATTAGAAACTGACCAGGCCTAGTATCATGTAGAAATAGTGTGAAAGAAGAAGAAGTCCGATGTTTTACCATCTTCAGGACGAGTGCGGCAAATACGAGCGTGGGAACACCGCGTCGCAACAGCATTTTGCTCCATATTGGGCGATGCATCGAATTGTTGACTTCTTTGTTGTTGTCCATACCTACAAATTGGCATCAGGCAGTAGTCAATGGCGCTACAGCACCCGTAGTACTGCAGGGGATTTTCAGTCTAGCTGCAAAGTAGGCAAGACAATAGCTGGCGACGCTAGAGAAAGAGAGGGTTTGCCGGGTGCTCATCCTCTGCAGTACTGCCGGTTCAATTTGACCGACATCAGCAGGAGCACGTCTCGAGGCGAATTGGTGGCAGGGCGATTCATGGACGTCAGCGGTATTAGCAGGTAGAGGATGCAAGATAGATGAGGAGGGCAGCTTGCGACGTTTAACAAAGCTAGGGTTCAGTCTGGCAGTGCAGTGACCACATTTAAGTCAGAGGATCGACGTCCAGATCACACCGGTGATCTCACGTGACTTACGTTTTTATTGCAGGCGATGCAGTAAAGATCCAACGGTGTGATTCTGTTGGATCTTTACTGCATCGCGTGCAATAAAAACGTATAAGTCAGGTGATCTGCGTCCATTGGTATCACCCCGGAGCAAGTCTCGAGGCTAGAAAGACAGTGTGGCGGATCTAGGAATTAAATTTAGGTGGATTGCATATTGATATTTTGCTCTGCATGTTAGCATCTCACCCTAAAGTGCTACTAGAACGGATACATGAATATAATCTTGCGTTAATTACCAAACATCAGCAATGCATTTGTCAGTGTAAAAAACGGAATTGAGATCATATAAGCAGCAATGAACCCTCATGTACATGCATCTCTAAACTATATGATACTAACATTTCTTAGTGGACAGGGGTTAATGGTATTGGACTATTTTTTCCAAGGTATGCCATGTCATATGGGGCATAGCATGTAGGTACGCCGTAATGGCCAGGGGTTTGCGGGCGGCGGGGTCATCATGGAACGCGAACAATGGAACGTGGAGATGGAGGGAGACGCGTCGAGGAGGACAGTGAAGTGACCACCAGCAGGGCGTGGGCGCCGCCCAGTGCCGGAGTGACCGGCGGTGACATGGGTTTGCGGGCAGCGGGGTCATCATGACACGCGAAGGATGGGATGTGGCGATGGTCGAGGGAGACGCGTTTCTGAGCACACTGAAGTGAGCAGCAGCAGGGCATGGTCGCCGGTGCCGGAGTGGCGGTGGCAAGAGAGCCCAGCGCACGCGTGTAGGCATCAATAAATCTCGCCATCACATATACTCACCAGCAGGGCGTGGGCGCCGGCCAGTGCTGGAGTGATCGGCGGCGACAGGGGTTTGCGGGTGGCGGGGTCATCATGACACACGAAGGATGGGACGTGGCGATGGTGGATGGAGACGCGTCGAGGAGGACACTGAAGTGAGCAGCAGCAGGGTGTGGTCGCCGGTGCCAGAGTGGCCGACGGCGAGAGAGCCCATCGTGTGTGTGTAGGCATCAATAAATCACGCCATCACATATACTGATTAACTGTTAACTGGGACTAGGAAAATACAATCGCAATGCTAAAATATTTAGTAGAGCCCGGTACATATTTATACTCGTAGTACCAGCATGGGATGACAAATCTCGGGGTTCCTGAGCATCAGGTGCTGCAATATTCTCTGCATACGATGCAAAGGAATTAACGTGTTATAAATATGTGTATTTTGATAGTAAACACATTTATAGTTATACCAGGTGCTTGTTGCCCATCACGATTACTTGTAGACGACATGACGGTTTGGTGTCTTGTTCCTAAAGTAAAGAGTATATATAGTAAGTAACAGTGATAACGTCAGATTACAAGAGGATGTGTATTTTAGATCGGGTGGTGTGGTTGCTATGAACTGAAAATGTTTGTTTTGAACAGAGGAAATAGAAATGAAGGAGTAGGAAAAAAACGTACAATCTGAGAAAGAAAAACAAGAAAAACGTGTATAAACCATGGGAACTGAAAATCTTAGGAATACAAGTTTGGAACACAGGAATGAGAGTACAACATTGGGAGTGGTTGATAAGATAACCCTGGCGTCATTTACTTCTAAATCAAGAAATTACATAGTACATGCGGTTTTTAATAGTTATCTTTCCTGACATGGAAATGTACTAGAAATACACTACCATAAACTGTCGGAGCGACATTTATTTCGGGGCAGAGGTGTAGTGTATTTTATATATGGAAAAAAGTAGAATGCAATCAGACGCTAGGGTAAAATAAAAAGATGAATCGACTGTAGGATGCAGATCTAACGATTGAGGATAGTTGATTGCACGACTGCACCATTAATCAGATTTTATACTTAGACATTCATGAAACATAAGAGCATATAAGGAGTTGGGACGACAACTAGGAATGAACTGTCTGCAGCTGTTGGGATGACAACTAAAGCGATAAGGAGCGAGTAGCTCTATAAAAAGACGGCATGGATCGTGTAGAACTTACGTAGCACAAAACTGGAGTCCAGGATGTCGCAGGGCGGGGTCGGCGACGAAGAGGTTCGGTAGAGCCCATCAAACTTGGTCGCTCGACATTGTACCCACAGTCACCACCACCACTCACACGAGAATTTCTTAGGAATGCAAGTTTGGAACACAACACTAAGAGGAGAACATGTGTGCCGGGAATGGAAGCCACTGCGGGATTAGAGGGAGACGCACATTTATATTCGTCATGGCTAGCTACAAATGGACGGGACTGGAATTTTGGGCGCACGGAGTGAAGTTTCAATTGTGAAAATCTCAATTGTGCACGCCAAGAAGAACAAAAATTTTTCGAGGGACTGCTACCTGCCGTTCATCTTTGTTTTCTTGGAGATGTAAAAGCAGTCATATGGTAGTGGGACATTCCAAAAAAATACGAACAAAAATATGAATCGCCAAATGTATCATTGTGCTAATGCAAACGACATGCAAATACAGAACACCCAAGTCCACGAAAGGAGGACAACAAATCCATGGTCTAGTAAAAGGTAAACAATCAGCATTTTATATATAACATTCGTCGCAATGAAATGATAACATATACAGAGTATATACTACTACTACAAAAAACACATTTTCCCCTGTGATGTCTAATGTTCAGGTCGTCGATCCAAAGCCGCCTGTGATACGAGTATCATAGGTACATACGATATATATATCAACAATGTCATCGGATATTAGTTACAACGGATAAAGTACTTTTCATGCACCTGTTGCATCAGGCGATGGACTAGTTAGCAATTTAGATGACGTAATTTCCTAATCAAGTTAATTATGCATCATGTCTGTTGTTAGTTCTATTACTTGTAAGATAATGTTTACCGGCATTCATTCAGCCACAAGAAATATAGACGATCCCAAGTTACAAACATATAGGAGATGTTTTCGATAAAAAAAGTTTTTTGATACTGCATATATAGAACACATTGTTCATGCACATAAAGACATATTTCATTAACAAACAAGTAATAGGAAAACACGTAGTAGACAGCAAGAACAAGATAAACTACACCTAATACTACTCTACTCAGAGATCACGAAATAGATAAACTACTCCTAATACTACTCTACTGGGAGAAAACCACGTCCTCCTCCTCCTTCGCCGCTGCCGCCTCCTCTGCCTCCGCCGCCGGTGCCGCCTCCTCCTCCTCCTCCTCCTCCTCCGCCGCTGTCGCCGCTGCTGCCGCCGCTGCCGCCTCCTCCTGCTCCTCCTCCGCCACTGCTGCCGCCTCCATAGCCGCGTCCACCTCCGCCCCAAGAGACGCCTCCTGCTCTGCCTCCTCCGCTGCCGCCGCTGCCCAAGCCGCCTCATACTCCTCAACCTCCGTCACAGTCTGAAGCTTCCCGGCGACGCGGTGCTTAATCTTCAGGAGGCCCTCTACCCCAGCAACCTCCGCGATCATCTCGTGGAGGGCGTCGAGATGACCAGCCACAGTCATCAACCCGTAGCACTAGTGGCCCGCTGTGTCCATGCTCGTGTGGAGGGGAAGGGTCCCAAGACCCAGACGGCGACACGAGCGATCTGTGTCAGAAAAGACCTTCTGCGTCACTGTGTTGAGCGCTAGTGCGCTATGAGCGGCGGCGGACTTGGCATTGGTGGCCACCTTAAGGCGCCGATCGAGTTCGTCGATGCGGTCGGTGAGGAGTCTGAGAGTCTGCTCAACCCAACTGGGATGAGGAAGTGTAGGCGCCGCGGGCGGAGATGCGGGCGCTGCCATCAGTCCCACCGGATTGCCGGCGGCGATGGAAAGGAAGAAGGAGGTTTGGAGGACATCGATGGCCTAGAGCGCTTCGGCGCGGGGCTACCCATTTGTGTGGCGACGGAGGTGCAGAGAAAGAGCGAGAGGTGGTCGACGGTGGCGGGGGGAGAAGTTTAGAGGCCAGGATCTAAGGAGTGGTGCGGCGGAGAAGCAAGAGGACGGTGAGCCTTTATAGCGGGTCGTCGTCTAAGCGGGCGTGTCGAGATGATCGGACGCTAGAGGAAAACGCGATTAATTATGAACTGGTCGGTGGCCCCGGTTTCCTCGAAACCGCGGTTTGCATCCTCTCGGTCCCAACGGCTCGACGCGTCCCATTAGGAGTAAATTTACACGCGGGGAAAAACAATTTTTTCGTTATATAAAAAAAATCCATCCGTACATGCCTAAGCCAACTTCATGACCACGCGTCCGTGCCAGGGGACGCCTTGCAGCGAACATGGGCCTAGTCCTGCACGCATTACCGAGGTCTGAGGTGTATATATATATATATATATATATATATATATATATATATATATATATATATATATATATATATATATGCATTCATGTTAGTGTTTTTAAACATGACCGAGGTGTTTTAATTCTAGCTATGTCTAACATGCACGGACCGCAAACATGATCAACCAATTACACTACGTAAGAAACCCAAATAGGAGACAACGATGGGCGACATATCAGATGTCCATCGATCACAAAGTGATGCGAGACGCGCTTAAAGTCATTGTTTGTCTCCTTTAGCTTTGCAATTACAAATCGAGATGAGCTTCAAACCCTAAGATCTTCTGTTTTGTCCAATTTGCTCGGTTCACTTGTGACAGATTAACACATCACTAAACTTGGAGCACATTCACTATATTGAAATCTAGAAATTCTAACACACCAGTATTCATCGACACAAATGAACACATATATATTACAAAACATACGAAATATGTAAAAGAACAGAATTGAAGCTAAACATGTACAAGAACTCCTAAAACTACAAAAGAAATATGTACAAGAACTCCTAAAACTACTATGCCGGCCCCGCCTCCTCCGCCCTCTCCCCCAACTTCTCAAACCACGACAAGCGGTCCTCCTCATCCTCGTCGTCGTCGTTGTCGTGGTGGTGGTGGTCGTCGTCGTCATCATCGTCGTCGTCGTTGACAGCATCTAAGCCCCCATGAGGTATGGTTTTGGTGATTAATGACAACCGTTGGATTTTACTAATGAATTTGTGGATGCAAGGTCTCCCATATCACTCATTACAATGAAATATATATGAATATGAATATAATATACTGATCACTGGATACAATTGGAGACCCCTAAACAATCATTTTATGAGATCAATCAATGTTATGAAGATTAGAAGTAAAAGCTCATATGTCAAAATTATTCAACCATAATTGACAACACCCAACAATGCTTAATAATCATCAGAAGAATATTTCCATCCAATGTCTAAGAGGTCAATTGAGTAAATTACAAAAGAATCACTCGAAGTAAACAAAATCAACTCTGCCGGATCCACCGATGTTTCCAGAAAACAACACATCAGTCGAGTTGGTTCAGCAGAAGAAGAAGACCTCAGAACTAAGTACTCACCGGATCATCCGATGATCAAGGGCATGTTACATCGGTCCATCAGTACAGTAAGCAATATCCCTGGACCAAGTGTAACACCGGATCATCCGATGTACAACTATAAACACATCGGTCAATCACTCCAGTAAGCATCAAGTCTGAACCAAATCTGGAGGAAGTGCCACCGGATCATCCGATGAGAAGACAAGTGTAACATCGGTCTAACAACGGTCATATCTGACACAGTGACATCAGCTAATTTGGATTCGATCGATGACAACTGAAGGGGGGACATCGGATCATCCAGTGTGCACAGAACAGTGATGTCAACCTACTTTTCTAACGGCTATTTCATGGAGGCTGGCTATTTATACCCCTTCAACCAGTCTATTCAACAAGTCTTGACTACCAGACCTACTCTACACATTCTCAAGCATTCAAGACATTGAGCTACCACTTCTACATCATCTACACCACTTACACACCAAGAGATAGGCTAGAACTAGCTAGAGATAGTGCTTGTGTGCTTCCATTCTTGGTGATTGGAATCTCTAGTATAGTGAGAGCTGTAAGGGAGTGTCCCTTGGTGATTGTAATTGAGAGATACTTCCGGAGCTTTCCAAGATGGTTGTGGAAGCCTGGAGGATCCAAGTTGTACAAGGCTTGAGCTCCACCTTGCCGAGGTTGGCAAACGGAGAAGAATAGTGAAGATCCCTAGTCTCTGAGACTGGGGTGTGGCTATACCCTTCGGTGGGTGCCACAACGTGGATGTAGGAAGATCTTGACGATCTTGCCGAACCACGGGATAAATCTTCGTGTCTCCTCGGGAGTTTGCGTTCTCTTACTCTCACTTTACACTTATGCATTTCATATACCGCAAAGTTACTAGTCGCTTGAATGCATAGGTTGTCTGTGTAGGGAATTGGGCTTTTATTAATTAAGTGGTATTGCTTTAATTTTTGAAAAGAAGCCCAATTCACCCTCCCTCTTGGGCATTCGATCCTTACAATTGGTATCAGAGCAAGGTTGCTCATTGGATCATTGTAGCTTCACCGCTAGAGAGCTAAAATGGCCAAGATTGGGGGTTCGATTCCTATCTTCGAGGGCAAGAACTTTGCCTATTGGAAAGCATGCATGCACGCTTATCTAGAGGCTATTGCTCCCAAAGTATGGGAAGCGACCCACGCAGGGTTTGGTGAGCACAATTATGTTGGTGATCAAATCAAGTGGGATGCTAAAGCTAGGAATGCAATTTATGAGTGCATTAGTCAAGATGTGTTTGCTAGGATTGCTAGCAAAGAAAAGGCTTGTGAAATTTGGGCTTGCTTGATAGAAATTCATGAGGGTTCTTCTCGTGTCAAAGAACTAGAATCTCATATGCTTAAATCCAAATATGATGAGTTTAAAATGCTACCTCATGAAAATGTCAATGAAATGTTCTCATGTTTGAATGTGCTTATTGAAGAAATTAATGCTATTGACATTGCTTCTCTTGGCAAAGGACTCATCAACCGCAAGATTCTTATGCTTCTTCCCAAGCCAAAGTACAACATCATCAACTCCATGCTTCAAAAAGAATCTCTTGACCACATTGAAGTTTTGGAACTTATTGGAGAGATTCACGCTCATGAGATGAGTGTACTTGGGATGATGGAGCAATCATCTTCAAAGACAATTGCTCTAAAGGCCTCCACCAAGAAAACAAGTCTCAAGAAAAAGAAGGTGGTTGAGCCTAGCTCAAGTGAAGAAGAGCAAGCATCAAGTGAAGATGACGATGATGAGCTTGCATTGATGATGAGAAAGTTCTCTCGCTTGAACTCCAAGATTGCCAAGAAGGGATACACCTTTGATCCCAAGAAGAAAGCGTTCCTACCAAGGAGAGATGACCACAAGACTTGCTATAATTGTGGTGATCAAGGCCACATCTCCTATGATTGTCCAAAACTGGACAACAGAAGAGAGAACCACAAGAGCAAGCACCGCAAGCTTGAAGATAGTGAAGATGATGAAGAAGAGGTTAAACCCAAACCAATATCCTTTGGGAAGAAGAAACATGACAAGGGCAAGAAGGCAAAACTCTTCCCAAAGAAGACAAATGGTCCATAAAAGGTGTTCATGTGTGAGGCGAATGAATGGATCACCGACAAAGAATCAAGTGATGAGGACAGTGAAGCGGAAGAAGAAAGTTTGGTCGGCCTTGCCATTGCCAACAATGATGACTCATCTCCTCATCCACCACTCATGTGCCTCATGGCTAAAGGTAACACCAAGGTATGTGATGACTCTAGCGATGATGAGCTTTCCCCCGAGGATTTAACTTCACTAATAAATGAATATCACACTATCATTAAGAGGGAAAAGAGTAAGGTTAAGCTCTTGAAGAAACTCGTGCTAAGCTTGAGAGCGCTAACCTCGATTTGCTCGACAAGTATGAAAGCATACTTAAAGAGCATGACACGCTCAAATCCCATGTCAAGCAAGTTGAGGAGGAAAAGGCTCAAATTAAGCTAGATCATCATGAGCTTGACTTATCCCACCAAGCACTCTTGGGAAAGCACAATGAGTTAATCCAAGAGCATCAAATCCTTAACCTTGCTTATGAAGCGCTTGATCAAGAAGTGAAAAATGTAAAGAAACAAACTCTTAATGATAAGGTATCCATTACTTCTCATGCCACTAATGTCTTGCACAAGTCTTTGCCTTTGAAAGAGAACACTAGGGAGAAGGACTTGTTGGAAGAAATTGAGAGACTCCGCACTAGTGTGGCAAGACTATCAAAAGGAGAAGTCAAGCACAAGGAAATCCTCTTCCAACAAGCAAAGGCCTTCAACAAGAGAGGACTTGGATCCTTCCCGGTGCCTAACAAAGGAAAGGTGCCCTCACCGGAGCTTAGAACAAGCTTCATCAAGGAAGTTGGTTCCTATTGCCAACATTGTGAGATCACCAGTCACCGTACAAGGGAGTGTCCTCTTCCCAACCAACCTTCTCCAAAATTGCCTACTAACTACGAGTCTACTTTCAATGATCATTATTATCTCTTGAGTAAAGTAGATGGCAAAGTGAAGGCAAGGTTCATTGGCAAAGACATAAAGGGCATGAAGGGGAAGCTACCCAAGCAACTTTGGGTCCCAAAAACACTTGTATCACACATACAAGGACCTAAGTTGGCTTGGGTGCCTAAAGTTAAAAATTGAATTCATGTGTGTAGGTGAACTACAAAGCCGGTGGAAAGCATTGGGTACTCGATAGCGGGTGCACTCAACATATGACCGGCAATGATGGTATGTTCACCACCATAGAAAATCCCGGCAATCATGAACAAGTCACCTTTGGTGATAACTCTAAGGGCAAGGTAATAGGGTTAGGTAAGATTGCTATTTCAAATGACTTATCTATTTCTAATGCATTGTACGTTAAGTCACTTAGTTTTAATTTACTTTCTATTGCACAATTATGTGATCTTGGACTAACGTGCATCTTTAGAAAAAATGATGTTGTTGTGAGTAGTGAAACAAGCCAAGAACTAATCTTCAAAGGATTTCAGCATGGACATCTCTACCTAGTAGACTTCTCCAACAAGGATGCTAGCTTGACCACTTGTCTTTTCACTAAGACAAGTTTGGGTTGGCTATGGCATCGACGCATAGCGCACATAGGGATGAGCAAGCTCAAGAAGTCATTCAAGCTTGGGATGGTGACCGGCGTGAAGGATGTCACATTTGAGAAGAACAAGCTTTGTAGCGCTTGTCAAGCCGGGAAGCAAGTTGCTTCACACCACCCAATGAAGAAAATGGTGTCAACCTCCAAACCACTTGAGCAACTTCACATGGACCTCTTCGGACCGTCCACATATCAAAGTCTTGGCGGTAACCTCTATTGTCTTGTTATAGTTGATGACTACTCTCGCTATGCCTGGACTTTGTTTCTAGGTGACAAGAGTGAAACTCCGGAAGTGTTCAAGACCTTCGCCAACCATGCTCAAAGGGAATTTCAACTTCCCATCATCAAGGTCCGGAGTGACAACGACACCAAATTCAAGAACTACAACATTGGGGAGTGGTGTGACCGTGAAGGCATGAAGCATGAGTTTTCGGCTACATACACTCCTCAACAAAATGGTTTTGTTGAAAGGAAGAACAAGACTCTCATCACTCTTGCGCGAGCAATGCTTGATGACTATGGCACGTCCGAGAAGTTTTGGGCCGAAGCAATCAACACGGCATGCCATGCCGCAAATCGGGTCTACCTACATCGACTACTTCAAAAGACCCCGTACGAACTTCTCATTGGGAGAAAGCCCAACATCTCCTATTTTGAGTCTTTGGGTGCAAGTGCTACATCTACCGCAAGAAAAGGCTCGGTAAGTTTGAAAGAAGATGTGATGTTGGTATATTTCTTGGTTATGCATCAAACTCAAAAGAATATCGAGTATTCAACCAAACCTTTGGTTTAGTTGAGGAAAGTTGTGATGTTGAGTTTGATAAAACTAATGGCTCCCAAGAGGAGAGTTTTGGTCATGATGAAATCGATGATGAGCCTTTACGAGAAGCTATGAAGAACATGACCATTGGAGACATCAAGCCTAAAGTTGAGGAGAGCCATGATCAAGGGGGAGCTTCAAGTTCCAACATCAACACATCTATGGCGCCTCAAGTTGTCGAAGAAGAGAAGGATGATTCATTGCCGACTCAAGATTCACAAGCCACACAACATCAAGAAGAAGAAGAAGAAGAAGAAGTCCATGATCAAGTCCAACCACAAGAAGAGCAACACGCATCACCATCGCCAAGTGCTTCACAACCACTTATGAGGCATGGACGCATCTCCAAGGTGCATCCGATAGACCAAATTATCGGAAGTCCGTCAAGGGGAGTAAGTACACGTTCTCGCCATTTCGCTTCGTTTTGTGAGCACTACTCGTTTGTTTCATGTGTAGAACCCACTCACATTGAGGAAGCACTCCAGGATCCAAATTGGGTGATGGCCATGCAAGAAGAACTTAACAACTTCATCCGCAATGAAGTTTGGGTGTTGGAGGAGTGACCCAAGGATAAGAATGTCCTCGGAACAAAGTGGGTGTACCGCAATAAACAAGACGAGAACGGCGTGGTGGTCTGCAACAAGGCAAGACTTGTGGCCAAGGGGTTGTCGCAAGTTGAAGGACTAGACTTTGGGGAGACATTTGCTCCGGTTGCCCGGTTAGAAGCCATCCGTATACTCCTTGCTTTTGTATCACATCATAACATAAAGCTTTATCAAATGGATGTGAAAAGTGCCTTTCTTAATGGTTATAACGAGCTAGTCTATGTTGAACAACCTCCCGGGTTTGAAGATCCGAGGAATCCTAATCATGTTTTTAGGTTGCACAAGGCGCTCTACGGGCTCAAGCAAGCACCTAGGGCGTGGTATGAACGACTACGGGATTTCTTGATCATGTGAGGATTCAAGATCGGGAGGGTGGACACTACACTCTTCACCAAAGATGTCAACGGAGAATTATTTATTTATCAAATTTATGTTGATGACATTATTTTTGGTTCAACTAACAAAGCACTTAGCCATGAGTTTGGCAAAATGATGTCTAGGGAATTCGAGATGTCGATGATTGGAGAGCTCAACTTCTTCCTTGGATTCCAAATCAAGCAACTTCAAGAGGGGACCTTTGTCTATCAAGAGAAGTATACCAAGGACCTCTTGAAGAAATTTGAGATGGGAGATTGTAGCTCAAGAAGCACTCCAATGGCAACAAATTGTCATCTCGACGCGGATAAGGACAGTAAACCTATTGATCAATCTAACTACCATTCTATGATTGGTTCATTGCTTTATCTTACCGCATCTAGGCCCGATATCATGTTTAGTGCATGCTTGTGTGCTCGCTTTCAAGCGGCACCTAAAGAGTCGCATCAGAAGGCGGTCTTTAGGATACTTTGGTATCTTAAGCATACCCCTAGTTTGGGCTTGTGGTACCCTAAAGGTGCAAAATTCCATCTCTTGGGTTACTCGGATTTGGACTTTGCCAGATGCCGTGTGGATCGCAAGAGTAGCTCCGGTGGGTGCCACTTGCTTTGGCGTTCCCTAGTATCTTGGTCTAGCAAGAAGCAAAATTTCGTCGCTTTGTCCACGGCGGAAGCAGAATATACTGCGACCGGTGCATGTTGTGCCCAAATTCTTTATATGAAGCAAACCCTTTTGGACTTTGGTATTAAACTTGGTTGTGTGCCTCTCCTTTGTGACAATGAAAGTGTGGTTAAGATAGATAAAAACCCCGTTCAACACTCCCGCACTAAGCACATTGATATTCACCATCACTTCTTGAGGGACCATGAAGCTAAGGGAGACATCTCTTTGTGAGGTGTTAGGTCCGAAGAATAATTGGCGGATATCTTCACTAAACCACTTGATGAGAAAACTTTTTCTAGGCTGAGGAGTGAATTAAATGTGCTAGACGCATCGAACGTCATGCAAGTTGCCATAATCATGTAAGAATGCATCTCATATAGGTCTTGTCTAACTTTCAAAGGATAGGGGTGAGCAAGGGTTAGCCTGGGATGGAGGTTCTTTTGGGTTTCCCCAAGGCTTGGAGAGTGGCTCTCCCTGAAGAAGCCTTTAAAAGGTTCAAACTTGGCAAGATAGATTTACTTTATGTCTTGCATGATGCCTGCCATATAGACTTGCACTCATATTTAAATTTCTTGCATTATAAATTGTTTGGCATTGCATACGGTAGATTGTCATAAAGGGGAACCCACCTCATGAGAAAGAGACTTGTTTGAAATGCAATATCTCAACTCATATGATGTGGAAAGAACAAAATGTTAGGTGCGTTAATGCCTAAAGGAACATGCTTTAAAGAGATAGAAGTCTTCATCCTCTAGCTCACAAAGCATGGACCCTACATTTTATTTGGATAATTTCCTCCCTATTTTCTTTAGTGTTCTATTTGCTTTAAGGCTTAGCCAAGTTATTGGCAATTAGTATTTTTGAGGGGTAAGGGGTTGCCCAAAAGGTCCTAAGACATGTGTTTCTTCGTGATTGTTTGTTTGAGTCAAAGGACATATATGGGATGTTGTTGTTTTGTAGTCATCGGATTATCCGATGCTTAGGCCAGTCCATCATTGGATCAATTTGTGTTCAAATGCCAAGAGTCAGTTCTGTCAGTAAGACAAATCAACCGACGAGTTCATTCTGAGAAACATCAGTCCATCCGATGTTCACATTTCTGGAACTGTGCTAAATTCCACCGATGCAAATCCTTTCAGCGTCGGACCATCCGGTGTCAACGGTACCTTTTGGAATACCCTTACTGTGCCATTCGACCGATGCTCCTATCATTTGACGTCGGTTCATCCGGTGTTAAATTTTAAGCTAGGGTTTTGGCCCCACCTTTTAAGCGCGCCTCTTCTCCTTCTTTTCTCTCTCCCCGACCCCAACACTGTAGCTCTGCGCCTCCCCTACCTCACGCCGCCGCTCGCTCGCCCTGCCGCCACCGCCGCCCTCCAGCCGCTGTGGAGGGCAGCGGTGGCACCCCCTGGCCGTCGCATCTATCCAACTGCCCTAAGCGCTGCCGCCACCGCTCTCAAAGCAGCGCCGCCACATCTCTGCCGCCGTCCACACCACACCACCGCCGCATCTCTGCTGTCGTGGTGCTTCCCCTCTACGGCCGCTGTCGTTTCGCCGCTAGGTTTCCCGGCTGCGACAACCTTTGTGTCGCCATTCCGTGCGACTGACATCATCGTTCCACGACCTCATCCTCGCCGTCGTCACTTGTCTCATCGCAATGGATCGTGACAAGAAGGGAAAGGGCAAGGCCATTACGGAGCTGGCCGCAAAGAAGCAAAAGCTGTCGAAGGAAGAGAAGAAGGCACTGATGGTCGCTTGCACTGCCAAGGAGCGAGAGCGTGGCCGAGGAGGGTCGTTGAGGATCCGCGAGGCCCGTTAGAGGCAGCCTCCCGTGCTAGATGAATCCGAAGAAGAAGAAGAGCCCGAAGTGACGCTTGTTCGCCGGCGCTCAGCCAGGACCCGTGGGGGTCATCCAGCGGCAGTCACACGACCGAGACCGTCAGCTGCTGATCTTTGAGAGGAAAGGGCGGCCCAGAGAGCCGTCTATCAGATGGACACCAACGTCCGTGTTGGTGAAGGTGTCCGACTGACAGACTATAGGAAATTGAAGGCCAAGCAGCTCAGAAAACTCAGATGGAGCATCTTGCTTGAGGAGTGGTTCCCGCAGCCCAGAGAGGCACTTGTGGATAGCCGCTTTTGGACCTTGACACAGGCGTCGCTGTACGAGACATACAGACGTTGGGGCCATAAGCTCTTCCAACACAACTTTCTGGATTGGGATCAGCTTGCACTGGCAGCCGAGACTGAGATACGCCCTTACTTTGAGAGGTATAGAGGGCTGGTGGAGCTAATGTCCTACGAGAGAAGTGCCTATGTGGAGGGCTGGGTCCCTGTTTTCTATGGCACACTCTACGTCTTTGAGGGCCGCAGATCCATAGATTTCATGTTCATGGGCCAGCATCATCACTTGACCAGGAAGACCTTGGGACAACTGCTAGGAGTGGATCTCCATGACACTTGCCTGCACGAGAGGGTGTATGGACAGGCTGACCCACCGAGGAGGCCGCTCACTGGAGGAGTGGCACCACTGCTGGAGGAGATACGCTCACTGTTTGCTCAGCCATTCTCTCCAGACCAGCCGAGGGTACCGGCACTGCTCACTCCAGCTGCGCGCACTGTGCACCTTGCCTTGCGCCGCACACTACTGCCAAGGTCCGGATACCTTGAGGGGTTCAGTAGCTTGCAGCAGACTCTCCTGTTCTATATCATGAACAGGATGGAGTTCGACATTGTGGACATCCTCATATGTGAGATGGAGGACGTGATCACTGATGGAGTTGGGATGATGAGACAGCTCGTATTTGGTCACCGGATCAGCTACTTGCTCTACATGGTTGCTCCTGAGGGACCGTCGTGCGTGACAGTCTCACCGACGAGAATGTCACACGGTTCAGCCACTACCGTGCTCCAGCTCCTTGAGACCGCCGCCTTGGCCGTCCAGTTGAGCTTCTGGTCCATGCTCGTCTATCCGAGGAAGACTAGTCAGACCTGGAGAAGGAAGACGAGAGACTAGCACAGGCAGAGGCTCAGGGTGAGGACCTTCATCATGATTGGTCCGAGAGTGACACGGATGACAACGTTGAGGAGTACTTCCCACCTCCTCCCTCACCCAGGCAGCACGACGCGGAGGCTGGAGGCTCGACTGTGCCACCTCCTACTCCACCTCCGGTGTCAGAGGCACAGGTCTTTCAGCCATCTGAGCTTACCTCCCTACTTCAGCAGATGGTTGAGCAGCAGCGCCTGGACCGGCTTGCAGCTGAGCAGGCCCGAGCTGAGCAGGCTGCGCGTCTCTTAGAGCTTCAGCAGTAGTAGCAGGAGATGCAGCGTCAGATCGCCTGTGAGAGGCGAGAGGACACTGACAGGTTGACTGGGCTGATTGATCATTTGCACCAGCGCTCTCTTGACCAGCAGCAGCAGACGCAGCAGGCGATGATGGGCATCCTGGGGTTGATCACCAATCTCTACACGTAGACCGGGATT
The DNA here is from genome assembly GCA_036927565.1 of Tuctoria greenei. NCBI lineage: Eukaryota > Viridiplantae > Streptophyta > Magnoliopsida > Poales > Poaceae > Tuctoria > Tuctoria greenei. The sequence continues at coordinate 149,714,270 of JAYESD010000003.1, read as the reverse complement.
GCCCTGCCATTGCAGCTTCCAGGCCTTGCTCCAGGCCCACGTGTCCTGGCACCAGCTTCAGCGCCAGTGCCGACTACGCCGATCCTGTTGATCAGCATGTCCCCACTGCTTGCTCCAGGTGCTCCTATCCACTCTCCCCTGCCGGCTATGACGCTTTTCCAGCAGATGCCAGCATCCGTTGTCAGTGCCCCTCTTCCTACAGTCCAGTCTCAGCAGGCACCGACAGCGGCTCCTACAACTCTCGCCACCTCTACTCCAGCCTCAGCCGCAGCAGCAGGCAGCAGCTCCGACGACAGCACCCCTGACGGTGACCAGTTTGTCATCGCTCCGAGCACTCAGGATTCTTAGGCACTCGGCTTCCTTTTTGGTGTCTTGATGCCAAAGGGGGAGAAGAGTTAGAGAGGTGTTAGGGGGAGGGATAGCTTAGTCCTAGGGGGAGTCCTAGCTACAGGGGGAGTTTATCTTTTTGGGAGTTCTTTTGTAATTTGAAGATTTGCTACTCCTTTGCTATTCATTGAGTATTCTTGTGAATCTTAATTCTCTCATATGTTATTGACCGTTAAGCTTTCAAGTTATTAATATCTTTTGAGTCTTCAAGTTTAATGTGCCATATCTTGTATTCATTGCATATCTTCTTGAGTATCGCATTGTCAAATTCATTACTATTATGCTTCACTTGTTGTGTTGTCATCAATCACCAAAAAGGGGGAGACTGAAAGCGTCTAGGCCCCCATGAGGTATGGTTTCAGTGATTAATGACAACCGTTGGATTTAACTAATGAATTTGTGGATGCAAGGTCTCCCATATCACTCATTACAATGAAATCTATATGAATATGAATATCATCTACTGATCACTGGATACAATTGGAGACCCCTAAACAATCATTTTATGAGATCAATCAATGTTATGAAGATTAGAAGTAAAAGCTCATATGTCAAAATTATTCAACCATAATTGACAGCACTCAATGCTTAATAATCATCAGAAGCATCCAATGTCTAAGAGGTCAATCGAGTAAATTACAAAAGAATCACTCGAAGAAAAGAAAATCAACTCACCGGATCCACCGATGTTTCCAGAAAACAACACATCGGTCGAGTTGGTTCAGCAGAAGAAGAAGACCTCAGAACTAAGTACTCACCGGATCATCCGATGATCAAGGGCATGTTACATCGGTCCATCAGTACAGTAAGCAATATCCCTGGACCAAGTGTAACACCGGATCATCTGATATACAACTATAAACACATCGGTCAATCACTCCAGTAAGCATCAAGTCTGAACTAATTCTGGAGGAAGTGCCACCGGATCATCCGATGAGAAGACAAGTGTAACTTGAGTCTAACAACGGTCATATCTCACACAGTGACATCAGCTAATTTGGATTCGACCGATGACAACTGAAGGGGGGACATCGGATCATCCGGTGTTCGCAGAACAGTGATGTCAGCCTACATTTCTAACGGCTATTTCGTGGAGGCTGGCTATTTATACCCCTTCAACCAGTCTATTCGACAAGTCTTGACTACCAGACCTACTCTACACATTCTCAAGCATTCAAGACATTGAGCTACCACTTCTACATCATCTACACCACTTACACACCAAGAGATAGGCTAGAACTAGCTAGAGATAGTGCTTGTGTGCTTCCATTCTTGGTGATTGGAATCTCTAGTGTAGTGAGAGTTGTAAGGGAGTGTCCCTTGGTTATTGTAATTGAGAGAGACTTCCGGAGCTTGCCAAGACGGTTGTGAAAGCCCGGAGGATCCAAGTTGTACAAGGCTTGAGCTCCACCTTGCCGAGGTTGGCAAACGGAGAAGAATAGTGAAGATCCCTAGTCTCGGTGACTGGGGTGTGGCTATACCCTTCGGTGGGTGCCACAACGTGGATGTAGGATGATCTTGACGATTTGTCGAACCACGGGATAAATCTTCGTGTCTCCTCGGGAGTTTGCGTTCTCTTACTCTCACTTTACACTGATGCATTTCATATACCGCAAAGTTACTAGTCGCTTGAATGCATAGGTTGTCTGCATAGGGAATTGGGCTTTTAGTAATTAAGTGGTATTGCTTTAATTTTTGAAAAGAAGCCCAATTCACCCCCCCTCTTGGGCATTCGATCCTTACAGTCATCATCATCGTCGTCGTCGTCATCATCATCGTCGTCGTCCTCGTCGTCGTCCTCCTCCTCCTCCTCCTCCCCTCCTCCTCCTCCTCCTCCTCCTCCGACGACGACGACGACGACGATGACGACGACGACGACGACGACGATGACGACGACGACGACGATGCAGCAGGAGAGTGGGTCGGCTGCTCCGGCTGAGCCGATTGCTCCGGCTGCACCGGTGGCTCTGGCTGCACCGGCGGTGGAACCCCGCCGCGACGGAAGTTCCTCTCCATCGCCGCCACCAGGGCACTATGGCCCTCGGCGCCGAGCTCCTGGGCCATCGTCCTGGACAAGATGTCCAGGCGATCGGCCACACCTATGAGGGCGTAGAGGTAGCGGCCGATGGTCTCCATTCTCGGAAACCCGGGAAGGGTACCAAGACCCAAGGCGTCCAAGGCCTAAGACATACTGTTGTACGCCTCTCGCGCCATAATGAGGCACTGGTCGTCGTTCACCCTCTCGAGGGAGCTGCAGCATATTCGCTTGTAGGGTGGCTGCCTCGGCGGGCTAGGAGGCAGAAGGTTGGCCATGGTTGTGGTGATTCGTCGGCGCCGGGCTAGGAGGTGGAACGATGGAAGAAGAAGAAGGGAGTGCAAAAGTTCTGTGCTTGTACATAACCGACAACGCGCCTTAGACCATCCGCAGTGGTTCACTGAAAAGCTTATTGGACTTTAAATATAGAGTAAATTACTGGAAGTATAGAGTAAGTGTCTAGAGACAAATGCTGGAAGTATAGAGGATATACTGAAAGTTTAGAGAGATAGAGTATGTTTTAGAGGAAACCGCTATGGATGGTATATATATGGTCTGTGTGGAGTAGACGAGGGAACGGTTCGTTTCCCGTGCATTGAACTCTTTGCAGACCTCGTGCGGCGCAATTAAACCACTGTGGAAGACGATCTTCAGAGATCCTTCCGTCTCTTGTATCCATGTGGAACGTCGTGCACGCGTCCCTGCACCACGGCTTCTTAACTTCTCCACAGACCTCGTGCGGCGCGTTAGTTACTTGGCGCACTGGAAAGTCCAGCGGCGAGATCTCCAGGCCCGGCGAGCCCCACCACGACGGCGCCGCGCACGCGCCCTCGGCGCGAGGAAGAAAGGGTCTGTGATGTTGGTTTTCTTGTTTCGTGATGTTGTTTTTCTTGTTTTGTAGTAGTATTGTTTTATGTTAATGAACTCAATGTCATTATTCCTCTGTGAAGACCTTTTACCGTAGCTGGTTTCTACCATAACAGTAACCGCCTGAGATAATTAGGTTATCACAGATGGTTCTTTACTTGTATCTAGCCGTCTTTGATAATTGTTTTTCACAGACATGCCTAGCCGTTGGTTAATAACCGCCTGTGATAAGGTATAACCTATACAGTACTACTGCTGTTATTTCTAATTTCCAGGTCAATTCAATATAATCACAGAACAAAAATCAATAATATCATCACAGAACAAAAGTCAACAATATTATCATCACAGAAGTCAATTTCACTAAAACAATATACATATGTACAAGTTACAGATACAATTCATCTCAAACTTTACAAGTTTTCACTAAAAACTGTTTCTATTGGCATAGTCGCAAAGTTCTGGCACATCAGCTGCTGCACCATCCTCATCAAACAACTCCCCTCTTTTGTGCAAAATTTCGTGATGAATGAATTGACAAAGTTCAGCAGCAATCCTGTCAGCTCCTCCACTAAGAATACTTCTACAAACCGGCCATTCTTCGTTCAGATTCTTCGTGTGCTGCAATATAAAACATAACAAGGTTTAGAATGTACTGGTTTGAACAATCTCAAAGTATAGATCAAAGTGAGAGGTATACAGGAATTTATTTGGTATTTTTGGAGCAGTTGTACTATGAGCAATTGAATTTTGAAGTTGGAATCAAAACATTAAAATAATGTTTCTGGTAATATTGAACAGCAGAGAATATAAGTATTAAACTATGCTAGTTATAATGAAAATGAAACACAAAAGTAAGAAAATAAGGTAGCGACATTAAGGATAACTTACATCCTCACGATTCACTCTATATACGCCGGCGGTCCGAAGATGCTCGCATACATAATACCCGCATAAGACACTCCCAGCAGGCTGCTTCGGACAAGCATAATACATTTTAATGTCCAATGCATTCATATTGGAAGGTCTCTCACCGCCAAGCCATTCCGCGTAAAACCACCAAGCGCTGTAATACAAGAAATGTCATATAAAACTTGTCAACGCATTCTAAATGTGCGTAAATTAAAATTATTGAATAAACGTACAATTTCAAAATGGAAAGGAAATCTTTGTAACGATCAAGTGAGAAATCGACCGAGTCCAAGACTTTTGCCATTCCCTGCGTTGGCTTGATGAAGATCATTATTAGTGATTACTGCAAACATACAAACACACGTGTTAACAATTACCAATAATTGCTATTTCAATGTCATGTGTCGAACTTACTTGAAGTGGTACGGAGCCTTTACGAGGTCCATGCCGTCTCTGACAAAGTTAAACATCGCATGTCCTATGTAAGCTGCAACTTCTGTCCTTTTATCCTTCTTAAGTTTTGCGATTGCTTTTTAAAAATCTTTTTTTCATGTGTTTGAACTGTGTTGAGTCTCGATCCGCCTAGACGTCGAATAGCACCTTTGCAATCCTAGTAGGGTCAAGGATACCTGTCTTGCGCTCCAACTTTTCATTATCCATGTATTGCATCCTATTGAAGAAGTCCAAAATTGTTATAATCTCATGAAATGCGTATGCGTGTAGTATGAAAAGCAAATACAAAATATTAGAGCACTTACAAGCACCAAACGAGCAGCGGGTTGATTTCGAGCATGCCCCGATGGAAAAGGGCATGCAGCTCTTCAAATAAAATGACTCATCTATCCACTCCAGTGCTCCAGAATGCTTCTTTTGGAATACGAAATGTGACGCAATTAAGACCTTATTTTGTGCTAACAAGGATGTACCACTCATGCATTCTTCTGAGCTCGACGGGTTGTTTGCTAAGTTGTACGGATGTCATGAACGGCTTCCCATTCTTAAATTCAGGAGGAACATCCTCAAGCTTGTATATTGGAACTCCTGGTTTAACTAAAGTCGTCCGCTGATTATACATGACACCGTCTTCTTCCCACTCCTCGATATCTCCTAATGATGGCTCATGAGAAGAACGAGATGCACTCAATTTTATAATATTTTCCTTCATAGTTTCCAAATATTTTGACACTTCTGATGAAGGTTTCTTATTTTCGTATGAGGTAACTTTGAGAGGCACTGATGATTGAGGAGTAATCGTCGGAAGTTGGACACTGGCTTGTTGTTGAACCTGTTGTTCAACTTATTGCTCTTTACTCCCAGCAGTTGGCTCTAGTACTACTTCAAGCTGTTGCTCAACTGGTTGCTCTTTACTAGCAACAGCTTGCTCTGGTACTGCTTGAAGCTGTTGTCCAACTTGTTGCTCTTGGATATCATCCTTGCTGAGACATAGGGGGAGTGGATCTTCCTGGACTGGGAGTGGATCTTCATGCACTTTCGCCTTAGAAGATGGGGTTGCAGTATTTGGAGATGCGACGGGGCTAGAAATTGGCTCATCGTCCAACACGATATCGTGTCGGTGCCAAAGGATTAATTGGTTGACAGCCTGCCCCAGAGTCACGATCCCCTCAGGTGTGACGTGGTCTATTTCATAATCTTCATAATAATTATCAATGATCTGAAGAACTTGCACCACAGCATAATACAACAGAAGTGGATTCCCGTTGAAGTCACGATCAGGCTTTGCCATAGCAGTGGAAACCTGTTTGGTTTTGTTCCCTACTCTGCCTATCAGGACAAGAAGATGACAAGATTTGTCGTTAGCAATATCATCAACAGGGAACTTATGGGGTTACCCTGAGCCTGGCACGGAACCAACGCTGCTAGGGTAGGGCGTTGGAGATACTAATTGCTCCTTTTGCACCGGAACCATCACTGTACTCGGTGCCACTAATTGTCCCGATTGTCTTAAGTTATTCCATTATTTCTTGCATATTTTCTTTGACCTTTTGAGCAATCGTTTCATCAAGTGTTTTCTTAAACTTCTCACTCTTCTATATGTGTCTTTATCTTTAGGGAAACCATCTAGCCAAGACATTTGAGAAGAGACCGCTCGAACCCGTCCACTGTGTTCAGGGTTTCCTAAGATAGCGTTAAGTTGGTCATTCTCCCTCTTCGGCTTGAAGATACCCTTCTGTTGCTTTTGAATTACTTCTTTCATTTTATCCTCTACTTCATTCAGAGAGTCGGGCTTTTCAAGTTTGCCCTCGCTGGTCAAACCTGACTGAGCAAAGACCCAGTGTTGAGTTCGCTCATTGCACCCTTCTAATGGGTGAGGATTGCCGTTACTGGTAATTTCGTCTAATATCTTATTCTATTTCTGGACATTGGGGGCATATCCGGCAGACCCCAAGCGATGATGGTATTTGTTCTTTTTTGCAAGCTCTAACCTAGTTGCACTTAGAGCTTTAGCATCAGGTGTGCCCTTTTGACGAACAAACTCTTGCCACTGAGCTTGTGTGATTTTTCCCATCTTCCTCGGGCTAGGGACCTTATCGGCCTTAACATAAGAGTCCATTTCACTCTTCCATCATCGAAACTTCTTGCCGCTAGAGACTATTGTTGCTTTCTTTACAACTTCTTCTGTGCCTTTCGGGAACTTGAATAGTTTCTTTATACTTTCCCACAACTCATTCATGGTCTGCTCGGGTAATTTCCTCCAATTCTCGGTTGTGATCGGCACAACCTCCCTAACAAGAAAACCGCATGCATTACGGTACTTGGTAACTGAATCCAGTGGTTCTTGGGGAAGCCCACCTGGACCGACCCTTGTTATGTACATGATGCGGTCCAATGGACCCATATTGGGACCTCGTTGCCCTCGTTTCCGCTTGAGTGAAGTTGAGGATTCATCCATTGGAGAACCTTCTGCGGTTTTAGGAGCTGATGTCACCTCATTGTCTTCACGAATAATCTAGGTAGAAAAATTATAAGACTTCGTATACTTGACAACCAACATTAACTTGAACTGCTGAAGTTAAGATTCGTGATCCATACCTCATCGGCAGGATCATATTCCGGGTCTAGATCCACTGAAGTCTTTTTAATTTTTATATTCAGAAAAGGATCCGATCGACTGTGATAGGAGCCTGAACTGCTGGAGTCAGTAAACTCCATATTGTCTTCTTTATTGTTACTACCAGGACCAGTCTTCTTAGGGCTTTCCATGCTAGAACTAATAAGACAAAAAATCTAATAAATGGCATATTAACTCTACATGAAGTGTTGCAAGAAGAAAAAGATGGAAGCATTCTAGGATTTGATAAGGCATTCTAGGGTTTAAGGCGACTGACCAAAAGGTTCCTATACATTGCGATGGTGACAAGCATGTTAAAGTTGCTCACCAGCAATGGCAATTTTATCTTCTTATTCTAAATAGGCTAGCTTCGTTTAGAGTGGCGACCACATTCTTGAGGTTTACTAGGCGGCGCCTAGCTCGGGACCTATAACTGATCAAGCAGGGGACAAAAAGCAAATCCTCCAGCCTTTTTCTAGTATCAAGAATCGCAAAGTGTGGCACTTGGATTTGGATGGTGAGGTGAGGCGAGGCGAGGTAGCTGCAGGCTAGAAGAGACACTCTTTTTCAGCGATGAGGGTGTACCTGGAAGTGACTAGGGCGAAGCTCGGCGGTGATGGCGAAGCTCAGCGACCTACCTGGAAGTGACGAGGGTGAACACTTGGCTGCCGAGAGTATATATAAACTCCAATTTTCTCAGGCGGATTTTAAGTACCGACCGTCTGAGAAGATGGTTTCCTCAGGCGGGTTTTACTTACCAACTGCCTGAGAAGATAAAATTATCTTAGGCGGTTGGTTAGTAACATCCGAGATAAACATCTTCTCAGGCGGTTATTAAGTACCAACCGTCTATGAAGATATTTACTTCTTCTTAATTAATATTCTTGATTAATTGTGGGTCCTTTAAAAAGGCAAAATTCCACTTTCTTGTAATATTATTGATATGTAAAGGTTACCATTAAATTTCACTTCATAAATCATTTGAAATTGGTCAGAACATAAAAAACATACAACAAATGCTATTTTTCATTTTTCTACCTTGATGAATATAATGTTTTTTTCATTTATTTTTTCAGTGGACATTTTTACTCATAATACCAACCTCTATGAATTTTTTCAGGTTTTTTTTTAAATTTTTTTGAATCAATGTGTGTTCATAATTTGATGAACGCCTAAATAAAGACCCCTCACCAACCTCTTGTGAAGACGTGTTGACGACCGTGCGCGACCTTTCTTTTCCCCGAGGCGCGACCTTTCAGTGCACGGTAAACCAACTGCTCCATCTTCCACTCCGCACGGCCTTAAAGACGCGCTATCACCCGTTAGTTCTCCACAAGCGCGTCGCTTGCTTTGAATCCTCTTATTTTCTTCATCTTCCTCCGTTCCGACGACCCAACACCACTATGGACGACCTTCCGCCGCCAAGCCCTCCGAAGGAGCCACCTTGCAAGAAACTATGTTGCAGCTCCCCTGAGAGGTTCAACACCCAGCAGCGCCTCCTCATGGCGCGAGAGGCGTACAACAATACGTCTCGCGCCATGAGTGCCTTGGGGCTGGGTACCCTTCTAGAGTATCTTGGAATGGGTACCGTCGACAACTACCTCTATGCCCTCACGGGGGTGGCTGATCGTCTCGACATTCTGTTCGCGACGATGGCCCATGTTCTTGGCCCCGAGGGCCGCAAAACGCTGGTGGAGGCGACGGCTAGCAACCTCGGGGTTGCACCGCCGGTGCAGCCGGTGCAACCGGCCCCTATTGCACCGGTGCCGAAGGACGAGGTGGAGGAAGAGGAGTAGGAGTAGGAGTAGGATTTAATTAGTTTTTTCTTTTTTGTTTTTAGTTGCCTCTGTTTTGTAAATATTGTTAATGAATGAAATCTATCTTTGTTCATCTATGTGACTGAATATTACTTGTGTATCTTGTGTGTTCTTTTGTGAGATGTGTGATTGAATATTGTTAATGAATGAGTATCTTGTGTGTTCTTCAACTATGTGAGTGAATGAATGTGTAGTGTGTTCATCGTGTTCCTCAGACTCGGGTATCATAACGTAATTATCTTAGGCGGTTGGTAATTCAAACTCATCTGAGAAGAAGATTATCTCAGGCGGTTGGTAAGTAGTACCCGACTGAGATAAACATCTTTTCAGAAGGTTATTAAGTACCAACCGCCTGTGAAGATATTTACTTCTTCTTAATTAATATTCATGATTAAATGTGGGTCCTTTAAAAAGGCAAAATTCCACTTTCTTGTAATATTATTGATAAGTAAAGGTTACCATTAAACTTTACTTCATAAATCTTTTGAAATTGGTCAGAACATAAAAAACATACAACAAATGATATTTTTCATTTTTCTATCTTGATGAATATAATGCCTTTTTCATTTATTTTTTCAGTGGACATTTTTACTCATCATACCAACCTCTATGAATTTTTTCAGATTTTTTTAATTTTTTTTGAATCAATGCGTGTTCATAATTTGATGAATGCCTCATATGTATATGAGCATTTAGTTAGAATGATGGATAATTTGAAGTTTGACATGTTGGAATGCTTTTAAAAAAATTAACAAAATTCATACATGTATAAATGATACAAATATGTTCATACAAACAAATTTGAGTGAAGGATCTTTTTTTTACGAGATACACAAATGTGAATAATATGTGAGTAGAAATTAATTTGATATTTACCAAAACATTACAATGTCAGCTATACAAGTTTTAAAAATTTTTGTTCAGGTGGTAGATGTTAATTTTATACAAATGTAGAAGAAACAATCATATAATTTGGACTTTGCAGAATCTAAACATGTTTGAGTATTTATATTGGAATCTAAATAAAAATGAAGAAAGGGATAAGGAAACTGAAGAACAGTATCAGGCATTATCTCAGGCGGTTGGTAAGTAATACCGACTGAGATAAACATCTTTTGAGAAGATTATTAAGTATCAATCGCCTGTGAAGATATTTACTTCTTCTTAATTAATATTCTTGATTAAATGTGGGTCCTTTAAAAAGGCATAATTCCACTTTCTTGTAATATTATTGATAAGTAAAGGTTATCATTAAATTTCACTTCATAAATCTTTTGAAATCAGTCAGAACATAAAAAACATACAACAAATGATATTTTTCATTTTTCTATCTTGATGAATATAATGCCTTTTTCATTTATTTTTTCAGTGGACATTTTTACTCATCATACCAACCTCTATGATTTTTTTCAGATTTTTTTAAATTTTTTTGAATCAATGTGCGTTCATAATTTGATGAATGCCTCATATGTATACGAGCATTTAGTTAGAATGATGGATAATTTGAAGTTTGACATGTTGGAATGCTTTTAAAAAAATTAAAAATTCATACATGTATAAATGATACAAATATGTTCATACAAACAAATTTGAGTGAAGGATCTTTTTTTTACGAGATACACAAATGTGAATAATATTTGAGTAGAAATTAATTTGATATTTACCAAAACATTACAATGTTAGCTATACAAGTTTTAAATTTTTTTGTTCAGGTGGTAGATGTTAATTTTATACAAATGTAGAAGAAAGAATCATATAATTTGGACACAATTTGCAGAATCTAAACATGTTTGAGTATTTATATTGGAATCAAAATAAAAAAGAAGCAAGGGATAAGGAAACTGAAGAACAGTATCGGGCATTATCTTAGACGGTTGGTAAGTAATACCCGCCTGAGATAAAAATCTTCTCAGAAGGTTATTAAGTACCAACCGCCTGCGAAGATATTTACTTGGGACGGAGAGAGTATAAGATGGTCACCCGCGCCATCGTCTTTTCCGCACAACCGTTCCAACATCCTATCTTCTCTCCACAAAACCTAGCCGCGACTAGTACACAACAAATGCTTTCGAGCTCGAGCAACCCTCCGCCACCAAGCCCGCCGAGGGACCCGACCGCCGGTAAGCGGCCGCGGCTGGACCCCCGCTCGCCGTCGTGCATGAAGGATACCCTCCCGTTCAACATGGCCCGAGATGTATTTACGGATACATCTCACTCTATGGAACGCCTTGGGCTCGGTACCCTTCCACAAAGTACTGGAATGGACACCACGGGCCACTACGTCTTCGGCCTCTCGCACGTGGCCTCTCGTATCGACTCCCTCTCAGAGATGATGGTGGCCGAGCTTGGCGTCACGGGTCGTCACAACCTCGTCGTGGCAGCGGCCTTGAGACTGGGTCACCTTCCGCCGTCGGAGCCCGAGGCGCTAGAGGAGGGTCAGGAGCCCGAGGACCCACCCGAGGAGGAGGAGGTGGAGGCTGAGTCGAGTAGTATTTAGGTGTTTTCCTTTCATGTTTTTAGTTGTAGTTTTTCGTTTCATGTTTCTAGTTGTAGTTTTTCGTTTCATGGTTTTAGTTGTATTTTATCTTTTCTTGTGTTTGTAATATACTCCCTCCATCCAAAGCGACAAGTATTTTAGGACAGAGATACTCCCTCCATCGAGTGGGACAAGTAGTATTTTGGGACGGAGGGAGTAATGTTTTTATGTTAAATGTACTTGGTGTTCTTATTCATTGATGTACTATATGTGCAAAATTAGTTCGAATTTTCCGATCGCCAAACCCTCCTTGTCCCCAAACCGGTGGAGTTGCCAGGAGATCGCCTGCAGCGGGGCCCGCAAAGCGGTCTGTAAAGTAGTAGTAACAGGAAAATGCAAAAGGCCGGTAGCTAGGACTGGAAAGAAAAAAGTGAAGACAATATGAGGAAGAAAATGTTTGAAAAAAGGAAGGACAACTGAAATGTTAAACAAGAAATCTTTTCACGGAAATTAATCCAGTCGTAATCCTCTCAAACATAGGCTCCCTTTGAAGGATATGATTTGTAAAGGATTTTTAGTTTCCATAGGAAATGTAACACATGAGCTAGGACACTTTGGTAGCCATACTAAAAGAGTTGCTTATCCGCCTCATCCACTTCCCCACGCCGCCAGTAGAATCTCTTCGGCCACGGGAAGGTGTCCCCCGAAGAGTTCGAGGACACCAAGGAGTGTCCGTCAGAAGAGTCGCCTGATGACAAGGAGGCCAGGGAGTTGGGGTGGACCGGCAGCGTATAGTCGAGGTAGAGATTCAGGTGGATGATGAGCTCCGTTGTGAGGCCACCAGGCCGGACCACCGCGGCATGGTTGAAAGGTCTTCTGGTTGAAATATGGACGAAAGCATTGTTACATGGGTCATCATCATTTCCTATCTCAGGATCACAGATGGCGTCGAAACAAAGGTTCTTTCAACCACAAGGCAGATAATAGAGAGGCTCCAACATCACTCTCTGGTGACGAAGTACTCTAACAATATGAGTGTTTTGATCAAGTGAGTTTTGGACCGACGAATAATAAGAGAAAGCACACCGAGGAAAATAGATGGCATAATTGGAAGAAGAAAAGTATATTTTTCGACCTCCCTTATTGGAAGACATTGCTAATAAGGCATAACTTGGATGTCATGCACATTGAGAAAAACATTTGTGATAGCATATTGGGGACAACGTCACGTGATCGGTTTGAGGTAGATGGAGTTGCATCAGAAAATGAAGACGACGACGACGATGATACATATACCAATGATGGTCATGTAGCTCCATTGTGGGGGGACGACAGCGAAGATGATGATTTTTAGTATAATTAAGTACGTGACATGTAGCTCCACAATGAATTCATCCGTCCGAACCCGACATTTATTTTTCATTTATTTATATTTGCTACCTGAAAAGTACCCGATACCCGATATTTCGGTCTTTTCAGTTCCGTTCTCAGTTTTATCGGTTTCGGTTTTTCGGTCTCGCTTTATTTGCCCACCCCTAATTTACGTAGTAGTAGCATATATATGGGATATACATATTTCTCCTGCATTTTTTTGCAAAACTATTTAGTGATATATCCTATGTGCATATTACATATGTAAAACTGATGTAAAGTATAAAACTTTTTCAAAGGGAAGTCTTAGGTTTCGTCAAATCTATCTTTCAGATTTATGCAATTTTGATCTGTTTTAACATACAAGAATTGTACTTTTAGATTCACCATGAAAATATTTCCATAATATACAATCTAGTACTACATGTTATTGAAGTTAATAAATTCCATATAAATCATTTGACAAAGGTAATTAGTTCGACCAAAATAGAAATAGAGTTGAGTTGGGGCGGAGGAAGTATTATACGTTGCTGTTTGCCGCATAAGGTTTCGTCCTTCGTTCAAGCCGTAACCATTTGTACAGGCGGCTTATGCGACCAGGCGCACTGAGCTTACGTGCACGCCAGTCACCGAGGCGCCTTAGACGCGCGCAGCGCATGCGTTGAAATCACCTGCAGTACTGCAGGTGCAGTAACAGTCACTGACATGGGGGTCCGGCTAGCCTTGGGGCCCACATGTTAGTGACTGTTACTGCACCTGCAGTACTGTAGAGGTTATGCATCCCGCATGCACATCTTTTAATTCAATTGCAACCGCTCCGCTTCCCATCACCGCTTTACCGTGAACCATTGCGGATGGTCTTAAAGGCAGGCCCGGCTCTGGGCCTAGGCGGGCGGAAATAAATTTTCTGTGGCCCTACCGCACAACGTTGCCTGTCGCGCCCCCGGCTCCGCCACCTCTGCGCCCCCACCACCGGCCCGCCCCAGACTCAAGGACGGATCGAGGGGAAGGCTCATCACCCATAGCGGTCATGTAGCTTCCGTCCCCTCGATCCATCGGTGATGAGCCTTCTCCTCATCCGTTCTCGAGTTCGCGGCGGCCACGGCGCCACTTCTACCTTGTTTCTAGACTTAGGACGCTGATGATCCGCAACATACTTTTAAATCTGCGTGTTGGTATTCTCCCCCTCATATTTGTTGATGCGTTAATACCTGATGTTTTACATCGTTTAGTATGTTGTGGATCATCAGCGTCGTTAGTCCAGCACTGAGTCGTCAGGAGGCAAAAAGTAATGAACATCATTGATCAGCACTGCACCGAGGAGAACGCGAAAATTGCAGTTGGTCGCGTCAGGTCGGTTTTACGATTTTATTCACATTCCAATTGACTTCAAGTACCACGCTTATGCTTTGAAATATATGATTATACTAATCAAGCTCCGGTCTTTTATTGATTGATACTTAACCTCGTTCGTTGCATTTGCCAAGGTCCGAGGCCAACAAAGGCTACTGCTTTGTCAATGTCACATCGCCAGAGGAGTTCCTGCCAGTGTGGTTCAGCTCGCCGTGAAAGGTGAACGACTCACGGAAGATGTGCGAGGTCGACTACCCCAACATCCAGGTACGTCACTGTCCGCTGCCATCGTTTTCCATTGCGCCACCGCTGCAACGTGTTCACCTGCCGCTGCTTGTCATCCTTTCGTAGGGTCGGGATGTGTTGGTGGATGCGGCCAGATGGTTGCTCTTGCAGGTGTATGGTAATTACGTGAGTGTTTGGTCGTGTCATGTGGTTAGTCCACGATGCACCCTAAACCCGGTGTTGAGGCTGTGTATTTGTCATTTGTGCGTACACTCTAGTGACATGTGACAAAGTTCTCAGTCATCAATTGCGTTTGGTTTGACGTCAAAGTTCGATTGGAGATAGATCATCCATTTCTTTATATCTTGGATCATCCAAATTAACATTTGGTTGGATGGACTGAACGATCCAATTTTTCTTTGGTAGGTTGGATGAAACTTGATTGAGATTATTGAATCATCAAAGTTGATAATTTCATAATATTATTCGTGCACATGATGATTGATTGTGCACACCGAGCGCCGAGTTATTCGGATCGCTGAGCAAAGTTTGGACGTGGAGTTTGTGTGTGCCCGTGCGCCCTGCAAGATTCGGTGCGCTCGCGTACGTGGCAATCATCAGGGTAGGGTGGTACAGTCGCGGGAACCGTGCAGTGCGCCCTTGGCTGTAAGATTTGGAGCGTGAACGTCCGTGTCCTCGGATGCAACTTCATGTAGCTCCATCCTAATGCAACGATTGTGGTCCCGTCGCGATAGATCCTAATGCCACGAACCAGTTAATCGTGGCATGACATCCTAATGCAACGATTGTGTTTTGTTGCATTAGTATCCTGATGCCACAGAAAAGTGAATCGTGGCCACACATCCTAATTCTACGATTGGGGTCCGTGGCCATTGATACTAACGCCACGAACCAGAGTATCGTGGCAACACATCCTAATGCAAAGATTGTGTTCCGTGGCGATAGATACTGTAACGCCACGAACCAGTAATTCGTGGCAACAGATCCTAATGCAAAGATTGTGGTATGTTGCATTAGCATCCTGACGCCACGAACCAATGAATCGTGGCAAGACATCCTAATGCAACAATTGTGTTTTGTTGCATTAGCATCCTGACGCCACGAAAAAGTGAATCGTGGCCACACATCCTAATTGCTACGATTGGGGTCCGTGGTCATTGATACTAACGCCACGAACCAGAGTATCGTGGCAACACATCCTAATGCAACGATTCTGTTTCGTTGCATTACGGTCCACATGCAACTATTTGCTGATTTGTGGGAACAGATCCTAATGCGATGACTGTGTTCCGTGTCAATAAAGCTGTAACGCCACGAACCAGTAATTCGTGGCAACATATCCTAATGCAACAATTGTGTTCAATGGCAATAAAGTTGTAACGCCAAGAACCAGTAATTTGTGGCAACAGATCCTAATGCAACGATGTGGTCTGTGGCGATAGATCCTGTAATGCCACGAACCAGTAATTCATGGCAACAGATCCTAATGCAATGATTGTGGTCTGTTGCATTAGCATCCTGACGTCACCAACTAGTGATTCGTGGCAACAGATCCTAATGCAACAATTGTGTTTCGTTGCATTAGCATCCTGACGCCACGAAAAATTGAATTGTGGCCACACGTCCTAATTGCCACGACCATTGATACTAACGCCACAAACCAGAATATCGTGGCAACACATCCTAATGCAACGATTTTGTTTCGTTGCATTACGGTCCAAATGCAACTGTTTGCTAATTCGTGGCAACAGATCCTAATGCAACGGCTGTGTTCTGTGGCAATAAAGCTTTAACGCCACGAACCAGTAATTCGTGGCAACAGATCCTAATGCAACGATTGTGTTCCGTGACAATAAAGTTGTAACGCCACGAACCAGTAATTTGTGGCAACAGATCCTAATGCAACGATTGTGGTCCGTGGCGATAGATCCTATAACGCCACGAACCAGTAATTCGCGGCAACAAATCCTAATGCAACGATTCTGTTCCGTGGCGATAGATCCTAGTGCCACGAAATAGTGAATTGTGGCAAAAAGCCAAGCTTACTGCAACGATTTAGTATTCGTTGCAGTACAATCCTTGCAACAGGTCGGAATCCTTGTAGTGCACACCGCACACCGGACTAGTCCGGAGTCGGTCACGGACTAGTCCGGACATTGCAAACCCTAACGGTGACCTTTGAAAACCCTATTATAAATAGAGGTGTACGATCCTACAACCAACGCTCTCGACCCCCTGCGCCGTCACACTTTCCAAGAGCCTAGAATACACATCTCTCCACACAATCTAACCCTAGAAAAATCAAATCTTCGAGAATTGGTCAATGAATCAAAGGAGAGACTCGTTCTACACGTCTTGAGCTCTTGGGTTTGAATCTCTCGCACACTCTCATTGTTTTATTGCATATATTTCGAGTGTGTTTGGTGGTGTTTTCAATTGTAAATCTTGGGGAGCGCTCAACTTGTGAGAAGACCCCTTGAACACGGTGATTTCCCCCTTTGTGATTAGTGGAAGAGAATCGGCCTCCGTGGTGATTCGACAAGGGTAGGATTGGTGAATACCTGGTCCTTCATGGACTCCTCAACGTGGACGTAGATTTCCTCTGTGTAATCGAACCACGGGATAAAATCTTGGGTCATACTTGTTCTTACTTTTCATCATATTCTAGGGTTTACTCGATCTTATACAACTTACATTAAAACATTGAAACCAAAGTTATTTTGTGCCATACCTAGTTTCGTTGACGTAATACATTCAAGTTACAACTTAATTTCTGCTGCATAGAGTACTTGAATTGAATTCATTGATCAAACTTGATCAATCTAGTCCGCACACACTCGACTAGTCTGCACCCTACCGGACTAGTCCGATTTCATTGTATTTGATCAAGTTGCTAAGTGTTTCAGGATCCAATGAAAGTTCAAAAAGCCTATTCACCCCCCGTCTAGGCTACATTCAATTGGTATCAGAGCGTGACTCTTCAAAAGGGACTCATCGTTCAAAGAGAAGATGTCAGACATTAAGGATGTGCACAAGAACTTCAACCAAGAGAAGGTTGATGATGAAAAAACTCAGAAGTTGGAGAAGCTCCTCGACGCCATCCAAGACTGCGAGGTTGATCATGAGAAGACGCTTGAACTCAAGGCACTCCTAAGGAAGAAGTCACTCTCCAAAGAGAATATTAAGATCGAGGATGAAAAGAAGAAAAATGGGAGTAGTCACACTGACTACTCCCGATATCCTTTTGACTATGATCGGTTAAATTCAAACAATAATTGTTACTTGTCTATTCCTCTAGGGAAAGCCCCTACTTTGCTAGCAATGATTATTCAATGTGGAGGAAAAATATGAAAATGCATCCCATATCACTCAACCCTAGCTTGTGGCATATAGTGTGTATAGTGATAGATATCTCGAATGACGATGAAGAGCTCACACCAAGTCAAGAACAAGCTATTCATCTAAATGCTCAAGCTGCAGCTGTCATAACATCATCACTGAGCCGAGACGAGTTCACCAAGGTGGATGGACTCGAAATTGCTAAGGATATATGCAATACTCTATAAACCGCACATGAAGGTGATCGTCATGTGTGAGAGGCCAAGATTGAAATGATCAAAGGCGAACTGGGAAGATTCGCCATAGAAGAAGATGAGTCACCGCAAGATATGTACAATCGATTGAAGAATCTCATCAACAAAGTTTGAGCATATGAAATCAAGAAATGGAATGATCATGAGGTGGTGAAGCTAATTCTCAGAGCCTTCATGCCTCCCAATGTAACCCTATGCTCTATGATTAGAGAAAGTCCCGGGTATCGGAAAATGACCCCAGATGAACTGCTTGGAAAGATTATCAATTTTGAGATGATGGAGAAACAAGCAAAGCATGTCATAGAGATTGCCAACCTTACCTCGGCAAAGAAGAAAGGAGTCGCTTTGAAGTCCACTTGTAAGCCTACGACAAAAGAAGCTCGAGAAGCTCAAGAAGAAGACAACAGTGACAATGAAAGCAGTGACATTGATGAAGAAGATATGATCCTATTCATGAAGAAATTTAAGAAGATGACAAAAAGAAGACAAGGTGGTAGATCAAATGAAGAAGGCATAGATACAAATCAAGATCGAAGATGAGGCGCACTTTCTATAACTTCGGCGAATACGACCACTTCATAGTTGATTGTCCTCATGAAGAAAACAAGCGGAAGACCAAGGACAACAAGCTTCAAACCAAGAAGATGTTTAAGAAGAAGAAGCAATTTGGACAGGCGCATCTAGGGAAGGAGTGGGACTCAAATGATGAGTCCTCATCTGAAGAGGAAGAGGAGATGGCAACCATAGCCGTCATGAAGTCAACCAAGAAATCCACCCTCTTTGCAACAATTGGCGCAAGGAAAGACACTGATCCTACGTGTGTAATGGCCAAGGAAGGTAAAAGGAAGGTAACAACTAAATCTTCCTCCTCACATTCTTTTAAGAGTGATAGTGATAACTCTAGTGATGATGAAGATATGCTTGTTGGTTTAGATAAGAAAACTGCGTCAAAAATGAAATTTTTAATGGATAAGCTTGTTGATAAGGAGGAGCTAGTTGATTGTCAAGAAGATATGATCATCCTCCAAAAGGAAGAATATCTTAAGATCAAAAAGCTCCTAGATCTTGAAAAGGAGCGAAGAAACTCACTGGAACTTGAGTTAGCTTCAAGCAAGGAAGCTTGTTTGAAGCTAGAAGACTCAAACATGGCTATCAAGGATGAACTTGCTAACTTAACCAAAGTTAACAAGATCCTTGAGGTACAAGTTGAGTCACTCAAGTCAAGTGGTTCTTCATCCTCTTCAATCTCACCTTCTCAGCATATAAAATCTGAAACTACTATTGCTTGTGTATGTGCTAAAATTGATACTAACTTGAAGGAGAAGTCAAACTTGACAAAGGACAAGCATCCTTCCCGAAGTGGCATATTTGACAACGAGAAGGTCAAGTCTGCACACAGTGCAGACTTGGTCACAAGACCTCCTAATGTTAAATATGGCATTGGGTATTCTTATGGTGAAAAGCAAAATGCTGGAAGCCACAAGAATAACAAGGAACGCATTGCCTTTGTCAAGGGAAACTCCTCTCAAGTTAGAAAACCTAATAATGTTGATAAACTTAACATTGTTAACACATATGAGCAACAACTCTTATTTAGAACTTTTGATGCACCATATGTTCTTATGAAAAGTAATTTTGGTAGAGTTTATGCTAAACATGTTGGGCCACGCCATGGGCACACCAAGTACCATGTGTGGGTGCCCAAATCACTTGTGAATAACCTCAAAGGACCCAAGAAAGCTTGAGTACCTAAGACCAAAGCATAATTTGTTTTTGCAGGTTACTCCTCCGGTGGAGCAAAATGGGTGCTAGATAGTGGATGCACCAACCACATGACCGGAGAAAGAAGGATGTTCGTTGAATATGAAGAAAATGACGATCCAAGTGAAGGCATATATTTTGGCTATAACAGTCAAGGAAGGGTGCTTGATATCGGTAAAATTGCGATTTCGTCTCAACACACTCTTTCTCATGTTTTAAATATTGATTCCCTAGATTATAACCTTCTGTTCATATCTCAATTATGTGAGAAGGGTTATAATTGTTTTTTCACTAATGAGGGTGTGACCGTCTTTAGAAGGAATTATAACTCAGTTGCGTTCAAGGGTGTGTTAAAGGGAAAACTTTATCTAGTTGACTTCAACAAAGATAAAGCTGAACTTGACACATGCTTGATTGCAAAGAACAACATGGGTTGGTTGTGGCATAGACGGCTAGCACATGTTGGTATGATGAATCTTCAAAAACTTCTAAAAGGTGATCACAACTGTGGTTTAAAGGATGTTGTTTTTGAGAAAGACAAGCCTTGTAGCGCGTGCCAAGTCGGGAAGCAAGTAGGAGCACCCCATCCCGCAAAGAATGTCATGACAACAATAAGACCGCTCAAGCTACTTCTCATGGACCTATTTGGTCCAATTGCTTACATAAGCATTAGTGGTAACAAATACAGTTTGGTAATTGTTGATGATTTTTCGCGCTTCACGTGGGTTTTCTTTTTGGATGATAAGAAAAGAAACTCAAGGAACGCTCAAGAAGTTTTTCAAGCGTGCCCAAAATGAATTTTCATTGAAGATGAAAAACATACGAAGTGATAATGGGACGAACTTCAGGAACACCCAAGTTGAGGAATACCTAGACGAGGAGGGGATAAATCATGAATTTTCAGCACTGTATTCCCCTCAACAAAACAGAGTAGCCAAAAGGAAGAACCGAACCCTCATAGAGATGGCGAGGACAATGCTCGATGAGTACAAGACTTCAGATTGGTTTAAGTAAAGATGAGAACTAGGGTTAAGTGAGATTTTTACTGAAAAATCAAAGATTTGAGGTTGGAGGAGCGGAGCAAGGTCCAGACTAGTACGGAGAGAGATGCTTCACGCCGAGGGAATGAGTTCCCATGGAGGAACCTTCGATTTTGGTGGTCAAAAGTGAAAATCGCGTTGGGATCTACTGAAGGTGGCCTAGAGGGGGGTGAATAGGCTTTGAAAATTTCCCGCACACTTAATCAAATGGTCAAATTCTTGATAGACCGAACTTGTTCGGTTGGATGTGCGGACTACTCCAGTGTGATAAATGTGCGTCGGTTTGACTAAGTGTTGATTCAGGATTTAAACTTTATAGCAGCGGAAATGTGAACAACTGGTAAGATCACTTGAGTTAGCAATCAATGTTGTGAAGTTACATGTGAGAAACAATTTGCAATTCAAGTTATAATATTGATCAACTATGTGCCTTAATCAATGAAATGCAAAACAAGAATCACACGAGACATGAACTTTTATCAAGGTTCAACCAAAGAGATCTTCTCCTCGTTGAGGAAGCCCATCCAAAGCAGCGTCTCTTCAAACCCTTTCCCTCATCAAGTCACCACACAAGGCCGACTTGATTCCACTATCACGGGTAATCATCGAGTTTATGGGGCAACCTCACACGTTGAGGGCCCCTACAAGAATTACAATGAAAATACGATCAAATACACTCGAAAATATTACAATCAAAAGCACGAGTGTGAAGAGATCAAACCCCAAGAGCTCAATGAAACATTGACAACGATCTCCCAACCCCAAATTTGAAACTCAATTGATTTTCACTTTTTGAGGACTTTAGATGCGTGGGGAGATGTGTTTTTGGGCTCTTGGGACAAGTGGCGGTGTTAGGGTTTGAGTTGAGAACAGTAGAATGCGTGAAATCTGTTTGTGGGGTTGTGGATCTCCTATTTATAGTGTTTCCAAAATTGTTACCGTTAGGGATCTCGATGACCGGACTAGTCCGCCCTGGGGTCCGGACTTGCCCGATGTGCTGTGTAAAAGTCGCCGTGAAATGGCAACACACTAGAAACCCCTAATTGTGTGAGGTATGACGGACTAGTCTGATAGGAGTCCGGACTTGTGCGCTGCCAAGTGAAATTGAACTCCAGAGAGTTGAACGGACTAGTCCGATCCAGGAACGAACTTGTCTGGTGCTAAGTGTTATTGAACATCAGAGAGTTCAATGGACTAGTCCGGTCCTATGGACGGAGTTCTCCATAGTGTAGTGAAAAGGGTTTACAGAGACTTGAACAGACTAGTCCGGTCCAATATCGGACTAGTCCAATGCACTGTGAAAAGTGGTTCCAGAAAGTTTATCGGACTAGTCCTATAAGTGATTAGACTAGTCCGATGCACCGTGTATTTGGACAACAGAGAGTTGAACAGACTAGTCCGGTCTATAAACGGAGTAGTCCAGTGCTTAATGAATTTTTAGGTGTTTTTAAGGTCTTACCCATATGCAAGGACTTGAGCTATTGGGATGTGTCTGTTACACACATCCTATACATTTAAATCTACTCTGCGCTTCAGTTGTCAGTTGGGCTTTTCTCTTTTGTACACCACTTCATTTTTCACCTTTTTTAGTGCACCAAACTATCTCATTTATCTTAACATGCAGCCATCTCAAAAAGTTCATTAGGATCTCATTTGTTTGTCATCAATCATCCAAAACCCACAAGGGATTGCCTAGATGCACTTTCAATCTCCCCCTTTTTGGTGATTGATGACAACCAATTGAGATTTCACAATTAAAAGTAAAAATTGATTTTCATAAAGTGTGCATCTATGAGAATAATGAATGAGTAACAAAAAGACTTCTCACATATATGCACTCTTTATGCTGGGGTGCCTAACAAGTGTGTGATCAAAAAGATGTGATGAGCAATACATAAGAACTTGACAGTAATAGCAACAGTCATCACATTAACATTAACTGAGCATCACACATTAACTAAATAAAGCACATCCAAAATAAATTACAATAGTTTGAAATCAAGTACATGTCCTTGATCACAAATCCTTAATGGCTTAATAACTACAAAAATAGACAACTAGTCTCAATCTCTCCCCCTTTGGCATCAAGGCACCAAAAAGGGAAAAATTGAGTGGAATCACTCATCGCCACTGCCTCCCTCACTCTCAGTCCTCTATGTATCTTCTTCTTCATCTTCAGGTGCTTGAGAAGGAGGAGGAGCAGATGTGCCAGCTAGTCCAAATGAAGCCATTTCTTGCTCAGTTAGAGGTGCCATCTCTGTGATGTCTTCTTTAGAGTCTTCTAAGATCTGAGGTGACCCCACTGGCTCCATTTCAAGCTTCTCACATATGGCTTTGATATTTGCCTTCACATATCTTTGATGCTTCTTTCTGGTGAGACTCTCCTTATGCTTCTTGATTTCCACTTTGCGACATGAAGCAAAAATGGATGAGAGCATCTTCATTATTCCACTGGAGGATCCTCTAGAATGTGGAGGAGCAGGAGCAGCAGCCTCAGATCTTTTGCCTTCTTCAGCCCTCTTAGATCTTCTTTCCTCTGCAGATGAGGTAGGAGCAGAGGGAATAGTGTAGATAGTGGGCATCTAAGGCCTGAGTCTAGTATAAGGCACATCCTTGACAAATTCAAGTCCTCTCACCTTCTCAATCATATACATGATGTAGGGTGCATAGCCATAGGACCTGTTAGGAGCGATAGAGATGTTCACAATGTCGTTGTACATGTACTCAAAGATATTGAAAGTCCTTTTCTTGCTGATGGCCTTCATCATTATCATGAGGGTCCCCTAGATGGTCCCTGCATCTCCCTCCTTGGGAGCTATGTTCTTCCTTAGGATTCTGTTTAAAAAAGCAAAGAAGGGCTTCAGGTACTTTGTGGTTGGAGAGTTGAATGGCATCTTAGTATCATAGAGAAAGTAAATCTGATCTTTCTCCAGAGGCTTTAGGTTGTGGATAATTATGTCATTCTCCAAGGAATCTTCCAGGTGAAGAATTCTAGCAAACTCTTCATATGTGACACTGTACTTCGCTCCATGTGTCATCCTGGAAGTACATCTAGGCATCCCTTGTGGGTTTTGGTTGATTTATGACAAACAAATGAGATCCTAACAAAATTGTTGAGATGAACGCGGGCTTTAAAGAAATTAGGAAGAAAGCGTAAAAAGGAAGGAGAATGAGGATCTAAAGGAAAAAGAGCTCAAGAGCTGAAAAGATTAGATCATTGTGTACGGAGTGTGTTGGAGAAACACACCCCAAGAGCTCAAGTTAACAAACAATTTAACTCACTGCACAATTCACAGGAAAACCGGACTAGTCCGATATACACTGAACTAGTCTGATATGTCTCTGACTAGAAATGGACAACTCTTCCTAGTGCACACTTGTCCGCAAGTACTTCAGTATACACAGCACCGGACTAGTCCGGTGTCACCACGGACTAGTCTGATAACTCTCTAACTAAAATCGGACAAGTCCTCCAAGTGCGGACTTGTCCTTAATTCAACATGAGGTTCAGCACACTAGACTAGGCCAATTTGTGTTGGACTAGTCCGAACACTTCCAGAGCCCAAATCGTACTAGTACGTAGGTTTCCAGACAAGTCCGATATCTTGGAACACTTAGGGTTTCCCACAGGCCGCACACCGGACTAGTCCGGAGTCCACCACAGACTAGTCTGGACATCGCAAATCCTAACGGTAACTTTTGTAAACCCTAGTATAAAAAGAGGTGTACGGCCATTCAACCATCACTCTCGATCACTTGTGCCGTCACACCTTCCAAGAGCCCAAAATACACATCTGTCCACACATTCTAACCCAAGAAAGATCAAATCTTTGATGATTAGCATTGATCAAAAGGAGAGATTTGTTCCACACGATCTTGAGCTCTTGGGTTTGAATCTCTCACACACTCTTGTTGTTTATTGCATATATTCGGAGTGTGTTTGGTGGTGTTCTTCATTGTAAATCTTGGGGAGCCCTCAACTTGTGAGAAGGCCCCTTGAACTCGGTTATTTGCCCCTTTGTGGTTAGTGGAAGAGAATCGACCTCTGTGGCGATTCAACGAGGGTAGGGTTGGTGAAGACCCGGTCCTCTGTGGACTCCTGAACGTGGATGTAGGTTTACTTTGTGGGAATCGAACCACGGGATAAAATCGCGTCTTGTGCACTTTTGTTTCATAGTTCATCTCATTCTAGGGTTTACATAATCTTGTGTAACTTACGTTAAACTATTGGAATTAAAGTTGATCCTTGTCATACACTATTTCACTGTTCTAATACATCCAAGTTGCTATTTACTTTCTGCTGCATAGGGTACTAGAAGTGAAATTATCGATTAAACTTGATCTGTCTAGTCCACGAATGCCAGACTAGTTCGCACTGTACCAGACTAGTCTGATATGTCTATATTTGATCAGTTTGTTAAGTGTTTCAGGGTCCGACAAAAGTTCAAAAAGCCTATTTACCCCCCTAGGCTACATTCACATCATGTCATTTTGTCTCTGTCATCACGAGAGAAGTAAAGAGTGAAATAGAATTGAGTGATGACCTCAATGTTCCAGTCCCACTGGAAAGAGACAAGATCCTTCAGCCCATGAAGCTCCAAAGCTTCCAATACCTCTTGATAGGCTTGGCATCTCTTGGGCTGGAGGTAAGTGATGTCGACCCATTGACTCTCTATATCTGGGTTCCTCATCTTCAGGTACACATGCTCATAGTAGTCAGCATGGAAATTTCTCCAGAACATGGGATCAGCTGACTGTTTAGGCTGATCATAGACCACTACCTTTCTGAATTTATCAGCCAGCTCACCCCCTTTGCTTGTGAAATCAGCACTAGAGGGATGTTTGTTGCGGTGAGTAGGAGCTTTCATCTTCAAAGGGCCAATAGGATCACTAGCAAGTCATTTGCCCTTGTTGAGAGTTCTCCTGGGCCCTGATGAACTCCCAGTAGCATCCTTGCCCTGTGCTTTCTTCACTACCACTATTCTTCTCTTAGGAAGGGTGTCATCGGAAGGAGGGGAGTGAACATTGATATCATGCCTTTTCTTCATCACCCTCTCCTTGGCTCTTTGCACTCGAGCACTCTCTACCTCTTCATCATAGTGAAAGGAACTGTCCTCTGAACTTGAAGACATCATGCCCCACAAGGAGGTTCAAGGATTAGATAAGAATTGATTGGAAACTTTGTGCAAAAAGGAATTTAGAAGTTCAAAATGTTAGATACCGGACTTGTACGTTTTTAGAGTGCGGTCTTGTCCGTCATACCAGACTTGTACTCACTTGAATACCAGTCTAGTCCGGTCTGGCATAAGAACCCTAACTTTCCTATTTTCGACAAATCTAGCTCAAATCGATTCACAAAGACTAGGAAACAGTAGGAATTCATCTAAAAGAGTAATTCATGCCCTAGGAGACAAGGAAACTAAGCAAGAATCAAGGAAAGTTGAGAGCTAGGGTTTGAGAGAAATTTTATTGAAAAGTTGAAGATTTGCGTTGAAGGAGCGGAGTGGGGGCCGGACTAGTCCGAGGTGGACAAGATCCGCGCCGAGGAGGAGATTTCCTTTGGAGAAATCCACATTTTTGATGGCTAGAATTAGAAATCGCCCTTGGAGCTCACAGAGGAGGAGAGAGAATGCAAGGGAGATTGTGAAAGGTGGAAGATGAGGTCCTGGCAGCGGATTAGGGTTAACCCCGACAAAACCGGACTAGTTCGGTGGACACCGGAAAAGTTTGGTGTGTCGGACTAGGGCCGGACTAGTCTGTGTCAACAGACTAGTCCGGTGCTAACGCCGGACAAGTCCAGTGTCAGCAGAACAGAACATAATTGAAACAACTAGATTTTGGTTGTTTGATCTAATAGTGATCTAAAGGACATTATTTCAGAAATAATCTTGATGAACATGACCAGTAAGCAATCAACAATCATATAATGGCCATAATTCACCAAGATTCACTAATTTAAATAGTTTTCAAGAGAAAATTGAGATAAGAGGAAATTTTTTGCAAAAATGAGCAAACTTGAAATCAAAATCAGGTATGCAATGTTTCAAGCCACATTTCTAGAGTCAAGTATATTTAGCTCGTTTCTTAGCTCACAAAACCTCTTTTCATCTAGCGGCTTGGTGAAGATGTCTGCAAGTTATTTTCAGTCCTAACATGTGATTACAATGTCACCTTTTAATGAATGATCTCTTAGGAAAAGGTGATGAATGTCTATGTGCTTAGTTCCTGAGTGCTCTACTGGGTTGTGTGCAATATTCATAGCACTCTCATTATCACATAGGATTAGAATATGGTTCAGATTGTAACCATAGTCCCTTTGACTTTGTCACATCCAAAGTAGTGCGCAACAACTACCGGCTGCAACATACTCCGCTTCGGCTGTGGAAAGAGAAATGGAGTTTTGCTTTTTAGATGAACATGAAACTAGGGATCTGCCAAGTAATTGACAAGTCCCCGATGTGCTCTTTCTATCGACTTTGCATCCTGCATAGTCGATATCGGAATAACCTATCAAGTTAAACTTGGGTCCTTTGGGATACCAAAGGACCAAGTTGGGTGTGTGCACAAGGTATCTTAAGATTATTTTTACAGCTATTAAATGGCACTCTTTAGGTGCGGCTTGAAACCTTGCACACATACACACACTAAGCATAATATCCGGCCTAGATGCACATAAATAGAGTAATGAGCCAATCATAGACCGATATACCTTTTGATCCACATTTGGACCATCTACGTTGAGATCAAGATGTCCATTAGTTGCCATTGGTGTCTTGATGGGCTTGGCCTTGTCCATATTGAACTTCTTGAGGATGTCCTGCGTGTACTTGGTTTGGCTTATGAATGTGCCCTCTTTTAATTGCTCCACTTGAAATCCTAAGAAGAACTTCAATTCGCCCATCATCAATATCTTGAACCTATCTATCATAATCTTGCTGAACTCTTCACAAAATGACTTGTTAGTAGAACCAAAAATGATATCATCAACATAGATTTGACATCAAAGTGTTTTGTGAATAGTATAATCAGCTTTTCCAATTTTAAAACCATTTTGAATAAGAAAATATCTAAGGCACTCATACCAAGCTCGAGGAGCTTGTTTGAGTCCATAGAGGGCCTTACGCAGTTTATAAACATTGTTGGGGTATTCTTGATCTTCAAATCCTGGTGGCTACTCCACGTACACTTCCTCCTTAATTGGTCTGTTGAGGAAGGCACTTTTGACGTCCATTTGATACAACTTCAAATTATGATGAGTATCATATGCCAATAAAATACGAATGGACTCAAGTCTAGCTACGGGAACGAAAGTTTCGTCGAAGTCCAAACCTTCAACTTGTGAGTAACCTTTAGCCACAAGTCATGCTTTATTTCTTGTTACCACTCCATGTTCATCTTGTTTGTTCCGAAAGACCCATTTGGTTCCAACGATGTTCGCCTTTGGTCTTTCCACTAGTTCCCATACTTCATTTCTCTTGAAATTGTTCAGCTCCTCTTGCATGCAATTACCCAATCTGGATCCTTGAGTTCTTCTTCTACCCTGTATGGTTCCAGAAAAGAGATAAAAGAGTAATGTTCACAAAAATTTTCTATGCAAGATCAAGTAGTTACTCCCTTAGCAATATCTCCAATGATGTTGTTGACGGGATGATCTCTATGTACACTCTGATGTACTCATGGGTGAGGGACTTGTGAAGTTGCTTGTTCTTCATTGTCTCCCCTAGATCATTGCTTCCATGGTTGTGTTGATCTTCTTGATCTTGATCTTGTGCATGAGCTCACCCTTGATCATTGCTTCCTTGTTGAGGTTTATCTTGTGCACTTGAGTCTTGTGGTTGCTCTTGAGGTAGAATATCACCAAGTGCCATCCTCCTCAACGCTTGACATGGGGCTTATTCTTGATCTAGCACACACTTATCAACTTGCTCCATTTGGGAGCCATTAGTTTCATCGAACACTACGTCACGTGCTACTTCAACAAGGCCAGAGACTTTGTTGAAGACACGATAGGCGTAGGCATTTGAGTCATAACCGAGCAAGAACCCTTCATCAGATTTGAAGCAAACTTCAAAGTCCTCGATTTCTTGTTCAGCATAAAACATTTGCAACCAAATACTTTATGAAACATTTGGTTTGTTACCGATGAGAAGCTCGTATGGCATTTTTTTCAAGAGTCGGTGAAGATACAACCGGTTTGTGGCGTGACAAGCTATGTTCACCGCTTCAGCCCAAAACCGATCTGATGTCTTGTATTCATCCAGCATTGTCCTCACCATCTCGATTAGTGTACTCTTTTCCTTTCGGGCACCCCGTTTGGTTGAGGGGAGTAGGGTGCCAAAAATTTGTGCTTTATTCCTTCTTCATCTAGGTAGTCTTCAACTTTCGTATTCTTGAATTCAGTCCCGTTGTCACTTCTGATGTTCTTCATAGTTGAGGAGAGTTCGTTCTGAGCTCTCATCAGAAATTTCTTGAGGATAACCCGAGTTTCGGATTTATCATACAAGAAAAATACCTAGGTGAATCTTGAAAAATCATCAATAATAACAAAACCATATTTGTTACCGCCGATACTTATATAAGCAATTGGACCAAAAAGGTCCATGTGAAGAAGTTCCAGCGCTCTTGTGGTAGTCATCAAGCTCTTGGCGGGGTACGGTGCTCCAACTTTTTTCCCCGCCTGGCAAGCGTTGCATGACCTGTCTATCTCAAAAACAACATCCTTTAAACCTCGGATGTGACCACCTTTTAGAAGTTTCTACAGATTTCTCATCCTAACATAGGCTAGCCTCCTATGCCACAACCATCCTACGTTAGTTTTAGCAACAAAGCAAGTGTTGAGTTCAGCTTTATGTTTGTTGAAGTCAAGAAGATAAAGCTTTCCCTTCAACATTCCCTTGAATGCAATCAAGCCATCACTTCTTCTAAAAATGGTCACACCCTCATTAGTGAATAAATAGTTATAACCTTTGTCGCATATCTAACATATTGACAGAAGGTTATAATTTAAGGAATATACATGTAAAACATTCGAGAGAGTATGTTGAGAAGGGATTTGAATTTTACTGCTACCAAGGACGTTTGCTTGGTTGTTGTATCCAAAGTATATCTCTTCACTTGGATCTGCGTTGCGCTCATACTCCACCAACATGTTCCTCTCTCCGGTCATGTGATTTGTGCATCCGCTGCCTAGCACTCATTTTGATCCATCAGAGGAGTAGGCCTGCAAAACAAAATTATTCCTTGGTTTTAGGTACCCAAGCTTGCTTGGGTTCTCTCAGATTACTCACAAGAGTCTTGGGCATCCACACACAAGTTTTTGAATTCTTGTGGCGTGGCCCTGCATATTTAGCAAATACATTTCCAAATTTGTCTTTCATAAGTACATAGGAAGCATCAAAAGTATGAAATAGTACTTGCAAGTCAGATTCATGTGATTTTTCCATAACAAAAGTAATTTTATTCTTAGCATGAACATTTGTGGACATGTGTTTGTTCTTGTTAAACCCAAGACACGCTTTGACGTTAGGAGGTCTAGTGACCATATATGCACTACGTGCACATTTGATCTTCTCCTTGTCAAAGATGCCACTTTGGGAAGGATGCTTAACATGAGAAATTGAAGAATCAGGTTTGACGACATTTTTCTTAGTGGAACATGTGCAAGTGGCAATAGTTGTCGTTCATACACCTTTGGGAGGTGAGCTTTTGGAGAAGGAGGAGTCACTTTGCTTGAGCGACTCAACTTGCACTTCAAGAATCTTGTTAACTTTTCACAAGTTAGCAAGTTCATCCTTGATTGCAACATGTGATTCTTCTAGCTTTGAGTAAGTTTCCTTACTCAAGGCTATCTCATGCTCAAGTGACTTGCTCTTCTCTCTTTCAAGCTCAAGGAGTTTCTCAACATTTTCATTTTCTTCAATGCACTTTTACTTAATCCCCTAAACATCTCCTCATTTTCACAAGAGCTGTCAAAATCATCAATAGAGGAATATAGCGAGGGAGGAGTAAGTCGAACCTTTTTTTTGCCTTCCTTAGACATAAGGAACGTGTGATTGTGAGTCTCCCGTCCTCCCATGTTCGGGAAGAGTGTAGACCTCTTGGTGGACTTTTTGATGACAATGGTGGATCTCCTCTTCTTCATCAGAGGAGGACTCCTCGTTTGAGTCCTACTCCTTGCCAATATGTGCTTGATGAGCTTGCCTCCTTTTTCTAAAGATCTTCTTTTCTTGATGCTTCATTTCCTTCTTCCTCTTATTCTCTTCATAAGTGCAGTCAACCATGAAGTGACTGTACTCACCATGGTTATAGAAGGTACGTCGATCCTTGGATTTTCCTTTTTCTTTGCTCTTCCCTTCATTTGAATTTCTTTTGTTTCTTCTCTTCATCATGAGCTTGAATTTCTTGATGAAGAGTACTATCTCTTCATCATTTAGGTCAGTGCTCACATCACTTGTATCTCCTTCGTCTTGAGCTTCACGAGTTTTTTTCCTTTAGGCTTGCAAGTTGCTTTGAGAGCAACTTCCTTCTTTTTGGAGGAGGTGAGCTCAGCTAGGTCTTTGACATATCAGGCTTCCTTCTCCATCATCTCATAGTTTATGATTTTGCCCAATAGTTCATCCGGGGTCATTTTGTGGAACCCTGCGCTTTCTTGGATTATTGAGCATAAGGTAACATTTCTTGGCATGAAGGCCCTAATCATACTTTTGATCACCGCATGGTCAGTCCACTTATTGCTTTAATAGGCACGGATCTTGTTGATAAGCGTCTTCATCCGGTTGTACATGTCTTGAGGTGATTC
Source organism: Tuctoria greenei (assembly GCA_036927565.1). NCBI lineage: Eukaryota > Viridiplantae > Streptophyta > Magnoliopsida > Poales > Poaceae > Tuctoria > Tuctoria greenei. The sequence goes on along the minus strand of JAYESD010000003.1, from coordinate 149,682,544 downwards.
GCCTTCTTCAATGGCAAATCTCCCCAATTCTCCCTTAAGCATCTTAATTTTGGCTTCTCAGATTGCCATATTTCCCCCATGAGTTGTTTTGAGTGTGTCCCGGATTTCTTTTGCACTTTCTAATCCATCAATCTTAGTGAACTCATCCTGGCTTAATGACGAGGTGATCAGTGCAAGGGCTTGTGCGTTGCGATGAATTTCTTGTTCTTGCTCTGGAGTGAGTTCTTCATCTGTATCTGGGATATCTACACCAGTACACACAATATGCCAAAGACTGGGATTCAAAGAGATTAGATGCATTTTCATATTGTATTTCCACATGGTGTAGTCATTTCCATTGAATTGTGGAGGCTTTCCTATGGGAATAGAAAGATAGTGACTATTGGAATCGAGATGATTGTAATTGTAAGGATATCGGGAGTAGTCTTGATGACCACTCTCCGTCGTCTTCTCGTCTTCTTTTCCCTTTTGGCTCAGAAGTTTCTTCCTTAGAAGTGCCTTTAGTTGATGCCCTTTTTCATCATCATGTGGATTTCCCCTCAGTACATCAAAGGCTTTTGTACCTTGCTCTTCTTCGGTGTTGAGCACCTTCGGGATCTTGTTGTTCTTCTCCGAGGCCATTGATCTCTCTGAGCGGTAAATCTCATCGATGGAGAACCTGCTCTGATACCAATTGAATGTGGCTTAGAGGGGGGGGTTGAATAGGCTTTGAAAATCTACTGCACACTTAATCAAATGGTCAAATTGTTGATAGACCGGACTTGTCCGGTTGGATGTGCGGACTAGTTCGGTGTGATAAAGGTGTGTCGATTTGACTAAGTGTTGATTCAGGATTTACACTTTATAGCAGCAGAAATGTGAACAATTGGTAAGATCACTTTGGTTAACGATCAATGTTGTGAAGTTACACGTGAGAAACAATTTGCAATTCAATTTATAATATTGATCAACTATGTTCCCTAATCAATGAAGATGCAAAACAAGAAGCACACAAGACACGAATTTTTGCCGAGGTTCGATCTCACCAAAGAGATCTACTCCTCATTGAGGAATCCCACACAGAGCTGGGTGTCTTCAAACCCTTTCCCTCATCAAGTCACCACACAAGGCCGACTTGATTCCACTATCATGGGTAATTACCGAGTTTATGGGGCAACCTCACACGTTGAGGACTCCCACAAGAAATACAATGAAAAGATGATCAAATACACTCGAAAATATTACAATGAAAAGCACGAGTGTGAAGAGATCAAACCCCAAGAGCTCAATGAAGCGTTGGCAACAATCCCCCAACCCCAAATCTGAATACTCAATTGATTTTCACTTTTTGAGGATTTTAGATGTGTGGGGAGATGTGTTTTTGGGTTCTTGGGACAAGTGGTAGCGCTAGGGTTTGAGTTGAGAACAGTAGAATGCGTGTAATATGTTTGTGGGGTCATGGATCTCCTATTTATAGTGTTTCCAAAATTGTTACCGTTAGGGATCCCGACGACTGGACTAGTCCGCCCTAGGGCCTGGGCTTGTCCGGTGTGCTGTGTAAAAGTCGACGTGAAATGTGCAACACACTAGAAACCCTAATTGTGCGAGGTATGTCGGACTAGTCTGATAGGAGTCCGGACTTGTCCGGTGCCAAGTGAAATTGAACTCAAGAAAGTTGAACGGACTAGTCTGATCCAGGAACGGACTTATCCGGTGCTATGTGTTATTGAACATCAGAGAGTTCAACAGACTAGTCCGGTCCTATGGACGAACTTGTCCGGAGTGTAGTGAAAAGGGTTTACAGAGACTTGAATGGACTAATCCGGTCCAACATCGGACTAGTCCGGTGCACTGTGAAAAGTGGTTCCAGAAAGTTTATCAGACTAGTCCAGTAAGTGATCGGACTAGTCCTATGCACCATGTATTTGGATAACAGAGAGTTGAACGGACTAGTCCGGTCCATGAACGGACTAGTCCGGTGCTCAGTGAATTTTTAGTTGTTTTTAAGCCCTTACCTCTATGCAAAGACTTAAGATCTTGGGATGTGTCTCTCACACACATCCTATACATTTAAATTTACTTTGCGCTTCAGTTGTCAGTTGGGCTTTTCTCTTTTGTATACCACTTCATTTTTCACCTTTTTGAGTGCACCAAACTATGTCATTTAGCTTAACTTGCAGCCATCTCAACAAGTTCATTAGGATCTCATTTGTTTGTTATCAATCGTTCAGAACCCACAAGGGACTTGTCTGGTTTGTACCCCGGACTAGTCCTGTTTCCCCCTCTGATGCTCTCCGGACTTGTCCGTTTTTGCTGTGGACTAGTCCAATTGAGTCTCTGTTCCATTCCAGACTTGTTCAGGATTGAGTGCAGACTAGTCTGATATTTGGTCCGGTTTTCGAATAAGTTGTCAAATCCCCGAATTTGTCCGATCTATGCCAGAATTGTCCGTTTTCCTCTCTGGACAAGACCGGACTTGTCCGGACCTTCTACCGGACTAACTGTTTTCGTCTCTATCCAACATCAGACTAGTCCGGACCCCTAGCAGACTTGTCCGGTGTGCCCGACTCGGATTTAATCTTTTCCTCCACGATGTGTTATTGGGTATTTACCTTAATTGGGCCCAAGGACACTGTGTCTAACCTCTTTGGAGCCCATGTGGACCCCTACACGGGCTCCACTGCCTTGAACACGAAATCCACCCAACCCTAACCATCCACCCCTATATAAACATCCCAACACCCCACTTTTTCATCTCTTTGCCACAATTGAAAGACCTCCAAACCATAGTTCGTGGGAGCCGCCATCAAGAGGAGATTCAGCAGCAAGAAGAAGAGGAGTAAATGAAAGAGGATCAAGTGAACAAGATCTTCATCGATTTTTCATTCTTCATCACCGATTCACCCACAACTCATCTTCATCAAGCCCTAATCATCAAGATCCAAGTGTTTCACGTCCAACTCTTGATATTTGGATCTCTAAGCACGTGGTACACCCTCTACCTGCACTTTTCTATGTGAAATCAATCCCAATTCTCGCAGATCAAGAAAACCCTAATTTGCAATTCTGTCTAGGGCAGACTAGTCCGTCCCATGAAACCGGACTTGTCCGGCCTCTGAATCCGAACTGTGCTGAATTAATTCCAATTCAACTCAAATCAATTCCAAATGTCCAAACTTGCTAGAAACTATTGTAACTAGTTAGTAAACATTATTAGCAATCCATTAACAATTTTTACATCACAATTGCATTAATCATGCATATCATGGCATATTGAGTACTATATGAGCATTATTTGATCGAATTGTGTGTTTTGCATGTTTATTGCGCGGTTTAGATGGATTTGCACTAGACGGTGCTGCGGAGGACCTCCAGCACTAGAAATTTGAAGACTTTGACCCAAACCAAGCTTAGGAGCAAGGCAAGTGCCCTTGAACATATTGATCCCGTTTTTACAATAAATGTTTTTTTTCAAAACTGCATGCTTGTGTCAATTTGATGGGAATACCTATGATAGGATGTTTACTAGCTTTGTTTAACCACCCTTGTCACTTGGATTACATGGTAGAGAGTCGGGAATGGCTTTTTATCTTTGCTTCGCTTAATTTATTGGGATGGGAAAACAACTATACCATTTAATTATGTGTTAATGAGATTATGATTAATATGAACTGGTTAATATGATATAGTAATGAGTGATCTAAGCAAGCCTGGTATGTGGATGGGTGGGAAGACATGGTGGTTGCTTGCCTTGGATCTTAGGACCGGTTCATGTGAGAATAGGTCAGGACTACAGTGACACCACGAGGCCAAGTATGGGTGCGGCGTAGCTAATTAATTAGGGTATTGTTAGTACTGCGCAAATCATTTGGCGCACCAGGGAAGGGGAGTTGGATTGGGTTTGAATTTGTGGCAGAACCTTTTGATCCACGTTTGGTCAGTCTTCATTGAGATCCAAGTGTCCATTTGTTGCCATGGGAGTCTTTATAGGCTTCGCCTTGTCCATTCCAAACTTCTTGAGTATGTCTTGAGTATACTTGGTTTGGCTTATGAACCTCTCTTCCTTTTGTTGCTTCACCTGGAATGCCAAGAAATATCTCAATTCTCCCATCATAGACATCTCGAATCTATCTTTCATAATCTTACTAAAGTCTTCACAAAAGGATTTGTTAGTTGAATCAAATATAATATCATCAACATAAATTTGATAGATAAATAGATCATTGTCAAAGTGCTTGGTAAACAACGTGTAATCAGCTTTGCCAATCTTAAATCCATTTTCAATTAAAAAATCTCTAAGGCACTCATACCAAGCTCTAGGAGCCTGTTTGAGGCCATAGAGAGCCCTACATAGATTGATGAAAGCATCTAGGCCACCATGAGGTACGGTTTCGGTGATTAATGACAACCATTGGATTTTACTAATGAATTTGTGAATTCAAGGTCCCCATAATCACTCAATCAAATGAAAACTATATGTCATTGGAGACCCATATACAATCACTTTATGAGATCAAATCAATGATATAAAGACAAGAAGTGAAAGCTTTTATGTCAAAGTCATTCAACCACAATTGATGACACTTAATGCTTGACAACCATCAAAAGTACAATTCCAACAAAGTCTAAGAGGTCATTTGAGCAAGACACAAAAGAATCACTTAGAAACAACTCGAAGCAAATAAAATCAACTCACCGGATCAACTGATGATTTCTGAGAACAACGCATCGGTCGAGTTGGTTCAGCAGAAGAAGAAGACCTCAGAACAAAGCACTCACCGGATCATCCGATGTTAAGGGCTCAGCTACATCGGTCCATCAGTACAGTTTGCAATATCCTTGGACCAAGTGTAGCACCGGATCATCCGATGTACAGAAAAACACACATCGGTCAATCACTCCAGTAAGCATCAAGTTTGAGTCAATTCTGGAGGAAGAGCCACCGGATCATCCAATGAGAAGACAAGTGCAACATCGGTCTAACAACGGTCATATCTGACACAATGACGTCAGCTAAAGCAAACTTGACCGATGATAACTAAAGGGGAGACATCGGATCATCCGATGTTCGCAGAAAAGTTCTGTAAGTCTACTTTTCCAACAGCTATTTCGTGGAGGCTGGCTATAAATACCCCCTAAACCGGTCATTTCGATAAGTCTTGATCACAAAACATTCTCAACACATCCACAAGCGTTCAAGACCAAGAGCCATCACTTCTACATCATTTAGACCATCTACACACCAAGAGATAGGCTAGAACTAGCTAGAGAGAGAGAGCTTGTGTGCCTCCATTCTGGGTGAGTGGAATCTCTAGGATAGTGAGAGCCTCAAGGGAGTGCCCCTTGGTGTTTGTAACTGTGAGAAGACTTCTGGAGCTTGCCAAGGCGTTTGTGGAAGCCCGGAGGGTCGAAGTTGTACAAGTTTGAGCTCCACCTTGCCAAGGTTGGCAAACGAAGATGAATAGTGGAGATCCCTCGTCTTGGTGACTTGGGTGTGTCTAAACCCTTTGGTGGGTGCCACAACGTTGATGTAGGAAGATCTTGACGATCTTGCCGATCCACGGGATAAATCCTCGTGTCTCCTCGGGAGTTTGCATCCTCTTCCTCTCCCTTACGTTTATGCATTTTATATTCCGCAAAGTTGCTATCTACCTCAATGCATAGATAGTTTGCGTAGGGAATTGGGCTTTAATCAATTAAGTTTTATGGTTTAGATTTTTGAAAAGAAGCCCAATTCACCCCCCCCTCTTGGGCATCGGTTCCTTACAATTGGTATCAGAGCAAGGTTGCTCGTAGGAGCATTCTAGCTTCACCGCTAGAGAGCTAAAATGGCCAAGGTCGGGGGTTCGGTTCCTATCTTCGAGGGCAAGAACTTTGCCTTTTGGAAAGCACGCATGCACGCTTATCTAGAGGCTATTGCTCCCGAAGTATGGGAAGCGACCCACGCGGGGTTTGGAGAACACAACTATGTTGGTGATCAAATTAAATGGGATGCTAAAGCTAGGGATGCAATCTATGAATGTATTAGTCAAGATGTGTTTGCTAGGATTGCTAGCAAAGAAAAATCTTGTGAAATTTGGGCTTGCTTAATTGAGATTCATGAGGGTTCTTCTCGAGTCAAGGAACTTAAATATCACATGCTTAAAGCAAAATATGATGAATTTAAGATGCTACCTCATGAAAATGTTAATGAGATGTTCTCTCGCTTGAATGTACTTATTGAAGAAATTAATGCTCTTGACATTGCTTCTCTTGGCAAGGGACTCATCAACCGCAAGATCCTCATGCTCCTTCCCAAGCCAAAGTACAACATCATCAACTCCATGCTCCAAAAAGAGTCTCTTGATCACATTGAAGTTTCGGAGCTCATTGGAGAAATTCACGCTCATGAGATGAGTGTGCTTGGGATGATGGAGCAATCATCTTCAAAAACAATTGCTCTAAAGGCCTCCACCAAGAAAACAAGCCTCAAGAAGAAGAAGGTGGTTGAGCCTAGCTCAAGTGAAGATGAAGATGATGAGGTTGCATTGATGATGAGGAAGTTCTCACGCTTGAACTCCAAGATTACCAAGAACGGATACACCTTTGATTCCAAGAAGAAAGCGTTTCTACCAAGGAGAGATGATCACAAGACTTGCTACAATTGTGGTGATCAATGCCACATCTCCTATGATTGTCCAAAACCGGACAAAAGAAGAGAGAACCACAAGAGAAAGCATCACAAGCTTGAAGAAAGTGATGATGATGAAGAAGAGGCCAAACCCAAACCAAGAGCCTTTGGGAAGAAGAAACATGACAAGGGAAAGAAGGCAAGACTCTTCCCAAAGAAGAGAAATGGCCCACAAAAGGTGTTCATGTGTGAGGCAAATGAATGGGTCACCAACGAAGAAACAAGTGATGAAGAGAGTGAAGTGGAAGAAGAAAGTTTGGCCGGCCTTGCCATTGCCAACAATGACGACTCACCTCTTCATCCACCACCCATGTGCCTCATGGCGAAAGGTAACACCAAGGTATGTGACGACTCTAGTGATGATGAGCTTTCCCCCGATGATTTAACTTCTTTGATAAATGAATATCATGCTATCATTAAGAGGGAAAAGAGTAAGGTTAAAGCTCTTGAAGAAACTCATGCTAGACTTGAGAGTGCTAACCTCGATTTGCTTGATAAGTATGAAAGCATACTCAAAGAGCATGACACGCTCAAATCTCATGTCAAGCAAATTGAGGAAGAAAAGGCTAAAATCAAGTTATATAATCATGAGCTTAACTTAGCACACCAAACACTCTTGGAAGAGCAAAACAAGCTAGTACAAGAACATCAAACACTTAACCTTGTTCATGACGTGCTTGATCAAGAATTGAAAAATACAAAGAAGCAAACTCTTAATGATAGGATATCCATTACTTCTCATGTCACTAATGCCTTGAAAAAGTCTTTGCCTTTGAAAGCAAATGCTAGGGAGAAGGACTTGTTGGAAGAAATTGAGAGTCTCCGCACTAGTGTGGCTAGACTTTCAAAAGGGGAAGTCAAACACAAGGAAATACTCTTCCAACAAGAAAAGGCTTTCAACAATAGAGGACTTGGATCCTTCCCGGTGCCTAACAAAGGAAAGGTGCCCTCACCGGAGCTTAGAAGAAGCTTCATCAAGGAAGTTGGTTCTTATTGCCAACATTGTGAGGTCACTGGTCACCACACAAGGGAGTGTTCTCTTCCTAACCGACCTTCTCCAAAGTTGCCTATTAATTACAAATCTACTTTCAATGATCGCTATTATCTCTTAAGTAAAGTAGATGGCAAGGTGAAGGCTAGGTTCATCGGCAAAGACATGAAGGACATGAAGGGGAAGCTCCCCAAGCAACTTTGGGTCCCAAAGACACTTGTATCACACATACAAGGACCTAAGTTGGCTTGGGTGCCTAAAGTTAAAAATTGAATTCATGTGTGTAGGTGAACTACAAAGCCGGAGGAAAGCATTGGGTACTCGATAGCGGGTGCACCCAACACATGACCGGCAATGATGGTATGTTCACCACCATAGAAAACCCCGGCAATCATGAACAAGTCACCTTTGGTGATAACTCTAAGGGAAAGGTAATTGGGTTAGGTAAAATTGCTATTTCAAATGATTTATCCATTTCTAATGTTTTGTACATTAAGTCACTTAGCTTTAATTTACTTTCTATTGCACAACTATGTGATCTTGGACTAACATGCACATTTAGCAAAAATGATGTTATTGTGAGTAGTGAAACAAGCCAAGACATAGTCTTCAAAGGATTTCGGCATGGACATCTCTACCTAGTAGACTTCTCCAACAAGAATGCTAGCTTGACCACTTGTCTTTTCACTAAGACAAGCATGGGTTGGCTATGGCACCAACGCATAGCGCATATAGGGATGAGCAAACTCAAGAAGTCATTCAAGCTTGGGATGGTGACCGGTGTGAAGGATGTTACATTTGAGAAGAACAAGCTTTGTAGTGCTTGTCAAGCCGGGAAGCAAGTTGCTTCACACCACCTGATGAAGACAATGGTGTCAACCTCCAAGCAGCTTGAGCTACTCCACATGGACCTCTTCGGACCGTCCACATATCAAAGCCTTGGCGGTAACCTCTATTGTCTTGTTATAGTTGATGACTACTCTCGCTATGCTTGGAATCTATTTCTAGGTGACAAGAGTGAAACTCAGGAAGTGTTCAAGACCTTCGCCAACCGCGCTCAAAGGGAATTTCAACTTCCCATCATCAAGGTCCGGAGTGACAACGGCACCGAATTCAAGAACTACAACATTGGGGAGTGGTGTGACCGTGAAGGCATGAAGCATGAGTTTTCGGCCACATACACCCCTCAAGTGTCGTTGAAAGGAAGAACAAGACACTCATCACTCTTGCGAGAGCAATGCTTGATGACTACGGCACGTCGGAGAAGTTTTGGGCCGAAGCAATCAACACGGCGTTCCATGCCGCAAATAGGGTCTATCTCCATCGACTACTTCAAAAGACCCCGTACGAGCTTCTCATTGGGAGAAAGCCCAACATCTCCTACTTTTGAGTCTTTGGATGCAAGTGTTACATCTACCGCAAGAAAAGGCTCGGTAAGTTTGAAAGAAGATGTGATGTTGGTATATTTCTTGGTTATGCATCAAACTCAAAAGCATATCGAGTATTCAACCAAACCTCCGGTTTAGTTGAGGAAAGTTGTGATGTTGAGTTTGATGAATCTAATGGCTCCCAAGAGGAGAGTTTTGGTCATGATGAAATAGATGATGAGCCTCTACGAGAAGCCATGAAGAACATGACCATTGGAGACATCAAGCCTGAAGTTGAGGAGAGCCATGATCAAGGGGGAGCTTCAAGTTCCAACAACAACACCTCCATGGCGCCTCAAGTTGACGAATAAGAGAAGGATGATCTATTGTCAACTCAAGACTCACAAGCACAACAACATCAAGAAGAAGATGAAGTCCATGATCAAGTCCAACCACAAGAGGAGCAACACGCATCACCTTCGCCAAGTGCTTCACAACCACTTATGAGGCATGGACGCATCTCCAAGGTGCATCCGATGGACCAAATCATTGGAAGTCCGTCAAGGGGTGTAAGTACACGTTCTCGCCATTTCACTTCATTTTGTGAGCACTACTCGTTTGTTTCTTGTGTAGAACCCACTCATATTGAGGAAGCACTCCAAGACCCAAACTAGGTGATGGCCATGCAAGAAGAACTCGACAACTTCATCTGCAATGAAGTTTGGGTGTTGGAGGAGCGACCCAAGGACAAGAACGTCATCGGAACAAAGTGGGTGTACCGCAACAAACAAGAAGAGAATGGCGTTGTGGTCCGCAACAAGGCAAGACTTGTGGCCAAGGGGTTCTCGCAAGTTGAAGGACTATATTTTGGGGAGACATTTTCCCAGGTCGCCCGGCTAGAAACCATCTGTATACTTCTTGCCTTTGCATCACATCATAGTATTAGAGTTTATCAAATGGATGTGAAAAGTGCCTTTCTTAATGGTTACATTAACGAGCTTGTTTATGTTGAACAACCTCCTAGGTTTGAAGATCCGAGGAATCCTAATCATGTGTATAGGTTGCACAAGGCGCTCTACGGGCTCAATCAAGCACCTAGGGCGTGGTATGAACGACTACGGGATTTCTTGATCATGCAAGGATTCAAGATCGGGAGGGTGGACACCACACTCTTCACCAAAGACATAAACGGAGATTTGTTCATTTGTCAAATTTATGTTGATGATATTATTTTTGGTTCAACTAATGAAGCTCTTAGCCATGAGTTTGGCAAAATGATGTCTAGGGAATTCGAGATGTCGATGGTTGGAGAGCTCAACTTCTTCCTTGGATTTCAAATCAAGCAACTTCAAGAGGGGACCTTCGTCTATCAAGAGAAGTACACCAAGAACCTCTTGAAGAAATTTGAGATGGGAGATTGTAGCTCAAGAAGCACTCCAATGGCAAAAAATTGTCATCTCGACGCGGATAAGGACGGTAAACCTATTGACCAATCTAACTACCGTTCTATGATTGGCTCATTGCTTTATCTTACCGCATCTAGGCCCGATATCATGTTTAGTGTATGCTTGTGTGCTCGCTTTCAAGCGGCACCTAAAGAATCGCATAGGAAGGCGGTCTTTAGGATACTTAGGTATCTTAAGCATACCCCTAGTGTGGGCTTGTGGTACCCTAAAGGTGCAAAATTCCACCTCTTGGGATACTCGGATTCGGACTTTGCCAGATACCGCATAGATCGCAAGAGTACCTCCGGTGGGTGCCACATGCTTGGGCGTTCCCTAGTATCTTGGTCAAGCAAGAAGCAAAATTCTGTCGCCTTGTCCACGACGAAAGCGGAATATATAGCGGCCGGTGCATGTTGTGCCCAAATTCTTTATATGAAGCAAACCCTTTTGGACTTTGGTATTAAACTTGGTTGTGTGCCTCTCCTTTGTGACAATGAAAGTGCGGTTAATATAGCTAAAAACCCCGTTCAATACTCCCGCACTAAGCACATTGATATTCGCCATCATTTCTTGAGGGACCATGAAGCTAAGGGAGACATCTCATTGCGAGGTGTTAGGTCCGAAGAACAATTGGCGGATATCTTCACTAAACCACTAGATGAGAAAACCTTTTCTAGGCTAAGAAGTGACTTAAATGTGCTAGATGCAATGAACGTCATGTAAGAATGCATCTCATATAGGTCTTGCCTAACTCTCAAAGGATAGGGGTGAGCAAGGGTTAGCTTCGGATGAAGGTTCTTTTGGGTTTCCCCAAGGTTTGGAGAGTGGCTCTCCCTGAAGAAGCCTTTGAAAGGTTCAAATTTGGCAAGATAGATTTATTTTATGCCTTGCATGATGCCTGCCATATAGACTTGTAATTTCTTGCACTATAAAATTGCTTGGCATTGCATACGGTAGATTGTCACAAAGGGGAACCCACCTCATGAGAAAGAGACTTGTTTGAAATGCAATATCTCAACTCATATAAGGTGGAAAGAACAAAATGTTAGGTGCGTTAATGCCTAGAGGAACATGCTCTAAAGAGATAGAAGTCTTCATACTCTACCTCACAAAGCATGGGCCTTACATTTTATTTGGATAATTTCCTCCTATTTTTCTCGATGTTCCATTTGCTTTAAGGCCTAGCCAAGTTATTGGCATATTAGTATTTTTGAGGGGTAAGGGGTTGCCCAAAAAGTCCTAAGACATGTGTTTCTCATTGATTGTTTGTTTGGTCAAAGGACATATATGGGATGTTGCTGTTTAGTAGTCATCGGATTATCCGACGCTTAGGCCAGACCATCATCGGATCAATTGGTGTTCAAAAGCCAAGAGTCAGACCAGTCAGCAACACAAATCAACCGAAGCGTTCATTTGGAGAAACATCGGTCCATCCGGTGTTCACAATTCTGGAACTGTGACAAATTCCACCAATGATATTTCCTTCCACGTCGGTCCATCCGATGTCAACGGTATATTTTTGAATACCTATACCGTGACATTCAACCGATGCTATTTCTTTACACGTCGGTCCATCCGATGTCAACGGTACCTTTTTGGATACCCTTACTGTGCCATTTGACCGATGCTTCTATCGTTTCTACACCGGTCCATCCGGTGTTAAATTTACGGCTAGGGTTTGGGACCCACTATTTAAACGGTCCTTCGTCTCCGCCAGTTTCTCTCTCCCCGATCCCGACTCACCCGCCGCCGTTCCTCTCGCCCTACGCCACCGCCGCCCTCCGGCAGCCGCCGCCATCCTCCGGCCGCCACCGCCGCCGCAGCACCATTGCAGCCGCTGCCGCCGCACCACCTCAGCCGCTGCCGCACCACAGCCGCCGACGCCACTCGCCTCCACCGCAACCACCGCCGCCGCTCCACCAAAGCGCCGCTGACCACCGCCCGTGCACCACCACCGCCCACGCCCCACGCACAGCCTCACCTCCGTGGTGCCTCCCTCTACTATTGCCGACGCTAGGGTTTCCCGGCCCCGTCAATCTCCGCGACGCCGTTCCGTGCGTTCAACGTCGACGACTTCGTTCACGCGCTCGATCGCAATGGCTCGTGACAAGAAAAACAAGGGCAAGGCCATTGCGGAGCCGGCCGCGAAGAAGCAGAAGCTCTCGAAGGAGGAAAAGAAGGCGTTGATGGCCGCTCGCGCCTCCGAGGAGCGAGAGCGTGGCCGAGGAGGATCTTTGAGGATCCGCGAGGCTCGTCCGCGGCAGCCTCCCGTGATCGATGAGTCCGAGGCTGAAGAAGAGCTGGAAGAGCCACTTGTCCGCCGGCGCTCAGCCCGGACCCGTGGGGGACATCCCTCGACAGCACCACGTCCGAGACCGACGGCTGCCGATCGTCGTGAGTTCAATGGACTAGTCTGGTCCTATGGACGGACTTCTCCATAGTGTAGTGAAAAGGGTTTACAGAGACTTGAACAGACTAGTCCAGTCCAATATCGGACTAGTCCGATGCACTGTGAAAAGTGGTTCCAGAAAGTTTATCGGACTAGTCCTATAAGTGATCAGACTAGTCCGATGCACCGTGTATTTGGACAACAGAGAGATGAACGGACTAGTCCGGTCTATAAATGGAGTAGTCCAGTGCTTAATGAATTTTTAGGTGTTTTTAAGGTCTTACCCATATGCAAGGACTTGAGCTATTGGGATGTGTCTGTTACACACATCCTATACATTTAAATCTACTATGCGCTTCAGTTGTCAGTTGGGCTTTTCTCTTTTGTACACCACTTCATTTTTCACCTTTTTTAGTGCACCAAACTATCTCATTTATCTTAACATGCAGTCTCTCAAAAAGTTCATTAGGATCTCATTTGTTTGTCATCAATCATCCAAAACCCACAAGGGATTGCCTAGATGCACTTTCAATCTCCCCCTTTTTGGTGATTGATGACAACCAATTGAGATTTCACAATTAAAAGTAAAAATTGATTTTCATAAAGTGTGCATCTATGAGAATAATGAATGAGTAACAAAAAGACTTCTCACATATATGCACTCTTTATGCTGGGGTGCCTAACAAGTGTGTGATCAAAAAGATGTGATGAGCAATACATAAGAACTTGACAGTAATAGCAACAGTCATCACATTAACATTAACTGAGCATCACACATTAACTAAATAAAGCACATCCAAAATAAATTACAATAGTTTTAAATCGAGTACATGTCCTTGATCACAAATCCTTAATGGCTTAATAACTACAAAAATAGACAACTAGTCTCAATCTCTCCCCCTTTGGCATCAAGGCACCAAAAAGGGAAAAATTGAGTGGAATCACTCATCGCCACTGCCTCCCTCACTCTCAGTCCTCTATGTATCTTCTTCTTCATCTTCAGGTGCTTGAGAAGGAGGAGGAGCAAATGTGCCAGCTAGTCCAAATGAAGCCATTTCTTGCTCAGTTAGAGGTGCCATCTCTGTGTTGTCTTCTTTAGAGTCTTCTAAGATCTGAGGTGAACGCACTGGCTCCATTTCAAGCTTCTCACATATGGCTTTGATATTTGCCTTCACATATCTTTGATGCTTCTTTCTGGCGAGACTCTCCTTATGCTTCTTGATTTCCACTTTGCGACATGAAGCAAAAATGGATGAGAGCATCTTCATTATTCCACTGGAGGATCCTCTAGAATGTGGAGGAGTAGGAGCAGTAGCCTCAGATCTTTTGCCTTCTTCAGCCCTCTTAGATCTTCTTTCCTCTGCAGATGAGGTAGGAGCAGAGGGAATAGTGTAGATAGTGGGCATCTGAGGCCTGAGTCTAGTATAAGGCACATCCTTGACAAATTCAAGTCCTCTCACCTTCTCAATCATATACATGATGTAGGGTGCATAGCCATAGGACCTGTTAGGAGCGATAGAGATGTTCACAATGTCGTTGTACATGTACTCAAAGATATTGAAAGTCCTTTTCTTGCTGATGACCTTCATCATTATCCTGAGGGTCCCCTAGATGGTCCCTGCATCTCCCTCCTTGGGAGCTATGTTCTTCCTTAGGATTCTGTTTAAAAAAGCAAAGAAGGGCTTCAGGTACTTTGTGGTTGGAGAGTTGAATGGCATCTTAGTATCATAGAGAAAGTAAATCTGATCTTTCTCCAGAGGCTTTAGGTTGTGGATAATTATGTCATTCTCCAAGGAATCTTCCAGGTGAAGAATTCTAGCAAACTCTTCATATGTGACACTGTACTTCGCTCCATGTGTCATCCTGGAAGTACATCTAGGCATCCCTTGTGGGTTTTGGTTCATTTATGACAAACAAATGAGATCCTAACAAAATTGTTGAGATGAGCGCGGGCTTTAAAGAAATTAGGAAGAAAGCGTAAAAAGGAAGGAGAATGAGGATCTAAAGGAAAAAGAGCTCAAGAGCTGAAAAGATTAGATCATTGTGTACGGAGTGTGTTGGAGAAACACACCCCAAGAGCTCAAGTTAACAAACAATTTAACTCACTGCACAATTCACAGGAAAACCGGACTAGTCCGATATACACTGAACTAGTCTGATATGTCTCTGACTAGAAATGGACAACTCTTCCTAGTGCACACTTGTCCGCAAGTACTTCAGTTTACACAGCACCGGACTAGTCCGGTGTCACCACGGACTAGTCTGATAACTCTCTGACTAAAATCGGACAAGTCCTCCAAGTGCGGACTTGTCCTTAATTCAACATGAGGTTCAGCACACTAGACTAGGCCAATTTGTGTTGGACTAGTCCGAACACTTCCAGAGCCCAAATCGTACTAGTACGTAGGTTTCCAGACAAGTCCGATATCTTGGAACACTTAGGGTTTCCCACAGGCCGCACACCGGACTAGTCCGGAGTCCACCACAGACTAGTCTGGACATCGCAAATCCTAACGGTAACTTTTGTAAACCCTAGTATAAAAAGAGGTGTACGGCAAAACAACCATCACTCTTGATCCCTTGTGCCGTCACACCTTCCAAGAGCCCAAAATACACATCTGTCCACACATTCTAACCCAAGAAAGATCAAATCTTTGATCATTAGCATTGATCAAAAGGAGAGATTTGTTCCACACGATCTTGAGCTCTTGGGTTTGAATCTCTCACACACTCTTGTTGTTTATTGCATATATTCGGAGTGTGTTTGGTGGTGTTCTTCATTGTAAATCTTGGGGAGCCCTCAACTTGTGAGAAGGCCCCTTGAACTCGGTTATTTGCCCCTTTGTGGTTAGTGGAAGAGAATCGACCTCTGTGGCGATTCAACGAGGGTAGGGTTAGTTAAGACCCGGTCCTCTGTGGACTCCTGAACGTGGATGTAGGTTTCCTTTGTGGGAATCGAACCACGGGATAAAATCGCGTCTTGTGCACTTTTGTTTCATAGTTCATCTCATTCTAGGGTTTACATAATCTTGTGTAACTTACGTTAAACTATTGGAATTAAAGTTGATCCTTGTCATACACTATTTCACTGTTCTAATACATCCAAGTTGCTATTTACTTTCTGCTGCATAGGGTACTAGAAGTGAAATTATCGATTAAACTTGATCTGTCTAGTCCACGAATGCCGGACTAGTTCGCACTGTACCAGACTAGTCTGATATGTCTATATTTGATCAGTTTGTTAAGTGTTTCAGGGTCCGACAAAAGTTCAAAAAGCCTATTTACCCCCCTAGGCTACATTCACATCATGTCATTTTGTCTCTGTCATCACGAGAGAAGTAAAGAGTGAAATAGAATTGAGTGATGACCTCAATGTTCCAGTCCCACTGGAAAGAGACAAGATCCTTCAGCCCATGAAGCTCCAAAGCTTCCAATACCTCTTGATAGGCTTGGCATCTCTTGGGCTGGAGGTAAGTGATGTCGACCCATTGACTCTCTATATCTGGGTTCCTCATCTTCAGGTACACATGCTCATAGTAGTCAGCATGGAAATTTCTCCAGAACATGGGATCAGCTGACTGTTTAGGCTGATCATAGACCACTACCTTTCTGAATTTATCAGCCAACTCACCCCCTTTGCTAGTGAAATCAGCACTAGAGGGCTGTTTGTTGCGGTGAGTAGGAGCTTTCATCTTCAAAGGGCCAATAGGATCACTAGCAAGTCATTTGTCCTTGTTGAGAGTTCTCTTGGGCCCTGATGAACTCCCAGTAGCATCCTTGCCCTGTGCTTTCTTCACTACCACTATTCTTCTCTTAGGAAGGGTGTCATCAGAAGGAGGGGAGTGAACATTGATATCATGCCTTTTCTTCATCACCCTCTCCTTGGCTCTTTGCACTCGAGCACTCTCTACCTCTTCATCATAGTGAAAGGAACTGTCCTCTAAACTTGAAGACATCGTCCCCCACAAGGAGGTTCAAGGATTAGATAAGAATTGATTGGAAACTTTGTGCAAAAAGGAATTTAGAAGTTCAAAATGTTAGATACCGGACTTGTACGTTTTTAGAGTGCTGTCTTGTCTGTCATACCAGACTTGTCCTCACTTGAATACCGGTCTAGTCCGGTCTGGCATAAGAACCCTAACTTTCCTATTTTCGACAAATCTAGCTCGAATCGATTCACAAAGACTAGGAAACAGTAGGAATTCATCTAAAAGAGTAATTCATGCCCTAGGAGACAAGGAAACTAAGCAAGAATCAAGGAAAGTTGAGAGCTATGGTTTGAGAGAAATTTTATTGAAAAGTTGAAGATTTGCGTTGAAGGAGCGGAATGGGGGCCGGATTAGTCCGAGGTGGACAAGATCCGCGCCGAGGAGGAGATTTCCTTTGGAGAAATCCACATTTTTGATGGCTAGAATTAGAAATCGCCCTTGGAGCTCACAGAGGAGGAGAGAGAATGCAAGGGAGATTGTGAAAGGTGGAAGATGAGGTCCTGGCAGCGGATTAGGGTTAACCCTGACAAAACCGGACTAGTTCGGTGGACACCGGAAAAGTTTGGTGTGTCGGACTAGGGCCGGACTAGTCTGTGTCAACGGACTAGTCCGGTGCTGACGCCGGACAAGTCCAGTGTCAGCAGAACAGAACATAATTGAAACAACTAGATTTTGGTTGTTTGATCTAATAGTGATCTAAAGGACATTATTTCAGAAATAATCTTGATGAACATGACCAGTAAGCAATCAACAATCATATAATGGCCATAATTCACCAAGATTCACTAATTTAAATAGTTTTCAAGAGAAAATTGAGATAAGAGAAAATTTTTTGCAAAAATGAGCAAACTTGAAATCAAAATCAGGTATGCAATGTTTCAAGCCACATTTCTGGAGTCAAGTATATTTAGCTCGTTTCTTAGCTCACAAAACCTCTTTTCATCTAGCGGCTTGGTGAAGATGTCTGCAAGTTATTTTCAGTCCTAACATGTGATTACAATGTCACCTTTTAATGAATGATCTCTTAGGAAAAGGTGATGAATGTCTATGTGCTTAGTTTCTGAGTGCTCTACTGGGTTGTGTGCAATATTCATAGCACTCTCATTATTACATAGGATTAGAATATGGTTCAGATTGTAACCATAGTCCCTTTGACTTTGTCGCATCCAAAGTAGTGCGCAACAACTACTGGCTGCAACATACTCCGCTTCGGCTGTGGAAAGAGAAATGGAGTTTTGCTTTTTAGATGACCATGAAACTAGGGATCTGCCAAGTAATTGACAAGTCCCCGATGTGCTCTTTCTATCGACTTTGCATCCTGCATAGTCGATATCGGAATAACCTATCAAGTTAAACTTGGGTCCTTTGGTATACCAAAGGACCAAGTTGGGTGTGTGCACAAGGTATCTTAAGATTATTTTTACAGCTATTAAATGGCACTCTTTAGGTGCGGCTTGAATCCTTGCACACATACACACACTAAGCATAATATCCGGCCTAGATGCACATAAATAGAGTAATGAGCCAATCATAGACCGATATACCTTTTGATCCACATTTGGACCATCTACGTTGAGATCAAGATGTCCATTAGTTGCCATTGGTGTCTTGATGGGCTTGGCCTTGTCCATATTGAACTTCTTGAGGATGTCCTGCGTGTACTTGGTTTGGCTTATGAATGTGCCCTCTTTTAATTGCATCACTTTAAATCCTAAGAAGAACTTCAATTTGCCCATCATCAATATCTTGAACCTATCTATCATAATCTTGCTGAACTCTTCACAAAATGACTTGTTAGTAGAACCAAAAATGATATCATCAACATAGATTTGACATCAAAGTGTTTTGTGAATAGTATAATCAGCTTTTCCAATTTTAAAACCATTTTGAATAAGAAAATATCTAAGGCACTCATACCAAGCTCGAGGAGCTTGTTTGAGTCCATAGAGGGCCTTACGCAGTTTATAAACATTGTTGGGGTATTCTTGATCTTCAAATCCTGGTGGCTACTCCACGTACACTTCCTCCTTAATTAGTCTGTTGAGGAAGGCACTTTTGACGTCCATTTGATACAACTTCAAATTATGGTGAGTATCATATGCCAATAAAATACGAATGGACTCAAGTCTAGCTACGGGAACGAAAGTTTCGTCGAAGTCTAAACCTTCAACTTGTGAGTAACCTTTAGCCACAAGTCATGCTTTATTTCTTGTTACCACTCCATGTTCATCTAGTTTGTTCCGAAAGACCCATTTGGTTCCAACGATGTTCGCCTTTGGTCTTTCCACTAGTTCCCATACTTCATTTCTCTTGAAATTGTTCAGCTCCTCTTGCATGCAATTACCCAATCTGGATCCTTGAGTTCTTCTTCTACCCTGTATGGTTCCAGAAAAGAGATAAAAGAGTAATGTTCACAAAAATTTTCTATGCAAAATCTAGTAGTTACTCCCTTAGCAATATCTCCAATGATGTTGTTGACGGGATGATCTCTATGTACACTCTGATGTACTCCTGGGTGAGGGACTTGTGAAGTTGCTTGTTCTTCATTGTCTTCATATTCATTGTCTCCCCTAGATCATTGCTTCCATGGTTGTGTTGATCTTCTTGATCTTGATCTTGTGCATGATCTCACCCTTGATCATTGCTTCCTTGTTGAGGTTTATCTTGTGCACTTGAGTCTTGTGGTTGCTCTTGAGGTAGAATATCACCAAGTGCCATCCTCCTCAATGCTTGACATGGGGCTTATTCTTGATCTAGCACACACTTATCAACTTGCTCCATTTGGGAGCCATTAGTTTCATCGAACACTACGTCACGTGCTACTTCAACAAGGCCGGAGACTTTGTTGAAGACAAGATAGGCGTAGGCATTTGAGTCATAACCGAGCAAGAACCCTTCATCAGATTTGAAGCAAACTTCAAAGTCCTCGATTTCTTGTTCAGGATAAAACATTTTCAACCAAATACTTTATGAAACATTTGGTTTGTTACCGATGAGAAGCTCGTATGGCGTTTTTTTCAAGAGTCGGTGAAGATACAACCGGTTTGTGGCGTGACAAGCTATGTTCACCGCTTCAGCCCAAAACCGATCTGATGTCTTGTATTCATCCAGCATTGTCCTCACCATCTCGATTAGTGTACTCTTTTCCTTTCAGACACCCCGTTTGGTTGAGGGGAGTAGGGTGCCAAAAATTTGTGCTTTATTCCTTCTTAATCTAAGTAGTCTTCAACTTTTGTATTCTTGAATTCAGTCCCGTTGTCACTTCTGATGTTCTTCATAGTTGAGGAGAGTTCGTTCTGAGCTCTCATCAGAAATTTCTTGAGGATAACCCGAGTTTCGGATTTATCATACAAGAAAAATACCTAGGTGAATCTTGAAAAATCATCAATAATAACAAAACCATATTTGTTACCGCCGATACTTATATAAGCAATTGGACCAAAAAGGTCCATGTGAAGAAGTTCCGGCGGTCTTGTGGTAGTCATCACGTTCTTGGCGGGGTACGGTGCTCCAACTTTTTTTCCCCGCCTGGCAAGCGTTGCATGACCTGTCTATCTCAAAAACAACATCTTTTAAACCTTGGATGTGACCACCTTTTAGAAGTTTCTACAGATTTCTCATCCTAACATAGGCTAGCCTCCTATGCCACAACCATCCTACGTTAGTTTTAGCAACAAAGCAAGTGTTGAGTTCAGCTTTATGTTTGTTGAAGTCAACAAGATAAAGCTTTCCCTTCAACATTCCCTTGAATGCAATCAAGCCATCACTTCTTCTAAAAATGGTCACACCCTCATTAGTGAATAAATAGTTATAACCTTTGTCGCATATCTAACATATTGACAGAAGGTTATAATTTAAGGAATATACATGTAAAACATTCGAGAGAGTATGTTGAGAAGGGATTTGAATTTTACTGCTACCAAGGACGTTTGCTTGGTTGTTGTATCCAAAGTATATCTCTTCACTTGGATCTGCGTTGCGCTCATACTCCACCAACATGTTCCTCTCTCCGGTCATGTGATTTGCGCATCCGCTGCCTAGCACTCATTTTGATCCATCAGAGGAGTAGGCCTGCAAAACAAAATTATTCCTTGGTTTTAGGTACCCAAGCTTGCTTGGGTTCTCTCAGATTACTAACAAGAGTCTTGGGCATCCACACACAAGTTTTTGAATTCTTGTGGCATGGCCCTGCATATTTAGCAAATACATTTCCAAATTTGTCTTTCATAAGTACATAGGAAGCATCAAAAGTATGAAATAGTATTTGCAAGTCAGATTCATGTGATTTTTCCATAACAAAAGTAATTTTATTCTTAGCATGAACATTTGTGGACATGTGTTTGTTCTTGTTAAACCCAAGACACGCTTTGACGTTAGGAGGTCTAGTGACCATATATGCACTACGTGCACATTTGATCTTCTCCTTGTCAAAGATGCCACTTTGGGAAGGATGCTTAACATGAGAAATTGAAGAATCAGGTTTGACGACATTTTTCATAGAGGAACATGTGCAAGTTGCAATAGTTGTCGTTCATACACCTTTGGGAGGTGAGCTTTTGGAGGAGGAGGAGTCACTTTGCTTGAGCAACTCAACTTGCACTTCAAGAATCTTGTTAACTTTTCACAAGTTAGCAAGTTCATCCTTGATTGCAACATGTGAGTCTTCTAGCTTTGAGTAAGTTTCCTTACTCAAGGCTATCTCATGCTCAAGTGACTTGCTCTTCTCTCTTTCAAGCTCAAGGAGTTTCTCAACATTTTCATTTTCTTCAATGCACTTTTAGTTAATCCCCTAAACATCTCCTCATTTTCACAAGAGCTGTCAAAATCATCAATAGAGGAATTTAGCAAGGGAGGAGTAAGTCGAACCTTTTTTTTGCCTTCCTTAGACATAAGGAACGTGTGATTGTGAGTCTCCCGTCCTCCCACGTTCAGGAAGAGTGTAGACCTCTTGGTGGACTTTTTGATGACAATGGTGGATCTCCTCTTCTTCATCAGAGGAGGACTCCTCGTTTGAGTCCTACTCCTTGCCAATATGTGCTTGATGAGCTTGCCTCCTTTTTCTAAAGATCTTCTTTTCTTGATGCTTCATTTCCTTCTTCCTCTTATTCTCTTCATAAGTGCAGTCAACCATGAAGTGACTGTACTCACCACGGTTATAGAAGGTACGTCGATCCTTGGATTTTCCTTTTTCTTTGCTCTTCCCATCATTTGAATTGCTTTTGTTTCTTCTCTTCATCATGAGCTTGAATTTCTTGATGAAGAGTACTATCTCTTCATCATTTAGGTCAGTGCTCACATCACTTGTATCTCCTTCGTCTTGAGCTTCACGAGTTTTTTTCCTTTAGGCTTGCAAGTTGCTTTGAGAGCAACTTCCTTCTTTTTGGAGGAGGTGAGCTCAGCTAGGTCTTTGACATATCAGGCTTCCTTCTCCATCATCTCATAGTTTATGATTTTGCCCAATAGTTCATCCGGGGTCATTTTGTGGAACCCTGGGCTTTCTCGGATTATTGAGCATAAGGTAACATTTCTTGGCATGAAGGCCCTAATCATCCTTTTGATCACCGCATGGTCAGTCCACTTATTGCTTTAATAGGCGTGGATCTTGTTGATAAGCGTCTTCATCCGGTTGTACATGTCTTGAGGTGATTCGCCTTCTTCAATGGCAAATCTCCCCAATTCTCCCTTAAGCATCTTAATTTTGGCTTCTCAGATTGCCATATTTCCCCCATGAGTTGTTTTGAGTGTGTCCCAGATTTCTTTTGCACTTTCTAATCCATCAATCTTAGTGAACTCATCCCGGCTTAGTGACGAGGTGATCACTGCAAGGGCTTGTGCGTTGCGATGAATTTCTTGTTCTTGCTCTGGAGTGAGTTCTTCATCTGTATCTGGGATATCTACACCAGTACACACAATATGCCAAAGACTGGGATTCAAAGAGATTAGATGCATTTCCATATTGTATTTCCACATGGTGTAGTCATTTCCATTGAATTGTGGAGGCTTTCCTGTGGGAATAGAAAGATAGTGACTATTGGAATCGAGATGATTGTAATTGTAAGGATATCGGGAGTAGTCTTGATGACCACTCTCCGTCGTCTTCTCGTCTTCTTTTCTCTTTTGGCTCAGAAGTTTCTTCCTTAGAAGTGCCTTTAGTTGATGCCCTTTTTCATCATCATGTGGATTTCCCCTCAGTACATCAAAGGCTTTTGTATCTTGCTCTTCTTCGGTGTTGAGCACCTTCGGGATCTCGTTGTTCTTCTCCGAGGCCATTGATCTCTCTGAGTGGTAAATCTCATCGATGGAGAACCTGCTCTGATACCAATTGAATGTGGCTTAGAGGGGGGGTTGAATAGGCTTTGAAAATCTACTGCACACTTAATCAAATGGTCAAATTGTTGATAGACCGGACTTGTCCGGTTGGATGTGCGGACTAGTTCGGTGTGATAAAGGTGTGTCGATTTGACTAAGTGTTGATTCAGGATTTACACTTTATAGCAGCAGAAATGTGAACAATTGGTAAGATCACTTTGGTTAACGATCAATGTTGTGAAGTTACACGTGAGAAACAATTTGCAATTCAATTTATAATATTGATCAACTATGTTCCCTAATCAATGAAGATGCAAAACAAGAAGCACACAAGACACGAATTTTTGCCGAGGTTCGATCTCACCAAAGAGATCTACTCCTCATTGAGGAATCCCACATAGAGCTGGGTGTCTTCAAACCCTTTCCCTCATCAAGTCACCACACAAGGCCGACTTGATTCCACTATCATGGGTAATTACTGAGTTTATGGGGCAACCTCACACGTTGAGGACTCCTACAAGAAATACAATGAAAAGATGATCAAATACACTCGAAAATATTACAATGAAAAGCACGAGTGTGAAGAGATCAAACCCCAAGGGCTCAATGAAGCGTTGGCAACAATCCCCCAACCCCAAATCTGAATACTCAATTGATTTTCACTTTTTGAGGATTTTAGATGTGTGGGGAGATGTGTTTTTGGGTTCTTGGGACAAGTGGTAGTGCTAGGGTTTGAGTTGAGAACAGTAGAATGCGTGTAATATGTTTGTGGGGTCATGGATCTCCTATTTATAGTGTTTCCAAAATTGTTACCGTTAGGGATCCCGACGACTGGACTAGTCCGCCCTAGGGCCTGGGCTTGTCCAGTGTGCTGTGTAAAAGTCGACGTGAATGTGCAACACACTAGAAACCCTAATTGTGCGAGGTATGTCGGACTAGTCTGATAGGAGTCTGGACTTGTCCGGTGCCAAGTGAAATTGAACTCAAGAAAGTTGAACGGACTAGTCTGATCCAGGAACGGACTTATCCGGTGCTATGTGTTATTGAACATCAGAGAGTTCAACAGACTAGTCCGGTCCTATGGACGAACTTGTCCGGAGTGTAGTGAAAAGGGTTTACAGAGACTTGAACGGACTAATCCAGTCCAACATCGGACTAGTCCGGTGCACTGTGAAAAGTGGTTCCAGAAAGTTTATCAGACTAGTCCAGTAAGTGATCGGACTAGTCCTATGCACCATGTATTTGGATAACAGAGAGTTGAACGGACTAGTCCGGTCCATGAACGGACTAGTCCGGTCCATGAACGGACTAGTCCGGTCCATGAACGGACTAGTCCAGTGCTCAGTGAATTTTTAGTTGTTTTTAAGCCCTTACCTCTATGCAAAGACTTAAGATCTTGGGATGTGTCTCTCACACACATCCTATACATTTAAATCTACTTTGCGCTTCAGTTGTCAGTTGGGCTTTTCTCTTTTGTATACCACTTCATTTTTCACCTTTTTGAGTGCACCAAACTATGTCATTTAGCTTAACTTGCAGCCATCTCAACAAGTTCATTAGGATCTCATTTGTTTGTTATCAATCGTTTAGAACCCACAAGGGACTTGTCTAGTTTGTACCCCCGACTAGTCCTGTTTCCCCCTCTGATGCTCTCCAGGCTTGTCCGTTTTTGCTGTGGACTAGTCCAATTGAGTCTCTGTTCCATTCCAGACTTGTTCAGGATTGAGTGCGGACTAGTCCGATATTTGGTCCGGTTTTCGACTAAGTTGTCAATTCCCCGAATTTGTCCGATCTATGCCAGACTTGTCCGTTTTCCTCTCTGGACAAGACTGGACTTGTCCGGACCTTCTACCGGACTAACTGTTTTCGCCTCTGTCCAACATCAGACTAGTCCGGACCCCCTAGCAGACTTGTCCGGTGTGCCCGACTCGGATTTAATCTTTTCCTCCATGATGTGTTATTGGGTATTTACCTTAATTGGGCCCAAGGACACTGTGTCTAACCTCTTTGGAGCCCATGTGGGACCCCTACACGGGCTCCACTGCCTTGAACACGAAATCCACCCAACCCTAACCATCCACCCCTATATAAACATCCCAACACCCCACTTTTTCATCTCTTTGCCACAATTGAAAGACCTCCAAACCATAGTTCGTGGGAGCCGCCATCAAGAGGAGATTCAGCAGCGAGAAGAAGAGGAGTAAATGAAAGAGGATCAAGTGAACAAGATCTTCATCGATTTTTCATTCTTCATCACCGATTCACCCACAACTCATCTTCATCAAGCCCTAATCATCAAGATCCAAGTGTTTCACGTCCAACTCTTGATCTTTGGATCTCTAAGCACGTGGTACACCCTCTACCTGCACTTTTCTATGTGAAATCAATCCCAATTCTCGCAGATCAAGATAACCCTAATTTGCAATTCTGTCTAGGGCAGACTAGTCCGTCCCATGAAACCGGACTTGTCCGGCCTCTGAATCCGAACTGTGCTGAATTAATTCCAATTCAACTCAAATCAATTCCAAATGTCCAAACTTGCTAGAAACTATTGTAACTAGTTAGTAAACATTATTAGCAATCCATTAACAATTTTTACATCACAATTGCATTAATCATGCATATCATGGCATATTGAGTACTATATGAGCATTATTTGATCGAATTGTGTGTTTTGCATGTTTATTGCGCGGTTTAGATGGATTTGCACTAGACTGTGCTGCGGAGGACCTCCAGCACTAGAAATTTGAAGACTTTGACCCAAACCAAGCTTAGGAGCAAGGCAAGTGCCCTTGAACATATTGATCCTATTTTTACAATAAATGTTTTTTTTTCAAAACTGCATGCTTGTGTCAATTTGATGGGAATACCTATGATAGGATGTTTACTAGCTTTGTTTAACCACCCTTGTCACTTGGAATACATGGTAGAGAGTCGGGAATGGCTTTTTATCTTTGCTTCGCTTAATTTATTGAGATAGGAAAACAACTATACCATTTAATTATGTGTTAATGAGATTATGATTAATATGAACTTGTTAATATGATATAGTAATGAGTGATCTAAGCAAGCCTGGTATGTGGATGGGTGGGAAGACATGGTGGTTGCTTGCCTTGGATCTTAGGACCGGTTCATGCGAGAATAGGCCAGGACTACAGTGACACCACGAGGCCAAGTATGGGTGCGGCGTAGCTAATTAATTAGGGTATTGTTAGTACTGCGCAAATCATTTGGCGCACCAGGGAAGGGGAGTTGGATTGGGTTTGAATTTGTGGCAGAACCTTTTGATCCACGTTTGGTCAGTCTTCATTGAGAGCCAAGTGTCCATTTGTTGCCATGGGAGTCTTTATAGGCTTCGCCTTGTCCATTCCAAACTTCTTGAGTATGTCTTGAGTATACTTGGTTTGGCTTATGAACCTCTCTTCCTTTTGTTGCTTCACCTGGAATGCCAAGAAATATCTCAATTCTCCCATCATAGACATCTCGAATCTATCTTTCATAATCTTACTAAAGTCTTCACAAAAGGATTTGTTAGTTGAATCAAATATAATATCATCAACATAAATTTGACAGATAAATAGATCATTGTCAAAGTGCTTGGTAAACAACGTGTAATCAGCTTTGCCAATCTTAAATCCATTTTCAATTAAAAAATCTCTAAGGCACTCATACCAAGCTCTAGGAGCTTGTTTGAGGCCATAGAGAGCCCTACATAGATTGATGAAAGCATCTAGGCCACCATGAGGTACGATTTCGGTGATTAATGACAACCATTGGATTTTACTAATGAATTTGTGAATGCAAGGTCCCCATAATCACTCAATCAAATGAAAACTATATGTCATTGGAGACCCATATACAATCACTTTATGAGATCAAATCAATGATATAAAGACAAGAAGTGAAATCTCTTATGTCAAAGTCATTCAACCACAATTGATGACACTTAATGCTTGACAACCATCAAAAGTACAATTCCAACAAAGTCTAAGAGGTCATTTGAGCAAGACACAAAAGAATCACTTAGAAACAACTCGAAGCAAATAAAATCAACTCACCGGATCAACTGATGATTTCTGAGAACAACGCATCGGTCGAGTTGGTTCAGCAGAAGAAGAAGACCTCAGAACAAAGCACTCACCGGATCATCCGATGTTAAGGGCTCAGCTACATCGGTCCATCAGTACAGTTTGCAATATCCTTGGACCAAGTGTAGCACCGGATCATCCGATGTACAGAAATACACACATCGGTCAATCACTCCAGTAAGCATCAAGTTTGAGTCAATTCTGGAGGAAGAGCCACCGGATCATCCAATGAGAAGACAAGTGCAACATCAGTCTAACAACGGTCATATCTGACACAATGACGTCAGCTAAAGCAAACTTGACCGATGATAACTAAAGGGGAGACATCGGATCATCCGATGTTCGCAGAAAAGTTCTGTCAGTCTACTTTTCCAACGGCTATTTCGTGGAGGCTGGCTATAAATACCCTCTAAACCGGTCATTTTGATAAGTCTTGATCACAAAACATTCTCAACACATCCACAAGCGTTCAAGACCAAGAGCCATCACTTCTACATCATTTAGACCATCTACACACCAAGAGATAGGCTAGAACTAGCTAGAGAGAGAGCTTGTGTGCCTCCATTCTGGGTGAGTGGAATCTCTAGGATAGTGAGAGCCTCAAGGGAGTGTCCCTTGGTGTTTGTAACTGTGAGAAGACTTCTGGAGCTTGCCAAGGCGTTTGTGGAAGCCCGGAGGGTCGAAGTTGTACAAGTTTGAGCTCCACCTTGCCAAGGTTGACAAACGAAGATGAATAGTGGAGATCCCTCGTCTCGGTGACTTGGGTGTGTCTAAACCCTTTGGTGGGTGCCACAACGTTGATGTAGGAAGATCTTGACGATCTTGCCGATCCACGGGATAAATCCTCGTGTCTCCTCGGGAGTTTGCATCCTCTTCCTCTCCCTTACGTTTATGCATTTTATATTCCGCAAAGTTGCTATCTACCTCAATGCATAGATAGTTTGCGTAGGGAATTGGGCTTTAATCAATTAAGTTTTATGGTTTAGATTTTTGAAAAGAAGCCCAATTCACCCCCCCCCTCTTGGGCATCGGTTCCTTACAATTGGTATCAGAGCAAGGTTGCTCGTAGGAGCATTCTAGCTTCACCGCTAGAGAGCTAAAATGGCCAAGGTCGGGGGTTCGGTTCCTATCTTCGAGGGCAAGAACTTTGCCTTTTGGAAAGCACGCATGCACGCTTATCTAGAGGCTATTGCTCCCGAAGTATGGGAAGCGACCCACGCGGGGTTTGGAGAACACAACTATGTTGGTGATCAAATTAAATGGGATGCTAAAGCTAGGAATGCAATCTATGAATGTATTAGTCAAGATGTGTTTGCTAGGATTGCTAGCAAAGAAAAATCTTGTGAAATTTGGGCTTGCTTAATTGAGATTCATGAGGGTTCTTCTCGAGTCAAGGAACTTAAATATCACATGCTTAAAGCAAAATATGATGAATTTAAGATGCTACCTCATGAAAATGTTAATGAGATGTTCTCTCGCTTGAATGTACTTATTGAAGAAATTAATGCTCTTTACATTGCTTCTCTTGGCAAGGGACTCATCAACCGCAAGATCCTCATGCTCCTTCCCAAGCCAAAGTACAACATCATCAACTCCATGCTCCAAAAAGAGTCTCTTGATCACATTGAAGTTTCGGAGCTCATTGGAGAAATTCACGCTCATGAGATGAGTGTGCTTGGGATGATGGAGCAATCATCTTCAAAAACAATTGCTCTAAAGGCCTCCACCAAGAAAACAAGCCTCAAGAAGAAGAAGGTGGTTGAGCCTAGCTCAAGTGAAGAGGAGCAAGCATCAAGTGAAGATGAAGATGATGAGCTTGCATTGATGATGAGGATTTCTCACGCTTGAACTCCAAGATTACCAAGAACGGATACACCTTTGATCCCAAGAAGAAAGCGTTTCTACCAAGGAGAGATGATCACAAGACTTGCTACAATTGTGGTGATCAAGGCCACATCTCCTATGATTGTCCAAAACCGGACAAAAGAAGAGAGAACCACAAGAGAAAGCATCACAAGCTTGAAGAAAGTGATGATGATGAAGAAGAGGCCAAACCCAAACCAAGAGCCTTTGGGAAGAAGAAACATGACAAGGGAAAGAAGGCAAGACTCTTCCCAAAGAAGAGAAATGGCCCACAAAAGGTGTTCATGTGTGAGGCAAATGAATGGGTCACCAACGAAGAAACAAGTGATGAAGAGAGTGAAGTGGAAGAAGAAAGTTTGGCCGGCCTTGCCATTGCCAACAATGACGACTCACCTCTTCATCCACCGCCCATGTGCCTCATGGCGAAAGGTAACACCAAGGTATGTGACGACTCTAGTGATGATGAGCTTTCCCCCGATGATTTAACTTCTTTGATAAATGAATATCATGCTATCATTAAGAGGGAAAAGAGTAAGGTTAAAGCTCTTGAAGAAACTCGTGCTAGACTTGAGAGTGCTAACCTCGATTTGCTTGATAAGTATGAAAGCATACTCAAAGAGCATGACACGCTCAAATCTCATGTAAAGCAAATTGAGGAAGAAAAGGCTAAAATCAAGTTATATAATCATGAGCTTAACTTAGCACACCAAACACTCTTGGAAGAGCAAAACAAGCTAGTACAAGAACATCAAACACTTAACCTTGTTCATGACGTGCTTGATCAAGAATTGAAAAATACAAAGAAGCAAACTCTTAATGATAGGATATCCATTACTTCTCATGTCACTAATGCCTTGAACAAGTCTTTGCCTTTGAAAGCAAATGCTAGGGAGAAGGACTTGTTGGAAGAAATTGAGAGTCTCCGCACTAGTGTGGCTAGACTTTCAAAAGGGGAAGTCAAACACAAGGAAATACTCTTCCAACAAGCAAAGGCTTTCAACAAGAGAGGACTTGGATCCTTCCCGGTGCCTAACAAAGGAAAGGTGCCCTCACCGGAGCTTAGAAGAAGCTTCATCAAGGAAGTTGGTTCTTATTGCCAACATTGTGAGGTCACCGGTCACCACACAAGGGAGTGTGCTCTTCCTAACCGACCTTCTCCAAAGTTGCCTATTAATTACAAATCTACTTTCAATGATCGCTATTATCTCTTAAGTAAAGTAGATGGCAAGGTGAAGGCTAGGTTCATCGGCAAAGACATGAAGGACATGAAGGGGAAGCTCCCCAAGCAACTTTGGGTCCCAAAGACACTTGTATCACACATACAAGGACCTAAGTTGGCTTGGGTGCCTAAAGTTAAAAATTGAATTCATGTGTGTAGGTGAACTACAAAGCCGGAGGAAAGCATTGGGTACTCGATAGCGGGTGCACCCAACACATGACCGGCAATGATGGTATGTTCACCACCATAGAAAACCCCGGCAATCATGAACAAGTCACCTTTGGTGATAACTCTAAGGGAAAGGTAATTGGGTTAGGTAAAATTGCTATTTCAAATGATTTATCCATTTCTAATATTTTGTACATTAAGTCACTTAGCTTTAATTTACTTTCTATTGCACAACTATGTGATCTTGGACTAACATGCACATTTAGCAAAAATGATGTTGTTGTGAGTAGTGAAACAAGCCAAGACATAGTCTTCAAAGGATTTCGGCATGGACATCTCTACCTAGTAGACTTCTCCAACAAGAATGCTAGCTTGACCACTTGTCTTTTCACTAAGACAAGCATGGGTTGGCTATGGCACCAACGCATAGTGCATATAGGGATGAGCAAACTCAAGAAGTCATTCAAGCTTGGGATGGTGACCGGTGTGAAGGATGTTACATTTGAGAATACCAAGCTTTGTAGCGCTTGTCAAGCCGGGAAGCAAGTTGCTTCACACCACCTGATGAAGACAATGGTGTCAACCTCCAAGCAGCTTGAGCTACTCCACATGGACCTCTTCGGACCGTCCACATATCAAAGCCTTGGCGGTAACCTCTATTGTCTTGTTATAGTTGATGACTACTCTCGCTATGCTTGGAATCTATTTCTAGGTGACAAGAGTGAAACTCAGGAAGTGTTCAAGACCTTCGCCAACCGCGCTCAAAGGGAATTTCAACTTCCCATCATCAAGGTCCGGAGTGACAACGGCACCGAATTCAAGAACTACAACATTGGGGAGTGGTGTGACCGTGAAGGCATGAAGCATGAGTTTTCGGCCACATACACCCCTCAAGTGTCGTTAAAAGGAAGAACAAGACACTCATCACTCTTGCGAGAGCAATGCTTGATGACTACGGCACGTCGGAGAAGTTTTGGGCCGAAGCAATCAACACGGCGTGCCATGCCGCAAATAGGGTCTATCTCCATCGACTACTTCAAAAGACCCCGTACGAGCTTCTCATTGGGAGAAAGCCCAACATCTCCTACTTTTGAGTCTTTGGATGCAAGTGCTACATCTACCGCAAGAAAAGGCTCGGTAAGTTTGAAAGAAGATGTGATGTTGGTATATTTCTTGGTTATGCATCAAACTCAAAAGCATATCGAGTATTCAACCAAACCTCCGGTTTAGTTGAGGAAAGTTGTGATGTTGAGTTTGATGAATCTAATGGCTCCCAAGAGGAGAGTTTTGGTCATGATGAAATAGATGATGAGCCTCTACGAGAAGCCATGAAGAACATGACCATTGGAGACATCAAGCCTGAAGTTGAGGAGAGCCATGATCAAGGGGGAGCTTCAAGTTCCGACAACAACACCTCCATGGCACCTTAAGTTGACGAATAAGAGAAGGATGATCTATTGTCGACTCAAGACTCACAAGCACAACAACATCAAGAAGAAGAAGAAGTCCATGATCAAGTCCAACCACAAGAGGAGCAACACGCATCACCTTCGCCAAGTGCTTCACAACCACTTATGAGGCATGGACGCATCTCCAAGGTGCATCCGATGGACCAAATCATTGGAAGTCCGTCAAGGGGTGTAAGTACACGTTCTCGCCATTTTGCTTCATTTTGTGAGCACTACTCGTTTGTTTCTTGTGTAGAACCCACTCATATTGAGGAAGCACTCCAAGACCCAAACTAGGTGATGGCCATGCAAGAAGAACTCAACAACTTCATCTGCAATGAAGTTTGGGTGTTGGAGGAGCGACCCAAGGACAAGAACGTCATCGGAACAAAGCGGGTGTACCGCAACAAACAAGAAGAGAATGGCATTGTGGTCCGCAACAAGGCAAGACTTGTGGCCAAGGGGTTCTCACAAGTTGAAGGACTATATTTTGGGGAGACATTTTCCCAGGTCGCCCGGCTAGAAGCCATCTGTATACTTCTTGCCTTTGCATCACATCATAGTATTAGACTTTATCAAATGAATGTGAAAAGTGCCTTTCTTAATGGTTACATTAACGAGCTTGTTTATGTTGAACAACCTCCCGGGTTTGAAGATCCGAGGAATCCTAATCATGTGTATAGGTTGCACAAGGCGCTCTACGGGCTCAATCAAGCACCTAGGGCGTGGTATGAACGACTACGGGATTTCTTGATCATGCAAGGATTCAAGATCGGGAGGGTGGACACCACACTCTTCACCAAAGACATCAACGGAGATTTGTTCATTTGTCAAATTTATGTTGATGATATTATTTTTGGTTCAACTAATGAAGCTCTTAGCCATGAGTTTGGCAAAATGATGTCTAGGGAATTCGAGATGTCGATGGTTGGAGAGCTCAACTTCTTCCTTGGATTTCAAATCAAGCAACTTCAAGAGGGGACCTTCGTCTATCAAGAGAAGTACACCAAGAACCTCTTGAAGAAATTTGAGATGGGAGATTGTAGCTCAAGAAGCACTCCAATGGCAAAAAATTGTCATCTCGACGCGGATAAGGACGGTAAACCTATTGACCAATCTAACTACCGTTCTATGATTGGCTCATTGCTTTATCTTACCGCATCTAGGCCCGATATCATGTTTAGTGTATGCTTGTGTGCTCGCTTTCAAGCGTCACCTAAAGAATCGCATAAGAAGGCGGTCTTTAGGATACTTAGGTATCTTAAGCATACCCCTAGTGTGGGCTTGTGGTACCCTAAAGGTGCATAATTCCACCTCTTGGGATACTCGGATTCGGACTTTGCCGGATGCCGCGTGGATCGCAAGAGTACCTCCGGTGGGTGCCACTTGCTTGGGCGTTCCCTAGTATCTTGGTCAAGCAAGAAGCAAAATTCCGTCGCCTTGTCCACGGCGAAAGCGGAATATATAGCGGCCGGTGCATGTTGTGCCCAAATTCTTTATATGAAGCAAACCCTTTTGGACTTTGGTATTAAACTTGGTTGTGTGCCTCTCCTTTGTGACAATGAAAGTGCGGTTAATATAGCTAAAAACCCCGTTCAACACTCCCGCACTAAGCACATTGATATTCGCCATCATTTCTTGAGGGACCATGAAGCTAAGGGAGACATCTCATTGCGAGGTGTTAGGTCCGAAGAACAATTGACGGATATCTTCACTAAACCACTAGATGAGAAAACCTTTTCTAGGCTAAGAAGTGAGTTAAATGTGCTAGATGCAATGAACGTCATGTAAGAATGCATCTCATATAGGTCTTGCCTAACTCTCAAAGGATAGGGGTGAGCAAGGGTTAGCTTGGGATGAAGGTTCTTTTGGGTTTCCCCAAGGTTTGGAGAGTGGCTCTCCCTGAAGAAGCCTTTGAAAGGTTCAAATTTGGCAAGATAGATTTATTTTATGCCTTGCATGATGCCTGCCATATAGACTTGTAATTTCTTGCACTATAAAATTGCTTGGCATTGCATACGGTAGATTGTCACAAAGGTGAACCCACCTCATGAGAAAGAGACTTGTTTGAAATGCAATATCTCAACTCAGATAAGGTGGAAAGAACAAAATGTTAGGTGCGTTAATGCCTAGAGGAACATCTCTAAACAGATAGAAGTCTTCATACTCTACCTCACAAAGCATGGGCCTTACATTTTATTTGGATAATTTCCTCCTATTTTTCTCGATGTTCCATTTGCTTTAAGGCCTAGCCAAGTTATTGGCATATTAGTATTTTTGAGGGGTAAGGGGTTGCCCAAAAAGTCCTAAGACATGTGTTTCTCATTGATTGTTTGTTTGGTCAAAGGACATATGTGGGATGTTGCTGTTTAGTAGTCATCGGATTATCCGACGCTTAGGCCAGACCATCATCGGATCAATTGGTGTTCAAAAGCCAAGAGTGAGACCAGTCAGCAACACAAATCAACCGAAGCGTTCATTTGGAGAAACATCGGTCCATCCGGTGTTCAAATTCTGGAACTGTGACAAATTCCACCAATGATATTTTCTTCCACGTCGGTCCATCCGATGTCAATGGTATCTTTTTGAATACCTATACCGTGACATTCGACCGATGCTATTTCTTTACACGTCGGTCCATCCGATGTCAACGGTACCTTTTTGGATACCCTTACTGTGCCATTTGACCGATGCTTCTATCGTTTCTACACCGGTCCATCCGGTGTTAAATTTACAGCTAGGGTTTGGGACCCACTATTTAAACGGCCCTTCGTCTCCGCCGGTTTCTCTCTCCCCGATCCCTACACCACCGCCCTCCGGCAGCCGCCGCCGTCCTCCGGCCGCCACCGCCGCCGCAGCACCACTGCAGCCGCTGCCGCCTCACCACCTCAGCCGCTGCCGCACCACAGCCGCCGACGCCACTCGCCTCCACCGCAACCACCGCCGCCGCTCCACCAAAGCGCCGCTGACCACCGCCCGTGCACCACCAGCGCCCACGACCCACGCACAGCCTCACCTCCGTGGTGCCTCCCTCTACTATTGCCGACGCTAGGGTTTCCCGGCCCCGTCAATCTCCGCGACGCCGTTCCGTGCGTTCAACATCGACGACTTCGTTCACGCGCCCGATCGCAATGGCTCGTGACAAGAAAAACAAGGGCAAGGCCATTGCGGAGCCGGCCGCGAAGAAGCAGAAGTTATTGAAGGAGGAAAAGAAGGCGTTGATGGCCGCTCGCGCCTCCGAGGAGCAAGAGCGTGGCCGAGGAGGATCTTTGAGGATCCGCGAGGCTCGTCCGCGGAAGCCTCCCGTGATCGATGAGTCCGAGGCTGAAGAAGAGCCGGAAGAGCCACTTGTCCGCCGGCGCTCAGCCCGGACCCGTGGGGACATCCCCCGACAGCACCACGTCCGAGACTGACGGCTGCCGATCGTCGTGAGGACAGGGAGGCCCAGAGAGCCATCTACGAGATGGACACCACCGTCCGTGTCAGTGAAGGTGTCCGTTTGGCTGATTACCGGAAGATGAAGGCCAAGCAACTCCGAAGACTCAGATGGAGTATCTTGCTTGAGTAGTGGTACCCGCAGCCCAGAGAGGCTCTTGTGGATAGTCGTTTCTGGACTGTGACACAGGCGTCGCTCTATGAGACCTACAAACGCCGAGGCCACAAGTTATTTCAGCACAACTTTCTGGACTGGGATCAGCTCGCCCTGGCTGCAGAGACAGAGATACGCCCTTACTTTGAGAGATACAGAGGGATGGTTCAGTTGATGTCCTATGAGAGGAGTGCTTATGTGGAGGATTGGGTACGCGTGTTCTACGCTACCCTATATGTCTCTGAGGGCCGCAGGTCGATTGACTTCATGTTCATGGGCCAGCACTATCACTTGACGAGGCAAACACTGGCACAGCTGCTAGGCGTGGACCTGCACGACACTTGCGTGCATGAGAGAGTATATGGTCAGGCAGACCCACCGAGGAGGCCGCTCACTAGAGGAGTGGCACCAGCACTGGAGGAGATACGTTCTTTGTTTGGCCCGACCTTCTCTCCAGACCAGCCGAAGGTACTGGCTCTATTGACTCCAGCTGCGCGCACAGTGCACCTCGCCTTGTGCCGCACGCTCTTGCCGAGGTCAGGATATCTAGAGGGGTTCACCAGCTTGCAGCAGACCCTCCTGTTCTACATCATGAATGGGATGGAGTTTGATATAGTGGACGTCCTCATATGCGAGATGGAGGATGTGATCACTGACGGAGTGGGCATGATGAGGCAGCTCGTGTATGGACACTGGATCAGCTACCTGCTCTCCATGATGGTCCCTGAGGAGTCTGCCATGCATGACCATCTCACTGACGAGAGTGGCACACGGTTCGGTCACTACCGTGCCCCAGCTCCCGGAGACCGCCGCCTTGGCCGTCCAGTCGAGCGTCAGGTCAGGGCTCGTCTATCTGAGGAGGACTGGTCGGATTTGGAGAAGGAGGATGAGAGGCTGGCTGAGGCAGAGGCTCAGGGTGAGGACTTGCAGCACATATGGTCCGAGAGCGACACGGATGACAGTGTCGAGGAGTACTTCCCTCCTCCACCCTCACCCAGGCAGCATGACGCGGAGGCTGGAGGCTCTACAGTGCCACCCCCTTCTCCACCTCCCGTCTCAGAGGCACAGGTTTCTCAGCCGTCCGAGCTCACATCTCTCCTACAGCAGATGGTTGAGCAGTAGCACTTGGACCAGCTTGCAGCTGAGAAGGCCCGAGCGGAGCAGGCCGCACGACTTCTGGAGCTCCAGCAGCAGCAGCAGCAGGAGATACAGCGCCAGATCGCCCGTGAGAGGCGTGAGGACACTGACCGGCTGACTGGGCTGATCGACCAGATGCACCAGCGCTCTCTGGACCAGCAGCAGCAGACGCAGCAGGTGATGATGGGCATCCTGGGGTTGATCACCAACCTCTACACCCAGACCAGGATTGCCCTCTCGTCGCAGCTGCCAGGAGTTGCTCCACCGCCACCTGTCCTCGCTCCAGCTGCCGCTCCGGTGCCGGCTACGCCGATTCCTTCTATCAGCATGTCTCCACTGCTGGCTTCGGGCGCACCGATTCACTCTCCGATGCCGGCCACGACACTGTTCCAGCAGATGCCGGCATCTGTCGCCAGTGCCCCTGTTCCAGCAGCACCTACCCAGCAGGCACCTCCGACAGCTCCTACCACTACTCCAGGCAGCAGCCTCGACGACAGCGATGGTGACCAGTTCATCATCGCACCTAGTACTCAGGGTTCTTAGGCACTCAGATCCCTTTTTGGTGTCTTGATGCCAAAGGGGGAGAAGAGTTAGAGGAGTCAGGGGGAGGATAGCTTAGTCTCAGGGGGAGTGTCCTAGCCTTAGGGGGAGTTTACATATATCATCTTTGTAATTCGATATCATCATCTTTTGTAATTGGATAGTTTTGCTACTCATTTGGTGTTTATTGAGTACTCTTAAGTTGTTAATCGATTGAGCTTATTTGGTTCCTATCTTATGATCACTTATTCACTTGAGTTATTCTTTGATTGAGCTTTCAAATTTTAAGTGTAATAATCTTGTATTCATTGCATATCCTCTTAAGCTTTGTACTATCAAATTCATTACTATTGTGCTTTAATTGTTGTGTTGTCATCAATCACCAAAAGGGGGAGATTGAAAGCATCTAGGCCCCCATGAGGTACGGTTTCGGTGATTAATGACAACCATTGGATTTTACTAATGAATTTGTGAATGCAAGGTCCCCATAATCACTCAATCAAATGAAAACTATATGTCATTGGAGACCCATATACAATCACTTTATGTGGTCAAATCAATGATATAAAGACAAGAAGTGAAAGCTTATGTCAAAGTCATTCAACCACAATTGATGAAACTTAATGCTTGACAACCATCAGAAGTACAATTCCAACAAAGTCTAAGAGGTCATTTGAGCAAGACACAAAAGAATCACTTAGAAACAACTCGAAGCACACAAAATCAACTCACCGGATCAACCGATGATTTTTGAGAACAACACATCGGTCGAGTTGGTTCAGCAGAAGAAGAAGACCTCAGAACAAAGCACTCACCGGATCATCCGATGTTAAGGGCTCAGCTACGTCGGTCCATCAGTACAGTTTGCAATATCCTTGGACCAAGTGTAGCACCGGATCATCCGATGTACAGAAATACACACATCGGTCAATCACTCCAGTAAGCATCAAGTTTGAGTCAATTCTGGAGGAAGAGCCACCGGATCATCCGATGAGAAGACAAGTGCAACATCGGTCTAACAACGGTCATATCTGACACATGATGTCAGCTAAAGCAAACTTGACCGATGATAACTAAAGGGGAGACATCGGATCATTCGATGTTCGTAGAAAAGTTCTGTCAGCCTACTTTTCCAACTTTTGATAAGTCTTGATCACAAAACATTCTCAACACATCCACAAGCATTCAAGACCAAGAGCCATCACTTCTACATCATTTAGACCATCTACACACCAAGAGATAGGCTAGAACTAGCTAGAGAGAGAGCTTGTGTGCCTCCATTCTGGGTGAGTGGAATCTCTAGAATAGTGAGAGCCTCAAGGGAGTGCCCCTTGGTGTTTGTAACTGTGAGAAGACTTCCGGAGCTTGCCAAGGCGTTTGTGGAAGCCCGGAGGGTCGAAGTTGTACAAGGCTTGAGCTCCACCTTGCCAAGGTTGGCAAACGGAGAAGAATAGTGGAGATCCCTCGTCTCGGTGACTTGGGTGTGGCTAAACCCTTTGGTGGGTGCCACAACGTGGATGTAGGAAGATCTTGACGATCTTGCCGAACCACGGGATAAATCCTCGTGTCTCCTCGGGAGTTTGCATCCTCTTCCTCTCCCTTACGTTTATGCATTTTATATTCCGCAAAGTTGCTATCTACCTCAATGCATAGATAGTTTGCGTAGGGAATTGGGCTTTAATGAATTAAGTTTTATGGTTTAGATTTTTGAAAAGAAGCCCAATTCACCCCCCCCCCTCTTGGGCATTCGATCCTTACAATTGAACACATGGTCGGGGAACTCTTGATCTTCGAATCCAGGGGGTTGCTCCACGTACACCTCCTCCTTGATTGGTCCATTGAGGAAGACACTTTTCACATCCATTTGATAGAGCTTGAAATCATGGTGAGTAGCATATGCAAGTAATATTCTAATCGATTCAAGCCTAGCTACGGGAGCAAAAGTTTTTTTCGAAATCCAAACCTTTGACATGTGAATACCCTTTGGCCACAAGTTGCGCCTTGTTTCTTGTAACCACACCGTGTTCATCTTGCTTCTTGTGGAAGACCCATTTAGTGCCGACGACGTTAAACTTTGGCCTTTCAACAAGTTCCCACACCTCGTTCCGTTTGAGGTTGTTCAATTCTTCTTGCATTGCCACCACCCAATCTAGATCTTTCAATGCATCTTCAACCCTGTGAGGTTCCAAAGAGTATACAAACGAGTAATGTTCACAAAAATTAGCAATTCGAGATCTAGTTGTTACTCACTTTTGGATGTCACCGATTTTGTTGTCGACGGGGTGATCTCTTTGGATGCATTGGTGTAGTCTTGAATGTGGCACTTGTGGTCTTGAATCTTCATGGTCATCTTCTTCTCCCCCTAGATAGTTGCCCTCATTTATTTGATGGTCACCTTGATCTTCATGAGGTTGATCTTGTGTAGAAGCTCCCCCTTGATCATTTACCTCCACTTGTGGTTCATCTTCTTCATTTGCATTTGGAGGTGGCGCTTGTGGTCAAACATCGCCTAACACCATTCTTCTCAACGCTTGACGTGGAGCTTCTTCTCTATCTAGCACACATCGATCAACTTGCTCTTCTTGAGAGCCGTTAGTTTCATCGAACACTACGTCACGTGCTACTTCAACAAGTCCGGAGACCTTGTTGAAGACACGATAGGCGTAAGAGTTCGAATCATAGCCAAGCAAGAAACATTCATCGGACTTCGAAGCGAACTTTGAAGTCCCAGGCATCTTGTTCAAAATATAACATTTAGAACCAAAAACTAAAAAATAGGAAATGTTCGGCTTGTTACCAGTGAGTAGTTCATATAATGTTTTGTTGAGTAGGCAATGAAGATAGAGTCAGTTTATCGCGTGACAAGCGGTGTCAACCGCTTCAGCCCAAAACCGATCCGAAGTCTTGTACTCATCGAACATTGTCCTTTCCATCTCAATGAGGGTTAAATTTTTCCTTTTGGCTACTCCGTTTTGTGAGGGGAATACGGTGCTTAAAATTCATGTTTTATCCCTTCTTCTTCTAGGTACTCCTCAACTTGGGTGTTCTTGAACTCTGTGCCATTGTCACTTTGTATGTTCTTGATCTTCAACAAGAATTCATTTTGGGCACGCTTGAGAAACTTCTTGAGGGTTCCTTGAGTTTATGTCTTATCATGCAAAAAGAAAACCCACGTGAAGCATGAGAAATCATCAACAATTACTAGATTGTATTTGTTACCGCTGATGCTTATGTAACCAATTGGACCAAATAGATCCATGTGAAGTAGCTCGAGCGGTCTTGTCGTTGTCATGAATTTATTCGTGGGATGGGGTGCTCCTACTTGCATCCCGGCTTGGCATGCACTACAAGGCCTGTCTTTCTCAAAAATAGCATCCTTCAAAACTCGGATGTGATCACCCATAAGGAGTTTTTGAAGATTCCTCATACCAACATGTGCTAGCCGCCTATGCCACAACAACCCATGTTGGTCTTTGCAATCAATCATGTGCCAAGTTCGGCTTTATCTTTTTTGAAGTCAGCAAGATAAAGCTTTCCATTTAACACACCCTTGAATGCAACCGAGTCATCACTCCTTCTAAAGACGGTCACACCCTCATTAGTGAACAAGCAATTATAACCCTTGTAACATAATTGAGATATGGACAGTAGGTTATAATCTAAGTAATCGACATGTAAAACATGAGAAAGAGTGTGTTTAGATGATACTGCAATTTTACGAGTACCGAGCACCCTTCCTTAACTAGTGTCTCCAAAATAGATGCCTTCGCTTGGATCTTCATTTTCTTCATATTCAACAAACATCCTTCCTTTCTCCGGTCATGTGGTTGGTGCATCCACTATCTAGCACCCATTTCGATCCATTGGAGGAATAGGCCTGCAAAAACATATTACGCCTTGGTTTTAGGTACCCAAGCTTGCTTGGGTCCTTTGAGGTTAGTTACAAGTGATTTGGGCACCCACACATGACACTTGGTGTTCCCATGGCGTGGCCCAACATGTTTAGCATAAACTCTACCAATCTTACTTTTCATGAGAACATATGATGCGTCAAATGTTCTAAACAATAGTTGTTGTTCAAACGTGTTAACATTTTTGGACTTATTAACATTATTAGGATTTCAAGCTTGAGAGGAGTTTCCCTTGACAAAGGCAATGTGTTCCTTGTTATTCTTGTGCCTTCTAGCATTTTGCTTTTCACCATAAGAATACCCAATGCCATATTTGACATTAGGAGGTCTTGTGGCCAAGTATGCACTGCGTGCATACCTGACATTCTCCTTGTCAAATATGCCACTTCGGGAAGGATGCTTGTCCTTTGTCAAGTTTGACTTGTCCTTCAAGTTAGTGTCAATTTTAGCATATGCACAAGGAACAGTAGTTTCAGACTTTAAGTGTTGATAAGGTGAGCTTGAAGAGGATGAAGGGTCACTT
This sequence comes from Tuctoria greenei, assembly GCA_036927565.1. NCBI lineage: Eukaryota > Viridiplantae > Streptophyta > Magnoliopsida > Poales > Poaceae > Tuctoria > Tuctoria greenei. Next base: position 149,640,919 of record JAYESD010000003.1, on the reverse strand, counting down.
TGCTTGAGTGACTCAACTTGTACTTCAAGGATCTTGTTAACTTTGGTTAAGTTAGCAAGTTCATCGTTGATGATTACATTTGAGTCACTTAACTTCAAGCAAGCTTCCTTGCTTGAAGCTAACTCAAGTTATAGTGACTTGTTTCGCTCCTTTTTAAGTTCAAGGAGCTTTTTTATCTTAAGATATTCCTTCTTTTGAAGGATGATCATATCTTCTAGGCGATCAACAAGATCCTCCTTATTAACAAGCTTATCCATCAAGAATTTCATTTTCGCAGCAGTTTTCTTATCTAAGCCAACAAGCATATCTTCATCATCACTATAAGTATCACTATCGCTAAAGAAAGAATGCGAAGAGGAAGATTTATTTGTTACCTTTATTTTACATTCCTTCTCCATTAGACATGTGTCGTTGTCCTTCCATGCGCCAAAAGTTGGGAAGAGTGTGGATTTCTTGGTTGTCTTCTTGATGGCTATGCTAGCCATCTCCTCTTCCTCTTCGGATGAAGACTCATCATTGGAGTCCCACTGCTTTCCTAGGTGCGCTTGTCCAATTTTCTTTTTCTTCTTGAACATCTTCTTGGGTTGAGGCTTTGTATCCTTGGTCTTCTTCTTGTTTTCTTCATAAGGACAATCAACTATAAAGTGGTCGTGTTCACCACAGTTATAGCAAGTGCGCCTCAACTTTGGTCTTAGTTTGTCTTTGTGTCTTAGTTCATTTGATCTACTACCTTGTCTTCTTTTCATTGTGTTCTTTAATTTCTTCATAAATAGGATCATATCTTCTTCATCTATATCGTTGCTTTCGTTGTCGCTGTACTCTTCCTGTTGAGCTTCTCGAGCTTCTTTTGACATAGGCTTGCAAGTGGACTTCAAAGCGACTCCTTTCTTCTTTGTCGAGGTGAGGTCCGCTATCTCTTTGACATGTTTTTCTTGCTTCTCCATCATGTCGAAATTGATGATCTTTCCAAGCAATCCCTCCTGGGTCTTTTTCCTATACCCGGAGCTTTCTCTAATCATGGAACATAGAGTCACGTTGCGAGGCATGAAGGCTCTGAGAATTAGCTTCACCACCTCGTGATCATTCCACTTTTTGCTTCCATAGGCTCGAACTTTATTGATGAGAGTCTTCAACCGATTGTACATGTCTTGCTGTGACTCTTCTTCTTCTATGGCGAATCTTCCCAATTCTCCTTCGATCATTTCAATCATGGCCTCTCACACATGATGATCACCTTCATGTGTGGTTTGTAATGTGTTCCATATCTCTTTTACAATTTTGAGTCCATCCACTTTGGTGAACTCGTCTCGACTGAATGATGAAGTTATGACAGCTGCAGCTTGAGCGTTCCTTTGAATCGCTTGTTCTTGACTTGGTGTGAGCTCTTCATCGTCATCCGAGATATCTATCCCTGTACACACTATATGACACAAGCTGGGGTTAAGTGATATTAGATGCATCTTCATATTTTGCCTCCGCATTGAATAATCATTGCCATCAAAGTATGGGGCTTTCCCTAGAGGAATAGATTAGTAATGATTATTATTTGAATTTAACCAATCATAGTTAAAAGGATATCGGAAGTAGTCAGTATGACTACTCCCCTTCTTATTCTTCTCATCATCGATCTTTATCTTCCCTTTGGAAAGTGCCTTCTTCCTTAGGAGTGCCTTGAGTTCAAACATCTCCTCATCATCTTCCTCGAAGTCTTGGATGGCGTCGAGGAGCTTCTCCAACTTCTGAGTCTTTTCATCTTCAACCTTCTCTTGGTTGAAGTTCTTGTGCGAATCCTTGATGTCCGACATCTTCTCTTCGAGCGATTAGTCTCTTTTTGAAGAACCTTGCTCTGATACCAATTGAATGTAGCCTAGAGAGGGGTTAATAGGCTTTTTGAACTTTTATCAGAACCTAAAACACTTAGCAACCTGATCAAACACAGAGAAATCAGACTAGTCCGGTAGTGTACGGACTAGTCCGGTTTGTGCGGACTAGATCGATCAAGTTTGATTAATGATTTTGATCCAAGTACTCTATGCAGCGGAAATTGAGTTATAAATAGAGTGTATTGCTTCAATGAAACTAGATATGACACAAGTTAACTTTAGTTTCATAGTTTTAACGTAAGTTGAACAAGATCGAGCAAACCCTAGATTGCAATGAATAGTAAGAACAAGAGCAAAGGACACAACGATTTTATCCTGTGGTTTGATTCCACAGAGGAAATCTACATCCACGTTGAGGAGTCCACGAAGGACCGGGTCTTCACCAACCCTACCCTCGTTGAATCGCCACGGAGGCCGATTCTCTTCCACTAACCACAAAGGGGTAAATTACCGTGTTCAAGGGGCCTTCTCACAAGTTGAGGGCTCCCCAGGATTTACAATTCGAAACACCACCAAACACACTCAAAAGATCTGCAATAAAACAATGAGAGTGTGTGAGAGAATCAAACCCAAGAGCTCAAGACGTGAAGAACGTGTCTCTCCTTTGTTCTATGGTTAATCCTCAAGGATTTGATCTTTCTTGCGTTGGATTGTGTGGCGAGACGCATTTTATGGGCTCTTGGAAGGTGTGACAGCGCAGGGGGTCAAGAATGATCATAGTAGGACCGTGCACCTCTATTTATACTAGGGTTTCCAAAGGTTACCGTTAGGGTTTACAAAGTCCAGACTAGTCCGTGGTGGACTCTGGACTAGTTCGGTGTGGGGCGTGTGGGAAATCCTAAGTGTCCTGAATTATCGGACTTGTTCGGCAAATGGACGACTAGTCCGATTTAGTCTCTGGACATATTCGTACTAGTCTGGCACATATCGGACTAGTCCGTCGTGGTGAACCACATAGTGAATTGAGGACAAGTCCTCACTTGGAGGACTTGTCCGATATTCGTTAGAGAGGTTATCGGACTAGTCCAGATAATATCGGACTAGTCTGGTGTTGTAAAATTTTGAGGGGCTAAGAACAAGTCCGAGATTGGGGAACTTGTCGAAAGTTGGTCAATGAGGATTTCAGACTATTCTGTGGAATATCGGACTTTTCCGATATTGATCAGAGGCATTATCGGACTAGTCCGGACTTTATCAGACTAGTCCATTGCGGACAAGTCCGCACTGGGAGGACTTGTCCGATCCTGGACATAGAGATTATTCGACTAGTCTGGGGAACATCGAACTAGTCCGGACCTTTGTAAACTTGTGCAGTGAGAGAGTTTTCTTTTGCTTGAGCTCTTGGGGTGTGTTTCTCCAACACACTCCATACACAAAGAGTATTCTATTCATCTCTTGAGCATTTTTCAACTTGATTCCTCACTCTCCTTTCTTTTTGCGCTTTCTTAATAATTCCATTAAAACATGTGTTCATCTCAACAATTTAGTTAGGATCTCATTTGTTTGTCATAAATCAACCAAAACCCACAAGGGATGCCTAGATGCACTTTAATCTTCTCTTCCGCGTCGAATCTCGAGGGCGAGATTCATTTTAAGGGGGGTAGGTTTGCAACAGCCTCATTTTCAACCATCATGCATTGCAGACATTCCTAAACATGTTTAAAATTAAGTAACACAAAAAGGAACAAGTTTTAAAAGAAACAGAAGCAAAACCGCACTTAAAAGTATGTAGAAGTACGAACTTGTCTGGTTTGTACCCCGGACTAGTCCTGTTTCCCCCTCTGATGCTCTCCGAACTTGTCCGTTTTTGCTGTGGACTAGTCTAATTGAGTCTCTGTTCCATTCTAGACTTGTTCATGATTGAGTGCAGGCTAGTCCGATATTTGGTCCGGTTTTCGAATAAGTTGTCAAATCCCCGAACTTGTCCGATCTATGCCGGACTTGTTCGTTTTCCTCTCTGGACAAGACCGGACTTGTCCGGACCTTCTATCGGACTTACCGTTTTCATCTCTGTCCAACATCATACTAGTCCGGACCCCCTAGCAGACTTGTTCGGTGTGCCCGACTCGGATTCAATCTTTTCCTCCATGATGTGTTATTGGGTATTTACCTTAATTGGGCCCAAGGACATCGTGTCTAACCTCTTTGAAACCCATGTGGGACCCCTACACGGGCTCCACTGCCTTGAACATGAAATCCACCAGACCCTAACCCTCCACCGCTATATAAACAACCCAACACCCCACTTTTTCATCTCTTTGCCACAATTGAAAGACCTCCAAACCCTAGTTCATGGGAGCTACCATCAAGAGGAGATCCAACAACGAGAAGAAGAGGAGGAAACGAAAGAGGATCAAGTGAACAAGATCTTCATTGAGTTTTTGTTCTTCATCACTGATTCACCATCAACTCATCTTCATCAAGCCCTAATCATCAAGATCCAAGTGTTTCACGTCCAACTCTTGATCTTTGGATCTCTAAGCACGTGGTACACCCTCTACCTTCAGTTTTCTACATGAAATCAATCCCAATTCTCGCAGATCAAGAAAAACCTAATTTGCAATTATGTCTAGGGCGGACTAGTCCGGCCCGTAAAACCGGACTTGTCCGGCCTCTGAATGTGAACTGTGCTTAATTAATCCCAATTCAACTCAAATCAATTCCAAACTTGTCCAAACTTGCTAGAAACTATTGTAACTAGTTAGTAAACATTATTAGCAATCCATTAACATGTTTTACCCCACAATTGCATTAATCATGCATATTATGGCATATTGAGTACTATATGAGCATTATTTGATTGAATTGTGTGTTTTGCATGTTTATTGCGCGGTTTAGATGGATTTGCACTAGAGGGTGCTGCGGAGGACCTCCAGCACCAAGAATTTGAAGACGTTAACCGAAACTAAACTAAGGAGCAAGGTAAGTGCCCTTGAACATATTGATCCTGTTTTTACAATAAATGTTTTGTTTTCAAATCTGCATGCTTGTGTCAATTTGATGGGAATTCCTATGATAGGAAGCTTACTAGCTTTTTTTAACCACCCTTGTCACCTGGAATACATGGTAGAGAGTTGGGAAGAGCCTTTTACCTTTGCTTCGCTTAATTAAGTGGGATGGAAAAACAACTATACCATTTAATTATGTATTAATGAGATTATGATTAATATGAACTGGTTAATATGATATGGTAATGGGTGATCTAAGCAAACCTGGTATGTGGATGGGTTGGTAGACATGGTGGTTGCTTGCCTTGGATCTAAGGACCGGTTCATGCGAGAATAGGCCAGGACTACAGTGCCACCACGAGGCCAAGTATGGGTGCGGCGTAGCTGATTAATTAGGGTTTTGCTAGTACTGCACAAATCATTTGGTGCACCAGGGAAGGGGAGTCGGATTGGGTTTGGATTTGTGGCGGGACTCCCTGGGGTCCTAATGGCACAAGAGGGGGCCCTTGGTTGAAGATGTGCTCAGTTGGAGGCATCACCACCGGTGAAACTTCAGTGGGTCCGTACATGCTAGTAGTCTCTTTGTAAAGGCTATTTTGTGATCTCATAGCCATACACCAAAGGAAGTGTAACTGGCATATGGGAGTTTCTTTAGACATCGACGGGTGATGAAATCATAAACACATGGGTAAAGTGGTACAACCTATACAGAGTATTAAAACCATTATGATAGTCGTGCTCCTGGTTAAGAGCACCTGGATGACCTACATGATTAGAGGGGTTTTGGACTGGGATAGTTTGGTACTGGTCATGGGATAGTATTATGGTTTATGGCAATGGATATGGTTAATGGTAATGGGAAATATGGTATATGAATGATGGTAATAAAATACGGAATGGTATTATGATAACTACATGGTTTATGATGGGTTTACTTCACATATGTACAATATGATGCTTTTCAAATGTTTTAATGTACTTTTTAGCACCTAGCCTATATTATATTCGTCATCTGTATTAGCTACATGTCATACTTTTTCACACTTGCGAGTACGACATGTACTCACCCTTGCAATTCCTCCACCAACAGTTGCAGGTCAAGATTGGGAGTATCACGATGTTAATGAGGAGTTCTAGGCTGTGTGCTGCCGTCAACTTTGCTTGTGGTGTTGCTTGGACCCGCGCTACCCCTTTTGCTTAGCTTGCTTATTTTGTTTAGTTCAGATTTAGTTTATTTCCGCTGCATTAGTTCAAACTTGTAATTAATGCTCATTAGAGCTGTAATTTGAGGATTATTTTGAATTCTATAATAAAAGTGCTTAATTAATCATGTTCTGTGGTAATTTTCTGTATATCCTTTTGTGAATGCCCTCGTGTATGTGTGTTGAACGTCCTGGGCACACATATGCGTCATGCTTGGTTCGTTTTCCGGAACCGGGTGTCACAGGGTTGAACTAGTTCGGTATGCCGGATCAGAGACGGACTAGTCTGCAGCAACGGACTAGTCCAGTACAAACCATAGACTAGTCCAGGTCTACTGGACAGAATTGGATTAGAAACAAAGTGATTTTTGGAAGTTTGATCTATTCGTGATCTAAAGGACATCAATTCATAAATAATCTTGATGAACATGACCAGTAAGCAATCAACAATCATACAATGGCTATAATTCGCCAAGATTCAATAATTGAAATAGTTTTTGAGAGGAAATTGAGATAAGGGATGAATTTTTGCAAAAGTAAGCAAACTTTGAAGAATCAATCAGTTATGAAATGTTTCTAGCCACGTTTTGAGAGTCAAGTCTATTTAATTCATTCTTGAGCTCATAAAATCTCTTTTCATCTAGTGGCTTTGTGAATATGTCTACTAGTTGTTTTGCAGTTCTAACATGTGAAATTTCTATGTCACCTTTTAGTGAATGATCTCTTAGAAAATGATGGCAAATGTCTACGTGCTTAGTTCCTCAGTGCTCTACTGGATTGTGTGCAATTTTTATGGCACTTCCATTATCACATAGGAGCGGAATATGGTTCACAATGTAACCATAACCCCTTAGAGTTTGTTGCGTCCAAAGTAGTTGTGTGCAAGAGCTTCCGGCTGCAACATACTCCGCTTCGGCTGTGGAAAGAGCAATGGAGTTTTGCTTTTTAGATGACCATGAAACTAAGGATTTGCCAGGAAATTGGCAAGTTCCCGATGTGCTCTTTCTATCGACTTTGCAGCCTGCATAGTCGGCATCGGAATATCCTATAAGGTTAAACATGGATCCTTTGGGATACCAAAGGACCAAGTGAGGTGTATGCACAAGGTATTTTAAAATTCTTTTTACAACTATTAAATGGCACTCTTTAGGTGTGGCTTGAAACCTTGCAGACATACAAACACTAAGCATGATATCTGGCCCAGATGCAAATAAATAGAGCAGTGAACCAATCGTAGACCGATATACCTTTTGATCCACATCAAGACCGTCTTTGTTGACGTCGAGATGTCCATTAGTTTCCATGGGGGTCTTGATGGGCTTGGCTTTGTCCACATTGAACTTTTTGAGGATGTCCTGCATGTACATAGTTTGGCAAATAAAAGTGCCCTCTTTCAGGTGCTTAACTTGGAATCCCAAAAAGAACTTCAATTTGCCCATCATTGACATCTCGAATCTGTCCATCATAATTTTACCAAATTCTTCACAAAAAGATTTATTAGTAGAAAAAAAATGATGTCATCAACAAAAACATGACAAAGAAATAGATGACCATCAAAATGTTTTGTAAACAAAGTATAATCAGTTTTTCCTATTTTAAAAACATTTTGAGTGAGAAAATCCCTAAGGCACTCATACCAAGCTTGGAGAGCTTGTTCGAGGCCATAGAGATCCTTACGCTGTTTGTACACATGGTTGGGGCACTCAAGATCTTCAAATCCTGGTGGCTGCTCCACGTATACTTCCTCCTTGATGGGACTGTTAAGGAATGCACTTTTGACGTCCATTTGATACAAAAATTGTGGTGAGTAGCATAGGCTAATAAAATACGAATGGACTCAAGTTTAGCTACAGGAGCAAAAGTTCCGTCGAAATCCAAACCTTCAACTTGTGAGTAACCTTTTTCCACAAGTTGTGCCTTGTTTCTCGTTACGAGTCCGTGTTCGTCTTGCTTGTTCCGAAAGAGCCACTTGGTGCCCATGATGTTTGCCTTTTGTCTTTCCACAAGCTCCCATACTTCATTTTTTTGAAGTTGTTCAGCTCCTCTTGCACGTTGGTCACCCAATCTAGATCTTTTAATGCTTCTTCAACCCTATATGGTTTCAAAAATGAGACAAAAGAGTAATGTTCACAAAAATTAGCAATGCGAGATCTAGTAGTTACTCCATTTGCAATATCTACAATGATGTTGTCGACAGGATGATCTCTTTGTATACTCTTATGTACTCTTGGGTGAGGCACTTGTGAGGTTAATTGTTCTTCATTATCTTCATTGTCAATGTCTCCCCCTAGATCATTCTTCCATGCATATATTGATCCTGGTATTATTGGTCCTGTGCAGAGCCCCCCCCCCCCTTGATCGTTGCTATCCGTTGAGGTATATATTCAGCACTTGGGTCTTGTGATTGCTCTTGCGGTCAAATATCACCAAGTGCCATCCTTCTCAACACTTGAAATGCGGCTTATTCTTGATCTAGCACACACTTATCAACTTGCTCCACTTGGGAGCCATTAGTTTTATCGAATACTACGTCACGTGCTACTTCAATAATGCAAGAGACTTTGTTGAAGACACGATAGATGTAGGTGTTCGAATCATAACCAAGCAAGAACCCTTCATCATATTTCGAAGTGAAGTTCGAAGTCCTCAGTTTCTTGTTCAAGGTAAAGCATTTGCTTCCAAATACTCTGAAATATGAAACATTAGGTTTGTTACCAGTGAGGAGCTCATATGGCGTTTTCTTCAGAAGTCGGTGAAGATATAGCCGGTTTGTGGCATGGCAAGCGGTGTTTACCACTTCAGCCCAAAACCGGTCTGAAGTCTTCTATTCATCCAGTATTGTCCTCGCCATCTCGTTGAGTGTCCTGTTCTTCCTTTCAGCCACCCCATTTTGTTGAGCGGAGTAAGGTGCTGAAAACTCATGTTTTATCCCTTCTTCATCTAGGTACTCCTCAACTTGAGTATTTTTGAACTCCGTTCCATTGTCACTTATAATATTCTTGATGGTTGAGGAGAATTCATTTCGCGGCCTCTTCAAAAATTTCTTGAGTATTGCCTGGATTTCTAATTTATCATACAAGAAAAACACCCAGGTAAATTTGGAAAAATCATCAACAATCACTAAACCATATTTGTTACCGTTGATGCTTATGTAACCAATTGGACCGAAGAGGTCCATGTGAAAAAGTTCCGATGGTCTTGATGTTGTCACCCCGTTCTTTGTAGGGTGTGGTGCTCCAACTTGTTGTCCCGTCTCGCATGCGCTGCACGACCAGTCTTTCTCAAACACAACATCTTTTAAACCTCGGACGTGACCACCCTTTAGAAGTTTCTGCAGATTCCTCACCCAACATGGGCTAGCCGTCTATGCCATAGCCATCCCATGTTAGTTTTTGCAACCAAGCAAGTGTTGAGTTAAGCTTTATCTTTGTTGAAGTCATCAAGATAAAGTTTTCGCTACAACATTCTCTTGAATGCAATTGAGTTATCGCTTCTTCTAAGAACTATCACACTCTCATTAGTGAATAAACAGTTGTATCATTTGTTACATAGTTGAGGTATGGACAAAATGTTGTAATATAAGGAAGCAACATGTAAAACATTTGAAAGAGTGTGTTAAGAAATTTCAATTTTACCGCTATCAAGGACTTTTCCTTGGTTGTTGTCTCCAAAATAAATTTCTTCACTTGGATCCACATTTCGCTCATACTCTACGAACATACTCCTATCTCCGGTCATGTGACTGGTGCACCACTGTCCAACACCCATTTGGATCCTCCGAAGGAATAGGCCTGCAAAACAAGATTATTTCTTGGTTTTAGGTAGCCAAGCTTGCTGGGGTCCTTGGAGGTTAGTCACAAGTGTCTTGGGCACCAACACACAAGTCTTTGGGTTCTTGTGGCGTGGCCCTGCATATTTTGCATAAACATGTCCAGATTTAATTCTCACAAGTACATAAGAAGCATCAAAATTATGAAATAATGTTGCAATTCAGATTCATGTGATTTTCTTTATCAAATTTAATATGATCCTTACATTGAGCTTTAGTAGGCAACTTCTTATTTTTGTGTACCCAAGACCATCTTTGACATCAGGAGGTCTTGTGACCATATATGCACTACGTGCATATTTAATATTTTCCTTGTCAAAGATTCCACTTTGTGATGGATGTTTAACATATGAAACAGTGGATTCATCTTTTACAATATCCTTCTTACTAGAGCATGTGCAAGTTTTAGTTATTGTCGACTTGACATCTTGAGAGGGTGAGCTCTTTGAGGAGGAAGTGCCACTTTGCTTGAGTGACTCAACTTGCACTTCAAGGATTTTTTTAACTTTTGTCAAGTTAGCAAGTTCGTCCTTGACTGCAATGTGTGAGTCTTCTAGTTTTGAGTAAGTTTCCTTACTCAAAGGTAGCTCAAGCTCAAGTGCTTTACTTTTCACCTTTTCAATCTCAAGGAGCTTTTCAACCTCTTGATATCTCTTCCTTTCACGGATGAGCATATCTTCTGGGCGGTTGACGAGCTCCTCCTTCTCAAAGATTTCATCCGACAACATATTCATTTTTCTTAGTGCAATTTTGCTCAATCCTTTAAACATTTCCTCATTTTCACTAGAACTATAAAAATCATCATTATAGGAATGTAAGGAAGGGGATTTAAGTTGAATCTTCTTCTTTCCTTCCTTAGCCATGAGGCAAGTGTGGTTGTGGTACTCCCTTCCTCCCATGTTTGGGAAGAGTGTAGACTTCTTGGTTGGCTTCTTGATGGCAATTGTTGCCATCTCATCTTCATCATCTGAGGAAGACTCATCGTTTGAGTGTCATTCCTTGCCGATGTGTGCTTGATGTACCTGCTTCTTTTTCTTGAAAGTTTTCTTCTCTTGCGACTTCACTTCTTTCTTCTTTTTATTTTCTCATATGTGCAGTCAACCATAAAGTGTCCATATTTGCTGCAGTTGTAGCAAGTACGTCAAGCCTTGGATTTTCCTTTTTCCTTGTTCTTTCCTTCACTAGAGTTGTTGCCTCTTCTTCTTCTCATCATGTGCTTGAATTTTTTCATGAAGAGTACCATCTCTTCATCATTCATATTTGTGCTTACATCATTAGTGTCTTCTTCTTCATGAGTCTCACAAGTCTCCTTCCCTTTGGGCTTGCAGGTTGCTTTGAGGGCGACCTCCTTCTTCTTGGTTGAGTTAAGTTCAGCTAAATCTTTAACATATTTGGCTTCTTTTTCCATCATCTCATGATTTATAATTTTGCCAAGGACTTCATCAGGGGTCATTTTATGAAACTCGGGCTTTCTCTTATCATGGAACACAAGGTGAAATTCCGAGGCATAAAGACTCTTATCATTCTCTTCACAACCTCATGATCAGTCCACTTCTTATACAGTTAATGTCCGGGCTAGTCCGGTGCACGGTGAATTGAACCATCAGAAACTTGAACGAACAAGTCTGATTAGTGTCCGGACTTGCTTGGTGCACAGTGAATTAATTAATTAATTAATTTTAGCCCGTACCCTCTACGCAAAGATCTAAGCTCTTGGGATGTGTCTCTCACACACGTCCTATACAATTATATCTACTTTGCGCTTTCTTGATCAATTGGGCTTTTCTTTTTCTTCACTCCTCATTTTTTCACCTTTTTTAGTGCACCAAAATATCTAATCTTTGTTGACCTGCATTTATCACAATAAATTCATGAGGATCTCATTTGTTTGTCATCAGTCGTCCAAAACCCACAAGGGAATACCTAGATGCACTTCCAATTAGGTACCTTGGGATATAACAGATTGATACAGGGTTACATGTGAAATTGAAGTTCCTGCAACGTACCCCTTCTCAGTTTGAACAGCACAAACTATCGCGCCATTACATAAATTGAACAATACGGACAATGCAAACCATCTTTGTCACGCTCGGTCATCATAAAGATGAACAGACGCTATTCACATGTACGCCAGGATCAGTTGAATCGTACATGCGTCGACGAAAGTGAAATATCATACATTGCCATGTTCGAATACATAAAATAGTCTTACAGCATGACCCGAAGGTCTACAAATACATCACAACTATTTACATCAACTACGAAGTTCACCAAGTCCAACTACAGCAGAAGTCTAATAGATAAGGGTATCTCCAACTCCACAGGCAGCCATTGCGCGTGAGGTCGCCAGCCTAGACCAAGTCCTCCGGATGGACGTAGAAGTCCTCCGGTGCCGCTTCTTCTTCTTCATATTCTAATGGAAAATTAAACGCTTGAGTACATAGAGTACTCAGCAAGTGCGGGAAGAGATGACATGAATGGCTAAAGCAAAGGGAAGGCCAAATATGGCTTAGCACTATGCTTAAAACCTAACCTTAGCTTTCAACTACCAATATCATAATTCAAGAAGTAATCAACACATGAGTAATGATAATGAATGTAACTTGAATCATAATTAACCTTTTCCCAACCATAGACTAATTATGAACTGGCCCCAAGCCGCTCTTGTCCGTGAGCACGGCTGTCATGACAGTTTTACCATATCTCTGCAAAGAGTGTACCCTTTCCCCACAAGCAGTGATTTCATCCCCTGTTGCCAGGTGGACTTGAGTAAACCTCCATGTAGCCCGTGGTGATCAACCATATTTCACACTTCTGTAGGTGTGTGGCCCGGAGATCACTACATGGTCTTTACAAAGGTGCTCCCGACTAGTGCTAGCCCTCTAAGGTTTCCACCACTGGGGATTCTCGGAGTAACCCTCCGCCCCAGAGCCCCCTCTTGAGCCTTGCGGATCCCAGAGCAGATCCCCCGCATCATTCCCCGCACCAGCGAACCACTAGCATTTCATCGGGAGAAACCTAATTAATTGACCATGCTGCCCCATCTCAGTCTCGTGGTCGTACTATAAAGCTTAGTGGCTTCCTCCATAAACCGGTCCTTAGAATCCAGTGGTAACAACCCCCAATCCCGGGTCTCGTGCAAACTGCACCATACCAATACTAACCAACCACCAGATTCCTATCCACTACAATAGTGTAATCACCACAAGTTTAAGTGACCATAAAGTTTAATGTAGCACAATTGTATAAAATCCCAATCCCAACATTTAAGCATGGCTAAGCATAACTATGACCTATCTACTTCCCAACCCATTTCAGGTAACAAGGAATTATATGTAACATGTCATGTAAACATGAAGTAGGGCATCAATTTAATTAGCATGCATCTATCTAAATCCCTAGAACTGGAGCAAAATGGTCAAGGGCACTTGCCTTCGTTGAAGACTTGAGTGTTGGCGAAGTCCTGGTCTTGGAGGTTAAGATTAGGGTCGTAATACGACTCTAGACATACATCCAAGCCTGGCAAGAAATAGAATAAAGCTAAATAAGTAAAGTGCATGCAAAACAATGCATCACAACACACACATAAGCATAAAATCCTATACTAACGCGTCCCTACAAAGTATTTATTACTTAACATGGCCAAAGTATGCATTTTAGATTTATCCTACATTTTTGAGAATTAAATATAGCCTAAAACCATTTTTATTGAATTTTCTATGGCCAAAATGTATTTTTAAAAATTTATAATAAATATTCCATGGACAAAATATATTTCAAATGAACTCTACAATTTATTCACAGCATAAAATAATTTATACCAATTTTTCCTAGAATTTCTACACTTAATTACCATTTTAATCTATTTTCTACACATTAAATACACCTATAAACAATATTCAGCAAATAAATAAAAGTCCAGGGACTAATTAAATAGTTTTCTAAACTGCACAGGGGCTAAATACATGATTCTACAAATTTACAGGGGTTAGATTGCTTATTTAAATGGTTAAATCCAATTTTTAGGGTTCCAGGGGCTAGTCTGCAATTTCCAGGGGCTAGACTTCAATTCCAGAGAAGTCCAGGGGGTAGCAAGCAAGGTTCCAGGGGCTGCGGTGCAAAAGCGCAGGCGGGAAAAGAGCTTTGAATGAGGGCCGTTGGATCTGAGTTGGACGCGTGGGATTTTATTAACCGAAACGTTATGATCTTCTAATCGTGGCCGTTCGGTTGAAACCGACGGCAGGAGATGCGGCCACGTCGCTCCTACCGACGTCGGCGGCGCACGGTGCGACGACGCTAGACGCCCGCGACGGCGAGCTCGCCGGAGGCGACCAAAACGGCGAAAACATCGCCCAAACAATGCGCTAAGGACATGGAACGAAAGAGGGGGAGATAGAGAACTTACCTAGGGGAGTAGCTAGGCTTGAATTCGGCCGGAGAGGGGTCGGCGACGAGGAACGGCGGTGGTTGACGTCGGTGCTCGTCGAGCTTGGCAATTTCCCGACGATCTCCTTGCTCAAACGTGTCCGGCGTGCTCCTGGGGTCACAGCGAAGAGGTCAGAGGGGAGAGAGGGGTGCGGTGATCGCCGGTTAGTCAGGAACGTGAGGGGCATACCGAGAACGACGGTGGGCTAGGGTTTGCGCGCGGGAAGGGGAAAATGAGGGAGAGAGGGGGAGTTTATAGCAGAGGGGAGCGCGGCGGTTGCAGGCGCACGCGAGGGGAGGTTTCCCCGGGTTAATTCGTGCGTGGAACGGCGGTTGCAGGGGGGGTTCGACGTGGGCGATGCGTGGCGCGGGAGGGAAAAAGGGGTGGCGGTTACTGGGGGTTGGGGATGACAGGTGGCCCCGGGGTGGCAGCGGTAGAGAGGAGGGAAAGGGGGAGGCGCTGACAGGCGGGGTCCACGGCGCAAAGAGAGAAGAGGTGGGGGGGTTCGGCTGGGCCGCAGGAGGGGGATGGGAATTGGGCCAGGTGGAGGGAAATCGGCCCAGGGAGGGTTTTATTTCCTTTTTCTTTTTCTTTTTCCTTTCTTTTCTTTTGATTTGAATTCAAATTCAAATTTTAAACGGATGCTACTCGTTTGAACATCAAAAATCACCCAAAAATGCATACAACAATGATCAAGGGTTTGAGCAAATTTTTGTACATGAAATGATGGGTGTTACAACTCTACCCCCCTTAAAAGGAATCTCGCCCTCGAGATTCGGACGTCCTAAGGGAATAGATGAGGGAAATCCGCCTTGAGATCTTCTTCTCTTTCCCATGTTGCTTCTGCCTCTGTGTGATGCTTCCATTGCACTTTACACATGCGAATGACTTTGTTTCTTGTGACATTTTCCTGTGTTTCAAGTATCTTGACAGGCTGCTCCACATAAGACAAGTCTTCCTGTACATCCACGGCTTCCATAGGAAATTGCTCTTCAGGCACTCTTAAGCACTTCTTAAGCTGTGATACATGGAACACATTATGCACATCTGACAAGTGTGGGGGAAGCTCAAGCTGATATGCTACTTCACCTCGTCTTTCGAGTATCTCGAATGGACCAATATAGCGTGGTGACAACTTGCCTCTTACTTTAAATCTTCTCAATCCTCTCATAGGTGACACCTTCAAGTACACGTAGTCACCAACTTCAAATGTGAGATCACGTCTTCGAGTATCCGCATAACTCTTCTGTCTTGTTTCAGCTGCCTTTAGATTCTTCCGAATTTCTTGTACTTGTCTTTCAGCCTCTTGTAAAACGTCAGGCCCAAAGACTTGACTTTCCCCAGTTTGATTCCAAAACAATGGTGTCCTACATTTTCGCCCATACAATGCTTCAAAAGGAGACATCTTCAAACTGGCTTGATAACTGTTGTTGTAAGAAAATTCGGCATATGGCAGATTCTTGTCCCAACTTTTGCTATTCTTTAAAGCACACGCTCTCAACATGTCTTCTAATATCTGGTTGGTGCGTTCTGTCTGACCATCAGTTTGAGGATGATACGCCGAACTAAAATTTAGACGGGTATCCATTGATTCATGCAACTTCTGCCAGAATCTTGAGGTGAATTGAGTGCCTCTGTCTGAAATGATCTTCTTAGGAACGCCATGTAAGCATACAATCCTGGAGATGTACAGTTCCGCCAACTTGGGACCATTGTAGGTCTCTTTCACAGGAATAAAGGGAGCAACTTTAGTTAGACGGTCCACAATAACCCATATAGAATCATATCCAGACTGTGTTCTTGGTAGTCCCACAATGAAATCCATACTAAATTCTTCCCATTTCCATTCTGGCACTTTGATTGGTTGCAATAACCCTGCTGGTCTTTGATGTTCCGCCTTAATCAATTGACATGTATCGCATATGGCCACATTTTCTGCTACATCCCGTTTCATTCCATGCCACCAATATCGATCTTTAAGGTCTTGATACATCTTTGTGCTTCCGGGATGAATAGAGTAAGATGAGTCATGAGCTTCTCTTAGTATCAACTGCTTAATCTCCTTGATATCTGGAACACAAATCCTCTTTCCAAGCCATAGGGTTCCTTGTTCATCCTCTCTAAAGTTGGAGCTTTCTCTTTCTTCATCAACTGTTTGATCTCTTTGACCTTCTCATCATTCTTTTGTCCTTCTCGTATGTCACGTTCAAGGGTTGAGTCCACCTCCATAGCAACTGCTTCAGTGCTAGAAACTAGACATAGGTTTAACCTTGCAAACTCTTCACATAGCTGGGGTTGAAGAGCTTGTACTGACAAGTTATTGTTTTGTCCCTTCCTACTTAGAGCGTCGGCGACCACATTAGCCTTGCCTGGATGGTAGTTGATTCCCACATCAAAGTCATTTATTAACTCCAACCAACGACGTTGTCTGAGATTAAGATCCGGTTGTGTGAATATGTACTTCAAGCTCTTGTGATCTGTGTATATCTCAGTCCTTTTTCCCATTAAGTAGTGCCTCCATATCTTCAAGGCATGAACAACAGCTGCCAATTCTAAATCATGTGTTGGATAGTTCCTCTCATGTTTCCGAAGCTGTCTTGAAGCATAGGCCACAACATGTCCTCCTTGCATTAAGACACATCCTAAACCATGACCAGATGCATCACAATAGACCACAAACTCCTTCTGCATATCAGGCATCACCAATACCGGTGCACTGGTTAACCTCTTCTTCAACTCAGCGAAGCTTACTTCACATTCGGGGGTCCACTTGAAGGCAACTCCTTTCTCAAGCAACTTGGTTAGTGGCCGAGAGATCTTTGAAAATCCCTCGATGAATCGACGGTAGTAACCAGCCATACCTAAGAATCTTCGTATATCATGTACACTCTCAGGTGTTTCCCACTTAAAAACATCGGCCACTTTGCCTGGATCCACTGCTATACCTCCTTCGGATATGACATGTCCCAAAAATGATACCTCCTTTAGCCAAAACTCACACTTGCTAAGTTTGGCATACAGTTGATGTTGGCGAAGCTTTTGTAGAGCCATCCTGAGGTGCTCCTCATGCTCTTCTTCAGTCTTGGAGTAGATAAGTATGTCATCGATGAATACCACTACAAACTTGTCCAAGTACTCCATGAATACCTTGTTCATAAGATACATAAAATATGCCGGAGCATTGGTCAATCCAAACGACATAACTGTATACTCATATAATCCATATCGAGTGACAAATGCCGTCTTGGGAATATCCGACGGTCTAATCTTCAGCTGGTGGTAGCCCGAACGAAGATCAATCTTGGAAAACACACATGCTCCTCTCAACTGATCAAACAAATCTTCAATCCTTGGTAGTGGATATTTATTCTTGATTGTTACCTCATTTAAAGCACGGTAGTCCACACACAACCTTTGAGTTCCATCCTTCTTAGGTACAAATATAACTGGTGCTCCCCAAGGCGATGAGCTAGGACGAATATATCCTTTTGCCAATAACTCCTCAATATGATCCTTTAGTTCAGCTAATTGTTTAGCATCCATTCTATATGGCCTCTTATATATTGGGGCTGTTCCAGGTACTAATTCAATGACAAATTCAATCTCTCGATCAGGGGGCATACCTGGTAAGTCATCTGGGAATACATCCGGAAATTCCTTCACAACCCTGATATCTTTGGTACTCTCAAGATGATTGAGTTGTACTACTGCCTCTTGTGTCTGATCTGGTTTGAACTCCACTGTAGTGCCATCCGGGTGTGTTAAGCAGGCAGTTCTAGTTGCACAATGAATTACTCCTTGATTCTTCGTCAACCAGTCCATTCCCAGAATGATATCTAATCCTTGTGAGTCCAACACTATTAGGTTGGCCCAAAAGACTACCCCCCTTATGTTTATACTCACTTTTCGGCATAGATGCCTTGCCACCATCTCTCCTCCAAGAGAGTTTATCAATAATGGCCCATTCAAGAATGTAACTACCATGTCATGCTTCTTTATGAAATCCTTGGATATAAATGAATGTGTAGCACCCGAATCAAACAATATGGTGGCGGGGTGGGAGTTAACAGAAAACATACCGATCACCACATCTCCAGAGTCACATGGTTGACACGACCAGTTGCGTTTTGTTGCTTCTTTGGACAACTGCTGGCATAGTGTCCCCATTCTCCGCACTTGTAGCATTGTACTCCCGCAGCATTATTTGGGCCCTTGTTGCCTCCTGATTGGTTTCTTGGGGGTTGGCCATTTGGACGGTTAGCTGGAGCTGAAGGGCGGGGTGGCTGCATCTGCTGACGTGGTGGTTGCATTGGTTGGCGTGGTGGCTGCTGCTGCTGCTGGCGCATTTGCTGGTTGTAGGGAGTGGGTGGCCTGTGGTTGGAGTTGGGAAACCTCTGTCCCGAGTAGTTCATGGGACGAGTCATTTGGTTTGCAGGCGGAGGGTTAAGACGAGGGCGCACATTGCTGCTAGAGGCATGTGCCATAGTCAACTTCCTTTTTCTTTCCTCATCATCCAGTTCCTTTTTAGTCCTCTCCACTTCAAAAGCTTTGTCAACCAGCTTTTGAAAGTCGCCGTAATCGCTGGAAGACATGGCGAACTTTAACTCCTTGTCCAATCCATTCTTGAAGCGGAATTGTTTCTTGGAGTCAGTATCCACATCGGTTGGAGCATAGCGGGACAACTGGGTGAATGCATTCAAATAGGCCCTCACGGTCATACGGCCCTGCCTTAACATCAGGAACTCTTCACGTCTTTCTTGTATTTCTCCCTCAGGCACAAAGTGATTGTGGAAGTTGGTCCTGAATTCTTCCCAAGTAATGTTTTCTGGATCCCGGTGGGCTTCAGTAAAGGCAGTCCACCAGTCAGCTGCCGGTCCTTGGAGTTGATGGGAGGCTAGTAGTACTTTCTCCCTTCCTTCACAGTGGATGAGTCTCAACTTGCTTTCAACGGTTCGGAGCCAATCATCGGCATCCATGGGTTCGGTGACGGTGGCAAAAGTGGGTGGATGAGTGTTCAGGAAGTCCCTAAGGAAGGACCTAGGTGGAAAAGGTGGTGGTGGCGGAAGGATGTAATTTGGTGGTGGTGGGGGTGGGGCTTGTTGCAGGTTGGTGACAATCTGTGTAAGGTTGTTAAGTAGCTGGGTTTGGATGGCCATCATCTGCTGCATTTGTTGCGTGGCTGGGGCCCCTCGGGCACCCCTACCATTCCATCCAGGCACACCTCCAAGTCCTTCATCTTGGGGTACAGCACCCCTTCCACGACCTCTACCTCTACCTCTTCCAGACATCTGTGTAGGGAAGAATTGAAGTTTTAGAACAATAGATAAGATATAGAAGGGTACGCTATGGAAAATGGTCCCAACTACATGCATCAAGGGAGACACATATATATAAAGCAAGCAAATTCATTAACCAACTAGTGCGGATGTGGACAAGATGCTAATGCATTCCACAACTCGCACAACACACTAGCAAGTCTATAAACAGATGACATGGATGTGGACAGGATGTCGAAGCATTCCACAACTCATGTCGCACACAACCACACACATAACATAAAGCAAACTACTAGCATAACATCATAAACAACACAACTCAAGACTAAAGGGGGCATAGCTACACGCTCCTACACACTAAGGATAACTGTCCTGAGTCATCCAGCGGGGAAACAAGTCCACTCCTACTCATCGGAGTCCTCCTCAATCTCCATCTCTTGGTCTTCTTCTTCTGAGTCCTCTCTTGATTCCTGGGGGGAGTTCATGCGACGATCTGGAGAGTTCGGGTCCCAAGGCTCCACGTCCAAAGCGTACTGAGGAGAGTTAGGATCAGCTCCAGTGATCCTCGCGTAGCGTCGGCGAAGTCGCTCGTAGCGGTCAACCAGGTCCCTGCTGTCCAGTAGCTCCTGCTGACAACGCTGGAGTCGCGAAGACAACTCCACCACGTCGTCCACCAGCCTCTCGCACTGAGGGTGGGTCAAAGGCCCCTCGACGTCACGTCCAGTGTAGGCGGCCGTGCCACTAGGGCGCTGAGGGGTGTACGCGTGCTCCGTGCACCCAAGAAGGAACCTGTGGGCGTGGCTCCAGTAGGTAGTTGCCTCCCACGTGGCGTCCTCCTCAGCCACACGCTGGGAGCTCCTCCAGGCCGGAGAGAAGTGTGAGTGCAGCAGCTCCGAGTCGTAGTAGACGGCCAGCTGAGAAGTCCACTCCAGTCCACCAGTATAGGGTGCAAAGACCCTAGTGGTGTGGTAGACTAGGCGAACACGGTACTCACGGTACCCCGCAGCACAAAGAAGAGAGCGAAGACGGACACGCATCCTCGAAGCAGCGCTCCCAGTGGAGAACAGCGTCGTCTCCCTCCTGGGGGTGTGAGGTGCGGAGCGACTGGCTAGGGCGTGGTGAGGAACACGACCCCCAGTCGACTTACGAGCCGTCTGCTTGGTTCGCGCCATCTACAAACATTTGAAAAGAAGAGAGTGAGATCAATGATCAATAAATTAAATTAGAATAAAGCAAATAGCACAGCAAGGTAAGAAGCACAAGGTTTGAGATAGAGAGCACAAAATTTTGGAAATACTATTTTATAAGAAAATAGTATAGTCCTTAATTTTCGGCCATTTCTAACTAGGCTTGCGTCCTACGGGCAACACGGCTCTGATACCACTTTGTCACGCCCGGTCATCATAAAGATGAACAGACGCTATTCACATGTACGCCAGGATCAGTTGAATCGTACATGCGTCGATGAAAGTGAAATATCATACATTGCCATGTTCGAATACATAAAATAGTCTTACAGCATGACCCGAAGGTCTACAAATACATCACAACTATTTACATCAACTACGAAGTTCACCAAGTCCAACTATAGCAGAAGTCTAATAGATAAGGGTATCTCCAACTCCACAGGCAGTCGTTGCACGTGAGGTCGACAGCCTAGACCAAGTCCTCCGGATTGACGTAGAAGTCCTCCGGTGCCGCTTCTTCTTCTTCATATTCTAATGGAAAATTAAACGCTTGAGTACATAGAGTACTCAGCAAGTGCGGGAAGAGATGATGTGAATGGCTAAAGCAAAGGAAAGGCCAAATATGGCTTAGCACTATGCTTAAAACCTAACCTTAGCTTTCAACTACCAATATCATAATTCAAGAAGTAATCAACACATGAGTAATGATAATGAATGTAACTTGAATCATAATTAACCTTTTCCCAACCATAGACTAATTATGAACTGGCCCCAAGCCGCTCTTGTCCGTGAGCACGGCTGTCATGATAGTTTTACCAAATCTCTGCAGAGAGTGTACCCTTTCCCCACAAGCAGTGATTTCATCCCCTGTTGCCAGGTGGACTTGAGTAAACCTCCATGTAGCCCGTGGTGATCAACCACATTTCACACTTCTGTAGGTGTGTGGCCCGGAGATCACTACATGGTCTTTACAAAGGTTCTCCCGACTAGTGCTAGCCCTCTAAGGTTTCCACCACTGGGGATTCTCGGAGTAACCCTCTGCCCCAGAGCCCCCTCTTGATCCTTGCGGATCCCAGAGCAGATCCCCCGCATCATTCCGTGCACCAGCCAACCACTAGCATTTCATCGGGAGAAACCTAATTAATTGACCATGCTGCCCCATCTCAGTCTCGTGGTGGTACTAAAAAGCTTAGTGGCTTCCTCCATAAACCGGTCCTTAGAATCCGGTGGTAACAACCCCCAATCCCGGGTCTCGTGCAAACTGCACCATACCAATACTAACCAACCACCAGATTCCTATCCACTACAATAGTGTAATCACCACAAGTTCAAGTGACCATAAAGTTTAATGTAGCACAATTGTATAAAATCCCAATGCCAACATTTAAGCATGGCTAAGCATAACTATGACCTATCTACTTCCCAACCCATTTCAGGTAACAAGGAATTATATGGAACATGGCATGCAAACATGAAGTAGGGCATCAATTTAATTAGCATGCATCTATCTAAATCCCTAGAACTAGAGCAAAATGGTCAAGGGCACTTGCCTTCGTTGAAGACTTGAGTGTTGGCGAAGTCCTGGTCTTGGAGGTTAAGATTAGGGTCGTAATACGACTCTAGACATACATCCAAGCATGGCAAGAAATAGAATAAAGCTAAAAAATAAAGGGCACGCAAAACAATGCATCACAACACACACATAAGCATAAAATCCTATACTAACGCGTCCCTACGAAGTATTTATTACTTAACATGGCCAAAGTATGCATTTTAGATTTATCCTACATTTTTGAGAATTAAATATAGCCTAAAACCATTTTTATTGAATTTTCTATGGCCAAAATGTATTTTTAAACATTTATAATAAACATTCCATGGACAAAATATATTTCAAATGAACTCTACAATTTATTCACAGCATAAAATAATTTATACCAATTTTTCCTAGCATTTCTACACTTAATTACCATTTTTATCTATTTTCTACACATTAAATACACCTATAAACAATATTCAGCAAATAAATAAAAGTCCAGGGACTAATTAAATAGTTTTCTAAACTGCACAGGGGCTAAATACATGATTCTACAAATTTACAGGGGTTAGATTGCTTATTTAAATGGTTAAATCCAATTTTTAGGGTTCCAGGGGCTAGTCTACAATTTCCAGGGGCTAGACTTCAATTCCAGAGAAGTCCAGGGGGTAGCAAGCAAGGTTCTGGGGGCTGCGGTGCAAAAGCGCAGGCGGGAAAAGAGCTTTGAATGAGGGTCGTTGGATCTGAGTTGGACGCGTGGGATTTTATTAACCGAAACGTTATGATCTTCTAATCGTGGCCGTTCGGTTGAAACCGACGGCAGGAGATGCGGCCACGTCGCTCCTGCCGACGTCGGCGGCGCACGGTGCGGCGGCGCTAGACGCCCGCGACGGCGAGCTCGCCGGAGGCGACCAAAACGGCGAAAACGTCGCCCAAACAATGCGCTAAGGACATGGAACGAAAGAGGGGGAGATAGAGAACTCACCTAGGGGAGTAGTTAGGCTTGAATTCGGCCAGAGAGGGGTCGGCGACGAGGAACGGCGGCGGTTGACGTCGGTGCTCGTCGAGCTTGGCAATTTCCCGGCGATCTCCTTGCTCAAACGTGTCCGGCGTGCTCCTGGGGTCACGGCGAAGAGGTCAGAGGGGAGAGAGGGGTGCGGTGATCGCCGGTTAGTCGGGAACGGAGGGCCTTACCGAGAACGACGGTGGGCTAGGGTTTGTGCGCGGGAAGGGGAAAATGAGGGAGAGAGGGGGAGTTTATAGTAGAGGGGAGCGCGGCGGTTGCAGGCGCACGCGAGGGGAGGTTTCCCCGGGTTAATTCGTGCGTGGAACGGCGGTTGCAGGGGGGTTCGACGTGGGCGCGGCGTGGCGCGGGAGGGAAAAAGGGGTGGCGGTTACTGGGGGTTGGGGATGACAGGTGGCCCTGGGGTGGCAGCGGGAGAGAGGAGGGAAAGGGGGAGGCGCCGACAGGCGGGGTCCACGGCGCAGAGAGAGAAGAGGTGGGGGGGTTCGGCTGGGCCGCAGGAGGGGGGAAGGGAATTGGGCCAGGGGGAGGGAAATCGGCCCAGGGAGGGTTTTATTTCCTTTTTCTTTTTCTTTTTTCCTTTCTTTTCTTTTGATTTGAATTCAAATTCAAATTTTAAACGGATGCTACTCGTTTGAACATCAAAAATCACCCAAAAATGCATACAACAATGATCAAGGGTTTGAGCAAATTTTTGTACATGAAATGATGGGTGTTACAATCTTGGTGCTCTTAGTGTTAGCTTATGTGTCCTCCATGTAGACCAGTAGAGAAGTATCACGTGAAAACCTAAATTAGAGTAGATTACACAATTTAGGCAGTATATAATTCAAATTAATATTGAATATAATCCAAAGAGGAAAACATTCACCTCTTGATTGAGTTTCTGAGCACGAGTACGTATAGAAAGTCCTTCAAAAGCTTGTATACGTGTATGTGATGCAAGGATGTCGACATCACATCCCGAGCATCGTCATGTACCAACACTCAAGAAATCAGGTCTCCAGAACCACTCATCCTTGTGATCCTGCATCAGGAGAGAGTGAATAAAGTTTTTGAGAAGCGCTCTGCATGATTGCTCACATTTCTTGTCATGGAACATCTATCGTCCAAGCCGACGGTTTTTGTTGTCTGTCGTTTTTGTGGTCATTTCATTTGATCAGGATGGATAATTTATTGCTAAAGACTATGAGTGCGTAGGTTTTTTCCGCCTTTTACTTTCAGAATTCTGTAATAAATTTGTGAACCATATTTGTAGCAATATTCATGATGGTGCGAGTGTTTGACACTCTTGCTTATATCACATTAATTTAGTTTAGTGTCTCGATTATCTAGTATGAATTTAATTCTGATGTTCACCATTGACAAATGTTCTAAGTGTCATAATTATATGCAAGTAAAACATTGTCCACATAATAAACCTTTCCACTCTAAGAATAGTGGACAATTTCATTATCTGTGTATTGATATACATCCACACTTTCTATAAATTTTTTTGTTTAAATCCAAGATCAACACTTAGGTTAGAATTAATCTCAACGACTATTGAAGCAAAGGCCATTATTTAACCTTTTCTTGGAACATCCTTAAACTTAATTTCAGAAGTATCTTAGTCTTCTTTCCCCTATGCACCTTATTCATACTTTTGTGGTGTGTGCTTGCTCATTCCATTATAAACGTCTTAGTTAAAAGAAAGTGTATTGCGATGGACCTATTTAAAACTCCTACTTGTAGGAACCTTAGTAAAATCTCAAAGCCCGATTAAAAATCCTACTTGATGAACATCCACTTTCTTTAGAAGTAAAGTGATTGCTCCTAAACAGAGACTGTACTAAGGACTGTCTTATTCACAAAAAGAAAAGTCTATTATAGTATCTTCAAGTATCTACATTGTTCACTTAAGCTTCTAAAGAAAATTTTGGTACAGTTGACCCACCCAAACTATTTAGATTGGTTCAATTCACTCCTTACTGAATTTTTTTTCTCTTTGTACGAGTTATGTTTGAAGTTCAAATTTTGTATGATGGTCTAATGATGTCATACACTATGCTATACAATTACTTCCATAATTTTTCATAAATTTTTTCTTGCATTATTCCATCACCCAAGGAAGATTTGTTTATATGCTTTAAAAATACAAAATATACATAAAAATTGCAATATATAGTAATATATGATCCCATGGATTTTATCCTTAGAAATATGATTATAAAGAGAAACAAGAAAAATATAAGAAATCTTCACATTGAAGTGAATTGAACCAATCTAAATAGTTCAGAAAAGTAAGCTGAACCAAAATTTTCTTTAGTAGTTAACTGAACATGCTGATACTTGGGGATAGTAAAATAGAAATCAATTAAATCATGAAAGGGTCGGATTCAATAAAAATTGATAAACCAAAACTAAACAACCACCTGGTCTACTAGGAGCCTCCATAGGTTCTATTTTGAGGATTTGCCTCTATTAGTGTCACAAAACGCTTCAGAAAGTAACTTTCTAACTCTACAATATAACTTGTAGGATATCATCCCAGAAATTGGCATGCCTATTTAGAGGAAAAACGATTGTGTTATGGTTGACAAAAAAATGTACTTATACTCACTCTGTTCTAAAAGAAATAACGTTTAGGACAACTAATTTAGCATGGGCAGACCTACAGGGTATGCCGGGTGGGCCGCGGCATACCCTGTGGCCCAGCGATCAGCCAAGCCGGACCGAGCATAAACTGTGAAAGAGCAACGAGGCGCAAATGGACGGGCCTGATCTGCAGCTGCTGGTCACGTCACCACACGAAATGCAACGCGATCGAGGCGTACGCCTGACTCTAACCGAACGCAGCTAGCTTCCAGGCTTAGGTCAGCGGTCAAACACAATAACAAAACGGGATTGGTAACAGATCGGTAAGTGCATATGTGTGACGTTTCTTGTTCCACACATTTTTATCAATAATTTATTTTATATATCATAGTATTAGGTATATAGACACCAGGCAGATCACAAAACTAGAGATCGTTTTGACAATATAACATTAGTATTATATATTCATAACACAATGAATTTCTATTGTCGTATGTGAGTTTTATTACATTATACCACAATAAATATTATTATTTTTCTAATAATTGTTCAAGTATGAAGAGATCTGAGACATTGCGTCTCTTTTTCACAAACATAAGATCAAGAAGACGACTATTGTTGCTTCAAATACTATTCTATATATGTTTAACTGGAACAAGTACAAAAGAGTGGACTCGATCAAGAGTATATATGAAGATGATGTAATCAAGACATTCATATCATTTAGGACACGGCGACTAAAATAACATAGTAGTATTGTAAGTCATATATATCTATATTTTTGAACTATCATTTTTACATTTCAACTAAATTATATTATAATTTGTTGGAGTTAATAATTATCACGTTAGTTACTAAATATATATTGAATTAAGTTATAAATTTGTAAATAGTTTTATCGAATACATATACATATTTTTTGTGTGGCGTACCCATTGCTAAAATCCTAGGTCCGCCACTGTAATTTAGTTTAACTTGAACTAAGTTATGTTTTGAATGCCATTTTGGGTTTGTCCCTTGTGTTGAAAAATGTCATATTTATCTGTTTTGCCATTTTCGTTTAGCTAATTGGGTTCTTTACCAGGTATGACTACGACACATTCTTCCAGACACATTCTCCATTATTTCCAGCATACCTATACCATATCAAAGAAATGCCCTATCTCTCATAAAGTAGAAGACATATTTTGCTACTCGGTATTACTATTTATTTACAAAAGACATATAAATATAGTTTTGATCTGGGAAATGAAAATAAAAAACAATGTCTTTCTGTACTATAGGCTTGTTTGCAATATTGCAGCTTTTGAAAATCATGGCTTTTGGAGGTGTAAATTTGAAATACTCTTATTAATGAATACTAAAACTTGTTGCATTTTTTCCCAAAAATTATGAAACGTTTGGGACTTGTGGTACCAGATTTGTTATGATATTGTACTCACAGTACCTATGCATTCATTTTTTCTTAGTAAAATGGTAGTTATTATGCTAACAAGTAATTAATTAGCCATTGTCAGTGAAGATACACCATGTTGTCTGTCCATGTGAAGGCAGCAATACTTGAGGCCATGATTAATTAAAGCTTAGGCTACTCACAACGAGGGTTTATTTTCAATAAATGACCCATCATGTCAGCATTTTTGGTTAAGTCGACAGTGAAATACGAAGAGAGAAGGAACTAATTTCATCTACATGACAATAAAGTGTACTCTGTTTCCAATATCATGTATTGTTTTTAATGCCATGAAACGCCGTTAAACTAACATTTAAAGTAACTGTTTTATCTAGTATATATGGAAATCTGAATGAACACCATGCAACGATTAAATGATACGACAAACACATAAAAGATAAAAATAAAACCATGCATTGGAGAGAACACCATGCAATGATTAAATGACATGAAAACCACAGAAAACATAAAAATGAAACCATGCATTTGAGAGAGATGTTTTATTTGTACTTTAGATAATGTGCTAGCTTTGGAAACAACGAAATGAAACCCCCACATGTGAAGAAAAAAGCAGATATAAATCCTGAAATGACATCTCGTCTGAAGCATCATGATGCAAGAAAGACGAAAGATGATTCACAAAAACAAGTGTATCGAAAGATTGAGTCGATTCAACAATTTGAGACTGGTACTGATTCAAGCAAACACATGGTTGTTTTTACGGCACATATTGGAACGTCCAACGGTGGGAATCAGCATGGTGATATGTTGGTTGATAAGGATTCAAACAAAAAAAGAAAGATTCCTAGCAGTTACGAAAATTCGGCAGAGGCTGTGATGCAGCCCTGCCAGCCCCAATGAGTTGTATTAGCTGGAACAGCCGGGGGCTTGGGAACCCTGAGGCTGTTCGTGAGCTTCGCAGCATTGTGAAGCAAGAAGCACCCGCACTATTCTTTGTGATGGAAACAAATATTAGTTCACGATGTGTAAATGATTTGAAAGTCCCTCTGGGTTTCACGGGGTGTTTTGCAGTCGATAGCAGTGGTCTCAGTGGTGGGATTGATTTGTTTTGGTCAGCTGAGTATGATGTTGATATTAAAAGTTACAGTTCCGGCCATGTTGATACTTTGGTACGGAAAAACGATCAAGGCTCACAGGAATGGAGATTTACAGGATTCTATGGAGCACCACGAACTGAAAATAGATACCATAGTTGGCGTTTCTTAAGGACTTTGCATGTAATCCCGCATTCAGCCTGGTTGTGTATGGGAGATTTTAATGAGACTATGTTTAATTCTGGACATTTTTTCAAGATCTGCAAGGTCCGAGTTGCAAATGAGAAATTTTTGTGAAGTAATTCATGAATGTTCCTTACATGACCTGGGATGGTCAGGTACGGCCTACACTTGGGATAATTGCCAATCTGGGGATTCAAATGTTAAAGCTAGACTCGATCGAGCGTTTGCCAATTTTGATTTTTTTTTTTTTTTGCTTGCGTTGAACATACCAGGGTTTGCCACATCGTTTCTACTGAGTCTGATCATTGTTTTATAATGGTAGAACTCCAAGAAAAAATGTATGGAACAAGGAATAGAAGTGCAAAGCAGTTTCAATATGAAAATGTATGGCAAACTCATGCAGATTATGATACTATTGTGTTTGAAAATTGGTTGAGAGGGGCCGGTCAGCGTGGCTTGCAAGGAATATGTGATGCTCTCCGCTCACTTCAAAGAAAACTTTCTGTATGGGGAGAGGAGGAATTTGGATCATTGGCACATTCTGTGAGGAAGCTACGGCAACAGTTGGATCAGTTGCGTAGAAAATCAGTTGGTAATGGACCATCTGATCAAGAAAGGGCGGTAGTGAAGAAATTATGAAGGGCGCTTCATCAGGAGGAAATTTGGGTGTGCCAACGTTCTCGCATTTTGTGGCTTCGAGAAGGCGATCGCAATACCTCGTATTTTTATAAACAGGCTGCCCAAAGAAAACGTACTAATAAAATTGAATTTCTCCAAAAGGCTGATGATACTAAATATGAAAATATGGAGGAGATGCATGCAGAAATTCAAAGCTTTTATCAAGGTTTATATCAGTCTCAAGGTTTTTACAAGATGGATGAGCTCTTGATTTTTGTGTAATCGAATGTATCAAGTGTCATGAATGAAAAACTGGACGCTCCTTATTCTGAAACTGAGATTATGACTGCATCATTCCAAATAGCTCCATCTAAAGCCCCTGGAGTAGACGTTTCACTGCTGGTTTTTTTCAACGACATTGGGCACTTTTGAAAGATGATATGACACATGCCGTCTTGGATTTTCTGAATGGGGGTATACTACCTGTTGGTATGAATGACACATCCATTACACTAATACCAAAGGTACGACACCCTCAAAAGATCTGTCAGTATAGACCAATATCATTGTGTCCTGCTTTATATAAGATAGGTGCATGCTAAGTGTATGGCCAATAGACTCCGGATATTTCTGAATGATATTATCGGTGAAGAACAGAGTGCATTTATCCCAGGACGTCTAATCACTGATAATGTGCTGATTGCTTATGAAAGTGTTCATGCTATGAGAAGAAAAAAGAGAGGTAAAAATTATATGGCTGCTATTAAGCTTGACATGATGAAGGCATATGATCGTGTAGAATGGCATTATTTAGAAGCTATCATGTTAAAGCCTGGGTTCTCTGATTCAATGGTACGTATGATTCTTAAGTGTGTAACTTCGGTTCGTTTCACAGTATGTGTGAATGGCGAATTGTTGCCGTATTTTATCCCCTCACGTGGATTACGTCAAGGCGATCCGATTTCTCCATATTTGTTCCTCATTTGTGCAGAAGGTTTCACATCTTTATTGAATCTTTTTGGTGGCAATTATGTGGATAGAGGTATTCGTGTCATTTTCCATTCTCCTTGGATAAATCATTTGTTATTTGCTGATGATAGTCCCATATTTATGAGGGCAAATTTACAAAGTGGTGCTAGATTAAATAACATTCTGCGGATTTATGGTGAATGTTCGGGCCAATGTGTTAACCGGGAGAAAAGTTCTATTTATTTTAGTCCCAACACTCCACATCATATTTGGCACAACTTGAAACAGATTTTGGAAATCCAGGTTGAAGCATTTACTGAACGTTACTTGGCTTTGCCAACTGCTGTAGGTCGTATAACAAGTGGCTCTTTTGATCATATTCAAGAACGCATCCGAAGTCGGATTCAAGGCTTGGAAAAATTTCTCTCATGTGCTGGCCAAGAATATTTCTTAAAACTGTGATGCAAGCCATCCCAACTTTCAGCATGAGCTGTTTTAAATTAACCAAGAAGGTATGTGATGGTATAAGGTCTTGTATTGCTAAGTACTGGTGGAGCAGTTCTTTAGACCGCAGATCATTACCTTGGGTGGCATGGGAAGTGTTGACATCACCGAAAGTTAAGGGTGGCATGGGATTTCGTGATCTCGAATTATTTAATTTAGCAATGCTTGGTAAACATATGGATGGAGACTCATGACCAGTCCTCATACATTGTGTGCAAGAGTATTGAAAGGAAAATATTTTTCCAACTGTGACTTCCTTCAAGCCTCAGTTCCGCAAAGTACATCAATTACTTGGAGGTCCATTGTTGTAGGGAGAGAAGCACTTGAGTTGGGATTAGTACAACGTATTGGTGACGGAACTACGATTTTGATTTGGAACTCTGATTGGATTCCAGGGAATTGTTCTATGTGCCCATCTGTTAAACTTGGTGAAGAAGATATTACAATGGTCTGATTTAATTGATCATGATATTGGTATGTGGAAGGTTGATCTTGTTAAACGAGAATTTTTACCTCATGAAGGTGATGCAATTCTGAATATACCACTTAGGCAAGGTGGGGTGATGCTTTGATCTAGTCCTTGGAGAAGACAGGTTTGTACACTGTAAAGTCGGCGTATCGTGCTCTAATGAGTCAAAATGAGCAAAGAGCTCTAGATGAAGGGACGATTACTGAATCCTCAACTGCAGAAAACAGTGGTGGGCTGTTTTGTGGAAGTTAAAGGTTATGCCTAAAGTACGAGTTTTCTGGTGGCGAGCTTTACGTGGCATTCTTCCAGTAGAAAGCTACATTGAAGCATCGACATATAGTTCAGATGGGACGATGTAAAAAATGTCTTGCAGCCGAGGAAGATTTACAACATGCTTTGATTACTTGTGATCATGCAAGAAAGTTTTGGGATGAGGCAGAATATTGTCTCAATATTTCACTACCTAGGTTACATAACCTGGTCAAGAGATATTCTCTGTGACACAAGATTCGCAGATTCAGATCGAGCCAAGATTATTACTGTTATGTGGACAATCTGGAACTCGAGAAATAATTGGAGACAAGATAAAGGTAATTATGATCCAGTTCATGCACACTACTACAAAATGCTTCATCGCAGGCGGTTCTAAACATATTATCGCATACGGTTTTAAAAACCGTCTGTAACGAAGAGCCTGTGAAAATGATCCATTAACACAGGCGGTGGCATAATCCGCATGTGAAACTACATTTTCACAGGCGGTCGGTAATTAAAAACCGCCTGTGAAAATACATTTTCACAGGCGGTTTTTAATTAAAAATGCCTGTAAAAATGGCTAGTGAAACAAAAAAAAAATTCACATGTGCCGCCGGGAGTCAGAAGAGGCCGCGCCGCCTGGAGGCCGCCGCATTGCCGGAAGCCGGAAGAGCGCCGCCAAGTGTCGAAGGAGGTCGCACCGCCGAGAGCCGGAGGAGCCGTGCCGCCCGAAGCCCGACGAGGTCGTGCCGCTTGGAGCCGGAGGAGCCGCACCGTCGAGAGTCCGAGGTAGAACGCGCCACCGGGTGCCCGAGGTAGACCGCGCCGGATCTGTGCCCGCGCTCACGCCGGCAGGGCACGCGCTCGCCGGGAAGCGCGCCGGAGCCGCGCCGCCGGGAGCCCGAGGTAGACTGTGCCAGATCCGCGTCCGTGCTCGCGTCGGCAGGGCTCGCGCTCGTCGGGAGGCCGCGCCGGAGCCATCGAGGTCCGGAGCAACCGAAGTCGCGCCTTAGTCGCGCCTTGAGAGAGGCCGCCGGCAGCCGCGCCACCGGGAGCCCGAGGTAGACTACGCCAGATCCGCGCCCGTGCTCGCGTCGGCAGGGCTCGCACTCGTCGGGAGGCCGCGCCGGAGCCACCGAGGTCTGGAGCAACCGAAGTCGTGCCTTGAGAGAGGCCGCCGGCAGCCGCGCCTTGGGAGATGCCGCCGGAAGCCGTACCTTGGGAGGCTGATGGAGGATCATGGACTGAACCGTGACTGCTGCTGTTATAGACACATCTATCGTGCGGCTTCTAAACTGAGTCGTTGGATCGATAAGCAGCGGACAGTGGAGATATGAAGTCCAAGAGTGATCCGTGAGATGAAGCAGCGGATGTAACATCCATATTTTATGTACAAAAATTTGCTCAAACCCTTGATCATCGTAGCATGCATTTTTGGGTGAATTTTTGATGTTCAAACGAGTAGCAAACGTTCAAATTTGAATTTGAATTCAAATCAAAAGAAAAGAAATGAAAAAGAAAAAGAAAAACAAAAGAAACCCCCTTTTTGGGCCTATTTTTTCCCCCTGACCCAATTCCCCTCCCCTCTCCCGCCGGCCCAGCCGAACCTCCCCTCCCTTCTCTCTCTCTGCACCGTGGACCCCGCCTGTCGGTGCCTCCCCTTTTCCTCCTCTCTTCCGCTACCACCCGGGCCCACGTGTCATCCCCGACCCAGTAACTGCCACCTCTCTTTCCCGCGTCGCGCGTGCAACCGCCACCCCGCGCCCACTTCTTCCCCCACCCTCGGAACCACTCTCCCGCTCCATCTTCGGCCGAGCGCCACAACCGCACACCCCCCCTACACGCTTAAGAGGAGCCGGCGCCCCATTTTCCCCCTCACCCGAGCCTCCCCGGAACCCTAGACCTTCATCGTCGGTGAGTCACCTCGGCGCTCGCATTCCCGTCGCCGTAGTCCCCCTCCTCCCCATTTTCTTGGCCTGACGTGATCGCCGCTTCACCAGGGACACGTTGGACGTGTTGGCTTGGGTAGATCACCACTGCGTCGGCATCTTCGTCGAACTCCGGCAAGCTCACCCGCCTCCGACCGTCGCCGACGCTCTCCACTCTTCCCCAAGTCCAATCAAGCCCTCTGGTGAGCTCCCTCGATCTCCCCCTTCATTTCCATGCGCTTAAATCCGTGAATTGTGCACTATTTCGTGTTATCGGGTTAGCTCCGGCGACCTCGCCGCCTTGCGCCGCCGTGCGACGCCGCGCAGGGCGCTGGCGCCGGCTGAGGGTCGATGTGGCCGCTTCCCTGCCGTCCATTTCCGGCCAACGGCCACGATTAGAAGATCATAACGTTTCGGTTAATAAAATCCCAGCCATCCATTTAAGATCCAACGGCCCACATTTGAATCTCTTTTCCCGTCGCCAGATTTGCACCCAGGCCCCTGCAAACTTAGTTGCTACCCCCTGTACTTCTCTGTAATTCGAATCTAGCCCCCAGAAATCACAGACTAGCCCCTGGAACCCTAAAAATTGGTTTTAATCATTTAATTAAGCATTCTAACCCCTGTAATTTTGTAGAATAATGTATTTGGACCCTGTACAGTATAGAGAACTATTTATTTAGCCCCTGGACTTTTATTTATTTGCTGAATAGGGTTTTTAATTGTATTTGAGGTGTAGAAATTAGATAAAAATGGTAATTAAGTGTAGGAATGTTATGAAAAATTGTTATAAACTATTTTATGCTGTGAATTAAATGTAGTGTTCAGATAAAATATATTTGGTCCCTGGAATATTTATTATAAAGGTTTTAAAATGCATTTTTGCTATAAAAAATTCAATAAAAATGGTTTTAGGCTATAATAAAATCCCAAAATTGTAGGAAAAATATAAAATGCATACTTTGGCCATGATAAATGATAAATACCTCGTAGGGACGCATTAGTGTAGGATTTTGTGCTTATGTGTATGTGTGATGTATTGTTTTGCGTGCCTTTACTTATTTAGCTTTGTTCTATTCTTGCCATGCTTGGGCATACGTCTAGAGTCGTATTACGACCCTAATCTTAACCTCCAAGACCAGGACTTCGATAACACCCAAGTCTTCAACGAAGGCAAGTGCCCTTGACCATCTTGTACCTATTTTAGGAATTTAGCTAGTTGCATGCTAATTAAATTGATGTCCTAATTCATGTTTACATGCCCTGTTCCTTACTATTCCTTGTTACCTGAAATGGGGTGGGAAGTAGATAGGCCTTATTTATGCTTAGCCATGCTTAGATGTTGGGATTGGGTTTTCATACAAATGTTTTATGCTCAACTTTATGGTTACTTTAATTTGGTGATGAATATACATAATGTTAGTGGATAGGAATCTGGTGGTTGGTTAGTTTTGGTATGGTGCATTTTGCACGAGACCCGGGATTGGGGTTTGTTACCACCGGATTCTAAGGACCGGTTTATGGAGGAAGCCACTAAGCTTTACAGTACCACCACGAGACTGAGATGGGGCAGCTTGGTCAATTAATTAGGTTTCTCCCGATGAACTGCTAGTGGTTGGATGGTGCGGGGAATGAGGCGGGTGATCTGCTCTTGGAACCGCAAGGCTCAAGAGGGGGCTCTGGGGCGGAGGGTTACTCCGAGAATCCTCAGTGGTGGAAACCTTAGAGGGCTAGCACTAATCGGGAGTACCTTTGTAAAGACCATGTAGTGATCTCCTGGCCTCACACCAAAGGAAGTGTGAAATGTGGTTAGCTACCACGGGCAATCGGGGAGGTTCACTTAGTCCACCTGGCAACAGGGGATGAAATCACTGCTTGTGGGAAAAGGGTACACTCTCTGCAGAGATTTGGTAAAACTGTCATGACAGCCGTGCTCATGGACAAGAGCGGCTTGGGGCCAGTTCATAATTAGTCTATGGTTGGGAAATGATGGTTCATTATGATTCAAGTACTTTCATTATCATTAATCATGTGTTGATTATTTATTGAATTATGATATTGATAATTGGAAGCTAAGGATAGGTTCTAAGCATAGTGCTAAGCCATATTTGGCCTTTCCTTGCTCTAGCCAATCATGGCATTCTCTTCCCGCACTTGTTGAGTACTCTATGTACTCAAGCGTTTAATTTTCCATTAGAATATGAAGAAGAAGAAGCTGCACCGGAGGATTTCTTCGTCAATCCGGAGGACTTGGTCTAGGCTGGCGACCTCACGCGCAACGGCTGCCTGTGGAGTTGGAGCTGCTCTTACCTATTAGTCTTCTGCTGTAGTTTGAACTTTGTTAGCTTTGTAGTTGATGTAAATATTTGTGGTGTGTATTTGTAGACCTTCGGGTCATGCTGTAAGACTATTTATGTGTTCGAACATGGCAATGTAATGGTATTTCACTTTCGTCGACACATGTACGATTCAACTGATCCTGGCGTACATGTGATTAGCGTTTGTTCATCTTTACGATGACCGGGCGTGACAAAGTGGTGTCAGAGCCGTGTTGCCCGTAGGACGCAAGCCTAGTTAGAAATGGCCAAAAATTAAGGACTATACTATTTTCTTATGAAATAGTATTTCCAAAATTTTGGAGCTCTCTATCTCAAACCTTGTGCTTCTTATCTTGCTGTACTATTTGTTTATTCTAATTTAATTTATGGATTATTGATCTCACTCTCTTCTTTTCAAATGTTTGTAGATGGCGCGAACCAAGCAGACGGCTCGTAAGTCGACTGGGGGTCGTGTTCCTCAGCACGCCCTAGCCAGTCGCTCCGCACCTCACACACCCCGGAGGGAGACGACGCTGTTCTCCAACAGGAGTGCTGCTTCGAGGATGCGCGTCCGTCTTCGTTCTCTTCTTCGAGCTGCGGGGAACCGTGAGTACCGTATCCGCTTAGTCTACCACACCACTAGGGTCTTTGCACCCTACACTGGTGGACTGGAGTGGACTTCTCAGCTGGCCGTCTACTACGACTCGGAGCTGCTGCACTCTCACTTCTCTCCGGCTTGGAGGAGCTCCCAGCGTGCGGCTGAGGAGGACGCCACATGGGAGGCGACCACCTACTGGAGCCACGCCCACAGGTTCCTTCTTGGGTGCACGGAGCACGCGTACACCCCTCAGCGCCCTAGTGGCACGGCCGCCTTCACTGGACGTGACGTCGAGTGGCACTTGACTCACCCCCAGTGCGAGAGGCTGATGGACGACGTTGTGGAGTTGTCTTCACGACTCCAGCGTTGTCAGAAGGAGCTGCAGGACAGCAGGGACTTGGTCGACCGCTACGAGCGACTTCGCCGACGCTACGCGAGGATCACTGCAGCTGATCCTAACTCTCCTCAGTACGCTTCGGACGTGGAGCCTTGGGACCCGAACTCTCCGGATCGCCGCATGAACTCCCCCGAGAACTCAAGAGAAGACTCAGAAGAAGAAGACCCGGAGATGGAGGTTGAGGAGGACTCCGACGAGTAGGAGTGGACCCGTTTCCCCGCTGGACGACTTAGGACAATTATCCTTAGTTTGTAGGAGCGTGTAGCTACGCCCTTCCTAGTCTTGAGTTGTGTCGTTTATGTTGTTATGCTAGTAGTTTGCTTTATGTTGTGTGTGTTGGGTGCGACATGAGTTGTGGAATGCTTCGGCATCCTGTCCACATCCATGTCTTTAGACTTGTTTATGTGTCGTGTGAGTGGTGGAATGCTTAGGCATCTTGTCCACCTCCACACTAGTTGATTAATGAACTTGCTTTATATCTATTACCCTTGATGCATATAGTTGGGACCGTGTTACCCTAGTATATCCTTTATTGTCTCATCTATTGTTCTAAAATTTCAATTCTTCCCTACACAGATGTCTGGAAGAGGTAGAGGTAGAGGTCGTGGGAGGGGTGCTGTGCCCCAAGATGAAGGACTTGGAGGTGTGCCTGGATGGAATGCAAGGGGTGCTCGAGGAGCCCCAGCCTCTCAACAAATGCAACAGATGATGGCTCTTCAGACTCAGTTACTTAACAACCTCACCCAAATTGTCACCAACTTGCAGCAAGCCCCACCACCACCACCCCCTCAATACAACCTTCCACCACCACCACCTTTCCCGCCTAGGTCCTTCCTAAGGGACTTCCTCAACACTCACCCACCCACTTTTGCCACCGTTACTGAACCGATGGAGGCCGAGGATTGGCTCCGAACTGTTGAAAGAAAACTGAGGCTCATTCACTGCGAAGGAAGAGAGAAGGTATTGTTGGCCTCCCATCAACTCCAAGGGCCAGCAGCTGACTGGTGGACCGCCTTCACCGAAGCCCACCAGGACCCGGGAAATATTACATGGGAAGAATTCCGAACCAACTTCCGTAATCACTTCGTACCTGAAGGAGAGATACAAGCCAGGCGTGAAGAGTTCCTGATGTTAAAGCAAGGCCGTATGACTATGAGGGCCTATCTGAATGCATTCACACAGTTGTCCCGCTATGCTCCAACCGATGTGGACAATGACTCCAAGAAACAATTCCGCTTCAAGAATGGGTTGGACAAGGAGTTAAAGTTCGCCATGTCTTCCAGCGACTACGGCGACTTTCAGAAGCTGGTTGACAAAGCTTTTGAAGTGGAGAGGACTAAGAAGGAACTGGATGATGAAGAAAGAAAAAGGAAGTTGACTATGGCACACACCTCTAGCAGCAATGTGCGCCCCCGTCTTAACCCTCTGCCTGCAAACCAAATGACTCGTCCCATGAACTACTCGGGACAGAGGTTTCCCAATTCCAACTACAGGCCACCCACTCCCTACAACCAGCCAATGCGCCAGCAGCAGCAGCAGCAGCCACCACGCCAGCCAATGCAACCCCCACGTCAGCAGATGCAGCCACCCCGCCCTTCAGCTCCAGCTAACCGTCCAAGTGGCCAATCCCCAAGAAACCAATCAGGAGGCAACAAGGGCCCAAATAATGCTGCGAGAGTACAATGCTACAAGTGCGGAGAATGGGGACACTATGCCAGCAGTTGTCCAAAGAAGCAACAGAACCCATCTGGTCGTGTCAACCATGTGACTCTGGAACAAGCACAGGAAGCGCCTGATGTGGTGATCGGTATGTTTTCTGTTAACTCCCACCCCGCAACCATATTGTTTGATTCGGGTGCTACACATTCATTTATATCCAAGGATTTCATAAAGAAGCATGACATGGTAGTTACATTCTTGAATGGGCCATTATTGATAAACTCTCCTGGAGGAGAGATGGTGGCAAGGCATCTATGCCAAAAAGTGAGTATAAACATAAGGGGGTAGTCTTTTGGGCCAACCTAATAGTGTTGGACTCACAAGGATTAGATATCATTCTGGGAATGGACTGGTTGACGAAGAATCAAGGAGTAATTCATTATGCAACCAGAACAGTCTGCTTAACAGACCCGGATGGCACTACAGTGGAATTCAAGCCAGATCAGACACAAGAGGCAGTAGTACAACTCAATCATCTTGAGAGTACCAAAGATATCAGGGTTGTGAAGGAATTTCCGGATGTATTCCCAGATGACTTACCAGGTATGCCCCTTGATCGAAAGATTGAATTTATCATTGAACTAGTGCCTGGAACGGCCCCAATATATAAGAGGCCATATAGAATGGATGCTAAACAATTAGCTGAACTAAAGGATCATATTGAGGAACTATTGGCAAAAGGATATATTCGTCCTAGCTCATCGCCTTGGGGAGCACCAGTTATATTTGTACCTAAGAAGGATGGAACTCAAAGGCTGTGTGTGGACTACCGTGCTTTAAATGAGGTAACCATCAAGAATAAATACCCACTACCAAGGATCGAAGATTTGTTTGATCAGTTGAGAGGAGCATGTGTGTTTTCCAAGATTGATCTTCGTTCGGGCTACCATCAACTGAAGATTAGACCGTCAGATATTCCCAAGACGGCATTTGTCTCTCGATATGGATTATATGAGTATACAGTTATGTCGTTTGGATTGACCAATGCTCCGGCATATTTTATGTATCTTATGAACAAGGTATTCATGGAGTACTTGGATAAGTTTGTAGTGGTATTCATCGATGACATACTCATCTACTCCAAGACTGAAGAAGAGCATGAGGAGCACCTCAGGATGGCTCTACAGAAGCTTCGCCAACATCAACTGTATGCCAAACTTAGTAAGTGTGAGTTTTGGCTAAAGGAGGTATCGTTTTTGGGGCATG
Organism: Tuctoria greenei; assembly: GCA_036927565.1. Taxonomy (NCBI): domain Eukaryota; kingdom Viridiplantae; phylum Streptophyta; class Magnoliopsida; order Poales; family Poaceae; genus Tuctoria; species Tuctoria greenei. The sequence continues at coordinate 149,601,358 of JAYESD010000003.1, read as the reverse complement.
TCATATCCGAAGGAGGTATAGCAGTAGATCCAGGCAAAGTGGCAGATGTTCTTAAGTGGGAAACACCCGAGAGTGTGCATGATATACGAAGATTCTTGGGTATGGCTGGTTACTATCGGTGATTCATCGAGGGATTTTCAAAGATCTCTCGACCACTAACCAAGTTGCTTGAGAAAGGATTTGCTTTCAAGTGGACCCCCGAATGTGAAGTAAGCTTCGCCGAATTGAAGAAGAGGTTGACCAGTGCACCGGTATTGGTGATGCCCGATATGCAGAAGGAGTTTGTGGTCTATTGTGATGCATCTGGTCATGGTTTAGGATGTGTCTTAATGCAAGGAGGACATGTTGTGGCCTATGCTTCAAGACAGCTTCGGAAACATGAGAGGAACTATCCAACACATGATTTGGAATTGGCAGCAGTTGTCCTTGCTTTGAAGATATGGAGACACTACTTGATGGGAAAAAGGACTGAGATATACACAGATCACAAGAGCTTGAAATACATATTCACACAGCCGGATCTTAACCTCAGGCAACGTCGTTGGTTGGAGTTAATAAATGATTTTGATGTGGGAATCAACTATCATCCAGGCAAGGCTAATGTGGTCGCTGATGCTCTAAGCAGGAAGGGACAAAGCAATAACTTGTCAGTACAAGCTCTTCAACCCCAGCTATGTGAAGAGTTTGCAAGGTTAAACCTATGTCTAGTGTCTAGCGCTGAAGCAGTTGCTATGGAAGTGGACACAACCCTTGAACGTGATATACGAGAAGGGCAAAAGAATGATGAGAAGGTCAGGGAGATCAAGCAATTGATGAAGAAAGGGAAAGCTCCGAACTTTAGAGAGGATGAACAAGGAACCTTATGGCTTGGAAAGCGGATTTGTGTTCCAGATGTCAAGGAGATTAAAGAGTTGATATTAAGAGAAGCTCATGACTCATCATACTCCATTCATCCCGGAAGCACAAAGATGTATCAAGACCTTAAAGATCGATATTGGTGGCATGGAATGAAACGGGATGTAGTCGAATATGTGGCCATATGTGATACATGTCAATTGATTAAGGCAGAACATCAAAGACCAGCAGGGTTATTGCAACCAATCAAAGTGCCAGAATGGAAATGGGAAGAAATTAGTATGGACTTCATTGTGGGACTACCAAGAACACAGTCTGGATATGATTCTATATGGGTTATTGTGGACCGTCTAACTAAAGTGGCTCCCTTTATTCCTGTGAAAGAGACCTACAATGGCCCCAAGTTGGCGGAACTGTACATCTCCAGGATTGTATGCTTACATGGAGTTCCTAAGAAGATCATCTCAGACAGAGGCACTCAATTCACCTCAAGATTCTGGCAGAAGTTGCATGAATCAATGGATACCCATCTAAATTTTGGTTCAGCGTATCATCCTCAAACTGATGGTCAGACAGAACGCACCAACCAGATATTAGAAGACATGTTGAGAGCATGTGCTTTGAAGAATAGCAAGAGTTGGGACAAGAATCTGCCATATGCCGAATTTTCTTACAACAACAGTTATCAAGCCAGTTTGAAGATGTCTCCTTTTGAAGCATTGTATGGGCGAAAATGTAGGACACCGTTGTTTTGGAATCAAACTGGGGAAAGTCAAGTTTTTGGGCCTGACGTGTTACAAGAGGCTGAAAGACAAGTACAAGAAATTCGGAAGAATCTAAAGGCAGCCCAGACAAGACAGAAGAGTTATGCGGATACTCAAAGACGTGATCTCACATTTGAAGTTGGTGATTATGTGTACTTGAAGGTATCACCTATGAGAGGATTAAGAAGATTTAAAGTAAGAGGCAAGTTGTCACCCTGCTACATTGGTCCATTCAAGATACTCGAAAGGCGAGGTGAAGTGGCATATCAACTTGAGCTTCCGCCACACTTGTCAGATGTGCATAATGTGTTCCATGTATCACAGCTTAAGAAGTGCTTAAGAGTGCCTGAAGAGCAATTGCCTATGGAAGCCGTGGATGTACAGGAAGACTTATCTTATGTGGAGCAGCCTGTCAAGATACTTGAAACACTGGAAAAGGTCACAAGAAACAAAGTCATTCGCATGTGTAAAGTGCAGTGGAAGCATCATTCGGAGGCAGAAGCAACATGGGAAAGAGAAGAAACTCTCAAGGCGGATTTCCCTCATCTATTCTCTTAGAACGTCCGAATCTCGAGGGCGAGATTCCTTTTAAGGGGGGTAGAGTTGTAACATCCATATTTTATGTACAAAAATTTGCTCAAACCCTTGATCATCGTAGCAAGCATTTTTGGGTGAATTTTTGATGTTCAAACGAGTAGCAAACGTTCAAATTTGAATTTGAATTCAAATCAAAAGAAAAGAAATGAAAAAGAAAAAGAAAAACAAAAGAAACCCCCTTTTTGGGCCTATTTTTTCCCCCTGGCCCAATTCCCCTCCCCTCTCCCGCCGGCCCAGCCGAACCTCCCCTCCCTTCTCTCTCTCTGCACCGTGGACCCCGCCTATCGGCGCCTCCCCTTTTCCTCCTCTCTTCCGCTGCCACCCGGGCCCACGTGTCATCCCCGACCCAGTAACCGCCACCTCTCTTTCCCGCGTCGCGCGTGCAACCGCCACCCCGCGCCCACTTCTTCCCCCACCCTCGGAACCACTCTCCCGCTCCATCTTCGGCCGAGCGCCACAACCGCACACCCCCCTACACGCTTAAGAGGAGCCGGCGCCCCATTTTCCCCCTCACCCGAGCCTCCCCGGAACCCTAGACCTTCATCGTCGGTGAGTCACCTCGGCGCTCGCGTTCCCGTCGCTGTAGCCCCCCTCCTCCCCATTTTCTTGGCCTGACGTGATCGCCGCTTCACCAGGGACACGTTGGACGTGTTGGCTTGGGTAGATCACCACTGCGTCGGCATCTTCGTCGAACTCTGGCAAGCTCACCCGCCTCCGACCGTCGCCGACACTCTCCACTCTTCCCCAAGTCCAATCAAGCCCTCCGGTGAGCTCCCTCGATCTCCCCCTTCATTTCCATGCGCTTAAATCCATGAATTGTGCACTATTTCGTGTTATCGGGTTAGCTCCGGCGACCTCGCCGCCGTGCGCCGCCGTGCGACGCCGCGCAGGGCGCTGGCGCCGGCCGAGGGTCGACGTGGCCGCTTCCCTGCCGTCCATTTCCGGCCAACGGCCACGATTAGAAGATCATAACGTTTCGGTTAATAAAATCCCAGCCATCCATTTAAGATCCAACGGCCCACATTTGAATCTCTTTTCCCGCCGCCATATTTGCACCCAGGCCCCTTGAAACTTAGTTGCTACCCCCTGTACTTCTCTGTAATTCGAATCTAGCCCCCAGAAATCACAGACTAGCCCCTGGAACCCTAAAAATTGGTTTTAATCATTTAATTAAGCATTCTAACCCCTGTAATTTTGTAGAATAATGTATTTGGACCCTGTACAGTATAGAGAACTATTTATTTAGCCCCTGGACTTTTATTTATTTGCTGAATAGGGTTTTTAATTGTATTTGAGGTGTAGAAATTAGATAAAAATGGTAATTAAGTGTAGGAATGTTATGAAAAATTGTTATAAACTATTTTATGCTGTGAATTAAATGTAGTGTTCAGATAAAATATATTTGGTCCCTGGAATATTTATTATAAAGGTTTTAAAATACATTTTTGCTATAGAAAATTCAATAAAAATGGTTTTAGGCTATAATAAAATCCCAAAATTGTAGGAAAAATATAAAATGCATACTTTGGCCATGATAAATGATAAATACCTCGTAGGGACGCATTAGTGTAGGATTTTGTGCTTATGTGTATGTGTGATGTATTGTTTTGCGTGCCTTTACTTATTTAGCTTTATTCTATTCTTGCCATGCTTGGGCATACGTCTAGAGTCGTATTACGACCCTAATCTTAACCTCCAAGACCAGGACTTCGATAACACCCAAGTCTTCAACGAAGGCAAGTGCCCTTGACCATCTTGTACCTATTTTAGGAATTTAGCTAGTTGCATGCTAATTAAATTGATGTCCTAATTCATGTTTACATGCCCTGTTCCTTACTATTCCTTGTTACCTGAAATGGGGTGGGAAGTAGATAGGCCTTATTTATGCTTAGCCATGCTTAGATGTTGGGATTGGGTTTTTGTCGGTACCCTAAAAACCATACACCCCCTGAGGTTACAAAGATCTCAAGGGAAGGACATCAACTCAAATTGAAGACCCTCGGGGGCCCACTCGCCAGACGTGACCGGACCCGCTTCTCCAACATGGTTAACCTCTAGGTTGCCACGTGTACTGTCAGCCCAGAGCTATTACCCGCAAAGGTGAAGCTCCGGGCCAAGTACTGAAACGGCACCTCCAGAGGTAGCCCCCGACCGAGAGAAGCTCCGGACATGACACGTGCCAGGTCACCCCGGAGCTTCCCGCTTCTCCCAAGCAAGCTCCGGAGCTGCCACGTGTCCACACGACAGAGCTAGATGCTTAAAGCCTCCGGGAGACGTTGTAACGGCTCCGGATCTCCAAAGGACAGCCGCAGACTTCAAGATCCGATTAATTACCATTAATTCCACGTTAATGATAATTAATCGGACAGCCTTAACACCTGTAACGGCACTGTCGGAGCCGTTACAGGGTTATTAACAACAATTAATCTCGTGTATCAAATACTAATAACCGCCAGGGCCACATGTCGGGCCAGGCTGACTTGTAACGGTTAGTCCTTGTACTATAAAAGGACAAACCGACGATACACAGGGGAGGACTCTCGAACACTCTGAAGCTCACAAGTTAATACAACAAACACACACCCGTGGAGTAGGGTATTACGCTCAGGCGGCCCGAACCACGTAAACCACCGTGTCACTCGTGTCCAAATCGCATTTCACTTTCTTAGATCTCCGCGCGCCCAGACCGAACCACAAACTCCTTCAAACACTTTTCATAGTGTTAGGGGATCTGCCGACTCCAACAGTCGACAGTTGGCGCGCCAGGTAGGGGCGCCTGAGATCTTCAAGAATGGTGAATTCTGCAGCTGGATCATCCAACGGGCAACCTGCTGCTCAGACTGTCGGAGGCAATCCCTCCAACATGCAACCACCGACAGGAGCCTCAGTTCCAGCGGGAGTCACACTCCCACCACCACCATCTTCTCCGGCAAGACATGCCGAACGACATGATGGTGCACCGGCGTCACATTCTGCGCCGGCAAGTCGTGACAACCCAGAACACGCGCTCCATGCAGCGCGTGCTCTCCTTCAGCGACCACCACCTCCGGATGCATCTCAAGGTGCCATGGAGCAATGGAGAGCTGATATTGAGCATTTGGTCGCAGCAGCGGCCGAACGCCTCAACAATCAGGGTCCACCTCCTTCAGGGCGGGCCCCGTCGCAGCGACGAACGTTGTCTGGAAGACTTGGTCCACATGTCTCCAACAACCGGAGAAGAGCTGCGTCACAGCAAGTGACGTCGTTGCCCTCTGGGGCACGACGTGCCCATACTGCATCTCGGCTTTCGACACACGACCTCCGAGCGGAGCTTGATCGCCGATACCGCCAACAGGATGGCCGTGTCCACATCGAACGAGCTCGAGAAAGACGAGATGCTCAAGATCTTTCTACTCTGGAAGGAGTAGGAGGAGGCTGTTCAGCCCTAGCCATGCACCTGCGTATGGTTAGATGGCCACAGAAGTTCCGGCCACACTTGCCGGAAAAATTCGACGGGACTGTCAATCCCGTAGAATTTCTACAGATATACTCCACTGCGATCCTAGCAGCTGGAGGAAATGAGGCTGTAATGGCCAATTACTTTCCAGTGGCCTTAACTGGGACTGCTAGGTCCTGGTTTATGAGCCTTCCGCCCAACTCTATCGACAGTTGGGAGGAGCTATGCCGCCAGTTCACCGCCAATTTCGGGAGTTCATACACCCGTCCGGGCACCGAACTGGACCTTTTTGCGGTCGTGCAAAAAGGAGGGGAATCTTTGCGGTCATTCATCCAGAGATTCTCTCAGGTACGTAACACAATCCCTTCTATCTCAAGCGCTTCTGTCATTGTAGCATTCAGACAGGGTGTACGAGACAAGAAGATGTTGGAGAAACTGGCGATCAAAGAGATCACCAGTGTCACGGAGCTCTTCAGCCTGGCTGACAAATGTGCCAGAGCTGCGGAGGGCCGTGAAATGCACTCCAAACCAGCCTTGGAGGATCATAAAAAATCCTCCAAAGAAGAAGCCGCTACCTCCGGGAGTGGCAAGAAGAAAAAGAAGACCAACGGCAAGAAGAAGCCGTCGGCCGGCACATCCAACGTTGCAGCCACTGCAACTCCTGGTGGCCGGGGGCCACGCCCCGAGAAGCGACCTCGACCGTCTTCCGAAGACGGTGGCAAATCCAAGATGTGGTGCCCCATTCACAAAACGGGCAGCCACAAGCTGGAGGATTGCCGGGAGGTCCAAAACCTTGCCGAGCGCTACCACAAGCGCCGGGAAGGGTCTCCCTTCCGCCAGAGGGAGGGAAAACAAAAGGTCGATGAAGCTCCGGCTGAAGAGGAGTTAGGGTTTCAAGACCCCAAAAAGGTCTTGAAAGCCGTCTACACCTCCGTCGACGATGATTCCGACGTCTCCGACAACGAACGTCGAAAAACCATGAACACCATCTTTGGTGGATCATGGGACATCACCTCTCGTCGCGTCATTAAGACCATGCGACGGGATATGGCTGCTGTAGCTCCTACAGCTAGACCGGAGCCACATCGAAAGTGGATGGACACACCCATCACTTTCGATGCTTCGGATTGTCCTCAAAGCATGGTCGGAGCTGGCCAGCTGCCCTTGATGGTATCCCCCACCATCAACAACATCCAGCTCCATCATGTCCTGGTAGATGGAGGTTCGGGGCTTAATCTCATCAGCTTCGAAGCTTTCACTAAGCTTCAGCTTCGACCTTCAGACCTCCAGCCCTCTCGACCTTTCTCCGGAGTAGGTCCGGGGGCCATAACCCCACTCGGAGCTATCACTCTCCCTGTTACCTTCAGGACCCGGGAGAAGTATCGCACCGAAAAGTTGGTCTTCGACGTCGCTCAGATCAACTTACCATTCAACGCCATTTTGGGTAGACCTGCCTTGTACAAATTCATGGCAGCTGCTCATTATGGATACCTGGTGTTGAAGATGCCGACACCAGTAGGCGTTCTCCGGATCCGTGGAGATCGCACTGCCGGAGTAACTGCTCTGGAAGAACTCCATGCACTCACCACAGCGCAAGAGGAGGATTCCAGACAGAAGCAAGCTCCACAACCTCCGAGCATTCGTCAACGAGGCTCGACCTCTGCACCCCGTGTGCAGCCAAGCGGCGACACCGACATTCCCGTCAAAGTCGTCCAAATTGGTTCCGATGTCACTCAAACTACCCGCATATCGGGTGGCTTGAACGACAAATAGGAACTCGCGCTCATCACTTTCCTCCGGGCTAATGTTGACGTGTTTGCCTGGCAACCGTCACAAATGCCTGGGATCCCCAGGGAAGTGATTGAGCACAATCTGAAGATTTACCCCGACGCTCGGCCTGTACACCAGAAACCTCGGAAGCAATCTGTAGAGCGACAGAACTTCATCCGACAAGAAGTGAAGAAGTTGCTCGAAGCCGGATTCATCCGAGAAGTCTACCATCCAAAATGGCTGGCAAACCCAGTCGTTGTGCCTAAGGCCGGCGGGAAACTTCGGATGTGCATCGACTACACCACCCTGAATAAGGCATGTCCAAAAGATCCATTCCCACTACCTAGAATAGACCAGATAGTGGATTCCACCTCTGGGTGTGAGTTGCTGTGTTTTCTAGACGCATATTCGGGATATCATCAAATCCGGATGTCTAGGGAAGATGAAGAACATACTTCATTCATCACAGTGGATGGATTGTATTGTTACACAGCCATGCCTTTTGGTCTCAAGAATGCAGCTTCAACTTTTGTACGAGCAATGTACAAAACTTTCGAAGAACTCATCAGAGACATAGTGGAAGTGTACGTTGATGACATTGTGGTCAAAGTCAAAAACAAGGAGTCCCTCTTGGATACCTTGCAGGCTGTCTTCGACAAGCTGCGGGCCACCCGCACGAAGCTAAACCCAGACAAGTGCGTCTTCGGGGTTAGTTCCGGAAAGCTTCTTGGTTTCCTGGTAAGTCACCGGGGTATAGAGGCTAATCCGGCGAAGATAAAAGCCATCGAAGACATGCGGCCACCAACCCGCATCAAAGATGTCCAAAAATTAACTGGATGTCTAGCAGCCCTCAGTCGATTCATTTCAAGACTGGCGGAAAGGGCACTTCCCTTCTTCAAGTTACTGAGGAAGTCCGGACCATTCCAATGGTCTGAAGAGGCAGAGAAGGCATTCCAGGAGCTGAAACAGTTCCTCACCACTCTACCAGTCTTGGTAGCTCCGAACCCTGGTGAGCCTTTATTGCTTTATATTTCAGCAGCTGACGAAGTCGTCAGTATGGTTCTGGTTGCGGAGAGACCGGAACTACCCAATACTCAGGAATCCAGATCCCTTCGGGAGGATCCGGAGGTTCCCGAAAGCAGGTCTGGGTCCCAGCTCCCCGACTTGAATCCTCAAGAAGTCACTTCAGAGGACCCGGATCCTTCTGATAGGATCCAGGTCATTCCTGAAGAAGCTCCGGGTTCCTCCACCCAGAACCCGGAGGTCCTCGAATATAGTTTGGACCCCTCCGACAGGGTCCGGATCAATGGAGAGGAAGCTCCGGACCTCTCCGGGAGGGTCCGGACCGTTCAACGCCCAGTATACTTCATCAGTGAAGTGTTACATGATGCCAAGACTCGATACCTAGAGGTACATAAGATGCTCTACGCAGTTCTTATTGCCTCGAGGAAGCTTCGACATTATTTCCAAGCTCACAAAGTCTCGGTGGTAACCTCATATCCACTTCGAGCGATTCTGCATAATCCCAATTCAACTGGGAATATAGCGAAGTGGGCAGCGGAACTGGCTGAATTCGACCTCGAATTCATTCCAAGACAAGCAATCAAGAGTCAAGCGTTGGCAGATTTCGTGGCAGAATGGACTCCCTCTCCATCAAACTCTGGGGGCCCCAGCGAGCAGAAGAAGGAACCGCAAGTTCCGGCCTTCACTAAGCCTCACTGGATCCTTTACTTCGACGGCTCCATGCAGAAGCAGGGAGCCGGAGCTGGAGTCCTTCTCCTCACACCAACCGGGGAGAAGGTAAGATACATGGTGCACCTTGATTTCAAGGCAACCAACAACATGGCGGAGTACGAAGCACTCATATATGGATTAAAGGTGGCACTATCCTTTGGTGTCAAGCAGTTGCTGGTCAAAGGAGATTCACAACTTGTTATCAAACAAGTGAAGGGTGAATGCTCCTGCAATAATCTCCAGCTGGCTGCTTATCTCCTTGAAGTCCAGAGGCTTCAGAAGGACTTCGAAGTCCTAGACCTTCACCATGTTCAGCGTGCTCACAACGTTGAAGCTGACGAACTCTCGACCAAGGCGTCAACCGGAGCTCCGGCTCCAGACGGAACCTTTGTCCGGAGGTTGTCAAAACCCACAGTTCAGCCTGCCGAGCTGAACGAAGGGGGCGAGATCAGCATCCCGAAGCTGACGGTCCCGATGGCCCTGTTACCATGGCAGCCATCAAGGGTCGTAGGTGCTGCCGGAAGCTCCGAGCAACCCAGCACGCAAGACTCAAATGCTCAAGTCAGTTCCGATGCATGGATCTCGGAGATCCGGAACTACTTGAAAGACAACATCCTTCCTGACGATGATGTATCCGCTGACCGGGTAGTCAGATTGGCTAAAAGATACACGTTGGTAGAAGGGGATCTCTACCGGCGCGGTGCCAACGGCATCCTAATGCGGTGCATCACAAGGGAAGAAGGCTGCGAGCTCCTCGCAGAGATCCATGGAGGCGAGTGTGGGAACCACGCGTCTTCCCGCACGCTGGTCGGAAAAGCCTTTCGGCACGGCTTCTACTGGCCAACAGCGCTCCAGGATGCTACTGAGCTAGTGAAGAAATGCAAAGCATGCCAATTTCATGCAAAGCAAATTCATACACCTGCTCAGCCCTTACAAATGATACCTCCTACGTGGCCTTTCGCTGTGTGGGGGATGGACATCTTGGGACCCTTCCCAAGAGCCGTCGGAGGTTACAAGTTCCTGTATGTCGCCATTGACAAGTTCACCAAGTGGCCGGAAGCTACTCCTGTTGTGACGATCAACAAACAATCTGCAATCAATTTTCTACAATCTATCGTGAGCAGATTCGGAGTCCCAAACAAGATCATCACTGATAATGGGACTCAGTTCACAAGCTCCTCATTTCAAGGATATTGCGAAGACCTCGGCATACAAGTTTGCTACGCCTCCGTAGCTCATCCTGCCTGCAATGGGCAAGCCGAGAGAGCAAACGCAGAGATCCTTAAAGGACTCAAAACGCGCACTTATGAGCGTTTGAAAAAGCACGGAGCTAATTGGATCGAAGAGCTTCCGCCCACTCTATGGGCTAACAGGACTTCTCCAAGTCGGGCAACCGGAGAAACACCCTTCTTCCTGGTGTACGGAGCAAAAGCGATCCTTCCTCCGGAGATCACCCTGGGTTCCCTCCGAGTCCGGACCTTCGACGAAGCCGCGCAGGACCAGCTCCGGCGCGAAGACCTAGACCTCTTCGAGGAGGGAAGGTGCCAAGCAGCTGTTCGGAATGCCCGATACCGCCAAGCTCTACGGCGCTATCATCAGCGGCATGTACACAACCGACAGCTCGAGGAAGGCGATCTGGTGCTACGGAGAATACTATCCAGAGAAGGGCAAAACAAACTTTCCCCCGGCTGGGAAGGACCCTTCCGAGTGATCAAAGTATCCCGTCCCGGAAGCGTTCGCTTGGCTACCGAGGATGGGACACCTCTCCCAAATCCTTGGAACATCGAGCACCTCCGTAAGTTCTACACTTAATTCCACGGAGGTGAGTCTTAAGTAACTTGAAGTGTATGTTATAGAGTCATTGTACAGAGTCGGGTAGTTCCTCCGGGAGAGCAGCCGGACCTTTCCCGAAAGGTTTGAAGAGCTCATGCAACACTTGATACAGTCTCCGGACTAGAAGTGTGGCTAACTACCCAGGGTCAAACGAGAAACCAAACACACTTAGCCTGGTTGCGTACCCTAAGAGTGTACTTGTTTCCCCTGTACCCCGGACCTATAATGAAAGACATCTTCATGTGAAATAGACTCCACGTGCATTCATTTTTGCATAAGGCTCGACATTTTTTATTTTTCTCTTTCTTGTCTATAACAGAAATGTGCAATTCTTAAGAAGTTTTAGTTTAACCGGTTTATGTACGATTTGGGTTGAATTGTCAGATTTTTTAGATTTAGATGTCGTCTGTGGCCAACTCGCCTGAAAGCCGCCAAGCCATTCTAGGGCCGGAGTGCGCTATCGACTTAGCCTGGTCAAGCACCCTAAGTACGCCACTCTACCTACACCCCGGCAGGCCAAAGTAAGGTGGGTCCATGGACAATTAGATCTAAAAGAAAAGACAATTCATCCAATCATACTAAAAATCGTGTTCAACTTGAAATTCTCTTGAGAATCGTAAGCCGCAACGAAGTTATAGATAAGGAACGAATTTTACCGTTTTTCTTGGCCTAAGTGTGCAGGAAGAATAAACCCAACATTGATGGAGAAAAATCGGAGTTAACCAAGCTCCGACTCCCACCGGCGTTAACTTGAAGATGGTGAGAAGACTCTATCACTAGAGTCTGTTGCCAGCAAGCCAGGCGTGGCAAGGGTCATTGCCGGAGCTACTAAGCTCCGACACCTTGAAGTATTAACTATCGACACTCAACGTGTTGGTAGGGCTATTGCCGGAGCTACTAAGCTCCGACGATGGGCAATGCCGGAGCTTCTAAGCTCCGACGACTTCAAGGGACCTTCACTATCGAAGACTTCGGACCTAAACTACACGAGTTCGAAGCAAATTTGTCTTCAACAAAACTCAACATCCTTTTGGTACATGTCCACAATCACATTGTGCACATCTACCAGGGGGCCAAGTGAAGACAAAGATGTTGAAGACAGAAAAATGAAATTCACGAAAAATTGGGGATTTCATTTCATCAGAAGACCGGAGATTACATCTGGGGACAAAGGATTACAAAATTGAGGAAGAAGAGAAGATACAAATAAAGGCTAAGAAAGATAGTCCTAGACCCTATGGAAGAACTCAGCGACCTTCTGGGCGACCTCCGACACGCTGGCTCGGGTAGCTTCGCCTTCTCCTTCAACGGGGCCTTCAAGCACCGGGTCCAGAGGGAATCGGGGGTTCCGGCTAGTGTAGCACGTCAACACATATTCTGTGACGTTCCTAGCCAGGGATTGCCCCTCGACCTCCAACTGGTCCGCGATGACGTCGCCCACCTTGGAGAGCTTGCCACCCGCAGCGCTCAACGCCTGCAATGCAAGGTCCGGCTCCGGCTCCGGATCATCCGGAAGCACGGGGCTGAAACCCATCGGCGCTAGCGCATCGTCGGCCTTGCTCAGGAACTCCCAAATTTGCAGGGAGTCCGTCTTCCTCAGGCCCTTCATTTCTTCCAGGGACCTCCGGGTCGCCGCCAGTTCTGAGTTCTCGCGGGAGAGGCGCTCAACTTCTTTGGCGTTTTGCTGAATCTTCGCAGCAACCCGCTTTTCGAGTCTCCCGAGCTCCTCCTCCCGGAGGTGGATCTTGTTCCGGCGGTCGACCAGGTCTTTCTCCCTAGCCTCTATTTTCTTCTCCCGGGCGATGAGGGCACACTCATACTCGTAGAGCTCCTGCCCTCGCACCCAGGTCTTCTCCTCCTCCTCGAGGCAGCGCTCTTCCAATTTTTTAGCGCGCTCCTCAAGGCCCTTGTCCGCCAGAGCTGTCTTCTCGGCGAGCTCTTCTTCACGACGCAAGACGTCGTCCCGTAGTTCCAGGAGTTTTTGCTCCTCATCCTCGAGCCGCTTTTCCCTTCCCTCAAGCGCCTCTCGGCGCTTGATGAGTGCGGTACTGATGGCTTCGAGTTCATCGAACCGGGCGTTGGCCGCATCATTGGCAGCTTTAGCTTGGTCGTGGTACTCCCGGGATTTGGCGTCGAGGTTGTGAGTCATGCTCTCCCTCTCGTCCAGCATCTCACCCCAGAGCTCCAAGCGGACCTTCTCCCGCTTGATCCATTCCTTGTCCGCAGCGATCCTCGACTGCGCCAGCTTGGTTTCGAATTGGAGTCTATTACGCCACCTCCTAAGGGTTTGGCGCTCCTCTTCAAGAACCTTGCTGTCGTGGAAGAAGGCTAGTTGGACTTGGCGCAGACTGGAGCAAGCGTTGTCGATGGACATCGACAGCGAGATGGGCTCCGGACCTTCTGGGGTCTCCTCCGCTGGTTCCAGCGGGTCTTCATTTACAAAAATTGGGTCCCACTCTGCGAGAGCGGAACCCCGAGCTTCCAAGGCACTAGGGCCCTCCTCCGGGATGGCCTCAGTCGCCACTGAAGAAGGTCCCGCCACCAAATCTTCATTCGCCCCCTCAGGCTGGGGGCCGGCGACTTCGTTCAGGCACTCTGGCTCCGCCACGGGTACCATCGACGTCGTCGCCTCCAATGGCTCCGGCCGGGACGCTTCTTCTGAGGGGAGCTCAAGCTCCCCCGCCTCCACCACCACCGGCTCTGCAGCCGGCGCTCCAATAACTACCGGCCTTGCGACCGGAGCTTCAGAAGTAACCGGCTCAATTGCCGGAATCACTTCAACCTCCGGCTCGCACGCCGGGGCTTCAGCTGCCTCCGGCTCAACCGCCGAAGCTCCAGCATCTTCCGGCTCTGAAGCCGGGACCGCTACTTCCTCCGGCTCGACAGCCGGAGCATCTACTTCTGCAGCACCAGGGCCCGGAGCTTCAACCTCCGGAGCGGGTGCCGCTGGCGCATCTTCAATCCCGTGGTCCGGCGCTACCACGGGAACTTCTGGAGACGAGTCGAGGTCCATGACCACGACAGCCGGCGCCGGAGCTGTCGCAGCCTCCGCCTGGGGCGGCACCAGGGCTGGAGCAGAAGCCCTCGCAGCCTCAGACACTGTGGCTGAGGGCGGAGCTTCACTCCCCTTCTTGGGAACGCTGCAGATGAAGAATGAAGAAATTGAGCAAACAGATGCTATAATTAAAAGTTAATTGAGGTAAGCAAGAAAAATTACCTTGGGAGGCTCACGCACCAGCTTGCGCGAAACCTCTTTCCCGGACGTTCCGGGCTGGCCACGGTCGGCGTAGGAGCTCCGGGAGGACTCCCAGGACTTGCCGTAGCCGCGGGCGTTTCCCGGGTCGGAGCTCTCCTTGACCGAGAGGAACTCCTAGACCTGGAGGCCCTCATCGCTTCTCGAACCGGAGTCGCCTGTCCGGAGCTGGCACCTCCGGAGGGACCCATCACGGGGACAGCCGTACTCCGGGAGGATCCCACCGCCGGAACAGTAGCGCTCCGAAAAGACCCCACCACGGGGACAGACGCTACAGCAGCGGAGAATCCTCCTTCCTGAGGACGGGGAACTGGCGGGGAAGTAGCAAGCCCGACGGACCTCCCGTCAGCATGACGCAACTTCCTCTTCCGGCTCTCTGGCTCCTCCGCCAGCTCCTTGCCCTTGCCGGTGACCTCAGCTCTTGGCTGAGAGACAGGGGCGGAGCCGCCTTCCGACAACCCGTGGATCGCCAACGGGGCGGTCGATCTTCTCTCGACGACGCCAAGGTCGTCAAGCGCGGGCATCTTCCGCCGGAGCACCCTGCTGAACTCAACTTCCTCGTTCAGGGGGAGGAAAGCCGGTGGCGGAGTCAAGTACGCTCCGTCTACATCGATGCCGTGCTGGAATTTCTTGAGGTGAAACTCCAAGGACTTCCCCACCATGCTGGACTTCAACCCGGTTTCGACCCGGTCTTCGTCCATCACGCTGTTGAGGGCCCAGGCGAGCTTCTCCCTCCTCTTCAGCGGCGCCCACCTGTTCGACAGGAAGTTGCAGAACACCGCCTGGGGAGTCAATCCTCCCTCTACACATTGGCGGATCCTGGACAAGACGGGGTCGAAAGCTGCCGCCAGCACCGGAACTTCGCTCCACACCGACGTGTCAATGCCGGGCAGACCGTCTGGCAGTTCCAACCGCTCGTGCTCCTCCACCCGGACGACTACCCAATCTTTCTTCCAGTCATCCCACTTCCCGGAAGGGAACGACCGGAGGTACTTGAACGGGCACTTCTTGCGCTTCACAAAGTAGTAGAAGCCAAGGTACTCGTCACTTCGGCCGGTGGTTTGGACGGTGAAGAAAGTGCGGAAGAGCTCGATGCAGGGAGGAATGCCCACCCACATCTCGCAGAAGTGGACAAAGACGGATACAAGGAGAAGGGAGTGAGGGCCAAGGTGGTATAGCTGCAGACCATAGAAGTCCAGCAGCATCAAAAAGAAGGAAGAAAATGGTGGGATCAGCCCCACCATGGCATACGATGAAAAGTATACCATTTCGCCGGAGCGCTCCTTTTTAAAGGGAAGCTCTCCTCCGGTGCGGATTGAACGGTTGAAGAAGTCCGACGACCACCCCATGAGGGCTCGGACCTTCTTCAGATCGCTCTCCGTCTTCAAACGACTCTCACGCAGACCCAACTCCATCGCAGCACTGCTAGGCGAGAGAAGAGAAGCAAAGCACGAGTTGGGAGTTTGAGCGCAAGAACAGATGGAAAGCGTAAAGAACTCCCGACGGTGCGCTTTCCTTCTTAAGTAAGCCCTCGCAACGCTTGGATGGAAACTGCAGGGGAGTTGAGCATACTATTCAAGAATTCAACCCAGCCAATGACAAGAGGGCCCGGGACCACCCTGACGATCAAGTCGAGGCTCTTACCCAGGCGAACAGTTGTCATCACGAGGCGGGAGACCCAAAGGCGGCGGACTGACAAGGCGCGCGGAACCGATACGGTTTTCGTATCGGGAACCGACGACCTTCAATTGCGAGAGATCCGCACGTCAAAGATCTTATCTGCCGCCTGAGGTGCGCCACGCGTCGGGACTCAACCATAAAGCCCCGCCAAAGGCACCTCCTAAGACTCTTGAAGACCCAGTTCAAGAGTCACAAGTATGGACCCACCTCCGGCGGAACGACTTCATCCCGTTGGCCTTCCCCGGAGGTAGGTCCAGGGGGCCACTGTCGGTACCCTAAAAACCATACACCCCCTGAGGTTACAAAGATCTCAAGGGAAGGACATCAACTCAAATTGAAGACCCTCGGGGGCCCACTCGCCAGACGTGACCGGACCCGCTTCTCCAACATGGTTAACCTCTAGGTTGCCACGTGTACTGTCAGCCCAGAGCTATTACCCGCAAAGGTGAAGCTCCGGGCCAAGTACTGAAACGGCACCTCCAGAGGTAGCCCCCGACCGAGAGAAGCTCCGGACATGACACGTGCCAGGTCACCCCGGAGCTTCCCGCTTCTCCCAAGCAAGCTCCGGAGCTGCCACGTGTCCACACGACAGAGCTAGATGCTTAAAGCCTCCGGGAGACGTTGTAACGGCTCCGGATCTCCAAAGGACAGCCGCAGACTTCAAGATCCGATTAATTACCATTAATTCCACGTTAATGATAATTAATCGGACAGCCTTAACACCTGTAACGGCACTGTCGGAGCCGTTACAGGGTTATTAACAACAATTAATCTCGTGTATCAAATACTAATAACCGCCAGGGCCACATGTCGGGCCAGGCTGACTTGTAACGGTTAGTCCTTGTACTATAAAAGGACAAACCGACGATACACAGGGGAGGACTCTCGAACACTCTGAAGCTCACAAGTTAATACAACAAACACACACCCGTGGAGTAGGGTATTACGCTCAGGCGGCCCGAACCACGTAAACCACCGTGTCACTCGTGTCCAAATCGCATTTCACTTTCTTAGATCTCCGCGCGCCCAGACCGAACCACAAACTCCTTCAAACACTTTTCATAGTGTTAGGGGATCTGCCGACTCCAACAGTCGACAGTTTTCATACAAATGGTTTATGCTCAACTTTATGGTTACTTTAATTTGGTGATGAATATACATAATGTTAGTGGATAGGAATCTGGTGGTTGGTTAGTTTTGGTATGGTGCATTTTGCATGAGACCCGGGATTGGGGTTTGTTACCACCGGATTCTAAGGACCGGTTTATGGAGGAAGCCACTAAGCTTTACAGTACCACCACGAGACTGAGATGGGGCAGCTTGGTCAATTAATTAGGTTTCTCCCGATGAACTGCTAGTGGTTGGATGGTGCGGGGAATGAGGCGGGTGATCTGCTCTTGGAACCGCAAGGCTCAAGAGGGGGCTCTAGGGCGGAGGGTTACTCCGAGAATCCTCAGTGGTGGAAACCTTAGAGGGCTAGCACTAATCGGGAGTACCTTTGTAAAGACCATGTAGTGATCTCCTGGCCTCACACCAAAGGAAGTGTGAAATGTGGTTAGCTACCACGGGCAATCGGGGAGGTTCACTTAGTCCACCTGGCAACAGGGGATGAAATCACTGCTTGTGGGAAAAGGGTACACTCTCTGCAGAGATTTGGTAAAACTGTCATGACAGCCGTGCTCACGGACAAGAGCGGCTTGGGGCCAGTTCATAATTAGTCTATGGTTGGGAAATGATGGTTCATTATGATTCAAGTACTTTCATTATCATTAATCATGTGTTGATTATTTATTGAATTATGATATTGATAATCGGAAGCTAAGGATAGGTTCTAAGCATAGTGCTAAGCCATATTTGGCCTTTCCTTGCTCTAGCCAATCATGTCATTCTCTTCCCGCACTTGCTGAGTACTCTATGTACTCAAGCGTTTAATTTTCCATTAGAATATGAAGAAGAAGAAGAAGCTGCACCGGAGGATTTCTTCGTCAATCCGGAGGACTTGGTCTAGGCTGGCGACCTCACGCGCAACGGCTGCCCGTGGAGTTGGAGCTGCTCTTACCTATTAGTCTTCTGCTGTAGTTTGAACTTTGTTAGCTTTGTAGTTGATGTAAATATTTGTGGTGTGTATTTGTAGACCTTCGGGTCATGCTGTAAGACTATTTATGTATTCGAACATGGCAATGTAATGGTATTTCACTTTCGTCGACACATGTACGATTCAACTGATCCTGGCGTACATGTGATTAGCGTCTGTTCATCTTTACGATGACCGGGCGTGACACCGGACCAATGAGGAGCCATCATTATCACAGGCGGTTTTTATGTTACAGACCGCCTGTGAAAATCATTATATTTTCACAGGCGGTTGTTTGTTACGGACCGTCTGTGATAATGTGTATTATCACAGGCGGTTTTTGTTACGGACCGCCTGTGAAAATCAATACATTTTCACAGGCGGTTGTTTGTTACGGACCACCTGTGATATTCTATTATCACAGGTGGTTATTAACTCATCTGACATCACAGGCGGCACTTTTAATGGACCGTCTGTAAAAAATATAAAAGCACCTGGAGGATGGCTAAAGAAGGGTTGGATGTGCTTGAAATCCCTCACAAGCTATCAACTCTTTTACCTGGCCATGGGTGGAGGCCGCCAGATGATGAGGATATCTGACCCTTTTATTGCTGAAGCATTAGCACTGCGTGATGGTGTAATTTTTGCTAATCTAAGAGGCTTCTCGAAGGTGGTGATGGAGACAGATTGCCTTGAAATTGTGAATCTCTAGAATACTCGTCTTGATTGTCGGTCAATCGTGTCACCAATTTTTCAAGAAATTGGAGAGCTAATTCTTGGTTTTTCTCAATTCAACATTCAGCATGTATCTCGATCAGCAAACTTATCGGCACATCTTTGTGCAAAACATGCGTGCACTCCGATGGTAACAGATAGTTGGTTTGATTGTATTCCGGACTTCCTGTTGGTCAGCTTGTCTGCTGATCATACAGGAGCTGTTATTATTTGAAATAAAGTACTTCTTTCTCCTAAAAAAAGAGAATAGCCTTATGCAACTGTTCATTAGGGCTAATTTGATCAGTTTAGTCGACATAAGTTCATTATCATCTAATTAAGCACCACATTGATCTACCTTTAGAGGAAGTGAGGATCTCCTGAACGACCTCAACAGATGGGAGTAGTAAGATTGAATAGATCAGAGCTACAGTATAATATCAAAACTCAGAAATACTCTAGAATCAAATGGGGCCTAATCGATTTGTTTTTCGTTCTTTCATAGCGTGTAAAAATCTGTAGTGCATAAATAGTTATGTGCCACGTGATGGAATGACAATAGGTATTACCTGTCTCAAACTTTTGTATGAATAGTTTTGAGGAAACATCAACCAAAGAAATAATGAAATTGCACCCATCCGCATATGTGTGTGGTCACAATATTTGACGACGGCGCCTAACCAATGAACTATTTAATGGAACCAAAAGAATCAATGAATGAACCAAGTTAACGGACAATTGTGTCGTCGGTCCTCTTTTTTGCATCAACCGGCATTAAAATGAGCTGGATATTAAGCCGAAGTCTTGAATTTCTTGATCGGCAGTGGACTTTGGACCTCCTCCTCCTCCGCCCACCTCTTGATCCCCGCGTACTCCGGCACTGGCATCAGGTTCAGGTCAAAGTTCCTCGTGGTTATGGCCGACGACCCCGTCCCGCACGCTGACCCCGACGCCGCCGACACGGAGAGCGACACCGACGTGCCATCCCAGTAGTGGCACCGCTTGTGCCCTCCCAGCGCCTGGCCCGTGGCAAAGCTCCTGCGACAGATGGTGCAGCGGTGCGGCCCGCCCGTTACCTCCGATGAGTCATCCGCAGACACCGCCTGCGCCGCTGCCGCAGCCGCAACGGCGGCGGCGTACTGCACCCCCGTAGGCGGCTTACGGTGGCTGGACTTGTGCCCGCCGAGCGCCTGGTACGACGAGAACGCCTTCCCGCAGACGGTGCACCGGAATCGGAGCTCCTCCACCGGCGCGGGGACGGTGACTGGTTGACAGCACTTGGTCGTCTTCCCGTGCATCTCCTCCTGACGCATGAGTAGTCCAGCCGCCTCGAGTCCAGTACCTCGGGTGCCGGCGAGCGCCGCGAGGCAGATGGCGAGGTAGTCCTCCTTGTTCAGCGTCAGCGCCGGCGTAGGCAGACCGAGGGTGAGCGCAGTTGGGTCCAGGAGAGATTCCAAGCCGGCAACCATGGCGAACAGCTGATGAATTAATGAGAACCCTTGCTGCTGTGTTCTTGGACTTTTAGGTCCTTGACCCTCACGTACGCGCAGATGCAGCTGGTGGTGCTGGATTCAGAGTTGGAATTGGAACTTCGAGAGGACGGTATGGCCAGTATGCATATATATATAGGGATGCAGCTTCCACTCCAGTGTTCAGTCCTCCCATGGGTCCTCCCTGATGTGTCATGGCAAGGCAGCCAGAGAGCGGGATACGTTTGGTGGAGCAACTGATGATGGAACAAGTGGTACGGGTGAGTCAAACACGCGGGCGGGGACGGCCGTTGCTGCGTTGGTTCGCGTTGCGTGCAATTTGCTGATAGAATATGCACGTAGGTAAGTGTGATCGGTTGGGACCGGTCGCATCCGCCACCTGAGCCTGATGGCATGTGCCAAGTAGCCAAGGCGGCGTGTGCACACTGGACTAAGTTCGTCCAACTTTTCGGTTTATTTTCTTGTTCTTTCACGACACAACGAAACGTGTTAGAAAGGAGGAGTTAGAAAAGACGCACGAGCTTTGCGCCCTGGGTTTGACCTGTTTCTGACCAACATAAGGACCCCACGGTAGTGTATATCCGTAACGAATGCATTATGCGCGCGTGTCGATTATATTGAGCTCACCTTCGTGGAACCAGCCGCGATTGTTTGTAGACAAATTCTGCACGAGAACTAGACCAATCACAGAAAAACGGTTTGAATTTTACAGACAGTATCTAGGATTTTAGTAAAGGCTATGCCGCAAGATATATATATATATATATATATATATATATATATATATATATATATATATATATACACACACTGATCATCTACATTGGCGTCGTGGTTCATGTCCCTACACGAATCGTGACAATAGACGACGGCCAAGTTTATAGACGACGGTCCCGTCGTCTTTAAAGTTATAGACGACGGTGCAATTCAGCCGTCATCAATAAGGCAGTAATTGACGACGGTTGACCTAGAACCGTCGTCACTAAATTAAATACGACGGTCGGCCGTCGTCTTTTATGGTCCGTCGTCAATAACGGGCTGAACTGGGCCCACTCTAAGTATTTATAGACGATGGTGAGCAGAGGCCGTCGTCAATAGGTTGTAATATATGACGGTTCAACTGCACCATCGTCTATTATGGACTATTTCCAGCCCGTCAGCGGCTAAGTTTTCATTTGTCTTCCTCCGTTCGCGCTCGAGGCCGCCGCCGCTCTGGTATTCACTCTCGCCGCGCCGCCGCCGAGGTTCACCGCCGCCGCTGAGGTACGCCGCCCCTCCCAGCCGCCTTCTCCCCATCGCGGGCCGCCTCTTCCCACCACGCGCCGCCCCCTCGCAGCCGCCTCCTTCCCACCGTGCGCCGCCGCCCCCTCCCCGTCCGCCCTATAGGCAGCTTCGTTCCCGCCGCCCACTCCCCGTCGCCTCCTATCGGCAGCCCCGTCCCCGCCGCCCTCCACCGTGGGACACTGCCCCCCGCCACCTTCCACCGTGCAACACCACCCCCCCCCCCCCCCCCCCCGCCGCCCTAGGGTAGTTTAGGGTTAGTTGTCTTAGTTTGCATAGTGTTCAATTTGCATAGTGATCTTCTGTTATGTATCTCCTGGGTGTCAGTTTTCTGTATTGCAATTTTGCTGATTATAGATACTATTTTAAAGGTACTCGGTAGACTACAATTGGAGAATTTCTTTGCACCATGATTTTTAGCTTTTGTTTGATTATTTCTGTCATGCCACTCTGAAAGGTAATGAAAGGAGCATTGTGCACTAGTCTAAAATTCAGCAATGATACTCTGAAAGGAGCATTGTGTACTCTGTTTACGTCCGGCAACATGCTTCCACCACAGATGGCATGCAACCACCGGCAGCGGATGACAACATGTCTCCTCATCCACATTTAGACGCTGCCGAGCAAGTACAAGCTGTGATTATTTGTCTTCTATAATTGACATGTGGGTCCGCAATACAGGCATGCCACATCAGCTGCCAAGGTGGCAAAACCACCTTACAAAACCACTCTAGGGGGTTAACTAAATGGTTTTGCATAGGTTAGGGATTTAAATACCTGGTTTAGTAGTTGAGGGGGTTAAGTAGTCCATAGGTCATAGTTGAGGGGGTTATGTAGACTTTTTCCTTATCAAAATGTTCTAGTGTCATGACTATATAGCTACTAAAATGTTGATCATGTATTGTGGTACTTCACTGATATAACGCCAATGTATGCAGTTCTGCTCTGCACTTCACTAAAATAATTTGCTATTTTTAGTGACTAAACACCACTTACTTTTAACTACTGTCTGCGGTTTTGTTTTTGATGTCATTAGGCATAATAGTTTTGCTCTTTTCAGTTGTACTGAACGTGTAATTGTTTATTAGTTGGTTTGTTTATTAATATGGAAATATACGGGTTTTGGGTTGGCCCGACCCGACACAACACGACATGGAATAAATACGTTCGTGCCGTATAGACAGTTGTAGTCGTAATGTATGCGTCGAGACGACACGGAAGCGAACAACGATGGTGAGGAAGTCAATCACCCGCGATTGCGCAGACGGTGCATCCGAACGTGGAATTGTAATCTAAGACCAACTTTCCTCCTCTTTATCTCGTTCTTTCCTCTTGTAAATGACTTAACAATGAAAATGAGGAACGTAACCTATAGCAATGCATCACCCGTTTCGGATCGGCACGTCTCACATGCTATTGGCATGTGAGACGTGAAGGTTCGGAATTGTCCCTTTTTGGACAGCCTGGGAGTGACCGAGGGGGCATGGCTTGTGACGAGATGCGGGTCTGGATCTAGACGAGATTTCGACGGCAT
The DNA here is from genome assembly GCA_036927565.1 of Tuctoria greenei. Classification (NCBI taxonomy): domain Eukaryota; kingdom Viridiplantae; phylum Streptophyta; class Magnoliopsida; order Poales; family Poaceae; genus Tuctoria; species Tuctoria greenei. Next base: position 149,578,343 of record JAYESD010000003.1, on the reverse strand, counting down.
AACCCTGTTGTTCTCTGCTGCACCATTTTCGGGCGTGCAGTGGAGAACAGCGGGGTTATGCTGCCGAAATTTCGTCCAGATCCAGATCGCGCGTCCCGTCATGAGCACGCTCCGCTCGGTCACTCTTGGGTGGGTTTAGGACCTATCTGCCTAGTTGTAAAGACTACTGCCAGTTATGTTTCGAGGCTACATTGACGATGCAGTGTGGAAGGTGTTAGCCGAGCTTAGCTACTTTTATAGATAGCTTTGTGCTAAAGAAATCACAAGAGAGATGATGGAGAAGTTGGAAAGGGAGATATCAGTGCTTTTATGTAAGATGGAAAAAGTTTTCCCTCCAGAGTTCTTCAATCCAATGCAGCATCTTCTAATTCATCTTCCATATGAAGCTAAAGTGGGCGGCCCTGTGCAATATAGGTGGATGTATCATGTTGAAAGAGCACTCAGGTGTCTTAAACTAATGGTTCGCAATCGGGCAAGGGTTGAAGGATGCATCGCCGAAGCATACGCCATTCAAGAGATAGGATACTTTTCAAGTGTATATTTTGCAGAAGGAAACAATGTTAATGCCTCCACGTTGCGGTACAATATGGATGAAACACCCCCTTGTAGCAACCTCTCAATTTTTCATACGAGAGGCACTACTGTTGGTAGCGGCATGAGCTACGATATTGAAACAAATGACAAGACGACTGCTTTGCTATACATGTACGCTAATATAGAGGGAATGGAAGAATATTTTTAGTAAGTGTTTGTTCAACATCTATAATAATTAGCATGTTGTGTTATACATCTATGCTAATTATTCTGTTTTTTTTTCCTTATTTAGTGAGTTCGATCAACAAAATTGGAAATCGAAGCAGCAACCTACGCTTCGACAGATACAATCGATGCGATATTATGGAGTACAAGGAGGGCCTAACTTCATATCCTGGTTTCATGCACAAGTAACGTGTTCATGTTTTGTTTCTCTTAGTAATTACATGTATAGCATAAAATAGTATTCTAACTTTGTATGTTGAACAGTGCAAAAAACGAGCCGGTGTCCTTGAAGATTTGCGACAACTGTCCTACGGATCCATTAAAATTAAAAGTTACGGTCAATACGACGTAAATGGGTTCCGATTTCATTCCACTCAATTTGAAACTCAACGTCCTTTCAGGGCAACATGTAACACCGGAGTTGTGACGAGGATAGTTGACGCCGAAGGACGTGAAACTAATTATTATGGTATCATTAAAAATATCCTTGAATTCAGTTTTGCGGGGAATAAGGTCCTTAAGTAATCTTCTTTGACTGCGATTGGTTTGATCATAACCATGGAACTCGACAAAACCAATTTGGCATGGTAGAAGTAAAACACAAGGACCGGCTACAAGGCTGCGACACCTTCGTCCTTGCACACCAAGTCGAGCAAGTGTATTATCTACATTATCCATGCGAAAATCTTAATGCTTGGTGGGTTGTACACAAGGTGAATCCTCGTGAGCAGTTATATACACCAGGTAATGATGGATACCTTGATTATGAGGTTGATGTTGTTTACCAAGAACAAGAGTTGCCGGACTCTTTTGTCGTCGAGCCTGGTTTAGGACTCGATGACTTAGTTGGAGATGCAGAAGATGTAGAAACTCCTAGGATGCGAAAACGAAAACGAAAACAGGCAACTTCCACGACAGAAGATTGATGGTCCGGTTTACGGAGTAGAGTACATGAGCGTGATGCTGATGAATTTTGAAATTGAGTACAAGTAACGTTTGCTTCATCTTTTCTTTCTTCTTCTATATTTTCCATTACATTCTTTAACAATTTTTTATTAAACAATATGTCGTCGAGCAGCAGCAGACGACGAGGGACAGAGGCACGAAGCTTTCTGTCACCGAGAGCCACAAGAGGAGACGATGTCTTCCAGGGCAGTCAGCTTAGCGGAGGTAGACGAGCTCAGTTGGTGAGCCATCTACCGTAGTCGTCACGTGGCCAGGTAAAGAACATTTAATTGCATAAATTATATAATTAATTCTATATTCTCTAATATGAATCTTTGAAATTGTCAGGACGACTCTATGTCCGAGGACTCAGAGGCTAGGGTGCCTCTTTCGGTGCCTGCTTTGGAGCCTCCTTCTTCGGTGCCTGCTTTAGAGCCTTCTTCTTCGGTGCCACCTTGTTCAGAGCCAGTGCAGTCGGGTGACCCCACTTCTGGGTCACCTGATGTGGAGCCAGTTGCACAGCGACGGACTAGGAGGAGCCACTACGTGGCTCCTCCTCCGGCTCCTGCAAACCCAAATGATCAGATCGTTATTCTTCCTATTGGCGAGAAGTAAGTAAATCTTTAACAATTCAGATATTTTAAGGCTTATATATATACTAATTGAGAATCATGTATCAGGGCTTGGGAGGATTGTTCGTTCACAGGGCAGGGACACCACAAGCAGTTGAATTTGGTCTTGGGCAGTCTAGTCCGTTTGCACTACCCCGGTGTAGTGAACGGACAGCCTGCCACGTGTTGGGACCATTACGCTACGACCTAGGACCTTGCTTACGGCAACGACTAGGAGGTTGTGTGGCACGACTTTATGGTGAGTATGAATAAATATTTGTGTAATACATATTTATTATAAATTAAATACATTTACTTGTATATTTGTTCTTCCAGGCACGGTACCGTTTGGAGAACGAGGCCGAGCAGACGGATCAAGCTCGTCTCGTCTTCCATAACTGCGCCAGGAAGCTCGTGACTCAGTCACTATTGATGGCTCGCATTCAAGCTACGAAGGCGTATTTCAAGTTGCATCCGTAGGAGGGTCAGCTGGGGAAGTACAGGGAAGGGGCTGACAAGTACTTGATGGAGGCGCAGTACGCAGAGGTAAAGTGTTTATTGTACTTTACTTCATTATATAATTGTGATCAATGCTTTCATTTAATAATAAAATGTGTGCAGGTCGGTGTAGCGTGGCTTGACAGCCGTCCGGACGCGTACCGTGCCTTGTGTGCTCGTTGGGGGAGCCAAAACTTCCAGGGCATGTCTAAAACCCGTCGAGAGAGTAGAGGGACAGACGGAAAACACCGTATGGGTGGGGACGGCTACATACGTCTCGCTAAACGGATGGTAAGTGTGACTTGAATCCTATTTAAGTAATTTTATAATCTTTCATTGTGCTAACATGTATCGATAGGAGCACGAGAGGGGTCAGGAGCCGTCACCTATTGAGGTGTGGAAGAGGGGTCACTTGGGAAGTGACCCGTCGCAGCCTGAGCAGCTGTCTTCTCAGATGGCGACTCAGACGTTGGTGAGTTATTTCATTAACTTAATTGAATTTTCTTTAATAGTTTCAATAATGTTATTTTACTATGTTTCCAGGCAAAGTACGGGCAGGGGGCGCGGAGGCTTCGAGGTGAAGAGTTTGATTGGCAGAGCGCGTCAATTGTACCCAAAGCCGCGTATGCAATCGGTGGCGGGAAACCTCACGGACGGTGAGTTTTGTTAATTTTATTTTACTGTCACGAACTTTGAGTTACAAAAACTTAATCATCTTACTTCGTTGTGCAGGTTGGCCATCTTCGATGGAGTGGTCGACTCGAGGCAGGCGCGGGCTTCCTCGAGAGCCTCTTCATCGCAGCAGGGCGGGTCCAGCAGCAGCTGTACGGGACGAGATCTGGAGCTCCAGAGTCTTCGGGAGGAGCTCCAGAGGACGCAAGAAGCGCTCCAGACTAGGGACGAGATGCAGGCAGCGGCGCTCTGGACTAGAGACGAGATGCAGGCAGGGGCGCTTAGGGCTAGGGACAAGTATCAAAACTCGTGCATGCTACAGTGGCAAGCTGCCTTCCAGGTAAGTTCTGAATGTTGTACTTAACATTTGTAATATACAAATGACAGTCATAATGATTTGATTTGTATTCGCATGCTATGAGTGCAGCACAACTGGCTGTGTTTCCGCAGTGGGCGCCGCCATCGACGGAGCTGCCACTGGTGCCGACGACAGGAGCACAGGTACAAAATTATTCAAAAAACTGAAACTAGTTAAATTTGTTCAAATTTAGTAAAATATGCATTTTTATACTTATAACTTGTCTAACCACACTTGCATATCACAGGGATCGGGGACGGAGGCTCAAACTCCGTAGCCCCGAATTCCGGTGCTTGGACGACTGCCGGAAGATAACTTTCTGAACTCCGGCGGCAGCGGACGGGGTAGCGTGTGAGTCAGGTCAGCCGATTTGAAATCTACTTGCATGTTAATTCTTATCATTTTCTTTTGTTTGTTGCATCTACGCATTGGGACATCTGAAATCAATGAGACGCATTGGGACATCTGAAATCTATGTAACACCCCTTTGGAAACCCACAGTCCCGGATGCGCTGCCTCGCCAGCGCCGCGCCGACCACCGTGGCCGCGCCGTGTGCTGCGGCCAGGAGCGTCGGCCGCCGGAGGCTTGTCGTTGAGTTCACCGCCTCCACGACCGACGATGGCGAACCAGCACCTCCGAGGTCTGACCGTCTCTTGCTGCATACCAGCACTTTTTTTCCCATCCGCATGCATTTCGCTAGTATAACCCATCAGTACCGAAGCAGTTCTACTGGCCTGTTGTGTCAAGGTCTAATGTATATCAGTTTTCAAGAACATCACATAGCGTCTTAGCTTCTGGCAGTTTTGTATGGTTTGTGTTTCATTTCGATATCACTCATGTGGTCCTTAGGATATAATAGCCCAATTCCATAACCTGTTAGCTATTAGAGAGAATGATATTTTACATATTTTCCTTTTTTTTTTATAAAGTCCTAGCACTGTTTGCCAGCATCAGGTGATTCTCTGCTTGAGATTTGGATTTGTTGCCTCTTCTCCACCTCACTAATTGCTCATGCAATGTTCTTATATTGTGCTATTTAATTTTGTGTGTATAAGTTTTGATTAACCTTCCAGGTCAACGAGGGTGGCAAGTGATCTTGGTGAAATGTAGAGCAAAACCTTAATTCATGTGTCAAGCGAGAGCATCCAGAAGGAACTCTGCGATACTGTTTTTGTGACTGTGATACTGTTTCTGTAATGTTTTTGTGACTGTGATACGGTTTCTGTAATGTTTTTTGACTGATAACTATGTGTTCTGTATCTGTGAAACCTGTATAATATTTAATTTCTATTTTTTTTAAAAACAAAAATAATAGACGACGGTTTCTCTGCTGCCGTCGTCTATAAGGAACTATTATAGACGACGGCCCCAGTGGAACTGTCGTCTTTAGAGTACCTTATAGATGATGGTATCCCAAAAACCATCGTCAATAAGTGTCGTTATAGACGACGGTAGCCAAGATCCCGTCGTCAATAAGGTTTCTATGCTGACACATGGTGGAGCTAACTTATTGACGACAGCTAAAGCTAGCCATCGTTAATTAGTTAATTGACGACGGTAACCGTCGTCTATAAGGTTATAGACGACAAATAGTCGTCGACGGCCAGTTACCGTCGTCAATAAACTTATACCGTCGTCTATAAGTTATAGACGACGGCGCAGGCCCTGTAGACGACGGTTCTCGGCCGTCATCTATTATCGCGATTGCTGTAGTGTGTGGTTGCTTGAACGTCGTGAGTGTACATATGTTATCTTATTCCACGATCTTACAGTCAACTTAAGTATCACATTGTATTCTATCGACGTATGTTACACTCAGCTGCTGATTTGCTTATCGAAGCTCTCGTTATTGGCAGACTTCCGATCGATTGTAGCCTTACCAGAAACCTGTAAATTGATATGTCTGTAGCCCCACCCGGCATACCCCTAGATACGCCACTACGTAACCTTGAAGGAAAAAACCACCACTTACATCATAAGTGTCATATATATAGCGCGCGTGCCACAAAAAATGGTCTTAAACACTACAAGCTCCAGTAAAATAGTAGGATAAGTCTCATGACATCAATTATGGACTGAACAAGGGGAGTGCTTTGAAAAAAACAGCATAATCCCATTACTGCAGCTTGGGACAACACACTACTGGTAAGTGGCAAGTACAGCTCCTTTCGCTGACCAGCATGCTTGTCGACAACAGTTCGAACCCTTGCAACTTCCTGGAAATGGCAAATCAGAAGAGATCTTGTATAGGATAGGATGGGACAGTCCAGTCTCTGTAAAATCGGGCAAAACCACACGTGTTCTTTACATTTGACTGTGTAGCTGACCCATTCGCAGACTCGCAGCAGTGCGCATGCAGGTGCGGGGCGCCGCGGTTTCGACTTGCCTCATGCATATACGGTTCACACGTCACGTTATGGGTCCATTTGGGCCTAATTAAATTCTACAAGACCGTAGATGATGAGACAAAGGGCCGATCAGTTCAATGTTTAACGCACACCTTTTTGACGTACCTGTACTGATTGGATTCGTCGCTTTCAGCAAAAAAAAAAGGAAACGAGGCACATTCTGATTGCTATTTTTTCTTGACAACTACAGGAAACTCGTATCTGTGATGGCTAAAATAATTTACAAGGGTCGATCATCGTAAATAGATTAATTTACGACGATCTGACCTGACCTTTGTAAATAACATTTATTACGATGGCAGCGGGCACATAGCCGTCATAAATAAAAGAACCGTCGTAAATTAACTCGTTACTTACGACGGCTCAACTCTAAATTGTGGTAAGCAAGTGAACCGTCATAAATTAACTCTTTATTTACGATGGCCAAATTTTACACCGTCGTAAACAAGGAAGTCGTCGTAAATAAAGTGAATAACCCTACATCCAGCGGGCCGCGTGCGCGGCCCCCTCTCATGCTCATGTTCTTCCTCCTTGTGCTGCCGCCTTCTCTTGCACCGCACGCCGAGCCGCCTTGCCTCGCCATGCGCCGCCGCGCCGCCCACTACACGAAACACGATCATTTGCGACGGCTAAAATTATTTGCGATGGTCGGTCGTCGCAAATAGAGTAATTTGCGAAGGCCCACACTCGATCGTCGCAAAAGTAAGTAGCCATCGCAAATAGGAGATTAATTTGCACCGGCCGGCCCATAAGCCGTCGCAAATAATGTAATCATCACAAATTGGACTTTATTTGCAACGGCCAAGTATAACACTGTTGCAAGTTAATTAAATTGTGATGGTCAACCCTAGAGCCGTCGCTAAGCGATATACCCCGGCGCACTTGGCCCGACTCACACTCACGCAAAACTCGCTCCCGCCGCCGCGTCGTCGCTCCTGACTCGCACCGCCGCTCACGCCTCGCGCTCCTACCGGCCCATCGCCCGGCGCCGCCTCCTTGATGCGGTTGTCCGTCATCGCCTCCCGACCCTGCCTCTGCCATCGACCGCATCCCCGGTGTAGTCACCCGTCGCCGCGCTTCTGGCGCAGTCGCCTCCAAGGTACGGTGCTCTCCTCCACCGCTTGCCCTCCCCCATCGCCTCCACCACCGCCCCCACCTTGGCACCCCCATGGTGCCGCCCCCTCCCCAACCACCGTGCCCGCGCCTCCTTCTCGCCGCCCGAGCGCCCCCCACCTCGCTGCCCTCCATTGTGGCGCCGCCCACTCCCTCCCCCGTCCAGCCTCCCCTCCCCCACTCCCAAAATCCGAGCTCCAGTGGCCATGCCATTGGCATTTTTTTGCTTAATGTGTTGCATTAGTTAGGTTAATTGGTGATTAGTTGATTAGTGGATTGAATTGTGTAATTCGCTGGTTAAATTGGTGATTAGTTGATTGAATTATGTAATTCATTGATTAAATTGTTGATTAGTGTAATAATTGTTGTATTTGTTTATGAAATTGGTGATTATTTTTTAAAATTTTTAATTAGTGGATTACATTTTGTATTAGTTGAATAATTTTATTTTGTTCATTAAATTGTGTATTAGTGAATTAAACTTTGCATTAGCTCAATGATTGTTTAGTTCATTGATTAAGTTGTTGATTAATTTCTAAAATGTTTACTTAGTGGAATAAATTTTGCATTGGTTGTATAATAGGTTTATTAGTTGTTTTATTATTAATTTATTGTGCCGATATGTATATATTTAGCTCTATGTTAATTGTTCTTTGAATTGATTGAGTGTTTAAGTACTATATATACAAATGGGTTTCGTGCTGGATAGAACCGTAACAACCCGTTTAGGGAATGACGTCAACAAGGACCATTTAGTTGTAAGGTAAAGGAATCATCTAGATGGGCATGGAGGCGAATGACGACGCTGAGGACGGCAAGCATTCGCAAAACATGGAAGGCAAGGACTCACAACATACTTGTTCTTTTCTCCTTCTCTCTCTCGTTCTTTCCTATCTCTTAAATGATTGAAAAATGAAAAAAAACGTAACCTATAGTATATGCATCACCCGTTTTGAACCAGCTCGTTGTGTCCCTTTTTGAACAGCCTGGGAGTGACCGAGGGGTCGTGGCTTGTGACGAGATGCGGGTCTGGATTTGGACGAGATTTTGATGGCATAAGCTTGTTGTTCTGTGCTGCACCATTTTCGGGCATGCTGTTGGAGAATAAAGGAGTTATGTTGTCGAAATCTGACCGGATCCAGACCGCTCATCTCATCATGAGCACGCTCTGCTCGGTCACTCTTGGGTGGGTTTAGTACCTATCCTGGACAATAGATGTAGTGTCGTGACATTAAACAAAGTATGAAATAACCATAGTTTCTCTGGATTTATACTACAGATGAGTCAAACATGGGTGAAGATCGCAGTTGGATGTATACTGGTTGGGAGAGCAGAACTGATGGTCACTCGGATGAGTGGTTCACCAAGTTAGATCAATTTTTGGATCGAGCGTTTTCGTTGTCAGCGGATGATAAGGTGCGGTGTCCATGTATGAAATGCCAAGACACCAAGTTTTTGAACAGAATGGAACTTTCCTTTCATTTATGTCAAAATGGTTTCACGCCACATTATGAGGTGTGGACCTTCCACGATGAAACTAAATCTCCAGTCGTAGAAGAAGTGCATGAGAATGATGATAGCACGGGGGTTGATAGGATGGATGAGATGCTAGAAGCTATGGAAGCAGAAGATCCTCTTACAATGGAGCTAGAAAAGTTCTTCGAGCATCTCAAGGCATCAAAACAACTGTTGCATGAACACACAGATGTGACCATCCTTGCTTTCATGACCAGATTTATGGCAATTAAGTTTATGTACTTCTTTTTCGTCAACTGCTACAACGATCTCATGAAATTGATCTGCGATATCCTTCCACAACCTCACAAAGCGCCTAAACATATGTATCAGTCGAATAAATTGATATATGGTCTCAGTATGGACTATGTGAAAATTCATGTGTGCCCAGGCAGCTACATGCTATTTTGGAAAGGGCATACCAACGAAAACAGGTGCTTGAAATGAGATAAACCGAGGTATGTCGAAGTTGTTAATGACGATGACGATAATGTGATGATAGATGTCGCACATAAGCAACTTCATTACCTGCTCGTGACTCCTCTGCTGAAGCAATTGTTTCTTTCAAAAAGAACCGCAAGAGACATGAGATGGCACAAAGAAGGTAAATGTGAGAACAAAGAATTCTTGACACACCCGTCCAACGGTGATGCATGGAAGGCGCTGGACCATTTCGATCTTGATTTGCTCGTGATGCGAGAAATGTTAGCATCGGGTACAAACGCCACACCATATTTGTGTTGGCCCGTCTTTATCATTCTGTACAACCGGCTACCAGCTTTTTGTATGAAGTTGGAGTTCATGTTCCTTAGTCTCATTGTACCTGGGTCGGATCATCCTGGGTCATGTCTCAACGTGATGTTAAAACCGCTGATCGAAGAATTGAAAATGTTGTGGACAGGAGTCGAAGTGTACGACAGTTACAAGAAGCAGAATTTCAACCTTTGAGCTGCTTGTTTGTGGTCCGCCCATGATTTGGTGGCACACGACATATTTTCTGGATGGAGCACTCATGGTCGTCTAACATGTCCAATATGTGCTTCAGACACGGATGACTTTCGACTAACTCATGGAGGCAATATATCTTACTTCGATTGTCAAAGACGTTGGCTGCCTCTGAATCACATATTTAAGCAACAAAGGCATGTCTTTAGAAAGGACACCGTTGTCACAAAAGGACCACCAAAACGTCTCAACGGGTCAGAAATTTCTGATATGTTAGACAAACTGGTGCCAGATGAATGTCGTCTTGGATATTTTGTAGGTTACAGAGAGGAACACAATTGGACTCACATATGTGGACTTTGGGAGCTACCGTATGTGAAGGCGTTGATTCTAATGCCTAACATTGATGCCATGCATCAAAGCATAACATGGGAAAAAGTACCATAAGCACATGCATGAATATGACTGGCAAAACAAAAGACAATATAAAATCTAGACAAGATTTGGCAGAGATATGTAACCGTATAGCTCTTGAAATCTCTGAAAGTGGTGGTAAGCCACGTGCTTCTTTCTGTCTTCGACCTAAAGAAAATAAAGAAGTCATGAAATGGTTGAAAACTTTGAAATTACTAGATGGTTACAGAGCTAGCCTGAAAACGAGCTGTGAATGCAAACACTAGAAACCTCACTTGGTTGAAGAGTCATGATTATCACATTATCATGGAAAGACTCCTACCTGTTATGTTTCGAGGCTATCTAGATGATGCGTGTGGAAGACTTTAGCCGAACTCAGCTATTTCTATAGACAGCTCTGTGATAAAGAAATCAAGATAGGGATGATAGATAAGTTAGAGAAGGAGATACCGATACTTTTATGTAAGATGGAATTTTTTGTCCACCGGGTTTCTTCAATCCAATGCAACATCTGCTTATCCATCTTCAATTCTAAGCTAAAGTTGGCGGTCTACTGCAATACAGGTGGATGTATCACACTGAAAGAGCGCTACAATATCTGAAACCAATGGTTGGCAACAAAGCAAGGGTGGAACAATGCATCGCTAAAGCATTTATTCTCAAGGAAGTAGGATACTTTTCAAGTGTCTACTTTGCAGAAGAAGACAATGTCAATACTTCAGCAATGCGGTACAATGTGGACGAAGCACCCCATTGTAGCGACCTCTCCAGTTTTTAAACGAGAGGCACTACCATTGGTAGCTACACAACCTACGACGTACACGAACGTGACAGGACTGTTGCTTTACTATACATGTATGCAAATATAGATGACATGTAGGAATACTTCGAGTAAGTGTTTGACCAACATTTATGCTAATCAACATATTTTGCTACACATGTATTCTAAAAACTGTTTTTTCACGTTCAGTGAGTTCCACATACAATGTTGGCCACATAGGCATCGGCCTACGACCAAACAAGTAGAAGGGATGCGATGAAAAGGATTAAATGGAGGGCCGGGTTTCCTATCCTTTTTTAGATATTATGTAATACTCTCTCGTCTTCTTTATATTATAAGTTACTATTATTAAAGAAATATTCTTTTAACTTACGATCATTTTGATAGTGCATGACTCACAACGTCCATAAAGATTTCGGGTATCTATATTATGGATTGGTGAATGTTAGAAGCTATGGTCGATATGACGTAAGTGGCTTTCGATTCCATGAAAATCATTTTGATGCTCTTCGTCCTCCCGTGGCAACATCAAATTCCGGTGTTTTGATGAGGGCAATTGACACTCAAGGGCACGCAACCAATTATTATGGGATCATTAACAAAATACTTGAATTTACTTTTAATAGAAATAAGACACTTCAAGTTGTCTTTTTTGAATGTGACTAGTTTGATAGCAATCATGGAACTTGAGAAAACTAATTTGGAATGGGGGGAGTCAAATTCAAGGACTGACTACGACATTACGATACATTTGTTCTTGCACACCAAGTGGAGCAAGTGTATTATCTACCTTATCCATGCACCAAGCTCAGTGCTTGGTGGGTGGTATATAAGGTGAATCCTCGTGAGCGGTTATATACTCCTAGAGATGATGGTTACTATGATAGTGAAGACGTTAAAGAAGTGTACCAAGAACAAGAGTTGCCAGACACTTTTATTTTTGAGCTGGTGCCGGACTCGGTCAATTAGTTGGAGATGTTGAAGATGTAGAGACAAATGATATGTGAAACCGAAAATGGGAACATGTCACGATGGAAGATCGTTGGGCTGGTTTAAGGAGTAGGGCACATGATAATGATGTCGATGAATTTTGAAAGTGATTACAAGTAATGTTTTCTTCAAGATAGTAACATGAATTTTGTATATCTTATTTGCATATTTACTAATTATCTCTTAAAACAGGATGGCGTCAAAAAAGGGTAAGAAGGTGATGGAGACGAGGGGGTTCTTCCTCTCTTGTGTTAAGGACACTTTCGTTGGTGCCTCATCGACTGGGAGCAGACGCTCTCAGCTGTTGGGTCACGTTCTGACCAGCTCTAGGACTTCGTTAAAGCAGCCTATACAGGTAAATTTCAGTAGTCTTTAACAAATTCTTAAAATCTAATTTACAATTAAACATACTTATGGTCATTTGAATGTTGTAGTCCTCACCGACTAACTCAAAGGCTAGGGCGCTAGTTGAGCCTGGCCACCCTTCGGTGAGGTAGCCCTCGGCCAGCCAGCCCTCGGCTGCTGAGCCTTCTGTTGCTCAGCCCTTTGGCTCGGCTGGTGATGAGTCTTCTAGGTCACCAGACATGGTGCTCGAGAAGAGGCGGTAGACGAGGAGGACTCACTTTGTTAGTCCTCCTCCGGTTCTCTTCACAGAGGATCATGATTTGTACGGTCGTAGATAGGTAAAGGAACTCGGTAAAATAGCCTCGTAACTTCGGGAGAAGGGGTGCCCCCTCGAAAAAGGGAGTCGCAGTGACCAGGCTCGGGCGACTATTTACCAAAAACACAAGTCTCCGCAAAGTCGTTAGACCATGATGGGAATGGGAATTCATTGTTTTCTAGTGATAAATCGAGTACTGTTTTTACACAGCTATAGCGTCTATGAATTTGACATAAAATCGTAGTGTTCAATTCTGATTTCTTTTGGTTACTTAAGTAATTGATCAATAAATATCTTGTAGAGTTTGTTTCGACGCATCTTTCACCAGTGACAGACACCACATACCGGTGAACAGTGTCCTTGGATCCTTAGTGCTTAAGCACTACCCCAGGGTCATCGACGGGGTGCCTACTACTTCGTAGGAGGACTACACACACACCCCTCACCAGGAGCACCGCAACATTTAGGAGGCCATATGGGTCGATTTTATGGTAAGTATGTTAAACAAAATTTCTAAGTTTGAACTCTTAAACTCTTTTAAAGAACATCTCTTCAATATATTCTTTATTACAGGAAAGGTATATTTTAGAGGACCCGAATGACGCTCGCATGTTTGAGCATGCGAGGAAAGTGTTTCACTTCAACGTTGAGAAGGCAGTTCGGCAAGCTTAGTTGAACGCTCGTGTTGAAGTTATCAATGAGTACTTGAAGGCAAACCAGCACGACGTGTGACACTTCCGGCACGAGAGCGAGAGGCACCTGACGAAGGAGGAGTACGTGTAGGTATGTGGTAGTAAATATTATTTTTGATAATTTTGTCAATGTTATTTTTAATGACCTAGAAATATGTGCAAGGCAACGTGAGCTAGTTGCAGGGTCGGTTCAATGCATACCATGCCCTTTATTGGTACTGGGCTAGCGATGAGTTCAAGGCTAAGTCCGACAAGGCTCGGGGGTGCAGAGGGGTCGACGGGAAGCACAACCACGGCGAAGATAACCATTTGCGTTTAGCTAAATGCATGGTAAGTGTGTCTAAATTATGTTTCTATATTCATAATATATTGTTCGTACTAACACGTATTGAGTGGAGCGCAAGACGAGGATGCCGCCGACCCCTACTGAGGTCTGGAAGAGAGGTCACAAGGACCTTTCTCGTCCAGAGGGGTGCAGTGAGGCCGTGGCCGAGCAGCTGGTAAGTTTAGAAATCATTCAAATTAATTATAACTTTATGGATTATTGAACTTACATGGTTTTCTTGTTTTTCAGACTAGGTACAGAGAGGAGGCTAGGAGGATACACTGCGAAGGTTTCGATTGGGAACATGAACCAATTGATCCTCAAGCCGCGTATGCAAGCAGAGGTGGAAAAGCCCAAGGAAGATGAGTTCGTAATTCATTTTATCGTTTTCAATTTAAGATATTTCAATTCCATAGAACTGATTCTTTTTTATAGGCTCGCCATATTCCACGGAGTTGTCAACTCAAGAGCAGTGCGACCTACGAGAGGTCGCTCCACACAGGCTTCGTCGGCGAGCCCGAGTCACCGTGTCTCGCAGGTGGAGACTCTCGCCCGTCAGATCGAGGAAGGCAAGGCAGTGATAGAGGCGCAGAGGGCAGCGATGCAGGCCACCATCTCCTACCAGCAAGCCTGCATGGAGTAGATGCAGGAGGCGATGGAGGTGCAATGGCGAGCTATGACGGTAAGTTAGAGTAATTTAAATTTATCACATTGTTAGTAATATGTAATAACCTGTAATGTTTGCAATGACAGACACTATTTCAAGGTCAGAGAGGCCAGTGGGTGCAGCTCGAGCTACCTTCACTGCCACCGCCACTAGCACAGATGCACCTACCGCTGCCGGTGCACCCTTCTCCGGGTTTTCAGGTAATCAAAAATGGTCTTACTTAATCTTAATTCATCAAACATAGGCATATCTAATTCAACTTAGCTATTATAATTTTCGTTAGTCTTAGTCAATCAAACATAGTCAAATCTAACTCAAATTAGCTAATGTAAGTTCAATATGATCAATTCTAGCTTGTTTAATAAATTCTAGTAAAAACGAAGTTTCAAACTAATCAATATGTCAAAAAACTTCTATGTATTGCAGGGATCAGCAACGGAGGCTCAAACTCCATCATAGTCCATACCGGCGCACTGACTGACGCGCGATGAGGACATTGGCGGCTCGAGAGGTAGTAGAAGGGCTGGCGGATAGCCCCTCTTCTTTGTTTCGTGTTCTTCTGATGTGATATGACATTTGTGATGGTCATTATGTGACATTGGTGAAGCTCGTTATGTGGTGCTAAGCTAAGAAATGTGTGTATATATTGCTATTTTAATCTGTTGTAATCTATGTTCCTCGCCATCGAGACGGGCAACATTTTCTATTTAGAAAAATTAAAAACTTTATTTGCGACGACTTTTATACAGTACCATCACAAATAAGACCTCTCTTATTTGCATCGGCTGTTGTTGCCATCACAAATTAACCTTAATAATTTGCTACGGCTAGCGGCCATCGTCGCAAATAAGAGCTTAATTGCGACGTTATTTGTGATGGCCGTCAGAAGCCATCGCAGTTAAGCTTAATTACAATTGCGGCCGTCACAAATAAGTTAAATTGCGATAAAATTCGAGCGACGGACAAAAACCATCGTAAATAAGAAGAACAGTCGCAAATAGCTTATTTGCGATGACTTTTTGCTTATTTGAGATGGCTTTGGCCGTCGTAAATTGTTAGGATTCCTGTAGTGGCCTCGCCACACCGCCTGGACATGTCGCCTCGCCGCGCCGTGTTCCGCTATGTCGCCTCGAGGTGTAAACCTCCTCTCTTCCCCCCCCCCCCCCCTAGCTGGACGCAAGTGCCACTCCCAATATATTGTTAAATATTTTCAATAGTTACATATGTTAGCAATATATTGATTAAATACTAAATATGTGCAGGTCAGTATTTCCTTATTAGAGAGTCAACCCGATGCATACCAAGATCTCTGTCACATGTGGGGCTAGCGATGATTTCATCGCTAAGTCCAGGAGGGTTCGAGGCTACGAAGGGTCTAACGGGAAGCACAACTATGGCACTTATAGCCATTTGCGTTTGGCTAAAGGCAAAGTAAGTGTATTATAACTTACCTCTATGTCTTCTTTATATATTTAGCCTAATAACATGTATCTACATAAGTGTGAGACGAGTCAGGAGCCGAGCGAGACTCAGGTCTGGAAGAGAGGTCATAGGGGAAGTGACCCTTTCCAGCCTAGACAGTGTAGTCAGTTTCACTGCCGATCGACAAATCGTAAATTTTTAAAATTCATCAATTTAATTATAACTAATACTATTGTGAAAGTGCATCTAGGCATTCTCTTGTGGGTTTTGGATGATTGATGACAAACAATGAGATCCTAATGAATTCATTGAGATGAATGCAGGTCAACAAAAATTGGATATTTTGGTGCACTCAAGAAGGTGAAAAAATGAGGAGTGAAGAAAATAAAAGGCCCAATTGACAAAGGAAGCGAAAAGTAGATATAACTGTAGAGGATGTTTGTGAGAGACACATCCCAAGAGCTTAGATCTTTGCGTAGAGGGTAAGAGCTAAAATTAATTGATTAAGTAATTCAATATGCACCGGACAAGTCCCAACACTAACCGGACAAGTCCATTCAACTTTCTGATGTTTCAATTCACCGTGCACCGGATAAGTCCGGACACTAACCAGACAAATACGTTCAACTTTCTAATTTTTCACTCAAACAAGTTGGAAAAACACAATTTACATTGGACCGGACAAGTCCGTCATATTGCGGACTAGTCCGATTAACTTTTTGTAATCACTATGGATTAGTCCATTGAACACTCTGTTCCAATACGGACAAGTCTGATACATCTCACACAAATTAGGGTTTCAGGTGTGCTGCACAAATCACACAACTTTTACACAGCACACCAGACTAGTCCAATCCCCAGAGCAGACTAGTCCGACCGTCAGGATCCCTAACGATAACTTTTCTGAAAACTCTATAAAAAGGTTATCCATGACCCCACAACAAAAACACCGTTCCCAAAATTGAACATCTAAGAACCCCGATGCCGCCACTTGTCTGAAGAGCACAGAAACATCTCTCCCCACACATCTAAAGCCCTTAAAAGTTAAATTTTTTGAGGAATCTAGATTTGGGATAGAGAGATCGTCTTTTACGCATTGCTAAGCTCTTGGGGTTTGATCTCTTATACATTCTAGCATCTGCTATAAATCTTTCGAGTGTATTTGATCTCTTTCTCTCTGTAATTTTTGTGAGAGCCCTCAATGTGTGAGGTTGCCCCATTGACTCGGTGATTACCCCTGGATAGTGGAACTCAACTCAGCCTTTTGTGGTGACTTGACGAGGCAAAGGGTTTGAAGAGACCCGACTCTGTGTGAGCTTTCTCAACGAGGATGTAGATATCTTTGGTGAGATCGAACCACAGTAAAAATATTTGTCTCGTGTGTTCTTGATTTTTAATTTTGCAATCATCATCATCTAGGGTGTAGGGTTGATCAAACTAGTAACTTGTATCAAATTTGTATTCCACGTACAAATCAATCAATCTAATCACTTACTTAAGTTATTAGAATAACTAATTACATTCTGCTGCTATATCGTTTGTGAAATATGCATAAACACTTGATCTTTTCGTAGTACACCGGAGTAGTCCGTACACCGCACCGGACAAGTCTAGTCCCTCTTGTATTTGACAAATTTTTTAAGTGTTGCAGGAAAAGTTCTTCAATGCCTATTCACCCCCCTCTAGGCTGCATTCAATTGGTATCAGAGCAAGACTCTCCTTTTACAGGACTCACCGCTCGGAGAGACAAATGGCCACGGACAAGAACAACGAGACCTCGAAGGTGTCCAACACCAAAGATGAACAAGACACCAAGACATTCGATGTACTCAAGGAAAACAAACACGATGATGAAGAAGTACGTCAACTCATGGCGCTTCTAAGAATAAAACTTCTAAGAAAAAATGGCAAAGAAGAAGACGAGAAGATGATGGGGAGTGGTCATCATGACTACTCCTGACATCCTTTTAATTACGATCGTCTTAATTCTAAAAATCATTATCTTTCAATTCCTATGGGAAGACCTCCTCATTTCGATGGAAATAATTATACAATGCAGAAGTATAATATGAAAATGCATCTTATCTCCTTAAACCTCTGTCTTTGGCATGTTATGTGTATACGTATAGATATCACAGATGCCGACGATGAACTCACCCTAGAGCAAGAACAAGAAATTCACCGCAACGCACAAGCCATTGCAGTGATCACTTCATCCTTGAGCTGAGAAGAGTTTATCAAGGTTGATGGATTGGAAAATGCCAAGGAAATATGGGATACACTCAAGACCGCACATGAGGGAAATCGCCTAGTTCATGAAGCAAAAATTGAAATTCTTGAAGGAGAATCGGGGAGGTTTTGAGGAGGGCGAATCACCTCAAGAGATGTACAACCGAATGAAGGTGCTCATCAACAAGATTTGTGCCTATGGAAGCAAGAAGTGGACCAATCATGATCGTCAAGAGGATGATAAGGGCATTCATGCCCCGCAATGTCACTTTATGCTCGATGATCCGAGAAAGTCCGGGGTTCCATAAAATGACTCCGGATGAACTATTGGGCAAAATCATCAACCACGAGATGATGGAAAAGGAAGCCACATATGTGAAGAATCTTGCCGAGCTGACTTCATTAATGAATAAGGAGGTGGCTCTCAAGGCGAATAGCAAATCAAATGACAAGAAAGTCCACAAGGTGCAAGAAGATGAAGATAGTGATGATATAAGCACTGACATGGATGACAATGAAATGGTCCTCTTCATTAAGAAATTTAAGGGGATGATGAGAAGGATAAAAGGTAATATTCTAGTGAAGACAAGAACAAAGAAAAAGACAAATCCAGGTTTGGACGCTCATGCTACAACTGTGGTGAATATGGGCACTTCATAATTGATTTCTCATATGAATAAAATAAGAAGAAGAAAGAAGTGAAGCCTCAAGATAAGAAAACCTTCAGGAAAAGGAGGCAAGCTCATCAAGCACACATCGACAAGGAGTGGGACTCAAATGACGAGTCCTCCTCGTATGATGAAGATGAGATGGCAACAATTGCCATCAAGAAGCCGACCAAGAAGTCTACACTCTTCCCAAATGTGGGAGGAAAAGAAACTTAAAACCATACTTGCCTCATGGCTAAGGTGGGCAAGCAAAATGTTCGACTTACACCCCCCTCCTTGCATTCCTCTCATGACGATTTTGATATATCTAGTGAAAATGAGGAAATGCTTAAAGAATTGAGCAAAATTGCACTAAGAAAATGAAAATGTTGTCGGATGCAATCTTTGAGAAGGAGGAGCTTGTCAACTGACAAGAGATATGCTCATCCATGAAAGGAAGATATATCAAGAGGTTGAAAAGCTTCTTCAGCTTGAAAAGGAGAAAATCAAGGCACTTGAGCTTGATCTATCTTTGAGTAAGGAAACTTACTCAAAACTAGAAGACTCACACATTGCAGTCAAGGACGAACTTGCTAACTTGACAAAAGTTACAAAATCCTTGAAGTGCAAGTTGAGTCACTCAAGCAAAGTGACACTTACTCCACGAAAAGCTCACCTTCTCAATATGTCAAGTTGACAACAACTAAAACTTGCACCTGCTCTAGTAAGAAGACTAATGTTAATGACAAATCTGTTGTTTCAACACTAAACATCCACCGCAAAGTGGCGCATGTAGTGCATATATGGTCACAAGATCTCCTAATATCAAAGATGGTCTTGGGTACACAAAAATTAAAAAGCTGCCTACTAATGTTCAGAATAAGGGTCATATTGCATTTGTTAAAGAAAAATCACATGAATATGAACTGCAAACATTGTTTTATACTTTTGATGCTTCTTATGTCTTTATGAGAAATAAATCTAGACATGTTTATGCTAAATATGCACGGCCACGCCACAAGAATAAAAAACTTGTGTGTGTGCCTAAGACACTGTTGACTAACCTCCGAGGACCCAATCAAAGTTGGGTACCTGGAACCAAGGCTTAATCCTGTTTTGTAGGTGTACCCCCTCCGGTAGATCAAAAGAAGTGCTTGACTGACATCCATCACAAGACCGGAGGAAATAAATTATCTATGGGGTAAAAATGAAGACCTAAGTTCATCTCCACCCATATTATCAAAACAAGTTCTCAAGATGTACCTCAACAAGATAGCAATGATCAAGGGGGAGCCTTTGCATAAGATCAACCCCAACAAGGTCAAGATAATCAATTTAACAATTGAGGCAATGATCAAGGGGGATATGAAGAAAATGAAGAAGAAAAGGAGGTTACAACACCATAAATGCATCTAAACCATATGGAGTTGGTATATTAACCTTTGTTGGTAATTTAGTATACTCCTATGCATCTAGGCTCATTATTATGTTGAGTATATGTTTTGTGTGCAATATTTCAAATAACTTTGACTCTCGAAATGTGGCTTGAAACATTGCATACCTGATTGAATCTTCAAAGTTTACTTATTTTGCGAAAAGTCATCCCTTATCCCAATTTTCTCTTGAAAAATACTTTAATTAGTGAATCTTGGTGAATTATAGCCATTGTACGGTTGTTGATTGCTTACTGGTCATATTCATAAATATTATTTGTGAATTGATGTCCTCTAGAACACTATTAGATCAAACTTCCAAAAATCACTTTGTTTCTAATTCAATTCTATCTAGGAGACCCGGACTAGTTCGTGATCTGTACCAGACTCGTCCGTTGCTACAGACTAGTCCAACTCTGGTACGGCCCCTATGTGCACTAGTCTATATTTATCGGGCTTAAACCCTAGCCAGCCGCCTGGACATCTTCTTCCTCTCACAGTTGTTTTGGCACTCTTTCTCCTCAAACCCTAGCTCCCAAGGCAATTTACACTTTTGAGCACCAAAATCGAAGGTTCCTCCACGGGAACTCTTTTCTTTGACGTGAAGCATCTGTAAGACCTATGTGTGCTGAATACATTGACTTGTAGTGAATACACTTGGCTTTGATGATAAAAGTTTTGAATATCACCAAAACACCTTTTTATCAAGGTCCGACTCTAGCTTTGAGCTACAGCAAGGTCCGACGATAGGTCCGGCTTGTTTTGGGTAGCTCCGGTTACGTTCAATGCTAGGTCCGACTAGCTTTGGTCAGCTCCGGTGAAGTTTTGTCTTTAGCTCCGACATGTCTTTTATAGCTCCAACATGTTTTTGATAGCTCCGACATGTTTTTTGCTAAGCTCCGAAGTTGATTTGTCTAGCTCCGGCTTTTGGGTTTACTAGTTACGACTAGTTCTGGTTAGCTCCGGCGCTAGGTCCTGCTAGTTTTGTAAGCTTCGGCGGGAGCTTGGTTGTACTAGTTTTGGTAAGCTCCAGCGCTGGGTTCTACTAGCTTTTGTTAGCTCCGGCTCGAGGTTCGGGTTGCTCTGGCAAGGTCCAGAACTTGACCGCAGTGCTTCTGCTTTTCATTTGCAATGTTTCATACTTGCTTTACATTTTTGGAAAGATTGCTTAGTGTTCATTTGCTACGTTTTTGGTGCGTTTTGGATGATATGGCTGATATCGTTTTGCTATGCTTTGCAACATGCTTATGTGAGGCTCTCACGTAAGGTGTTGTGTTCGGAATTAACTTGAGTCAAGTCGAGGACTTGGGCTTGTATGGATTGGTTGTTTATTCATGTGCAGGTGTTGCTTGAGTTCAAGACATGGCTGGTGAGGGGATCCATTGGACTAGTCTCAGGGAGGAGATGAGGTTCCAACAATCAAATTCAGGAGGAATTGTGGTTGAGCTGATTAGGAGGTTGCGCAGCATGATTGAATCAAGAACAATGCATATGAAGGTATCGTGGACGTCATTGGAAGATGTTTGCACGTGTGCAAGGAGTGCATGGACGTGGCTATATGGTTTCGGGACGTGATGAAGAGATGTGGACGTAAAGAATTGGTCGGAAAGGTCCAACCGACTAGGTTATGGACTCAGGCTGCGGATGAGTCGGGTTTGACTCAAATATGGAACGATCTGAGTTGGTTATGATAGGATTTCGTGTGGGTCACGAATTTGAGTTGTTTAGGAATGTGGGATACCTTCCTAAGGTGTTTGGAAGTCTTAAGATTGCTTCTATCTGCGTATAGAAGAATCTTGAGCAGTTATGGAAAGTTACGATTCATGATCTGAGTAGGATTGGAGTCCTAGTTGATATTGGGTTGGCCTAAGGGCTGGTTATATAAGCAAGGGAGCCCAGAGCTCATGGCGCACGACTTTGGGGCTGTTCCTCTTGTGTTCTATCGAATAAAATTCGTAGTTTGAAGGAACTTTTGTGCCTTGTTCGTCCAACTTGTTCTAGACAAGTTTTATTCGTCGAGTTTCTGGACAGCACTACCTTTCGTCGGTGGTTTTATCATAACTCGAGTTTTACAGATCCAATTGATGTGATTCTTTTTGGGTTGTCTTCACAACTTGATTGTCTATTATATTTCAAAATTTCATGGTCATTGTATTTGTGGTCTATGATCTACACGAGTTTCTTTGCAGCATTTCAGAACTGTTTTTCTCGGGTAGGGCAGATTGATCATTGTTTAATCTTTTGATCATAACTTGAGTTTTTCTCGATGGATTTGAGTAATTCTTTTTGTGTTGTCTTCGTGACTTGATGCTCTATGATATCTATCACTTTTTTCATGGTGAAACACATTTAGATTAGTCTCACACACGATTTCTTTAACAGATCGTTTTTCTACCGAAAGGGTTTGGGGTTTAATTGTTTCCGCTGCATAAGATTTTTAAAATCTACCATTCACCCCACTCTGGTAGCTTTTCACGTGCTCTTCGATCCTACAGCATCCCTCTCTGTACTAATCCGGACCTTGCTCCGCTCCTCCAACCTCAAATCTTCATTTTTTTGGTAAAATTCTCACTTAACCCTAGTTCTCATCTTTCGTTAAATATTGCTTATTTTTCTTGATTCTTAGGGCATACATTACATTGTTTTATGTATTCCTACTGCATTCCTATCCTTGTAGCATCAATCTTTGTTAGATTTGCTGGAATAGGAAGTTAGAGTTCATATGCTAGACCGATCTAGTCCGGTGCTTGGTGCGGACAAGTCTGATGCTCCGGAAAAGTCTGCACTCTGAAAACGGACAAGTTCAGTCTCCTGATAGTTTGAATTACTAAATTCTTATCTCCACAAAGTCTACATATCATTCTTACTACTCCATGTATTCTCCATGTCAGGCACGATGTCGTTCGCTTCAGATGATAGCATGTTTGACTATGAAGCCGAGCGTGACCGTGCAAGAGTTAGAAGGGCAAAAGAAAGAGTAAGCAAGAAGAGACATGACTTCAATGCCCACTCCTCTCCTCCCGATGTTGTTCTTTTAAGAAAGAGGAAAGTGGTTGTAAAGAAAGCATTGAGCAAGGATGGTGCTTGTGCCAGCTCAACGGCACCTAGAAGGAGCACCAACAAGGGAAAAGGACTTGCAAGTGGTCCCATTGGTTTGCTTAAGATGAAGTCACCCGTGCATTGCAACAGGCAGCCTTCAGAAAATGACTTCATGGGGAAAGAAAACGAGTTGGCTGACAAGTTCAGAAAGATTGAAGTTTATGAGTAGCCAAAGCAATCTGCTGACCCTAGATTTTGGAGCCACTTCCATGCTGACTACTATGAGCATGTGTACATGAAGATGAAGAATCCAGTGGTTGAGAGTCAGTGGGTGAACATAATCTACATATAGTCCAAGAAATGCCAGGCCTATCATGAGGTCTTAGAGGCATTGGAGATGCATGGCTTGAAGGATCTCCTATCCTTCCAATATGACTGGAACAATAAAGTCATAACTCAGTTTTACTCAACCCTCTACTTTTCTCATGACGATGGGGATGAGATGACCTGGATGACATGGATCTAAGTATAGTGTCACATATGAGGAATTTGCCAAGATACTTCACCTTGAGGATACCTTGGACAATGAGCTCATTATTCATAACTTGAAGCCTTTGGAGAAGGATGAGCTAGAATTCCTCTATGATAAAAGAATGCCATACAAGCCTCCTACCACCAAGTACTTGAAGCCATTCTTTGCAGTGCTTAATTTGAGGAAGACCATAGCTCCAAAGGATGGAGATGCAGGGACAATTCAAGGGACTCTAAGGACCTTGATGAAAGTGATTAGCAAGGAAAGGACCTTCAGTGTCTTTGAGTACATCTAAATGACATTGTGAACATCTCTATCACTCCAAAAATGTCCCGTGGCTATGCACCCTACATCATGTATATGATTGAGAAGGTGACTGGACTGGAATTTGTCAAGGACGTCACCCACACCATCCTCAAGCCCCAGAAGCCAATAGTCTACACTGTTCCCTCTGCTTCTGCCTCACCTGCAGTGGAACAGAGATCTAAGCATGCTCATGAAGGCACAAGGACTCTATCTTCTACCTATGCTCCTCCACCCTCCAAAGAGTCCTCTAGTGTTGTGCTGAAAATGCTCTCCTCCATCTTTGCATCCCGTCGCAAAGTGGAAATTAAGCAACACAAGAAAATCATGGCTAGAAAGAGACATTAACGGTACATGAAGGAAAACATCAAAGCAATATGTGAGAAGCTTGATATTGAGCCAGTGGGATCACCTCAAATCTCAGAGGTTTCAGAAGAGAACATCACAGAGACGGCACCTCTCACGGATCAAGAATTGGCATTTCTTGGACTAGCAGGTGTCTCCGCCCCTCCTCCTCAACATGCACATGAAGATGAATATGAAGACAGGACTGAGAGTGAGAGAGGAAGTGACGAAGAAGAGAGGGAGTGACAAAGAGTGATTCCCTCATTTTTTCCCTTTTTGGTTCCTTGATGCCAAAGGTGGAGAGATTGAGACTAGTAGTATTTATTTTTAAGCCTTAAGGACTAGTGATCATGGACATGTATCTTAAATTTCAAATTATTGTAATCTCTTTTGGATGTGCCTATTTTGTCCAATATGAATGTGTGATACTTATTTTGATATTAAAGTGATGGTTGCTATAATTGTTATACTCTTAATTTTGCACATCACATTATTTGATCACACACACTGTATAGGCAACCCACCATAAAGAGTGCATATATATGAGAAACTTTTATTGTTGATATGTCATTCTCATATATGCACACTTTATGAAAATCAATTTTTACTCTTAATTGTGAAATCTCAATTGGTTGTCATCAACCACCAAAAATAGGGAGATTGAAAGTGCATCTAGGTATTTCCTTGTGGGTTTTGGACGACTGATGACATACAAATGAGATCCTAATGAATTCATTGAGATGAATGCAGGTCAACAAAGATAAGATATTTTGGTGCACTAAAAAAGGTGAAAAAATGAGGAGTGAAGAAAAGGAAAAGCCCAATTGATCAAGGAACTGCAATGTAGATATAACTGTATAGGATGTTTGTGAGAGACACATCCAAAGAGATTAGATCTTTGCGTAGAGTATAAGAGCTAAAATTAATTAATTAAGTAATTCACCGTGCACCGGACAAGTCCGGACACTAACCGGACAAGCCCGTTCAACTTTCTGATATTTCAATTCACCGTGCACCGGACAAGTCCGAACACTAACCGAACGAGTCCGTTCAACTTTCTGTTGTTTCACTCAGACAACTTGGATAAACACAATTCACATTGGACCGGACAAGTCCGTCATATTGCGGACTAGGCCGATTAACTTTCTGTAATCACTACGGACAATTTCGATGAACTCTCTATTTCAATACAGACAAGTCTGGCACATCTCACAGGAATTAGGGTTTCAGGTGTGCTACACGAATCATGCAACTTTTACACACCACACCAGACTAGTCCAGTCCCCAGAGCTGACTAGTCTGGTCGTCGGGACTCCTAACTGTAACTTTTTGGAAACTCTATAAATAGGTGATCCATGACCCCACAACAAAAACACCGTTCCCGACATTGAACATCTAAGAACCCTAGCACCTCCACTTGTCCCAAGAGCATAGAAACACCTCTCCCCACACATCTAAAGCCTTAAAAGTTAAATCTTGTGAGGAATCCATATTTGGGATATGGAGATTGTCTTCTACGCATTGCTATGCTCTTGGGGTTTGGTCTCTTATACACTCTTGCATCAATTGCAAATCTTTCGAGTGTATTTGATCTCTTCGTCTCTGTAATTTTTGTGAGAGCCTTCAATGTGTGAGGTTGCCACATTGACTCGGTGATTACCCCAGGATACTGAACTCAAGTCAGCCTTTTGTGGTGACTTGACGAGACAACAGGATTGAAGAGACCCGGCTCCGTGTGAGCTTCCTCAACGAGGACGTATAATCTCTTTTGTGAGATCGAACCTCGGTAAAAATCTTTGTCTCGTGTGTTCTTGATTTTTACTTTTGCAATCATCATCATCATCTAGGGAATTGGTTTGATCAAACTAGTAACTTGTATTAATTTTGTATTTTGCATACAAATCAATCACTCCATACAAATCAATCAGTCTAATCACTTGCTTAAATTATTAGAATAACTTATTACATCTCGCTGCTATATCGTTTGTAAAATTACACCGGACTAGTCCGTACACCGCACCGGACAAGTCCGGTCTCTCTTGTATTTGATGAATTTGTTAAGTGTTACAGGAAACGTTTTTCAATGACTATTCACCCCCTTCTAGGCCACATTCATATTGTCAACACGCTTACATGATTTCTTTATTTTTTTAGAAAAAATATGGTCAGTAGGTCATGAGGATACACGGTGAGGGGTACGATTGGAAAAATGCGCCAATCGACTCAAGCTGTGAACACAAGCGGAGGCGAGAAGACCTATGGACGGTGAGTTGGTCATTTGTTTGTTTTATTTTTTCAATGATCCTTCTTTTAATTACTCTTCTTCTTTCTTTTGTAGGTTTGCCATTTTCGATGGTGTTGTCGACTCGAGGGCGGCGCGACCTTCGAGAGGCACTCTATCAACACAGGCTTCATCCGTTAGACCGTCGAGTGACCGTCCTCTCATAGAGGGACTTGGATTTCCAGAACATGCAAGAGGCGCTGATGCGAATTCAGGAGGAGCTGGACAGGATGAGAGCCATAGAAATGGTCGTACAGGAGCACCAGGCCAACTACATGGCCCAGATGCAGGTAACGATAGAGGTATGTAATTTAAATTACCTTTGTTTAATTTCGTAGCATTTTAGTAATATGTATGTTCTAATATTTTGCAATGACATGCCTTAGCTCGAGAGCATGGCCAGCAGATCGAGATTCTCGTGTGGCAGCCAAAACAGGTGCCCCCACCGTAGTCCCCACCCCACCCCCCGCCACAGGCACCTCCTTCAAATGTTCAGGTAATAAACTCTGAAATACAATTATATTCATTTAACATAGCTAGATCAAAGACAAACTCAGTGGATGGTAGAGAGAGAAGGAGGTGGAAGATAGGGGAGGAAGAGATAGAGAGAGAGAGAGCATGATACAAGAGGGAGAGGCAGAGAGAGAGTTAGAGAGAGAGGGGGAGTAAGAGAGAGACAGAGAGGGGGAGAGAGAGTGTGAGAGAGACAGATTGGTAGATAAGAGAGAGAGAGGGAGTGTGAGAGAGAGGGTGAGAGTGAGAGAGCGAGGGGGAAGGATGAAGAGGGTGAAAGAGAGGGGATGGATGGTAGAGAGGAAGAGAGTGAGAGAGAGAGGTAATGGATGGTAGAGAGGGAAAGGAAGAGAGTGAGAGAGAGGGGATGTAAAGTAGAGATGGAGAGAAAGACAGTGAGAGAGAGGGGATGAAAGGTAGATAGGTAGAGCAACAGTGAGAGAGAGGGGATGGATGGTAGAGCGGGAGAGGAAGAGAGTGAGAGAGAGAGGGGACTGATGATATAGAGGGGAAGAAAGAGAGTGAGAGAGAGAGGAAGTACGAGAGATCCGAGTCCAAAACATGTCTAACTACTAATGTGCTTTGTAGAGATTGACGGCGGAGGCTCAAACTCCATCGCCACAACTACTGGTACCGAGGGGTACGCGCGGAGACGAGTTCTTCGGCTTCGGAGGTAGTCAAGGGGCTAGTGTATATCCCATTATGTGCGTTTTGAGTTTGTTATGTGATGCGATGATTGTGAAGCCATTTCTGACTTTTTATGCTTTTTGTGAATATATACTGTCTGTATATGTGTTCAGTGAGTTGGTCATTGTGTCAGGTTAGTCATTTTCTGTTTAAAGAAAAAATCAAAAAACTTATTGACGACGGTCTGGACAGTAGCCATCGTAAATAAGACATATGCTATTTATGATGGTCTGGATAGTGACCGTCGTAAATTAGCTTATTTATGATGATTTAATTACTTCGTCTAATTACCATTATAATTAAGAAAAAACTATCATAAATAAGTTTATTACAATGGTTTTCGGCTTAATTACGACGGCTTTGACCGTCTTAAGTTGGTCGTATTCTATTAGTGCAACCGATAGTAGCATTATGAGTATATTGAGCCGTAGAAGTTACTGTAGCTGCAAAGGCTTCTCATTATCAGGGTCTCCTACTAGGAACAACAAACAAAGACACATGCATTGCCTTCTATATGTTGACGCGAAAGCGCACCGGCCCCTTGCCGGCTTCCACTTCAAATTTCTTTATCTTTACCTGTTTACTTTTGTAGATGACTTTATTTTCATATATTGGATGTGAAAGGGTGATTGCAGAAAACACGCTTGTGAACCTCAAAGGCGATTGCACAAAAAGTCGATTGGCTGGAGACTTCGAAGGTTGCATAAAACATGATGATTCACTTAATCCATCAGTTATATACCAGTGCTTAATAATAAACGGAAAGACTAAAGTGCAAGCGCCTAAACCAGCATTGGACATCAGGCGATGGGCAAAGCGCGGCCAGGAACACACGCCAAATGCCAACACAGATCACACAGGTAAAATTTTTATTATTTTGTTAATTGTTAATCCGTAATTTGTAAGGATTATGTTAGTTGTATAATAATCAAACAAAATAATTTATTGATTGATTAACCTATAAAATTAAAGATTAATGACTAATTACAAAGATTAAAAATTAATAGTGGTAACTAACTGCTAATTACTCGATGCCTAAAATTTTCTCAGATTTTAGACACTGAAATTTAGGCAGCCCCAATAATAATAGTTCCAGGTACATATATATTTGAGCGTCTCAAAAACTAAATTACAAAGAACTACGTAGAGCCGAAACTACAGCCTATTTTTTTATTAGCATGATTAAAAATAGAAGCCTCGCCGGTCAAAAGCCTGCAAAAATACAAGTTGAAGACCAAGCACACATTCGGCGGGATTTATGCATGTCGAGCAGTCAACTCGCGTGATACTCGTGGGTGACAATCTTAATTAGCAGCCTTGACGTGGAGAATAATGAATATCATTTTCTGTGACCACTTGCGCTTATTAGTAAAGCAGACATGCATAGTATGTCTCTTTGTTCAGGTAACTCTAAGGTCAACTGACAGAAAGTGCGGTTCATGTATACTCCCGTCGCGTACTCGTACATAGCGAGGAAAATTCTTCTTGCCCTTCAAGAGAAAGGAATAACATTCTTAATTAAATGTCTTCCATTCAATGCTAAATCTTGACATGGGATAACTGAAGGCTTCAACATTTTCCAATGGCCCAAACCTAGGCTATCTGCATTCATGTCCTCTAAAAATCAACTCTAAATGATAAGTCCTACCTCTTTCCAGTATTCTTTTCAATATACTCAAGGTTGTCAGTACGTCTCCCCACACTCGTCATACTCCGTATACATACAGTCGAAGTGTGAATACGACACTTCTCCCGGTACCGCTACTAGAGCAGCCTGCAAAGGTTCGTTGTTGTGGGGGCTAGGCTCCTGAAGTTCGCTCGTGAGACGAAGATGGTGAACACAGGAGGTTTACGTGATTCGGGCCGCCAGAGAGTAACACCCTAGGTCCACGGGAGTGTGTATTGTATTGCCTTTGCTTGAGTGTGAGCGAGTCTAACTAAGCTTGTGCGTAGATGTCCTATGTCGGTGGCTCCACGGTCCTTTTATAGTCTAAGGCCGGGAAGTTTACACAAAGACTCGGGGCCCGACAAGTGACCCTGAGGAGATCTTAATCTATACAAAATCTAGGGCAGTTATGGCTACTAGCTGTCTTCACTGGCGACGGCCTGAAGACGCGCCATCCTGTCACGCCGAATGCCAGTGGCTAAGCTTAGATGTTGATGATAGTGGGGAATGTCCAATCTGTCGCGTCGCCGCATCCTACCTCGTAGCCGCGTGGTGTAGCTCTGTTGCACCATTCCTGCGACCTAACTGGGCATAGTGACACCTAGCTGGGGCGTGCATCGCGCGTGCACGCCTGGGGAAGGCGAGATTATTAAATGTGCGACTGGACAGGGGCTAACACCTTTTACTCCAGCAACCTAACACGCAGAGTGAGCCGCAGGGCATGTGGCAGTGTCGGAGCCCACCTTTGCGGGGAGGTCGGGTCCGGAGTTGCAGGACATGTGGTGGTGTCAGAGCCCGCCTATGTGGAGAGGCAGGGTCTAGACCCGCTGGAGACGTGGCAGCACCGGAGCTCACCTCTATGGGGAGGCCGAGTCCGGAGCTGCAAGACACGTGGCGGTCCTCGGATCCCACCTCTGTAGAGAGGCAGGGTCCGGATCCGCTGGACATGTGGAGGCACTGGAGACCGCCTCTACGGGGAGGCCAAGTCCGGAGCTGCAGGACACGTAGTGGTGCCTATGGCCGCCTCTATGGAGAGGAAGGGTCCAGACCTGCAGGACACGTGGCAGCACCGGAGCCCAACTCAACTAGGAGGCAGGGTCTGGAGCTGCTTTAAGCTTGTGCACAGGGGTACCCGGTATGCAGGGTACTAATAGTGGCTTCCGAGCCCACCTCAGGGTAGTCTACGATCTCGCAGGTGGGGCCTTCGTCTTGTCTTTCCGCGCGACTCTTTTGATCTTGTATTTGGGTACTTGGAGGGGTAGCACACGCCTGATGGTGCGAACACGTGGCCATGCCTAGTTGACGGGCTGTGACGACGTGACCTTTGCACAATCCGAAACTTTAACCGTGATAGCTCTTGATGGGACCGCTGTACTTCTGTCGCTCTGCTTCCTCGAGGACTGCTCGAGTGACCCCTTCAGTTATCGACCGCTGGACCCGTGCCAACTAATAGGTGACTTGGGTCCCTCTTGTCACTGGCGATGCGGGTTGCGCGGGGCAGAACTGGACAAGGTGGCTCGCACGATGTGCTCCCAAGCGTCGTGAAAGTGCGTAAAGGGTAACCTTTGCAGCCAAAGGCAATTTCTTTCCCATTTTCTTCCATGTGCTCAAACTTTCCTTCTTCCTCCTCTACGTTTGAGCTCGTTACCCATGCCCAAATCCAGTTCACCACTTGCTCTGATGGCATCCAGCCTGCGCCCCCCCTTGTATTGATAAGAGCAAGTACCTGAAGTCGGTGAGGCGGCTCCTCGACTGGTGTTGACGTTTCTTACGTCACAAATAAAAATCCGCAAGCGCACGGAAACTATCAAAGTAGCATTTCACCTTAAAGAGTATTCCCAAGGGTGTCATTTATATTTTCCCAAAAGAAGGCTAAGTGGAAGCATAGCAATCATCAAATGAAAATGGTAGATTTGTCTAGGTAAGGTTCTAGTGAGGATGGGTAATAGATAAGTGAGGTAATATGACACACACAAGAGTATTCTATCCTAAGGGGGACAAATGGGTCAAAGAAAGATTAGGCTAAGAGTTGGGGAGTTGCTGCTACAATGCTTCTAGTATACATATACATAGCCTAGGTTAGATACTAATGAACATGTCAATGGTGAATTCTTATGCTAAGTTGTTCAACACATCGGACATGGGTTTACTCCTAGCAACACTAGGATGACTCCGACAAAGATCCTGTGCATAGCCAAACGTGGAGGATTAAAAGGAGAGATTGGGCTGTCACCACCTGCCTACCTCTTCAACCTGTGGGTCTACGAGACATCCAATGCTACTTAACTATCTTAGCACCATGCTAGCATATCAATCAAATACCTTAGGAGCCTAGGCACAAGCCATCCTAAGGCAAAGACTAACCTAAACATCGTTGAACCAATGTTGGAACATAGCATAAGTTATTCATATTAACGTGGTCTTTTCATAACTAATTAGACTATAGTGGGGGTTTGTAGTGTTTATGATGATATAGTGAGAATGATATGGCATAATCATAGATACTACTCCTACCACATACATGAAATCCACAATCAAACAAGAAATGCTTCATCCAAGTATATGAATAAAAGAAGACTAAAGATAACATATTTATTAAGAACAAAGTCACAAATACAAATAGGAATTGCCATACCTTTCCCAATTTGGAATTGGAAAGAGAGAGACTCCTACTCCTTCCTAACTTGGACTATGGACTAGAGGATCTCCTCTCACAGCCTAAACTCCTCTAAACCTATGGAGAGTAGAGGATACAATAGAATGAATACTCAAGTGGTGTGTGTGTGTGTGTGTGTGTGAAGTGAGGGTAGGGGGTCCTATTTATAGCTGGAGATGGGTCGGTTCCCACCACCAAAAGCGCACAAATCAGTCTTCATGGTGATCAGGGCACCACAGAGAATCGGCATGTGGAAGTTGACCGAGTTTGGCGCTAGGAAGGCTTCGACCGGACCCTGACATCGGTCGAACAGAAAGTTGGACCAATTCCAGTGTGCTTCCTCGGGGTGACTCCCAGGTCGGTCCCGTTGACTGATATGAGTGTACACCATTGGATGGCCTCAGATACTTCTGTCTGTGGGCCATTTGATCCATGTGGCACCACATGTCGACGTTTGATTGGCTGGAATGATATTGTATAGGATTGCTCCCCCTCTTTTACCTCATTTCCTGCAATAAATTCCTGCATGCACTATTTCTCCAAGGACAAGTGGAAATAGGTTAAATATAAAGGTTATGTGTGCAAGAAATGATATTTTCTTCACATAATTGTGTTAAATTGATGGGTGAAATTTGTATTTAACAGCCATCGGCAAACTCCCCCAAGCTTATCCTTTGCTCGTCCTGAGCAAAGTCAGGACTTTAGGTTGATGATCATAAGTTGCTACTATGTTCTATTTTTCAAAAGTACCAAGTGCACAACAAAGTACTCTACCTAGTATTGCAAAAATTGGCATGGTACTTCACCCATCTTAAATCATCATGGGGCTTACACCTTCTCCTATTCATAGTTGGTTTAAAGATAGAACGGCAAATGGAGCAAGCATACCCAAGAGATCAAGTTCCACTCAAATTATGGAGAGTTCAATTTAGATTTTAAGTACCTAAAATTTATTCTCTCAATCACTCCTTTGTGTGTAGTGGAAATATTTCCTCACCAAGATATTTTGCCTATACTCATCCTACCACTACATAAGGCTTGTATGTGGAGCTTGGTAGGGAATGTAGTAGGCATATTTTCAACACATAATATTGCTAAGTCAAAAGAGTAATCCTTAAGAGAAATCAATTCAAAACTATTTGATTCAAGACTTGTGCGTGTGTGATGGAGTGGAGGTGGATGTGAATGTTTGAGATGACTCCTATTTGTTTGGACTCTCTTATTTGTAGGGATGAAACATGGATACTTTTCTCCCACTCTCTTTTTTCTCGTTCTTTTGATGTAAGCATGCATTTTTTCTTTTTCTTGTAGTCATGTCTTCTACTCCCTTTTTATGCAATAAACTTGGAGAGAGTACTAAGCATGAAGGGTATGGAGTTTCTCTTTTTATTGTATAATGATGGTATGATGAAATTTTGCTAACTTATAGTGTAGAAGTATAGCATGTGCAAGTGAAGTCTTGAATTCAAAAAGAAATGAATGAATTCTCACATAGGTCTATACTAGTTTGACTAAGCCCAATGTGAAGATAAATAGCATATGCATAAGGTCTATCAATGTAACATATTGTAACACCCTCATTTTCATGCATCATGTCCTACATACATTCATATACATGTTTAACATTAATCCACATAAAGAGGAATAAGTTTAAAATTGATTTGGAACAAAACCGCACTTAAAAATCTAGAAAGTGCGGACTAGTCAATTTTAGTGCGGACTAGTCTGATTTCTCTCTGACCTCGATCGGACTTGTCCGTTTTTGCTGTGGACTAGTCTTTTTTTGCCTCTGGACACTTTCGGACTTGTCCGGTCCTATGCGGACTAGTCCAATGTTCCAATAATCCTTGAAGATTTGCTAAGTCCCTGGACTTGTCTGGACTAGTCCAGTGTTTCAGCAGACTTGTCCGTTTTCCTCTCTAACTAAAGTCGGACTTGTTCGATTTTTGGCCAGAGTTGTCCGATTTCTCTCTGACTAACTTCGGACTAGTCCGGTCCTTCTCGGACTTGTCCGATACTTCGCGACTTCGAGTTGATCTTTTGATTCACGACTTGTTTCTTGGGTTTTATGTTAAGTACGCCTAGGGACATCATGCCTAACTCTTTTAGAGTCCATGTGGGACTCTAAACCGGCCCTTACTTCTCTCAAACTCGAAATCCATCTAACCCTAGACTCCACCTCTATATAAACAACCCCACCTCTTGGCTTGACATCTATTTGCCACTTTTCCACCCCACCAAAATCCTAGTTCATGGGGATCCACCATTAGGGAGGGAGGAGGAGATCCCAAGCAAGAAGAAGAAGAGGAGGAAATGAAAGAGGATCAAGATCTCTATCAAGTTTTGTTCTTCATCACCAATTCATCTCCAAGTTCATCATCAACCCTAGATCGCCAAGATCCAAGTGTTACCTCCAAGTTTCTTGATTCACTGGAGTCCTAAACACCTTTTATACCTTCTATTCTCTTTCCCTTACGTGAATCCAACCCCGTTTTTTCAAATTCACGTCGATCTAGAAAACCCTAGTTCGCTAGTTCTGGTTGATCTAAGCAACTACACTACTTAACCTAATTATGCATTAATGAGATTGTGGTTGACATGAACTGGTTAAATCTGATATGGTAATGGGTGATGTAAGCAAGCCTGGTATGTGGATGGGTTGGATGTATGGTGTTTTACTTGCTTTAGATCTAAGGACCGGTTCGTGGAGCGACCATCCCGGATTTACAGTGCCACCACAAGGCCAAGTATGGGTGCGGCGTAGCTGATTAATTAGGGCTTTGCCAGTGCTATTTGGACCATTAAGGATGCTCGGGGAAGGGGTAGTCGGATTGGGTTTGTTGATGATTGGAGGGACTACCTTGGGATCCGAATGGCTCAAGAGGGGGCCCTTGGTTGAAGATGTGCTCAGTTGGAGACATCAGCACTGGTGAAACCTCACTGGGGCCTAAATAGGCTAGTAATCCCTTTGTAAAGGCTATTTTGTGATCTCTTGGCCACACACCTAAGGAAGTGTGAGACAACATAATTGGGATTCTCTAGTCATCGAAAGGTGATGAAATCACAAACACGTGGGTAAAGAGGTACAACCTCTGCAGAGTGTGTCTAAAACTATCATGATAACCCTGCTCCCGGTTATGAGCAACCTGGACCCTCACATGATTAGAGGAAAATTGGGATTTGGGATGGTTATGGTTGGTATTATGGGTATGAATTGGTATTATGATAACTACATGGGTTATGATGGGTTTATCTCATATACATATAATATATTCTTTTCAAATGTTTTAAATGTACTTTTCAGCACTTGGCCATTATTATTGTCGTCACTTGTATCAACTACATGTCATACTTTCCACACTTGTTGAGTACGACATGTACTCACCCTTGCAATTTCCCCACCAACGGTTGCAGGTCATGATTGGGAGTTTAATGGCGATAATGCGGAGTTCTAGGCCGTGTCTACCATCAGCTTTGCCTGTAGTGTTGATTGGAGCTGCGCTACCCTATCACTTTTGCTGCCTAGCTATTTAGTTTGCTTATTTAGTTTATTTCCGCTACATTAGTTCAAACTTGTCATTAATATTTATTAGAGCTTGTATTCGAGAATTTTCTGAATTGTGTAATGAAAAATGTTAATTAATCTTGTTCTGTGGTAATTTTCTGTATATGCTTTTGTGAATGCACTCGTGTATGTGTGTTGAACATCCTGGGCACACATATGCGTTGACTTGGTTCATTTTCGGAACCGGGTGTCACACATATCATATGGTTTTGGTAGGTATTTCCAATCAAATGAGAGTAACTTAAATCTTTTTAGAATTTCTCCGGAAATCTAAGTTTTACTTTCAAACTAGGAATAGCATCCCTATCACTATATCATTATCACAACAACTTAGAATTGGATTAAGCTTTTGCTACCCACAATTTATAAATTAAGGCAAATTTAATTTTAGCCAACGAAAGCTATATTTTGTAGAGTAGTAAGTTGTAAACTAGGGACTTAAGAAAATTAAAATAGAGCCACTATTCATCATTTCATCTATGTGAATTCTAAATCATTCTTACCACACATCTTTATTTTATTTGAAAGCAAATCAAGTCC
Organism: Tuctoria greenei; assembly: GCA_036927565.1. Classification (NCBI taxonomy): domain Eukaryota; kingdom Viridiplantae; phylum Streptophyta; class Magnoliopsida; order Poales; family Poaceae; genus Tuctoria; species Tuctoria greenei. The sequence continues at coordinate 149,542,130 of JAYESD010000003.1, read as the reverse complement.
ACTTATTATTTTTTAAGTTTTTTTATATGCAAGGTGAATAGAGGATGAATGGAAAACAAATATGCAAGGTGTGTGATACAATTTACCTCAAGTGGGGGTCCTCCCCCAAGCTTGTTCTTCAATAACCTTCGTGATAAGGTTTGAACCCTTGATGACGGAAGTACGCCACAAGATCGTCTTGTTGTTGTTGTAGCGTGGAGTTGAAGTTGTTGAACTGAGTGTCCATGTATTGTTGCCAATCTTGGGTACCTTGGACATGCTCTTGGAGAGTGTTGTAGATGTCTCCTGTCCTCACTTCAAGATCTTCCATACGTCTAGTGAGATTCGTCATTCCTTAGATATAGTCATGATGACTTCTAGCCGAAGAGGAACGGCATCTTCTCATGGACGTTGTAGGCAAGCTTCTAGAGTTTGAAGTGGATTGGAGTGGCTCCCTTGCAGTACCCGGCCATCCATGCCAAGACAGTCCTCTGGTCTCATACGATGGATGTTGACTCCATCCGTTTGCATCACCCATTGGGTCCTCTTCATCTTCGCACTCATGGACCCTGGAGGTTGCTGGAGGCATGGACGCTCTCCGTGCACGACTTCTAGTTATGCTGCCAGAAACATTACTTCTCCAGGCTTCCTCGATGGGAAGAAGATCAATGGTTAGCGTCCGACATTTGTACAAATGATAATTCGAGTTTGGTAAACGAATTTCATTAACAAAGCTGGGATAATAAAACATTAAAGAGCCATCATGATCATGCTTAAGGGTATGTCCTTGCACTAGATAATTTTCATTAATTAATTCTCGTTCATTTTCAGTATATTCAAATGAAGTATACTCTGATGCTCCTACCCTAGTAGTAATACATGTAATCAATGAAGTGCATTCAATTAGCCCTTTTCTTGGAATGGAATCTATCCATCATGTCATCACGGCAATAACTGGAGTAACTTTTATCTTTTTAACCATGGCAAATAAAATTTTAAGCTCATTAACATGCACTATTCTAACATCTCCTCTTAGGAACATAGTCATAGCCCCCCATCTATGCATGAAGCGTAAAGTAGGATTGTGCAAGTGACTATTCCTAGGAGCACTACATCTGACTTGGCTAGTCAATTCATGCCAAAAACTTCGTTTGTTAAACTTAGGCAGTGTATAAATCTAGCAAAAAACTTTTATGGAAGCCTAGGATTTCACTTAATCTTTCCATAGGATGTTGTATTCTTTTTGAAATAACCTAAAAGAAATACCATCAAATCATATTTTAAGGGTGCAAATAAATTGCATGGAGAGAAGGCGTGAACCTTTCTCCTCTATGTGAGCAAAATTCTGCCATCCTAGTGCACACCAAATGGAAAAGAATTCAGAATCCATACCTATTTTATAGAACAAATCCGGATCATAAGCTTTAGTATGAGAAAACTCACGATCTTGGAGGAGCTTTCGTGCTTGATCTTCAACTTCGCTTTGTATGTCGAGGTCATCGTCGTGGAGAAGTTGTCGCGGGTTGCTCCTCTCACCCATGGGAGTGTCTTCACATACACTCCTCCTCCTTGGACTTGGTGTAACAACGGAGGAGGGACGTGCACTTAAGTCTCCACCATGGCTTGAGCTTGCAACCTCCTTCTTCTTCCCAAACAACCTCTTAATCCTTTCATGTCCACAACAAGCAAGAACACAGCAAAGCAAAAACTCGAAAGAGGTGATGTTAGTGAAAGCAAAACCCTCGATAGATTTTCCCTTGAAAAACTTGAGAGCAATTTGCAAATGTAAACAAAAGAAAATCTTTTTGGGTTGGATTTGAGCAAGAGTGCTTCAATGAAGAGCAAGAAAAAACAATGTGAGCAAAGGGTGACTTTGGGGAGGTGTGAAATGAGGTGAAATGTGAAGAGGAGTGCTCCTCACAGCTACAATTTCTACTGTACACTCCCCAACGGTCACAAGGGAATCAAATGTAGCTCTTGGAGGACAGAGAGCCAAATTTGCCCTTTCTCCACTTCAGCCGAACGGGGGGTTTGACCGCACTACAATGTGGGCCCCTTTGTTCTCTGTTTTTGCAGGTGGCTTCCCAATGGCTATAAAATTAGCACGTTGGTGAATTTTAACACTTTAGCAGCTCAGGAAATTGTTTTTTTAATAAAACCCTTTTTCAAAACCAACAATTTTCTTTTCCGAAAAATAAAGAAATAAAAATAATAGTTGAGAATATACGTCTCTAAACTTGCTAAGAAAAAACCAAATATGCAGTGGGGAAAATCAAACTAAGTGGGGAAAATCAAATGAAGAGAAAAGAAAAATCAAAGAAAAGATAACACCAATTTAACCTATTGGCTAGGTCTAGCCACCGTCTGATGAGATCGATATTCCTCCTTCTTCATTTCTTGAAATTCGGGCCCAGGGGGATGGGCTCGGGTGGCTTGTCTTGCATCTTCCGCCATTCCTTCTTTGGTGGCTTGGTGGACTTGGGCCTTTGGGGAGGCCCGAACTTCTGTTTTCTTGGGGTGTCGGCGTGGACGATAAAACGGGTTCTCCGCATAGATCAATTCCCTCATGAATGCAATGAGCGGATCCACCTTTGGAGGTGTGACTTCAACCTCTTGAATGTGTTTAACATTCAATCCATACTTGATGCGAATCATGGAGCATTGCTCCATCTTTGTGCAAAAGTTAAACTTCTCCTCTTTGCCATTGATATGGAAGTGAGTTTCTCCAGCTACCACATCTATGCGAGCCTTCGCGGTGATAAGGAACGGGTTCCCAAGAATGAGCGGCGTATCCTTCTCGACATCCATGTCGAGCACCACGAAATCCACGGGTATGAAGTAATTCCGTACTTTCACCGGAACATCTTCAGCAATACCCATTGCATAAGGGACCGAATAATCAGCCAGTTGAAGCTGCATTGGTGTTTGAGTAAGCTCCGTGAAGTTTAGTTGGTCAAAGACCACCTTGGGCATCATACTCACACTTGCTCCAAGGTCACAAAGTGCCTTGTCAATGTAGTGAGACCCGATTGAGCAAGATATGTAGGGGTATCCAGGTTCCTTCAGCCAGTTACCTTCCCGTATATAAATCATGTTGACATTTTCCGCGGGAGGTTTGGGCTGTTCTGGCATCTTGCCATTCTCCACTGGTAGAACAGCAGCTGCTAGTTGAGCCATCTGAGTTTCCAACATCTTGTTGAAGCTCAGTTGATTCTTGAAGGCCAAGAATGTTTGTAACACCCTTATTTACATCCATCATGCATTGCATACATTCTTATACATGTTTAATATTAAGCAACACAAAAAAGAACAAGATTAAAATGAGTTAGAACCAAAACAACACTAAAAATTGGTTTTATTTCAGACTTGTCTGGACTAGTCTGATTTTGCCCTTGTTGTTTCTTGGACTTGTCCGTTATCGAGTACGGACTAGTCCAATATTTGTCACTGGAAATTTTTAGAGTTGTTCAGTGACTCTTCACTTTGGTCCAAATTTCAAAAATTTGAGAAGACCTCCGGACTTGTCTGGCCCTATACCGGACTTGTCCGTTTTGCTCTTTGGACAAGATCCGACTTGTCCGGACCTCCATCGGACTTGCCCGCTCAAGTCTCTGTTCAATATCAGACTTCTCCAGTCCCCTAGCAGACTAGTCCAGTGTGCTCAACTCGGATTCTATTTCCATCTCCATGAAAAGTTTTTGGGTATATGCCTTAAGTGGACCCAAGAACATCGTGTCCAACCCCTGTGGAGCTCATGTGGGACACCACCAATGCCTCCACTGCCTTATAATCGAATTCCACCCGAACCCTACCATCCCCACCCCATATAAACACACCACCACCCAACCTTTCACCTCTTTGCCACAATTGAAGAGAACCCTAACCCTAGTTCCTGAGAGCCGCCATCGAGGAGCCTCCACCGCACGGAGAAGAAGGAGAATGGAGGAAGGAGGGGGATCAACCAAGATCGTCGTCGCCGCTGCAATCTCCATCATCAATCCTTCATCGTCGACATCCTCCTTTGCTAATTCTTTGTCTCCTTCGATCTTGACATCGAATTCTCGAGTCTTCAACTTTTAAACCCTTGAATTCGTGGTAAATATCTTAGATGCATCTTTTCTACGTAAATTTTGGTTCTACATTAATTTTAATTATGCCCTAGTTGGAAATTCGCCAAAAACCTGGCCATAACGGACTTGTCCAGTCCCTGTGCAGACTAGTCCGATTTCCTATGTGTACCAGAACGGAGATGTCCGGCCTCACTGCGGACTAGTCCGGTCCTCCAAACTTGGAAATTCCTGGAACTTCTTTAATATCCTCCAAAATGACTTGAAACTTGTTCTAACATGTAAAACTTAATTGTAACTAGTTAGTAAGCAATTATAACAACCTAATAACATGCGTTACCCCATAATTGCATTATTCATGCATGTCATGACATATTGAGTAAAATATGAGCATTTATTGATTGTAATTCTTGTTTTGTATGTTTATTGCATGGAATAGAAGGTATTGCTCTAGAGGGTGCTGTCGAGGATCTCCAGCACCAAAACTTCGAAGCTTTTGATCCTAATCAGTCTTAAGAGCAAAGCAACTATCCTTGATCATTTTGATCCTGTTTTTAAATGTTTTGTTTGGAAAACTGCATGCTTGTGTCAAATTGATGGGAAACCAAAAATAGGTGTTTACTAGACTTGTTTAACCATGCTTGTCGCTTGGGATACATTGTAGAGAGTGGAGAAGGACATTTTACCTTTTTTCTTTGCTATAAATAATTGGGATGGGAAAACAACCAAATAGCTTAACTATGAATTAATGAGCATGTTTATGATGAGAATTGATGAATGTGGTTAATTGGTAAACATAGGACTTGGGAGATCTAAGCAAGCATGGATTATGGACTGGGTTGGATGTTATGGTGGTTTCACTTGCTTTAGATCTAAGGACCGGTTTGTGGAGCGACCATCCAAGATTTACGATGCCACCACAAGGCCAAGTATGGGTGCGGCGTAGCTGAATAATTAGGTGTGCTGCTGGTATTGTATAGACCATTGGATGGTGCGGGGAATGGGAGTCGAGGAGGGCTACCCTGGGAACCGCATGGCACATGAGAGGGCTCGTGGGTGGGAGAATGGAGATTCAAGCCTGTTGGTGAAACCTTAGTAGGTTCGTACATGCTAGTAGTCCCTTTGTAAAATCTATTTTGTGATCTCTTGGCGCCACACCAAAGGAAGTGTGAGATGGCATAAGGGAGGTTCTTAGTCACCGAAAGCTGATGAAATCATAAAGGTGTGGGTAAAGTGGTACAACCTCGGCAAAGTGTTAAAAACTATCATGATAGCCATGGTCCCAGATATAAGCAACCTGGACTCTCACATGATTAGAAGAAACTTTGTATTTGGGATGGTTTGGTTATGGATATGGTTTGAGTTGTGACAAATAGACATTGTTGACGATGATGGTAAGAATTTGGTAATTGGATGGATAAATGTTAATGGATGTGATAATGGTAATTGATGGTACTGGACTCCTAATTAGTAATTATTTGGAAGATGATGGGATTATTTCACATGGACATTGTAAGATGCTTTTTACAAGTTTTAAATGTACTTTCCAACAACTAGCCAATATTTATTATCATTGCTTGTTTTAGCTATATGTCATTATTTTCCCACACTTGCTGAGTACGACATGTGCTCAACCTTGCGATTCCCCCACCAACAGTTTTAGGTGATGTTTGTTAGTACATTGAGGATAATGCGGAGTACTAGGTTGTGTGCTGCCGTCGACTTGTCTGTGGATTGCTTGGAGTCACACTATATCCCATTTGCTTAGTTTGCTTAGTTTAGATTATTTCCACTGCAGTATTAGTAGTATCAATAATAATGACATTAGAGTTTGTATATCGAGAATTATTTGAATATTGTAATAAAAGTACTTGTTTATTAATTTTTTTGTCATAATATTTGTATATCGTTTGTGACGCTCTCGTGTATGTGTGTTGAACAACCTGGACACACATATGCGTCGCACTTGGTTCATTTCGAAACCGGGTGTCGGAATAGTCCTTCAATCTTCGCATGCATATTCTCTAGGGTCTTGTCATTAGCCGACAACTTCTTTTAGAGGGCATCATTGATCTTTAGTTGGCTAATGGCAAGCTCTCTCAAGTTAGGTTGATTTCCATTGTTGCCACTGTTGTTGTACCATCCTTGAAAGAAAGGGCATGGTTGGCCCCACCCTTGACCTCCTGGACGATAGCCATTGTTGTTCCCATTGTTGGCTACGTATAGGGCATCGTCAACCAGTTTCTAGGAAGTCATTGCCCAAATGGCCAATGTTGACACAGACTTCACAGGTGATGTGAGAGTCTAGGGCATAGGCATTGCCACATACGTCCCCATTGGCTTGTCCATCAATCTTCTTCATGAGGAGGTCCAATTTGCAGCGATCATGTCCACCTCCTTCAAGGTGTGCATGCCTCGCTGACGGGTTTGAAGACGCTCATCACTCCAACCAATGTTTGACAGCATCTTCTCAATCAAATCTTTGGCTTTGGGCACTATCAATGAGAAGAAGACTCCTCCAGTAGCAGCATCCACATGGTCACGGGCAGAAGGGGTTAGCCTGTTGTAGAAATTTTGGATAATCAACCAGTCGTCCGTCTCATGGTGGGGACCGGCCAGGATGTAATCCTAAAGCCTTTACCAAGCCTCGGAAATAGACTCCTTAGAGTCTTGTTGGAAGCTGGAAATCCTTCCATGTAGGGCATTAGTCTTGCCCAACGGAAAGAACTTGTCAAGGAATGATGTAGAACATTTCTTCCAAGTTTCTACAACACTTTGGTTCGTGTAGAGCCACCGCTTCGCTCTCTCAAGAAGGGAGAATGGAAGGAGCATAAGACGGATGACATGAGGAGATACGTCCTTGATCTTAAAAGTGTTGCAGATCTCAAGGAACTGTTGCAGGTGAGCACTTTCATCCTTGTTAGTCTTCTCACAAAATGGGTTGGCTTGTACCAAAGTTGTCAGGCCAGTCGTGATTTCAACGTCCACGTCTCCCGTGTTAATAGTGGGCCCAACAGGCACATTGTTAGCAGAGGGAGCCAAAAACTCACAAAGAGTCTTCTGGGCCATTGTCATTTTGGTTGTTGGTACAACAACGTTGGCTTGCTTTGCCGCACGAAGCTCCTAAGGAGTAACAACACGAGGTCGATCTATATGAAGGGATCCAGGATCTTCAACAAAGTTCTTCGACAAGTGGAAACCAGACATACACTACCCTATTTTCACATAAATGCGAAAACAAAGAAGGGTTGTCCTACTAAAAACCTACCCAAGGTCCTATCCTATTCCTTCAATCATGCAATACTTCAGCCGCCTTCCCTAACAACGGTGCCAGAAATGCTTGTTGATGTTTCTTACGTCACAGATAAAAATCCGCAAGCGCACAGAAACTATCGAAGTAGAATTTTCCCTTAAAGAGTATTTCCAAGAGTGTCATTTATATTTTCCCAAAGGAAGGCTAAGTGGAAACATATCAATCATCAAATGAAAAGGGTATATTTGTCTAGGTAAGGTTCTAGTGAGGATGGGTAATAGGTAAGTGATGTAATGTGACACACATAAGAGTATTCTATCCTAAGGAGGATAAATGGGTCAAAGAGGGATTAGGCTATGAGTTAGGGATTTGCTCCTACAATGCTTCTAGTATACATATACATAGCCTGGGGTAGATACTAATGAACATGTCAATGGTGAATTCTTATGCTAAGTTGTTCAACACATCAGGCACGGGTTTACTTCTAGCAATACTAGGACGACTCCCACAAAGAGCCTATGGCATAGCCGAATGTGGAGTATTACAAGGACAGATAGGGCTGTCACCACCTACTGTCTACCTCTTCAATCTGTGGGTCTACGAGACATCCAACGCTACTTAACTATCCTAGCACCATGGTGTGCGCGTGAAGTGAGGGTAGGGGGCCCTATTTATAGCTTGAGAAGCGTCGGTTCTGGCCACTAAAAGCGCGCAAATCAGTCTTCATCGTGATTAGGGAACCACAGGGACTCGACACGTGGAATTTGATCGAGTTTGGTGCTAGGAAGGCTTCGGCCGAATAGAAAGTTGGACCAATTCCAGTGTGCTTCAGTAAAACCATCATTTTCATCCATCATGCATTACATTCATTATTATACATGTCTAACATGATACAACGCAAAGAGGAACAGGATTAAAATGAATTAGGACCAAAACAACAACTAAAAACCTGGCTTAGTACGAACTTGTCCAGATTGGTCCCCAGACTAGTCCAATTTAGCTATTGTTGTCCCCTGGACTTTTCCTCTAATTGCTACGGATTAGTCTAGAAATCGTTTATGTTGTCCTCTAGACTTGTCCGTTAACTTTTGTGGACCATTCTGGTTTTGTTTTTGTCCCCGTCCGGACTTATCCGTTGGTTGTATGGACTAGCCCGATGATCTATGTTGAAAGCTCCCAAAATCTTGGTCTAGTTTCGATACTGGACAATCCCGGACTTATCCAGCCTTGTACTGTACTTGCCGTTTGACTCTCTGATCTTGAATGAACTGTTTTGGTATTGCACCAGACTTCTTTGTTGAACTCTCTTTACCCGACTTGACTTGTCTGACCAGACTATAGACTAGTCCAGTGTGTAGGGTTTCGACTCGAATTCTATTTTTCCTCCACAATGAGTTATTGGGTAATTACATTAATTGGGCCGAAGAACATCATGCCCCACCCCTGAGGAGCCCAAGAGGGACTCTACCATGACATGTACTTGTTTCCACTGCCTTATACTTGGATTCTACCCTAACGCTACCACCTCTCCTCCTATATAAACACCAAACCACCCACCATTTCACCCTTTGCCACATTAGACGAATCCAAAGCGCCTGCTTTCTTCATAGTTGTCGCTCTTGAAGGGAGAAGAAGGAAGAGGAAGAGGAGGAGAAGGAAGAAGAAGGAGAGGAAGGAATCAATCGAGATCGTCATTGCTGCTATGATCTTCTTCATCGATTCTTCAACATTAACTTTCTCTTAGTCAATTCCTTGCCCCATCAAATCTAAACGTCAAATTCTTGAGTTTCATCGAATCCTCGACCTTTAAACCCTAGTATTTGGTAAATACCTTAGATCCATTTTTTCTAGGTCAATTATGGTTCCATATTTAACTCAGACTATGCTCTAGTTGGAAATTCGCTATAACCCTAGTCGTAGCGGACTTGTCCGGTCCCATACGGACTAGTCCATTGAACTCTCTGGTCCAGTGCGGACATGTCCGACCCATGGTGTGGACTAGTCCGTTCTTTTGATTTGGGAATTCTTGGAACTTCTTTAGTTTTCTCCGTAATGACTCAAAACTTGTTCTGACATGCGAAACTTAATTGTAGGTGGTTGGTAAGCAACAATGGCAAGCTAGTAACATGTATTACATTATAATTGCATCATTCATGCATGTCATGGCATATTGAGTACTATGTCAGCATTTATTGATTGTAATGTTAGTTTCGCATGATTGTTGCGTGGAATACAAGGTAACGCTCTAGTGGGTTCTTACGAGGACCTTTAGCACCAGAACTTTCAAAGCTATTGATCCAAACATGCCTTAGGAGCAAGACAAGTGTCCTTGATCATTTTGATCCTATTTTTAAATATTTTGTTTGCAAAACTGCATGCTTGTGTCAAATTAATGGGAAACCCATGATAGGTGTTTACTAGTCTTGTTTGACTATCATTGTCGCTTGGAATATATTTTAGAGAGTCGGGAAGGGTATTTTTACTTTTTTGCTTTGCTCTTATTAATTGGGATGGGAAAACAACCAAATGGATTAATTATGAATTAATGAACTTATGGATGATGAGAATTTATGAACATGGTTAATTGGTAACATGGGACTTGGGAGATCTAAGCAAGCATGGTTTGTGGATTGGGTTGGAAGATATGGTGGTTTTTCTTGCCTTGGATCGAAGGACCAGTTCATGCAAGAATAAGCCAGGACTATAGTGCCACCACAAGGACAAGTATAGATGCGGCTTAACTGACTAATTAGTGTATTTCCAGTATCATTCGAATCATTATGAAGGCTCCGGGAATGGGAGTTGGATTGGGTTTGCAATAGTGGCAGGACTAGCCTAGGATCCAAATGACACAAGAGGGAGCCCTTGGTTGGATGTGCTCAGTTGGAGACATCACCACCTGTGAAACCTCAGTGGGTTCGAGCATGCTGGTAATCACTTTGTTAAGGTTGTTTTGTGATCTTCTTGGTCATAACCTAAGGTAGTGTATTTGGCATAAGGGAGGTTTCCTTTAGTCACCGACGGGTGATGAAATCACGAACTTGTGGGTAAAGCAATACAACCTCTGCAGAGTGTTCAAAACTATCATGGTAGTTGTGCTCCTGGTTAAGAGCACCTGGATGACCTACATGATTAGAGTTGGCATTGGGATTTGGGATGGTTTCGGATATGGTTATTGTTTGGGATATGATAAATGGACATGGTTGGTTATGAATGTATTAAATTGGCATATGGATGGTTATTAGATTTATGGACGAGGTATGATGGTAATTGAGAATGATGGATATGAATTATGATATTTACTTAGGATATGATGGGATTTCACCTTACTTAATGATCATAATATTATATTTTCAACTATTTTAAATGTACTTTGTGCAATTAGCCACTTATTATCATTCCTTGTTTAAGCTACATGTCATATTTTTCCCACACTTGCTGAGTATGACATGTGCTCACCCTTGCAATTCCCCCACCAACAGTTTTAGGTGATGTTTGGAAGTACCACGAGAATAATGTTGAGTTCTAGGTTGTGTGCTGCCGTCGACTGCCTGTGGATGTGTTTGGAGTTGTGCTATCTTGTTTGCTTATTTTGCTTAATGCTTAGATTATTTCCGCTACAATATTATTAGTAATGATCATTAGAGTTTGTAATTTGGAGAACTATTTGAGTATTGTTTTAAAAGTACTTATTTTCTAGTTTGTGCTGTAGTAATTTTCTGTATATGATTTGTGGGTATGTCGTGTATGTGTGATCAACGTCTTGGGCACACATATGCGTCCCACTTGGTTCATTCTCGGAACCGGGCATCACAGCTTCCTCGGGGTGACTTCCAGGTTGGTCCCATTGATTGATATGAGTGATACATCGTTGGATGGCCTTGGGTACTTCTGTTTGTGGGCCATTTGATCCGTGTGGTGCCACATGTCGATGCTTGATTGGTTGGAATGATATTTTATAGGATTGCTCCCCTCTTTTACCTCATTTCCCGCAATAAATGCCTGCATGCACTATTTCTCCAAGGACAAGTGGAAATATGTTAAACAGAAAGGTGATGTTGCAAGAAATGATATTTCCTTCACATAACTGAGTTATATTGACAGGTGAAATTGGTATATAACAATCGTCAACAGCTGGCATGCGGAGGAGCAGAAATTGTGGATCTGCTACGGGTCCGTCCCGCTCTCTGACTTACAGCGCGGCGAGATTGCCCTCTTTACTGCATACACACTGGTCGGGTTTGCGCTCCTGGTGTCCTCTTTCTTCGTCATGCTGTTGGAGGTTTATGACCTTTAGAAGCACCACTTGTCTCTGAACTCTGTCGCTCTGGCGGTGGTCTTCGTTCAACATTGCTAAATGTTCGTGGGCGTCCAGTCCATTGGCTAAACCATTTCGGTACTTCTTTGTGTTGAGGTCCTCCAGGAGGAGCTCAAGCTAGCTGGGAGGCTACTACTTCCAGCACCGAAGCAAGACCTCGGCCAAGTACATCACGTCCTTCAACCTCGCCATGTGGGAGAATTGGAGGGGCGATTGAGTGATTGTGAAGGGCAGCGTCCACGACCGCTTGGACCTATCTTCCGAAGCCTTGACCTCCAAGTGTGCTTTCTCAAAGGAGTGCCCCAAGTTGCAGAAGGAGTAAGCCCCGATGCTGGCGAGGATCCAGTTATTGGCGGATAAGGGGCTGACCTCATTGATGGTGCTAGCAGAATTCTTGTCTCGCGGCATCCCTCCTCTCAAACAGCGCACTCACCCAGCTTGGTTGTAAACCGGAGATCATGATCTTACCCGGTCGACTAGTATCGGGTCGAGCCCAAGTACGAAGGTGCTATACCGGATGCTGATGAAAGTGAGCTGCGACGTGGTGAATGATGATATCGTCACCCCGCCACCGACTTTCATACCACTCTTCATGGACCAAGCGTTGAGGGCAAAGATGCTGAAGGAGATTCCAACCCTCGAGGACCTACACATAGCTGGGCAACAGGTCCCTTATGCAACCCTAGGAGTGGTCATCCCTGGCTCTAACCATGCAAGGAGCAAGTAGGGCACCACGCTTGCCCTGCACTTTGATAAGAGGAAGGAGAAGGTGCTGACCTCCGATTATGGGAAGGGGAAGGAGCCGGTGTCCAACCCCGCACCCCTGTCACGCCCCCGCTCACCGCCGAAGGGCTCCAATGCTTCGAGCTAGCAGTCCAAGGTGCGCCCCCACTCTTCGCTGAAGGCAGTGGCACTTCGAGAAAGGATCATGTCCTCCTGCCCAAAAGAAGAGGATACTGAAGCATTGGGAAGGCACCTGATCTCGTAGCATCGAGCAGAGGAGCCTCAAGTCAAAGGCGGTCTTGTCGATGACTTGATGCCCAGCACCGACGATGGCTCCGACGGTGTCGCAGCTGAGACTATGTCGATGGACACTGCCGCGACCGCACAACCTAGGGCTAAGAATTCACGGGCTGCGACAAACCACGGCGTGGGTTCGACGAAAGGATCCAGAGGCGGCTCCAATGATGTAGTAGTCAGGACTGCGCTGACGGGTGCAGCCTCTATCGCGCAGTCCCGGGCTAAGGAGCCCTGAGCTACGAGCACCCTTGTTGCTGGTGTGACAAAGGACACTGGTGGAGGATCCGGCGGTGGTGCCGCTTGGTCTGCATTGACAAGCACAGCGAAGGCGCACATCACTCCACTGGCCCAGAAGCCAACGGTGGAGGGGTCCGCCGCAGCGAAGAGTCAGATGGCTCCAACCCCTCACGCAAGCTGGGACTCCGTGCCTATTGGACCTGCCAGGGTCCTCGGTAAGACGCGCTTGCTGAATCTTAAATTACTACTTTCATTGTTTCTTTTGTATGATCAAATCTGGTTCTTGTCTCACAGGACGTCGCAAGCGGGTGCGACGCCGTCTCCGAAGTAGACGTCAAGGCAAGGCACCCCTGCCTCCGGTGGCGCCAGAGGTCTAGCATTGAAGTCGGCTCCCGATCCTAGGGGTGTCCACCCTCCGGTGTCAAAGTCCATCACATCGGCGGACGCGACCGTCCCAGGTGGTGACGCGGCCCCCTTCAGTGGCGCACATGACTCTGCATCGGACCGATGTTGAGTGCTGCTCCGACAACAAAACGTGACAGGCCTCCTCCCTAGCGTCCCGCAGGTGAGGGCACTCTTGCCCCCAATGATGCTAGAAACTCAGCACCAGAGGCAACACCCGAACTAGCTCCAGAGGCGGCGGCTGAGCTAGTCCAGGACGATGACCCTTCAGCCTCTAATACTGGCGCATTGATGAACACGACTGCACCAGGCGGTGACACAGCTCTTTGTAGGCCTTCAGATGAAATGTCGCTGGCCTTGCCAGTGTTAACGGCTCGTCTGGCGGATGACGAGGAGCTGGAGATGGTTGTGGGGTAGCCGTCCTTGGCAACAGTGGAACCAATCTCCCCCTTCGAGGCCATTGGCGTGGAACACTTTAGCCTCCATCAAGCACATCATGCACTTGACTAGGAGCGGGATAAGCTACATGCAGAGGAGGAGCGCCTCCAAGGCTGGGATAACTTGCTGTAATTCCAAACCTAGAATGTGCGGGAGAAGGTGAAGTGGATGCGGGAGACACTGACAGAGAAGGAGAAAGTGCTCGAGAAGGAGCCGATCACGACCAAGCTACTCGACGCGCAGTCCCAGTATCTCTTGAAAGAGGCCTAGGAGGCCCATGCTGCTGACAATGCCTACCTAAATGCCTGCGAGGAGCTACGGCTAGAGCTCGCCCATCACGAGATCGTTGTCTCTGAGCGGGAGCAGGAATTGCAGGAGTAGGTGGAGGAGGCCTCCCGCAAGCTCCAGCTGGATCGGGATGAGCTGAAGTCTCGTACCGATGACCTCAACAGCCACGAGGCAGACCTGACAAAGTAGCAAGAGCACAAGGACAAGAGCGCTAGACCCTCCTCCTCGAGCGCGAGCTTGCCTCTAACTTCCAGAAGTCCTCCTTGGAGCGTCGTGCCTCAAATTTGGATGCCAGGGAGAAGGCGCTAGCTGCCAAGGAGAAGCAGTTCTCTGAGAGGGGGCTCGAGGAGCTGGCGACGACGCGACAGGGAGTGGAGGAGCTCCAGGCTTCACGCATGACGGAGGCATGGAAGGTTTGGGACTTCCTAGGCCGTGCCGAGACAGTGCTGATGTCCCTCGGCTTCAGCCCTCTGTGCACGTGGGAACCGGCACACAAGGTGAGCCAGGGGTTCCCCGCACTTTACTCCATCTAGGCTGAGATGCAAGTGCTAGAGGTGATCATCGATGACCAAATGGAGACCGAGGGGAAGGTCTTGGCCGAGAAGGTGAATGTGCAACTAGGCATCCCTTGTGGGTTTTGGTTGATTTATGACAAACAAATGAGATCCTAACCAAATTGTTGAGATGAGCGCAAGTTTTGATGAAATTATGATGTAAGCGCAAAAAGAAAGGAGAGTGATGAATCAAGTTGAAAAGAGCTCAAGAGATGAATAGAATACTCTTTGTGTATGAAGTGTGTTGGAGAAACACACCCCAAGAGCTCAAGCAAAAAAAAACGCTCTCACTACACAAGTTTACGCAGGTCCGGACTAGTCCGATATTGCCCATACTAGTCCGATATGCTCTCTGTCCAGGATCGGACAAGTCCTCCCAATGCGGACTTGTCCGCAACAGACTAGTCCGATAAAGTCCAGACTACTCCGATAATCCTTCTGATCAATATCGGACAAGTCCGATATTCCACCGACTTTTCCAGAATCCCCATTGACCAACATTGGACAAGTCCCCCCAATTTTAGAATTGTCCTTAGTCCCTCAAAATTCCATGACACCGGACTAGTCTGATCTTATTCGGAGTAGTCTGATAACCTGTGTGACTAAGATCGGACAAGTCCTCCAAGTGCGGACTTGTCCTCAATTCACTAGGGGATCCACCACACCGGACTAGTTTGATAAGTGCCGGACTAGTCCAAACTTCTCCAGAGACAAAATCGGACTAGTTCGCCCGTTGCCGGACAAGTCCGATAATTCAGGACACTTAGGATTTCCCACATGCCGCACACCGAACTAGTCCGGAGTCCACCACGGACTAGTCTGGACTTTGTAAACCCTAACGGTAACCTTTGGAAACCCTAGTATAAATAGAGGTGTACGGCCCCTAATCAAACACTCTCGACCCCCTGCGCTGTCACACCTTCCAAGAGTCCAGAAAACATGTCTCTCCACACAATCCAACACAAGAAAGATCAAATCCTTGAGTATTAACCTTAGATCAAAGGAGAGACACGTTCTTCACCTCTTGAACTCTTGGTTTTGATCCTCTCACAAACTCTCGCTGTTTCATTGCATACTTTACGAGTGTGTTTGGTGGTCTTTCGATTTTCAAATCTTGGGGAGCCCTCAACTTGTGAGAAGGCCCCTTGAACACGGTTATTTACCCCCTTTGTGATTAATGGAAGAGAATCAGCCTCCATGGCGATTCGATGAGGGTAGGGTTAGTGAAGACTTGTCCTTCGTGGGCTCCTCAACGTGGATGTAGATTTCCTCTGTGGAATCGAACCATGGGATAAAAATCATTGTGTCCTTACTTTTGTTCTTACTATTCATTGTAATCTAGGGTTTCCTTAATCTTGTTCAACTTACGTTAAAACTTCGAATATAAAGTTAACTTGTGCCACATCTAGTTTCATTGAAGCAATACATTCAGGTTATAACTCAATTTCCGCTGCATACAGTACTTTGATTAAAATCATTGATCAAACTTGAGCAATCTAGTCCGCATACACCGGACTAGTCCGCACCCTACCGGACTAGTCCGATTCCTCTGTGTTTGATTAGGTTACTAAGTGTTTCAGGTTCCGACGAAATGTTCAAAAAACCTATTCACCCCCTCTAGGTTGCATTCAATTGGTATCAGAGCAAGACTCTTCAAAAAGGGACTAATCGCTCGAAGAGAAGATGTCGGACATCAAGGATGCGCACGAGAACTTCAACCAAGAGAAGGTTCAAGATGAAAAGACTCAAAAGTTGGAGAAGCTCCTCGAAGCCATCCAAGACTTCGAGGATGATGATGAGGAGACACTAGAACTTAAGGTGCTCCTAAGGAAGAAGGCCCTCTCTAAATGAAAGATAAAGATCGAGAATGAGAAGAAGAAGAAGGGGAGTAGTCACACTGACTACTCCCGATATCCTTTTAACTATGATCGTTTGAATTCCAAAAACAATCATTACTTGTCTATTTCTCTAGGAAAAGCCCCATACTTTGATGGCAATGATTATTCAATGTGGAGGCAAAATATGAAGCTGCATTTAATATCACTTAACCCTATCTTGTGGCATATAGTGTGTACAGGGATATGTATCTCGGATGACGATGAAGAATTTACACCAAGCCAAGAACAAGCTATCCATCAGAGCGCTCAAGCTGTAGCTGTCATAACTTCATCGTTGAGTCAAGACGAGTTCACAAAAGTGGATGGACCCAAAATTGCAAAAGAGATATGGGACACATTACAAACTACATATGAAGGCGATCGTCATGTGCGAGAGGTCAAGATTGAAATGATCGAAGGCGAATTGGGAAGATTCGCCATAGAAGATGAGTCACCACAAGACATGTACAATTGGTTGAAGACTCTCATTAACAAAGTTCGAGCCTATGGAAGAAAAAAGTGTAACGATCACGAGGTGGTGAAGCTAATTCTCAGAGCCTTCATGCCTCACAACGTGACTCTATGTTCGATGATTAGAGAAAGCCCCGGGTACAAGAAAATGACCCCGGATGAATTGCTTGGAAAGATTATCAATTTTGAGATGATGGAAAAGCAAGCAAAACATGTCAAAGAGATTGCCGACCTCACCTCGGCAAAGAAGAAAGGAATCGCTTTGAAGTCCACTTGCAGGCCCTTGTCAAAAGAAGCTCGAGAAGCTCAACAAGAAGAGGACAGCGACAACGAAAGCAGCGATATAGATGAAGAGGATATGATCCTCTTTATGAAGAAATTCAAAAGGATGATGAAAAGAATACAAGGTGGTAAATCAAATGAAGGAAGACACAAAAAAAAATCAAGACCTAAGTTGAGGCGCGCTTGCTATAACTGTGTTGAATACGACCACTTTATAGTTGATTGTCCTTATGAAGAAAACAAGAAGAAGACCAAGGATACAAAGCCTCAACCCAAGAAGATGTTCAAGAAGAAAAGGCAAATTGGACAGACACACCGAGGAAAGGAGTGGGACTCAAATGATGAGTCCTCATCCGAAGAGGAAGAGGAGATGGCTAGCATAGCCATCAAGAAGACAACCGAGAAATCCACCCTCTTCCCAACTATTGGCGCAAGGAAGAATAATGACATATGTCTAACGGCGAAGGAATGTAAAATAAAGGTAACAACTAAATCTTCCTCCTCACATTCTTAATCTAGTGATAGTGATGCTTATAGTGATAATGAAGATATGCTTGTTGGCTTAGATAAGAAAACAGCTGCAAAAATGAAATTCTTGATGGATAAACTTATTTATAAGGAGGAGCTGGTTGATCACCAAGAAGATATGATCATCCTTCAAAAGGAGGAGTATCTTAAGATCAAAAAGCTCCTTGAACTTCAGAAGGAGTGAAGCAAGTCACTAGAACTTGAGTTAGCTTCAAGCAAGGAAGCTTGCTTGAAGTTAAGCGACTCAAATGTAATCATCAAGGATGAACTTGCTAACTTGACCAAAGTTAACAAGATCCTTGAGGTACAAGTTGAGTCACTCAAACAAAGGGACCCTTCATCCTCTTCAAGCCACCTTCTCAACACTTAAAATCCGAAACTACTACTACTTGTGCATGTGCTAAAATTGATACTAACTTGAAGGATAAGTCGAACTTGACAAAGGACAAGCATCCTTCCCGTAGTGGCATATTTGACAAGGAGAAGGTCAAGTATGCACGCAGTGCATACTTGGCCACAAGACCTCCTAATGTCAAATATGGCATTGGGTATTCTTATGGTGAAAAGCAAAATGCTAGAAGCCACAAGAATAACAAGGAATGCATTGCTTTTGTCAAGGGAAACTCCTCTCAAGCTAGAATGCCTAATAATGCTGATAAGTCCAAACATGTTAACACATATGAACAATAACTATTGTTTAGAACTTTTGATGCATCATATGTTCTCATGAAATGTAATTTTGGTAGAGTTTATGCTAAACATGTTGCCACGCCATGGGAACACCAAGTCTCATGTGTGGGTGCCCAAATCACTTGTAACTAACCTCAAAGGACCCGAGCAAGCTTGGGTACCTAAGACCAAGGCGTAATATGTTTTTGCAGGCCTATTCCTTTGGTGGATCGAAATGGGTGCTAGATAGTGGATGCACCAATCACATGACCGGAAAAGGAAGGATGTTTGTTGAATATGAAGAAAATGAAGATTCAAGCGAAGGCATCCATTTTGGAGACGACAGTCAAGGAAGGGTGCTCGCTACCGGTAAAGATGCAATATCATCTCAACACCCTCTTTCTCATTTTTTACATGTCGATTCCTTATATTATAACCCATTGTCCATATCTCAATTATGTGTCAAGGGTTATAATTGCTTGTTCACTAATGAGGGTGTGACCGTCTCTAGAAGGAGTGATGACTCGATTGCATTCAAGGGTGTATTAAAGGGAAATCTTTATATTGTTGACTTTAACAAAGATAAAACCGAACTTGACACATGCTTTATTGCAAAGACGAACATGGGCTGGCTGTGGCATAGACGGCGAGCACATGTTTGTATGAGGAATCTTCAAAAACTCCTCAAGGGCGATCACATCCGAGGTTTAAAGGATGTTGTTTTTGAGAAAGCAGACCCTGTAGCGCGTGCCAAGCCGGGAAGCAAGTAGGAGCACCCCATACCTCGAAGAACATCATTACAATGACAAGACTGCTCGAGCTACTTCACATGGATCTATTTGGTCCAATTGCTTACATAAGCATCGGCAGTAACAAATACGGTTTAGTAATTGTTGATGATTTTTTGCGGTTCACGGGGGTTTTCTTTTTGCATGATAAGACAGAAACTCAAGGAACCCTCAAAAAGTTTCTCAAGTGTGCCCAAATTGAGTTTTCATTGAAGATCAAGAACATACGAAGTGACAATGGCATAGAGTTCAAGAACACCCAAGTTGAGGAGTACCTAGATGAAGAAGGCATAAAACATGAATTTGCAGCACCGTACTCCCCTCAACAAGACGGAGTAGCCAAAAGGAAGAATCGAACCCTCATAGAGATGGCGAGGATAATGCTTGATGAGTACAAGACTTCAGATTGATTTTGGGCTGAGGCAGTCGACACAGCTTGTCACGCCATAAATTGAGTCTATCTTCATCGCCTACTCAAGAAAACGTCATATGAACTACTCACTGGTAACAAGCCTAATATTTCCTATTTTCGAGTTTTCGGTTCTAATTGTTATATCTTGAACAAGAAGCCTAGGACTTCAAAGTTCGCTTCGAAGTCTGATGAAGGTTTCTTGCTTGGCTATGATTCGAACTCTTACGCCTATCGTGTCTTCAACAAGGCCTCCAGACTTGTTGAAGTAGCACGTGACGTAGTGTTCGATGAAACTAACGGCTCTCAAGAAGAGCAAGTTGATCAATGTGTTCTAGATAGAGAAGAAGCTCCATGTCAAGCGTTGAGAAGAATGGCATTGGGCGATGTTCGACCACAAGCGCCACCTCCAAATGCAAATGAAGAATATGAACCACAAGTAGAGGTAATTGATCAAGGGGGAGCTTCTGAAGAAGATCAACCTCATGAAGATCAAGGTGACCAACAAATCAATGAGGGCAAGCATCTATAGGGAGAAGAAGATGACCATGAAGATTCAAGACCACAAGTGCCACATCCAAGAGTACACCAATGCATCCACAGAGATCATCCCGTCGACAACATAATCGGTGACATCCAAAAGAGAGTAACAACTAGATCTCGAATTGCTATTTTCTTGTGAACATTACTCATTTGTACCCTCTTTGTAACCTCACAAGGTTGAAGATGCATTGAAAGATCCGGATTGGGTGGTGGCAATGCAAGAAGAATTGAAAAAATTCAAACGGAACGAGGTGTGGGAACTTGTCGAAAGGCCCAAGTTCAACGTCGTCGGCACTAAATCGGTCTTCCGCAACAAGCAAGACGAACACGGGGTGGTGACAAGAAACAAGGCGCAACTTGTGGCCAAAGGGTATTCACAAGTCGAAGGTTTGGATTTCGACGAAACTTTTGCTCCTGTAGCTAGGCTTGAATCAATTAGAATATTACTTGCATATGCTACTCACCATGATATCAAGCTCTATAAATGGATGTGAAAAGCGCCTTCCTCAACAGACCAATTAAGGAGGAGGTGTATGTGGAGCAACCCCCCGGATTCAAAGATCAAGAGTTTCCCGACCACGCGTTCAAACTACGTAAGGCTCTCTATGGCCTCAAACAAGCTCTTAGAACTTGGCATGAGTGTTTTAGAGATTTTTTAATTGAAAATGGATTTAAGATTGGCAAAGATAATTACACATTGTTCACCAAGCACTTTGACAATGATTTATTTATCTATCAAATTTATGTTGATGACATCATATTTGGTTCAACTAACAAATCCTTTTGTGAAATATTTAGTAAGATTATGACAGATAGATTTGTGATGTCCATGATGGGAGAATTAAGGTATTTCTTGGGATTTCAAGTGAGGCAACAAAAGGAAGGGACGTTCATAAGCCAAACCAATTATACTCAAGACATAATCAAGAAGTTTGGAATGGACAAGGCGAAACCGATAATGACTCCCATGGCAACAAATTGACTCTTGGATCTCAACGAAGATGGGCCAAACGTGGATCAAAAGGTATATCGCTCCATGATTGGATCCCTACTTTATCTATGTGCATCTAGGCCTGATATTATGTTGAGCGTATGTTTGTGTGCAAGATTTATAGCCAATCCTAAGGAGTGTCCTTTGATAACCGTAAAAAGAATCTTGCAATATTTAGTTCATACACACAACTTAGGCCTTTGGTATCCTAAAGGCTCCAAGTTCAATCTCATTTGATACTTCGATGCAGATTATGTCGGATGCAAAGTAGATAGAAAAAGTACCTCCGGTACATGCCAATTCCTATTTAGATCCCTAGTTTCTTGGTCCTCCAAGAAACAAAACTCCATTGCCTTATCCACGACCGAAGTGGAGTATGTTGCAGCTGGAAGTTGTCGTGCATAACTCCTTTGGATGCGACAAACTCTAAGGGATTGATGCTCGGTACGTGGCTTGAAAACTTGCATACTTGTATGCCATCTTCAAAATCTATTGATTGTGTTATGAAAATCATCTCTCTCTATTTCTCTGAAAAACTATTTTAATTACTTGATCTTGGGGAATTATGGTCATAGCTTGATTGTTGGAGGTTTACTAATCATATTCATCAAGATTATTTGTGCATTTTGCCCCCTATTTTCTTTGTAAGCACCTTCAAATATATAAGAATGGGCTAAATGCTTTTGTTCAGGTGACCACAGGCTAGTCCGTGGTTACCCGGACTAGTCCGCACACTGCAGACTAGTCCGCAGAGGTCCAGTAGTCAAGACTAGTCTGGTTGACCACGGACTAGTCCAATTTTTTGACTCCATAACCCTTGGACCGCCAAACCCTAACCCCCTTCATCCTCACAACGTTCCTCACACTCTCTCTCTCTCTTCACTCGAGCGCCCCCAAGGTGATTTGGCGATTTCTCCACCAAATTTCTTCAACTCTTCGTGGAAAACGATCCTCATCGCAAGGGGATCGAGGTCCACGGACTAGTATGGACCAACAAAACCTCCAACCTCAAGAATCAAAGGATTTTCGTAAATTTTCTTCAAAAACCTAGAACCTTCGATTTCTTGTGTTATGGACCAAATAGCTTAGCTCCACTAGTTAATACATGTCTCCTTGTTGTATTACATCTACCTTGAGCTATCTTTGCATTGAGAAACACCATTGAATTGCTAGTTAGGGTTTGAATAGTTGAACACCGGACTAGTCCGGTCTCAGTAAATTCCAACTACTCAATGCATTTCCTTGTCATCAATCCTCATCCATGCATTGTATAATCCTCTTGTCAGGACAATGTCGAGCTCCAATGATGAGATCTCTGACTTTGAGGCCGAGTTGGACCAAGAGTCATTGCTTCGGTCCTCGATGGGCCAAAGCAAGAAGCGGCAACACCGTGCCGCTGACCCGTCGCACACTCCACCTCAGGTGCGGCGAAAGGTTGTGGCCAAGAAGCCCGCATCCAAAGGAAAGGATGCAGCTGGCCCTAGCTCGACACTTCTCGCCAAACTAAGGGCAAAGGGAAAGGGATCGCCACCAGCTGTAACACCCTAAATTTTCGCATCATGCATTGCATACATGATCATGCATTAAACATTAGTAGGAAATAAAAGATAATAAAAGGATAAAACATACATATATGTATAGCAAAAGAAGAAATAGAAAATAATAATTATAGCCTAAAACCTGTAATAGGGAATAAGTATAAAAATAATAATAATAATAAAAATATATATAAATATATTTATAACAATTATATATATAACAAAAATATAAATAATAAATATAAAATAAAAATAATAATATATAAAAAGAAATATATAAATAAATTATATAATAATAAATATATATATATATAATAACTGTATAAAAAAATAAAATAAATAATAATAAATAAATAAATAAAATAAAAAGTAACATATTTATGAAAAAAAAAACGGAAACCCCCCCCCCCCCGCTGGCCAGGCCGAGCGGCCCAGCCAGCCGCCCGTACCGCGCGCCCTCCCAACGCCCTGCCGCCCGGGGCTCAGCGCCGTACGCGCCCCGACCCCACCTCCGCCGAACGCGCCGGCTCGGCCGCCCGCCCCGACTCCCCTGTCCCCCCACGCCCGACGCGACCCCCGCCTCGATCCCCCCCCCACGATGCCGCAGCGCCCCGGTGCAGCGCGCACGGACTCCCGCCTCCCGCCGAAAACCCCGCGTAAAGCTCCCGCTCCCGATTCCCGCGCCGAAGCTCACGGAACCGACTCGACCGCCGTATCGCGCCCCCGCCCCCGCGCCTATAAAAAGACCGTAGGCCCTAGGTTTTTTCCCCGATCCCAACAGCCGCCGCCATAGAGAACCGCCGCTAGTACAAAGCACCAGAAAACAGAGCTGCGCCCAGGGAAGAAAAAGGAGAAAAAGAAGGGGAAGAAGAGGAAGAAAAAGAGGAGGGCCCCACCGTTCGCCGGAGATCGACGTCGCCATCGCGCCGCTGTCGTCGTGCCGCCAGAGGACGCATCTACTTCGTCTACGCATCGTCCCCATTCCGCAATCATCGAAGCCATCGCATCTACGGTAGGCCATGTTCCCGATGCGAATTTTAGCGACCATATTGAATCTAATGGACATGAATTGATCGTAGTGCATCGTATTTTTATTTTCAGCAGCATTAATACTCGCTAAAACCCCCGTAATATCATATGAACGCGTATGAACTACTCGCATCTAATTAATAAACAACCGTAGTAAATTAATAATTAAACTTTGCATGCATGCATATCATCGCATGTTGATTAATGTGTGTGCATCATGTAGATTTGTATGTATATTCTTGTATGTGTGATCACGAGTAGAGGGAAGTGCTCAAGAGATCGTGTACGAGGATTTTTAGAATCAAGATTTCGAAGCGCTTGAGCAACCCCATCCGCCGGAGCAAGGCAAGTGTCCTTGAAGCATATTGATCCTGTTTTTAAAATAAATGTTTTGTTTGCGAACTTGCATGCTTGTGTCAATATGATGGGAAACCCATACGTAGGAGTTTACTAGTCTTGTTAAACCACCCTTGTCACCTTGAATTTATGGTAGAGAGTCGGAAAGGGTTTTTACCTTTTTGCTTCGCTTAATTAATTGGGATGGAAAAACAACACTACACATTTAATTATGCATCAATGATATTCTGGTTAATGTGAACTGGTCAATACGATGGGTGATCTAAGCAAGCCTGGTATGTGGATGGGTTGTATGATATGGTGGTTTGCTTGCCTTAGATCTAAGGACCGGTTCATGCGAGAATAAGCCAGGACTACAGTGCCACCACGAGGCCAAGTATGGGTGCGGCATAGCTGATTAATTAGGGCTTTGCTAGTGCTGTTTGGACCATTGTGGATGCTCGGGGAAGGGGTAGTCGGATTGGGTTTGTTGATGATTGGTGGGACTACCCTGGGATCCGAATGGCTCAAGAGGGGGCCCTTGGTTGAAGATGTGCTCAGTTGGAGGCATCGCCACCGGTGAAACCTCAGTGGGGTCTAAATAGGCTAGTAATCCCTTTGTAAAGGCTATTTTGTGATCTCTTGGCCATACACCAAAGGAAGTGTAATTGGCATAAGGGAGGTTCTTTAGTCGCCGACGGGTGATGAAATCACAAACACGTGGGTAAAGAGGTACAAACTTTGTAGAGTTAATTAAAACTATCATGATAGCCGTGCTCCCGGTTATGAGCACCTGGACAACTTCCATGATTAGAGGGAAACTGGGATTTGGAATGATTATGGTTTGGTAATGGTTATTGTTGATATTATGATTATGGTTATGGTTATGGATGGAATTATGGTTTATGACATTGATTATGGTTATTGGTAATGGTGATTTATGGACTGGTATTATTATGGTCACATGGTTTATGATGGGTTTACTTCACATAAATATGATACAATGCTTTTCAAATGTTTTACTGTACTTTTCAACACTTTGCCATTATTATTGTCATCATTTGAAGCAGCCACATGTCATACTTTCCACACTTGCTGAGTACGACATGTACTCACTCTTGCAATCCTCCCCCAACAGTTCCAGGTCAGAATTGTGAGTTTAATGGCGATAATGTAGAGTTCTAGGCCGTGTCTACCGTCAACTTTGCCTGTGGTGTTATTGGAGCTGCGCTATCCCTTTTGCGTAGTTTGCTTAGTTGCCTAATTAGTTTATTTCTGCTGCATTAGTTGAACTTGTCATTAATATTCATTAGAGCTTGTATTCAAGGATATAATGAATTATGTAATAAGAGTACTTATTTAATAATTTGAGCTGTGGTATTTCTCTGTTTATCATTTGTGAATCACTCGTGTATGTGTGTTGAACATCCTGGGCACACATATGCGTTAGCTTGGTTCATTTTCGGAACCGGGCGTCACAGATTGGTATCAGAGCCACAGGTTGACTGTAGGACGCAGCCTAGATAGAATGGACACTTTAGAGCACATAGGAGCACTCAGGAATCGATGTGTTTGCTTGGTGTGTTGTTTGCTATATATTGCTTGCTTGTGTGCTTAATAGAGGATTTTGGGATGCTTTAGCATTGCCATGTCCACCTAGGCTAGTATAGCTAGTTGGTTAGCTTCATATCCCTTGATGCATATAGTTGGGGGCGTTTCTAAATTCTTACCTATTGCTTTTCTCTAGATGGTGAGGACTCGCAACCAGAGAGATGCTATTGATGAGGAGGAGAACCATGGAGTACTTCAAAATAATAATGGACAAGAACCTGCTCATGGAGCTATCAACATTGAGCAACTATTGGCTATGCAAAACCAGCTCATGCAGACCATGGTACAGACCATGGGACAGCTGCAGGCTGGCAATATCAACAATCAGCCACACATGCCTCCACCGCCACCCCCGCCTCTTCATAACCGATTGGGAGAGTTCATGAGGACTAGGCCGTCAACCTTTGCTCAAGCTGCCGACCCTATGGATGCTGATGATTGGCTCAAGTCCATGGAGAAGAAACTTGCTATTGTCCAACGCAGTGACCGAGAGAAGGTCCTATTTGCTTCTCATCAACTCATTGGAGCAGCCGCTGACTGGTGGGAAGCTCTTTGCAACACTCATGATAATCAGGAGGCAATCACTTGGGCAGAATTCAAAGATAACTTCCGTTCTCATTATGTGCCGGAAGGTGTTATGATCTTGAAGAGGCAAGAATTCGAGAACTTAAGGCAAGGAAGATCAAGCGTGAGTGAATATCTCAATAAGTTCACTCAACTCTCAAGATATGCGCCTGAGGATGTTAGCCGGGATAGCCGGAAGCAATATTTGTTCATGAGAGGCTTGAACAATGAGATCCAAGTGAAATTGCTCAACTGCGATTATGCCAATTTTCAGAAGCTTGTGGACAAAGCAATTGTGGTTGAGAACAAGATTCGCGAGATGGAGCAAGAAATCAAGAGGAAGGCGCCATATCAAGGACAACAACAAGGAAGTAATGCGCGCCCTCGCCTTGCACCACCCAATGCACCCTATTACAGCTCCTCTATTCCTGCTCAGCAACCTGGTTATGCACCACACCCAACTCAGTTTGTGTAGCAGCGCCCTGTTATGCAAGCAATGCCTTATGCACCTCGTGCTGATTTTCCTGGAACCAATGCTCAAAACCAAGCTCGTCCCAATAATTCTGGTGGAGTCAAGAGGTGCTATACTTGTGGAGAAGCTGGACACTTTGCGAATCAATGTCCTAAGTCAGGCCTTCGTCAAAGAAGCAATGCGCCGAGGCAAAACCCAAGACCTAATGGAGGACAGCTACAAGGAAGCCGTGGACAACAGAATTTTGCTCGTGGTAACGTGAACCATGTCTCTACGGAGGATGCTCAACAAGCGGATGACGTGGTCATTGGTATGTTTCTCGCAAACTCCAACCTCGCGACTATGTTATTTGATTCTGGAGCATCGCATTCATTCATTGCATGGAAGTATGTTGCCAAGTATAGTTTGCCTATCTCTCATATGAAGTTTACTCTATTGGTTAAGTCTCCTGGAGGAGAGATGAGAACAAATATAGTATGTCCAAAAATAAGCCTTAGAATAAGGGGGGTAGACTTCTCCG
This sequence comes from Tuctoria greenei, assembly GCA_036927565.1. Taxonomy (NCBI): domain Eukaryota; kingdom Viridiplantae; phylum Streptophyta; class Magnoliopsida; order Poales; family Poaceae; genus Tuctoria; species Tuctoria greenei. The sequence continues at coordinate 149,514,946 of JAYESD010000003.1, read as the reverse complement.
CCAACCTTATCGTTTTGGATTCACAAGGAATAAAAGGATCCGTTGGTGCAAAGTGCAATGGAACCACCATACGGAAGCCGAAGCTACGTGGGAACGTGAAGAAGACCTGAAGGCATAATTCCCTCACCTTTTCTCCACGCTGTTGAATCTCGAGGGCGAGATTCACTTTAAGGGGGATAGAATTGTAACACCCTAAATTTTCGCATCATGCATTGCATACATGATTATGCAATAAACATTAGTAGGAAAAAAAAAGATAATAAAAGGATAAAACATACATATATGTGTAGCAAAAGAAGAAATAGAAAATAATAATTATAGCCTAAAACCAGTAATAGGGAATAAGTATAAAAATAATAATAATAAAAATATATAAAAATATATTTATAAATATTATATATATAAAAAAATAAAATATAAATAATAAATATAAAATAATAATAATAATATATAAAAAGAAATATATAAATAAATTATATAATAATATATATATAATAACCGTATAAAAAATAAAATAAAAATAATAAATAAATAAATAAAAAGTAAAATATTTATGAAAAAAAAGGAAACACCCCCCCCCCCCCCCCGCTGGCCAGGCCGAGCGGCCCAGCCACCCGCCCGTACCGCGCGCCCTCCCAACGCCCCGCCGCCCGGGGCTCAGCGCCGTACGCGCCCCGGCCCCACCTCCGCCGAACGCGCCGGCTCGGCCGCCCGCCCCCGACTCCCCTGTCCCCCCACGCCCGATGCGACCCCCGCCTCGATCACCCCCCCCCCCCCCACGATGCCGCAGCGCCCCGGCGCAGCGCGCACGGACTCCCGCCTCCCGCCGAAAACCCCGCGTAAACCTCCCGCTCCCGATTCCCGCGCCGAAGCTCACGGAACCGACTCGACCGCCGTATCGCGCCCCCGCCCCCGCGCCTATAAAAAGACCGTAGGCCCTAGGTTTTTTCCCCGATCCCAACAGCCGCCGCCATAGAGAACCGCCGCCGGTACAAAGCACCAGAAAACAGAGCTGCGCCCAGGGAAGAAAAAGGAGAAAAAGAAGGGGAAGAAGAGGAAGAAAAAGAGGAGGGCCCCACCGTTCGCCGGAGATCGACGTCGCCATCGCGCCGCTGCGTCGTGCCGCCGGAGGACGCATCTACTTCGTCTACGCATCGTCCCCATCCCGCAATCATCGAAGCCATCATATCTACGGTAGGCCATGTTCCCGATGCGAATTTTAGCGACCATATTGAATCTAATGGACGTGAATTGATCGTAGTGCGTCGTATTTTTATTTTCAGCAGCATTAATACTCGCTAAAACCCCCGTAATCTCATATGAACACGTATGAACTACTCGCATCTAATTAATAAACAACCGTAGTAAATTAATAATTAAACTTTGCATGCATGCATATCATCGCATGTTGATTAATGTGTGTGCATCATGTTGATTTGTATGTATATTCTTGTATGTGTGATCACGAGTAGAGGGAAGTGCTCAAGAGATCGTGTACGAGGATTTTCAGAATCAAGATTTCGAAGCGCTTGAGCAACCCCATCCGCCGGAGCAAGGCAAGTGTCCTTGAAGCATATTGATCCTGTTTTTTAAATAAATGTTTTGTTTGCGAACTTGCATGCTTGTGTCAATATGATGGGAAACCCATACGTAGGAGTTTACTAGTCTTGTTAAACCACCCTTGTCACCTGGAATTTATGGTAGAGAGTCGGAAAGGGTTTTTACCTTTTTGCTTCGCTTAATTAATTGGGATGGAAAAACAACACTACACATTTAATTATGCATCAATGATATTCTGGTTAATGTGAACTGGTCATTACGATGGGTGATCTAAGCAAGCCTGGTATGTGGATGGGTTGGATGATATGGTGGTTTGCTTGCCTTAGATCTAAGGACCGGTTCATGCGAGAATAAGCCAGGACTACAGTGCCACCACGAGGCCAAGTATGGGTGCGGCGTAGCTGATTAATTAGGGCTTTGCTAGTGCTATTTGGACCATTGTGGATGCTCGGGGAAGGGGTAGTCGGATTGGGTTTGTTGATGATTGGTGGGACTACCCTGGGATCCGAATGGCTCAAGAGGGGGCCCTTGGTTGAAGATGTGCTCAGTTGGAGGCATCGCCACCGGTGAAACCTCAGTGGGGTCTAAATAGGCTAGTAATCCCTTTGTAAAGGCTATTTTGTGATCTCTTGGCCATACACCAAAGGAAGTGTAATTGGCATAAGGGAGGTTCTTTAGTCGCCGACGGGTGGTGAAATCACAAACACGTGGGTAAAGAGGTACAAACTCTGCAGAGTTAATTAAAACTATCATGATATCCATGCTCCTGGTTATGAGCACCTGGACAACTTCCATGATTAGAGGGAAACTAGGATTTGGAATGATTATGGTTTGGTAATGGTTATGGTTGATATTATGATTATGGTTATGGTTATGGATGGAATTATGGTTTATGACATTGATTATGGTTATTGGTAATGGTGATTTATGGACTGGTATTATTATGGTCACATGGTTTATGATGGGTTTACTTCACATAAATATGATACAGTGCTTTTCAAATGTTTTACTGTACTTTTCAGCACTTTGCCATTATTATTGTCGTCATTTGAAGCAGCCACATGTCATACTTTCCACACTTGCTGAGTATGACATGTACTCACTCTTGCAATCCTCCCCCAACAGTTGCAGGTCAGAATTGTGAGTTTAATGGCGATAATGTGGAGTTCTAGGCCGTGTCTACCGTCAACTTTGCCTGTGGTGTTATTGGAGATGCGCTATCCCTTTTGCTTAGTTTGCTTAGTTGCCTAATTAGTTTATTTCCGCTGCATTAGTTGAACTTGTCATTAATATTCATTAGAGCTTGTATTCGAGGATATAATGAATTATGTAATAAGAGTACTTATTTAATAATTTGAGCTGTGGTATTTCTCCGTTTATCATTTGTGAATCACCCGTGTATGTGTGTTGAACATCCTGTGCACACATATGCGTTAGCTTGGTTCATTTTCGGAACCGGGCGTCACACCAGCCCGATTGGCCCTCTCCAGATTAGTGCTCCGAGACAGGGGAACAGGGACCCCTCTGAAGAAAGATTCAATGGCAAAGGAAGCGATGTGGCTTCTAAGCTTAGGAGCATTGAATGTTAAAACAGTTATAGGAAGGCAGTTGATGCAAGATTCTGGAGCAACTTCCATGAAGATTACTACAGTTTTGTGTATCTCACAATGAAGACTCTGGTCGTCTGAAGCCAATGGATCGACTGGACACACTTTGAAAGGAAGAGATGCCCAACCTTTGATGAAGTGATACAGGCTGTGGAGAGACATGGCCTCAAAGACTTGTTTGCTTTCAGGTGCAACTGGAATGTTGAAGTCATCGCTCAATTCTATGCAACCTGCTACTTTGCTAGCGATGAAGAGGAAAGAGTGATGAGTAAAAGTGATGAGTCCCGATCTTCTGATAGGTAATGGATAGGTCGATTGATGTGGAGATCTCGACGTTGATGATCCGAAGCTCTCGAGTAGAACACGAACACCCCCTGCAATCACTACACCACCGCTCCATTGGTTATCAACCGTGCTGCACACGATTGACCTCGCCAAGGAGGCTAATCCCTGCAAGTGCAACCGAGAACACAAGCAAGAACGTAGAAGAAGCAATCTGAAATTGCTGAATTAAGGTTTCACAAACCGTAGAACGGCGATATTATTGATCTAAGCAAAACCTAATTGTCTATGGCGGCTACTATGGAGTATATATAGGTGGGAGGACGTCCAAGGGGGTGTTAGGGTCGTGACCTAACCCAAATACACGAAAATAATGGACTTAGACTTGATACAAGGCCCAATGGCCCAATATGGTGGCGCAGCACCCTGACAGATTCTGCACTCGATATTGTCTCAACAATTCCCGATGACTCCGAAGGAATTTTAATATGAGACCAGAGCCATTGGAAAGGTTATCCTCTCCCCTTTTAGTGCATATGTGGAACCTCCAAAACGGAGTTTGTATGCATCCTGGGCGTCCGTTTTAGTGCGTACTGCTCCTGGACTCCGAGTTGGATACGGTTTGGAGTTTGGTTCGGTTTCAATCTTCTTTGAACGAATTCTCTGGTCCTCCACGTCCCTAATACTTCCTTCAAGTACTACGTGAACCTCTTCATGGATCCTAATCACAGTTAAATCATTAGGTAGCAATCTATGCTCAAAAACATATAAGGAAATATAAGAGAACGAGCTCACCTCTGAAATTAATTGTTGTGTATGAACTCTATTGATTGCATCTTGTATGTTCAATGGAGTGTTGTTTGTATCCATAGAGGTGATGTCCTCATCATCCTCCCCTTCTTGAATTGGAGTCGTCCTCGACTCAAGTTCATCTTCTCTCATGTGTTGGTCCAAATGTGCAACGCCATCAAATCTTCTTGTATGCATGAATGGAGGAGGCCAAGGTGGTGGGCGACATAGTGTGCCATCTTGATCTTGTCCATCAAATAAGTGTGCACATTCACTTGAGCCAGGATCCCAAACAAATAAACATTGTGTCATGCTTGTAGGTGCAATAATAATATGTATGATCTCATCATTCTCTCCTTCTTTATGACAAGCCATCCTCGGCTTGCTCGTATGTCCAGGAAAAAGGATTGCTTTGGGGGTATAATGAACACTGTCCATATTGCACAACCGCAACGAACAATGCTTCTTTTTTATTTGTTGTCCTTGCTGCAATAAAAAAATTCTAGAAAAACTTGACAATACATTATTAGTGTTAGTGCATCCACTCATTTCACCATGTTGTTGCAGCACAAAAGGAGCTTGCGCATTTGAACATATGTAAACTTTATGCACCATAAATTCACCACTATCTTCATAGTTGCCTATAGCATGAAAAATATTTCTACTTAATAAAGGCAATTCAGATTGAGAAAATATTATCTTCTCTACGATATCTAGATCACAAAGAGTGTCAAATTTAATATAGCCCAAAGTATTTAGAGAAGATAACAATTTCAGCTCATCCCTTTCACATGTAGTTGGGATCAAATGCTTAATTTCAGCACAAGTGAGTGATAAAGTATCAAATTCATTTAGTTGTTCTAGCATAGGTACAATATAATTATCAGCACACAACTCATTTTTGTTGTAAGAATCAGTAGGAAAATCAACTAATGGTAAAGGTGTATTATGAAAAGGTTCATCTTGTTGCTGCTCATCGATAGTATGATTGGTAGCAAAATTCAGCACATCTGAAAATGACATACCTTGGTGAACTGTATAGCATTGTCCATTAACACTACTCTCATTTTCAGCAAGAAATTCAAATGCATTATGAGTTGATTCATCAAAAAATTTAGAAGAGTTGTTCAACACCTCACTCTCATTTGCATCTACATTTATTTGTTCATGTTCCTGCAAAAGGTTAGGCAAAGGAGGAGGTACAACAAGAAAATTCTTCTCAAGTTCATGTATTTCATCTTTGCAATTAGCTACATTAGCAAAAGTTTCTCGCATAAGAATTTTCATATCTTTCCATGTTCGAGGTTTTTCTATATCGCTTAAGTTGTCCCACCAAGTTAATGCACAATCAACTAACACACTAGAAATATTTCTAATCTTTCTCCTCTCACACATATGCAATTTTCCAAAAAATTTATCCAACTCTATTTCCCAAGCAATATATTCATCGTAACCAAAACCATCATAAGAAGGAAGAGATGGGAGAATGTAATTACTTCTTGTGGAAGGTGTTGTAAAGGTGGTCTGAATGTCATGTGAATCCTTGGTTGATGTTTGATTTTTAGTGAGCAACTTCATCGTCGTCTTCATCATGTCCATCATCTCAGCATATAATGCATGATCCTTGCATTTACCTGACATTGTTAGTAGCAAACAGAAGACAACACAAAAAATATGTTATCCCTATCAACTACAAAGGATAATGGCAAATTGGAAGTGGAATCACACACTCTCAAGCGTCTTACCACGCTCTTACAAGTGTTCTTACCGACACTGCAGGTGGCAAACGGTGGCCGGTATGAAGAAACCAATGAAGCGTGGGATGATTGCAAAGGTGTATCGATTCTGCTCAAGAGTAAAGTGTAGCTTGGATGGCACTTTATATGTATCAAGGATTAGCAACAATGAAATCAGATAATAAAGTTGAATAAGTGTCCAAAGTACTTGTCAAAGTTGCTGACCTAAATGTGTTCCTAGTAGTTCAAGCTAGCAAGACATGAGACAAAACTAGATGACACAAAGAATGCAAGCACCTCTGTTTTTTTGTTGTTGTTTTTTTTTCTCTCCTTTTTTGTGCGGATTTTGTGTCTTCTTTTGCACTTGCTTTTTTCTTTTTTCTTCCTTTTTTTTCAGAATGTGCTGCAAAAGAAGAACACAATGCAAACACTCAAAGATATCTCGTATGTCTGTTACAGATTTTCTGCTCAATGTTCTAAGGACAATTAAGCACCTTTATAGTCTCCAAATCTAAAAACTTTGAACAGAAATATTATAGATCTATCTCTCCTCTTTAATTTCAGTATATGGAAGATCTATTTTGGATAAGAACAATGGGAGATATTGTCCCCGAAATACAGACTGTTCAGAATTTCTAGATCAATAACAGATTCAGATCTAATGCAATTTTGACATCGATAACTATATTTTATGGGATAATGATGAATAAGAAAGTTATAGAAAACTTCTTAAGATTTCCAGAAAATACAAGAACTCTAAAATTCGAGTTCGTATGAGCAAGATATGATAAAAATATCGAACTTGACAGAGGCGAATCTAATCTGGACGTGATGACGTGATTCAAAAGGATGAATCACACAATGCAAAACTCAAACTAAGACCAAAAAGACATTGTAAACCAGCAATATGACTCAATAATGGACACAAACTCAACAAAACCAAACTGAAAACGAAAGTTACAAAGGCTCAATGGTGGTTTGGACAAAATAATGAACAGATCTACTAAACTGCAAATTTTTTGTGGCTTTTTTGTGGACTCTAGGTATGAATAACGAAACTAATGTAGTGGATAGATGAATTACCTAACGGGCAACCTGGAAATCTGATACCAATTGATGAGTAAAAGTGATGAGTCCCGATCTTCCGATAGGTAATGGATAGGTCGATTGATGTGGAGATCTCGACATTGATGATCCGAGGCTCTCGAGTAGAACACGAACAAACCCTGCAATCACTACACCACCGCTCCGTTGGTTATCAACTGTGCTGCACACGATTGACCTCACCAAGAAGGCTAATCCCTGCAAGTGCAACCGAGAACACAAGCAAGAACATAGAAGAAGCAATCTGAAATTGCGGAATTGGGGTTTCCCAAACCATAGAACGGCGATATTATTGATCTAAGCAAAACCCAATTGTCTATGGCGGCTACTATGGAGTATATATAGGTGGGAGGACATCCAAGGAGGTGTTATGGTCGTGACCTAACCCTAATACACGAAAATAATGGACTTAGACTTGATACAAGGCCCAATGGCCCAATATGGTGGCGCAGCACCCTGACGGATTCTGTACTCGATATTGTTTCGACAATTCCCGATGACTCCGAAGGAATTTTAATATGATACCAGAGCCATTGGAAAGGTTATCCTCTCCCCTTTCCGTGCATATGTGGAACCTCCAAAACGGAGTTCGTATGCATCCTGGGCGTCTGTTTTAGTGTGTACTGCTCCTGGACTCCGAGTTGGATACGATTTGGAGTTTGGTTCGGTTTCAATCTTCTTTGAACGAATTCTCTGCTCCTCCACGTCCCTAATACTTCATTCAAGTACTCCTTGAACCTCTTCATGGATCCTAATCACAATTAAATCATTAGGTAGCAATCTATGCTCAAAAGCATATAAGGAAATATATAAGAACGAGCTCACCTCTAAAATTAATTGTTGTGTATGAACTCTATTGATTGCATCTTGTATGTTCAATGGAGTGTTGTTTGTATCCATAGAAGTGATGTCCTCATCAAAGGGTGACTTGGATGACACATGGATCCAAGTATACTATTACTTATGATGAGTTTGCAAGATTGTTGTATCTTGAGGACACTAGCACCAATGATCTAATCATTCACAATATTGGTGTCTTAGAGAAGGATAAGATGGACTTCCTTTATGATACTCGCCTGAAGTACAACCCTCCATCGACCAAGAACATGAAGTCATTCTTCATGGTTCTAAATAGAGTGCTCCGGAAGACAATAGATCCAAAAGATGGAGATGCAGGAAGTGTTCAAGGTTACCTAAAGACACTAATGAAGGTGATAAGCAAGATCAGGAAGTTCGATGTCTTCGACTATATATGGAACGACATGGTGAACATCTATTGCACCCATAACCGTTCCTGTTGCTATGAGCCCTATATCATGTTTATGATAGAAAAGGTCACAGGAATCGAGTTCATGAAGGATGTAGAGCACACCCCTATAAGGCCCCCGAAGCCTTCCTGAAAGTGCATCTAGGAATCCCATGTAGGTTTTGGATGATTTATGACAAGAAAATGAGATCCTAACCACTTTGTTGAGATGAGCACATGTTCTAATGAGAAAATAAGCAAAGTGCCAAAAAGAAGAGAGAATGAGGAGCAATGTGGATGAGAGCTCAAGAAACAAGTGTAGTAGATCATTGTGTATGGAGTGTGTTAAGGAAACACGCCCCAAGAGCTCAAGCCCAAATAATCACACACATTGCACAAGTTTATATAGGACCGAACTAGTCCGACTGACACCGGACAAGTCCGATATCTCTCTGCACAAGATCGTACAAGTCTGATATCACCACGGACTAATCCGATATCTCTCTGACTACAATCGGACTAGTCCTCCCTAGTGCGGACTAGTCCTCAAAACACTTCACAAGTTGCACAAAATCGGACAAGTCCAATCACACAACGGACTAGTCCGATATCATTCTGATGAAAATCGGACAAGTCCGATATTGGCACGGATTAGTCCGAAAACCCTCTGACCTAAATCGGACAAGTCCTCCAAGTGCGGACTTGTCACCCAATTCACTTAGGGTTTCACCCATCCGGACAAGTCTGATGATTATCAGACTAGTCCGAAGATTTTCAGAAGCGAAATCGGACAAGTCCGCTTCTAGTCGGACTAGTCCGATATTTCGGGACACTTAGGGTTTGCTAAACACAACACACCGGACTAGTCTGGTGTCCACAATGGACTAGTCCGATCTTCCTAAACTCTAACGGTCACTTTTAGAAACCCCATATAAATAGATGTGCACGACCCAACTTTAATACTCTCGAACCCCTGCGCCATCACACCTCCCAAGAGCCTCAAAAACACATCTCTCCACGAAATCAAAAGCCACAAAGATAAATCCCTTGAGGATACACTTTGGAACATTGGAGAGACACGATTCATCACTCTTGAGCTCTTGGTTTGATTCCCTAACACACTCTTGTGATTTTCATTGTAATCTTTCGAGTGTGTTCTTTGTGAAGTTCTTGTTGTAATCTTAGGGAGCCCTCAACGTGTGAGAAGGCTCCTTTAATTTGGTTATTTACCCTTTGTGATAAGTGAAGAGGATTGGCCTTCGTGGCGATCCGACGAGGGTAGGGTTGGAGAAGACCCGGTCCTTTTGTGGACTCCTCAACGTGGATGTAGGTTGCCTCTGTGGGAACCGAACCACGGGACAAATTGCTTGTGTCCTTATCTTGCACTCATAGTTCTTGTACATCATATCAATCTAGGGTTTCAATCAATCTTGCTTACTTTACGTTGAAACTTTAAATATAAGATTGACTTGTGGTATACCCTAGTTCATAATCATGTACCACTTTAATTACAAGTATATTTCCACTGCATACATTTTATAATCAAATTAATCGATCAAACTTGATTAACCTAGTCGGTGCACACCGGACTAGTCCGCACTTGACCGGACTAGTCCGATATCTCGAGTTTTGATCTGGTTGTTAAGTGTTGCAGGTTCCGACAAAATTCAAAAAGGCCTATTCACCCCCCCTCTAGGCCACATTCAATTGGTATCAGAGTAGGTTCTTCAAGAAGGATACTAATCGCTCGAAGAGATCATGTTAGACATGAAGGCGTACACAAAAGCAACAACCAAGAGAAGTTTGATGAAGACAAGAACCAAAAATTGGAAAAGCTCCTCGAAGCCATTCAAGACTTCGAGGATGACGATGAGGAGACGCTGGAACTCAAGGCGCTCCTAAGGAAGAAAACCCTTTCCAACGGAAAGGTGAAAATCGAAGATGAAAAGAGAAAGGGAGTAGTCACACCGACTACTCCCGATATCCTTTTAACTATGATCACCTAAATTCTAGCAACAATCACTATCTATCCATTCCCCTTGGAAAAGACCCAAACTTTGATGGTAATGACTACTCAATGTGGAGGCAAAACATGAAAATGCATTTGATTTCTCTAAATCCAAGTTTATGGCACATAGTATGCACAGGAATAGATATACCGGATGATGATGAGGAGCTCACACCTAGTCAAGAGCAAGCCATCCATCGAAACGCCCAAGCTGCTGCTGTCATCACTTCATCGCTCAGTCGTGATGAGTTTACAAAAGTGGATGGACTCGAGATCGCGAAGGAAATATGGGACACATTGCACACCGCACATGAAGGCGATTGTCATGTGCAAGAAGCGAAGATCGAGATGATTGAAGGCGAGCTAGGAAGGTTCGCAACCGAAGAAGATGAATCGCCACAAGACATGTACAATCGATTAAAGACACTCATCAACAAGTTGTGAGCATACGGAAGCAAGAAGAAGAACAACCACGTGGTAGTGAAGCTCATACTTAGGGCCTTCATGCCTCGCAATGCCACCTTATGCTCAATGATACGAGAAAGCCCCAGATACAAGAAGATGACCCGGATGAGCTACTTGGGAAAATCATCAACTTTCGGATGATGGAAAAACAAGCTCAACATGTGAAGGAAATTGCCGACCTCACCTCGGCAAAGAAGAAAGGGGTCGCTCTAAAGTCCACCCTTAAGCCCTTGTCTAAAGAAGCTCGAGAAGCTCAACTAGAAGAAGACGGTGATGATGAAAGCAGTGACTTGGATGAAGATGGCATGATACTATTCATGAAGAAATTCAAGAAGATGGTGAAGAAGAGACAAGGCACTAAATCAAGTGAAGGAAAATACAAGGAAAGATCAAAGCCAAAGTTAAGGCGGGCATGCTATAATTGTGGTGAGTATAGCCACTTTATAGTTGATTGCCCATATGAAGAGAATAAGAAGAAGACCAAAGAAGCAAAGCCTCAACCCATGAAATTCTTCAAGAAGAAGAAACAAGCCGAACAAGCGCATATAGGGAAAGAGTGGGACTCAAATGATGAGTCCTCATCCGAAGAAGAAGAAGAGATGGCTAGCATAGCCATCGAGAAGACATCCAAGAAGTCCACTCTCTTCCCCACTCTCAGCGCATGGAAGGGGAATGGCACTTGCCTCATGGCAAAGGAAGATAAACGCAAGGTAACAACAAAACCCTCTTCAATGCACTCCTATTCCAATGATAGTGAAATTAATAGTGATAATGAAGATATGCTCATTGGGTTATATAAGAAAACAGCCACTAAAATGAAATTTTTACTTGATCAACTTGTTGAGAAAGATAAGTTGATACATCGTCAAGAAAACATGTTATCTCCCAAAAGGAGGAATATGTCGAACTTGACAAGCTTCTAGAACTTGAAAAGGAGCGAAGCAAGTCACTAGAGCTTGAATTAGCTTCAAGCAAGGAAGCTTGCTTGGAGTTAAGCGACTCAAATGCTACAATCAAGGAAGAACTTGCTAACCTAATCAAGGTTAACAAGATCCTTGAAGTGCAAGTTAAGTCGCTCAAGCAAGGTGACCCTTCATCCTCTTCAAGTTCACCCTCTCAACCCATTAAAACTGAAATTGCTTCTACTTGTACATGTGGTAAAGTTGACAGCAGTTTGAAAGACAAGTCAACCTCTACCAAGGACAAGCATCCTTCACAAAAGGGCATATTTGACAAGGAGAAGATCAAATATGCACGTAGTGCATACTTGGTCACAAGACCTCCAAATGTCAAATATGGCGTTGGTTACTCTTATGGTGAAAAGCAACATGCTAGAAGCCATAAGAATAACAAGGAGAGCAATGTCTTTGTAAAAGGAAGACTCTCCTAAACCGGAAAATCCAAAATTAATGAATCCAACATGCATGATCACCGGACTAGTCTGGTCGGGATCCAGACAAGTCCGGTCCTCCGGACAAGTCTGGTCTCCCAGACTAGTCCTGTGTATAAACAACAACAATTGCTATTTAAAACTTTCGATGAATCTTATGTCTTAATGAGAAGTAATTATGGAAAAGTTTATGCTCATTATGTTGGGCCACGCCATGAGAACTCCAAGTCTCATGTGTGGGTGCCCAAATCCCTTGTGACTAACCTAAAAGGACCCAAGCAAGCTTGGGTACCTAAAACCAAGGCATAATTTGTTTTTGCAGGCTTATTCCTCCGGTGGATCCAAATGGGTGCTAGACAGTGGCTGCACCAACCATATGACCGGAGAAAGAAGGATGTTTGTTGAATATGAAGCAAATGAGGATCCAAGCGAGGGCATCTATTTTGGAGACAATAGTAAAGGAAGGGTGCTCAGTACCGGTAAAATTGCCATATCATCTAAACACACTCTTTCTCACGTATTACATGTTGATTCCTTATATTATAATCTGTTATCCATATCTCAATTATGTGACAAAGGTTATAATTGCTTGTTCACTAACGAGGGTGTGACCGTCCCTAGAAGAAGTGATGGTTCCATTGCATTCAAGGGTATGTTAAAGGGAAAGCTTTACCTTGTTGACTTCAACATAGATAAAGCCGAACATGACACATGCTTGATTGCAAAGACCAACATGGGTTGGCTGTGGCATAGACGGCTAGCGCATGTTGGTATGAGGAACCTTCAAAAACTCCTCAAGGGCGATCACATCCGAGGTTTGAAGGATGTTTTTTTGAGAAATACAGGCCTTGTAGTGCGTGCCAAGCTGAGAAGCAAGTTGGAGCACCCCATCCCGCGAAGAATGTCATGACTACAGCAAGACCGCTCGAGCTACTTCACATGGACTTATTTGGTCCAATTGCTTACATAAGCATCGGCGGTAACAAATATGGTTTAGTAGTTGTTGATGATTTTTCGCTCTTCACTTGGGTTTTCTTTTTACATGATAAGTCATAAACACAAGGAATAGTCAAGAAGTTCTTCAAGCAAGCTCAAAATGAATTTTCATTGACAATCAAGAACATTCGAAGCGACAACGGCATGGAGTTCAAGAACACACATGTGGAGGAGTACCTAGATGAAGAAGGCATAAAGCACGAGTTTTCAGCTCCGTACTCCCCTCAACAAAACGGAGTTGCCGAAAGAAAGAACCGAACCCTCATAGAGATGGCAAGAACAATGCTCGATGAGGACAAGACCTCGGATCGATTTTGGGCAGAAGCGGTCAACACCGCTTGCCACGCCATAAATCGACTTTATCTTCATCGACTACTCAAGAAGACATCCTATGAGCTACTCACCGGTAACAAGCCTAATATTGCATATTTTCAAGATTTCAGTTCCAAATGCTATATTTTGAACAAGAAGCCTAGGACTTCAAAGTTTCGCTTCGAAGTCCGATGAAGGTTTCTTGCTTGGTTATGATTTAAACACTTACGCCTATCGTGTCTACAACAAGACCTCCAGACTTGTTGAAGTAGCACGTGACGTAGTGTTCGATGAAACAAATGGCTCCCAAAAGGAGCAAGTTCATCCATGTGTACTAGATAAAGAAGAAGCTCCTTGTCAAGCATTGAGAAGAATGGCGTTAGGCGAAGTTCGACCACAAGAGCCACCTCTACATATGCATGAGGAAAACGAATCACAAGAAGAGACCAATGATCAAGGGGGAGCTTCCATACAAGATCAACCTCAAGAAAGTGAAGATGATCAACAAGTCAACGAGGGCAACCATTTAGGGGGAGAAGAAGATGAGAATGAAGATTCAAGATAGCAAGTACCACACCCAAGAGTACACCAATGCGTCCAAAGGGATCACCCAATTGACAACATCATCGGTGACATCCAAAAGGGAGTAACTACTAGATCTCGCATAGCTAAATTTTGTGAGCATTACTCATTTGTGTCCTTTTTGGAACCACGCAGGGTTGAGGATGCATTGAAGGATCCGGATTGGGTAGTGGCCATGCAAGAAGAACTCAACAATTTCAAAAGGAACGAGGTGTGGGAACTAGTCTAAAGACCCAAATCCAACATCGTCGACACCAAATGGGTCTTGCTCAACAAACAAGACGAACACGGGGTGGTGACAAGGAACAAGGCACGACTTGTGGACAAAGGGTATTCACAAGTCAAAGGTTTGGATTTCGATGAAACATTTGCTCCCGTAGCTAGACATGAATCCATTAGAATATTACTTGCATATGCTACTCACCATGATTTCAAGTTCTATCAAATGGATGTGAAAAGTGCCTTCCTCAACAGACCAATCAAGGAGGAGGTGTACGTGGAGCAACCCCCCGGGTTTGAAGATGAAGAGTTCCCCGATCACGTATTCAAATTGCGTAAGGCTCTCTACGGCCTCAAACAAGCTCCTAGAGCTTGGTATGAGTGTCTTAGAGATTTCTTAATTGAAAATGGCTTTAAGATCGGGAAAGTAGATTATACATTGTTTACAAAGAACTTTTAAAATGATCCTTTTGTTTGTCAAATCTATGTTGATGATATAATCTTTGGTTCAACTAACAAATATTTTTGTGAGGAGTTTAGTAAAATTATGACAGATAGGTTTAAGATGTCCATGATGGGCGAACTAAAGTACTTCTTGGGATTCCAAGTGAGGCAACAAAAGGAAGGGACGTTCATAAGCCAAACTAAGTACACTCAAGACATACTCAAGAAGTTTGGGATGGACAAGGCAAAGCCCATAAATACTCACATGGAAACGAATGGCCACTTGGATCTCAATGAAGATGGACCTAGCGTCGATCAAAAGGTATATCGCTCCATGATTGGATCTCTACTCTATTTATGTGCATCTAGGCCAGACATTATGTTGAGTGTATGCTTGTGTGCAAGATTTCAAGCCAATCCTAAGGAGTGTCACTTGACAGCCGTAAAAAGGATCTTGAGATATTTAGTTCATACACCCAACCTTGGTCTTTGGTATCCAAAAGGATCCAAATTCAATCTCATTGGTTACTCTGATGCAGATTATGCCAGATGCAAGTAGATAGAAAAAGTACCTCCGGTACATGCCAATTCCTAGGTAGATCGCTAGTTTCTTGGTCCTCCAAGAAACAAAACTTCATTGCTTTATCCACAGCCGAGGCGGAGTATGTTGCAGCCGGGAGTTGTTGTGCGCAACTCCTTTGGATGCGACAAACTCTAAGGGATAACGGTTACAATATGAACCGTATTCCACACCTTTGTGATAATGAGAGTGCCATTAAAATTGCCCATAATCCAGTTGAGCACTCTAGAACCAAACACATAGACATCCGACATCACTTCTTGAGAGACCACTCCATGAAAGGAGATATAGCCATTTCCCATGTCAACATCGAAAAGCAATTAGACGACATATTCACCAAGCCACTTGATGAAAAACGCTTTTGCGAGCTTCGAAATGAACTGAATATCCTTGATGCTCGAAATGTGGCTTGAAAGCTTGCATACATGTATGAATTCTTCAAAATATGTTGATTGGATTGTGAAAATCATCTCTCTCAATTTCTCCGAAAAACTCTGTCAATTACTAGGTCTTGGTGAATTATGGTCATTGCTTGATTGTTGTATGCTTACTGATCATATTCATCAAGATTATTTGATTTGTTTTGTCTCCCTATTTTCTAAATAAGTACCTTCGAATATATACGAATGGACTAAGAAGTTATTCCCTGGTGACCATGGACTAGTCTGTGGTTACTAGGACTAGTCCGCACATGCAGACTAGTCCGCAGAGCGCCGGTTAGGCCGGACTAGTCCGGCAAACCACGGACTAGTCAGATATAGCCTCTGGAAAAGTTCGGACTAGTCTGATCATTTTCGGACTTGTCCGATTTTTCATGTCCATAACCCTAGCCTCCGCCAAACACTAAATTCCTTACCCCCACACTTGCCTCAAGCCTTCTCTCTCCGCTCTCGAGCTCCCCAAGGCGATTCCTCGATTCCTCCATCAAAACTTCGCAAGTTTGGGTGTAAATTGATCTTCTTCGCATAGGGATTGAAGTTCATGGACTTGTCTGGACTTCAACACCCTCCTCTCCGCGATTCAAGCAATTTTTCCGTAAATTTTTCCCCAAACCCTAGAAATCTCTATTTTCTTCATTGTTGATCGAATAGCCTAGCATCTCTCACTATATACATGCTTCCTTGATGTATTACATTGATGCTAAGCTAGTTGTGCACTAGGAATCACCATTTTCTCATTGCTTAGGTTTTTGAGGATGAATACCGGACTAGTCCGGTCCATGCACGGACAAGTCCGGTCACCCGGACTAGTCCGTGCCTGAACACCGGACTTGTCCGATTTTTCTGAACTCAGCCCTAACTTTTTAATTCCTCAATGCAATTCCTTGTCATCCATTCTCATCCATACCTTGTACAATTCATTCTCAGGGCATGTCGAACTCTCACGACGAAGTTTCCGACTTCGAAGCCGAGATGGAACAAGAAGCCCCGCTTCGGTCCTCGATGGACCAAAGCAAGAAGCGCCCTTCCGAGCCAGCCCCCTCTCCTATTCAGTCTCAAAAAAGGCTAGCTCGTTGCAAGGTGCTTGCTTCCAGGGCTTCTACTTGTGGTGGCCCTGGCTCGGCAAGTGCCCGCCAAGCAAAGGGAAAAGGCAAAGGGATCGCAACGGTCCCGATTGGCCCTCTGAAAATGTCAGCTCCGAAGCAAGGGGCTCGGGATCCCACAAAAGAAAGGTTCAATGAGAAGGGCAGTGACTCAGCTACAAAGTTCAGGGACGTGGATTGCTACAGCCGTCCGAAGCAAGCTGCCGATGGAAGATTCTGGAGCAACTTCCATGCAGACTTTTACAAGTCTGTCTACCTCCCCATGAAGACACATGTAGTGCGTAGCCAACGGATCGATTGGGCGCATTTTGAGAAGAAGGGCTGCTCACCGTTTGTTGAAGTGGTGGAGGCAGTAGAGAGGCATGGCCTGAAGGATCTCTTCGCCTTCAGGAACAACTGGAATGATGAGGTCATCGCGCAGTTCTTTGCGACCTGCCATTTCTCAAGTGATGAGGAAGAAAGTGTGACTTGGATGACACATGGATCCAAGTACAGTATAACTTATGAAGAATTTGCAAGTCTGCTGCACCTTGACACCTCAAGCCATGACAACTTGATCATCCACAACATAGGTGTCATTGAGAAGGACAAGATGAAATTCATCTATGAGCCCAACTCCAAGTTCAACCCCCCTTATACAAAGAACATAAAGCCTTTCTTTGTGGTCTTCAACAGAGTCCTGAGGAAGACAATTGCCCCCAAGGATGGGGATGCTGGGAGGGTGCAGGGTTATCTCTGGACCTTGATGAAGGTCATAAGCAAGTACTGCAAGTTTGATGTGGTTGACTATATCTGGAACGATATGGTCAACATCTCTTGCACACCCAACAGGTCATGTGGCTATGCTCCCTATCTGATGTTCATAATTGAGAAGGTCACTAGCATTGATTCATCAAATATGTGGAGCACCTTCCCTTGAGGCCCCAAATGCCTCAAAAGCCAAGCATACAGGCTACTGCATCTCCAACCTTCCAGTCGTGAGGCTGCAGCGAGAGCCGGTGCCGGTGCAAGAGCTACCCCTGCCACTAGGGCAGCTCCTCAAAAGGGATCTGCAAGTGGCATCTTCAAGTACTTGGCTATCTTTGCCTCCTACAAAAAGGTCGAGGTGAAGGCCCACAAGCTTAACAAGAGAAGAAAGGAAGACATGAAGTATGTCAAGGCAAATGTGAAGAAAATTTGTCAAAAACTGGAGATCGAGCCCATTGGATCTCCAGTCATCTCTGAAGATTCTGATTCTGACTACACCGAGCTCGGGCCCTTGACGCCCTCCGAGCTTGCCTATTTTGGCATTGGGGGATCGAGTGGCTCCGTTCCTCCTCCTCATTCTCATCAACCTGAAGATGAAGATGAAGATGATGAGAGGACCGACAGCGAGGCTTGAAGACTTTAAGTCCCTCCTCTCCTTTTTTTTGGTGTCTTGATGCCAAAGGGGGAGAGATTGAGGGGGAGTCTTAGGTCTTAGCTGTAGGATGCAAGGAGAGAGAGCTTCCTTTATTTTTTTTGTCTATTTTGTGAGTTGTAAAACTTTTAATATGCTCTTATATTACTTATGGTCCTATGATGCAATGCTTTGAAGTACTTGTGAAGTATTTGATGAAATCTGTGATTTTGCTCCTAGAATGATATATATATGCTTGTTGTTGGTGTGTTAATGTCAATTATGTCATTCTCATCATGATTATTGTTTCAATGCACTTAGTTATGCATCCCACCATAAAGAATGCACATATGGATCATGTTTTCATTGCTTAATGTATTTTAAACTCATATGTGCATACTTTATGAAAATCTCAACTTTTTATCATATTTTGTGAAATCTCAATTGGTTGTCATCAATCACCAAAAAGGGGAAGATTGAAAGTGCATCTAGGAATCCCTTGTGGGTTTTGGGTGATTTATGATAAGCAAATGAGAGCCTAACCACTTTGTTGAGATGAGCACAGGTTCCAATGAGAAAATAAGCAAAGTGCCAAAAAGAAGAGAGAATGAGGAGCAATGTGGATAAGAGCTCAAGGAACAAGTGTAGTAGATCATTGTGTATGAAGTGTGTTAAGGAAACACACCCCAAGAGCTCAAGCACAAATAATCACACACATTGCACAAGTTTATACAGGACCGGACTAGTCCGACTGACACCGGACTAGTCCGATATCTCTCTCCACAAGATCGAACAAGTCCGATATCACCACGGACTAGTCCGATATCTCTTTGAATAGAATCGGACTAGTCCTCCCTAGTGCGGACTAGTCCTCAAAACACTTCACAAGTTGCACAAAATCGGACAAGTCCGATCACACAACGGACTAGTCTGATATCATTTTGATGAAAATTGGACAAGTCCAATATTGGCACGGACTAGTCCGAAAACCCTCTGACCTAAATCGGACAAGTCCTCCAAGTGCGGACATGTCACCCAATTCACTTAGGGTTTCACCCATCTGCACAAGTCTGATGATTATCGGACTAGTCCGAAGATTTCCAGAAGCAAAATCGGGCAAGTCCGCTTCTAGCCGGACTAGTCCGATATTTCGGGACACTTAGGGTTTGCTACACACAGCACACCGGACTAGTCCGGTGTCCACAACAAAATAGTCTGATCTTCCTAAATCCTAACGATCACTTTTAAAAACCCCATATAAATAGATGTGCACGGCCCAACTTTAATACTCTCGAACCCCTGCACTGTCACACCTCCCAAGAGCCTCAAAAACACATCTCTCCACGAAATCAAAAGCCAAAAAGATCAATCCCTTGAGGATACACTTTGGAACATCGGAGAGACACATTCATCACTCTTGAGATCTTGGTTTGATTCCCTAACACACTCCTATGATTTTCATTGTAATCTTTCGGGTGTCTTCTTTGTGAAGTTCTTGTTGTAATCTTAGGGAGCCCTCAGCGTGTGAGAAGGCCCCTTGAATTTGGTTATTTACCCTTTGTGATAAGTGAAGAGGATTGGCCTTCATGGTGATCCGATGAGGGTAGGGTTGGAGAAGACCCAGTCCTTTTGTGGACTCCTCAACGTGGATGTAGGTTGCCTCTGTGGGAACTGAACCACGGGATAAATTCCTTGTGTCCTTATCTTGCACTCATAGTTCTTGTACATCATATCAATCTACCCTAGTTTATAATCGTGTAACACTTTAATTACAAGTATATTTCCGCTGCATACATTCTAGAATCAAATTAATTGATCAAACATGATTAACCTAGTCGGTGCACACCAGACTAGTCCGCACTTGACCAAACTAGTCTGATATCTCGAGTTCTGATCTGGTTGTTAAGTGTTGTAGGTTCCGACAAAATTCAAAAATTGCCTATTCACCCCCCCCCCCTCTAGGCCACATTCACTTCCCAAGCCACTCTCCCAGCTGCTCCATCTCCAGTGTCAAGTGAAGAGGCTCCCAGAAGAGCCAAGCTGAAGCAAGACCCCCATAAAGTAAAAGAAGGGGTCTCCTAGTGGCATCTTGAAGTACTTAGCCGCCATCTTTGGCTCCTGCAAGAAGGCTGAGGTGAAAGTCCACAAGTTGAACAAGGCAAGGAAAGAGAATCTGAGATACATAAAGCAGAATGTCAAAGCCATATGCCAAAAGCTGGAGATTGAGCCTATTGAGTCTCCTGTCATCTCTGAGGACTCTCCTTCTGACTTCTCGGATCTTCCACCCCTCTCACCTTCTGAACTTGCCTATTTTGGCGTTGGGGGCACTTCGAGTGGATCCGCTGCTCCTCCTCCACAGCCTGAAGATGAAGACGATGAGAGGACCAACAACGAGGAGTGAGTTGATGATGGTTGCTAGATTCCTCCTCTCCTTCTTTTTGGTGTCTTGATGCCAAAGGGGGAGAGATTGAGGGGGAGTCACTAGGTCTAGCAGTAGTTTGAGAGATGAGAGCTCCATTTGCATTTTTTTCTCTATTATGCTTTTGGGTTGTAAAACTGATCTTTATTATGCTTTTGGGTTGTAAAACTAATCTCTATTATGTTTTTGGGGTTGTAAAACTTTCATTATGCTTTTATTATGTTTCCAGTCATGGTTATGAAGTGTGTGATTGTGCTTTGACATAATCTATGTCCGTACTCCGAAATTGACATATATGATTGATATTGATATGTCTATGTCAATTATCTCATACTCATCACGAATATTGCTTACACACACTTAGTTTTGCACCCCACCATAAAGAGTGCACATATGTATTATGTTTTCATTGCTTAATTTGTTCCAAGCTCATATGTGCACAGTTTATGAAAAAATGGATTTTTATCATATTTGTGAAATCTCAATTGGTTGTCATCAATCACGAAAAAGGGGGAGATTGAAAGTGCAACTAGGCATCCCTTGTGGGTTTTGGTTGATTTATGACAAACAAATGAGATCCTAACCAAATTGTTGAGATGAGCACAGGTTTTGATGAAATTATGAAGTAAGCGCAAAAAGAAAGGAGAGTGATGAATCAAGTTTAAAAGAGCTCAAGAGATGAATAGAATACTCTTTGTGTATGGAGTGTGTTGGAGAAACACACCCCAAGAGATCAGGCAAAAGAAAACACTCTCACTGCACAAGTTTACACAGGTCCAGACTAGTCTGATATTCCCCGTACTAGTCCGATATGCTCTTTGTCCAGGATCGGACAAGTCCTCCCACTGCGGACTTGTACGCAATGAACTAGTTTGATAAAGTCTGGACTAGTCCGATAATCCTTCTGATCAATATCGAACAAGTATGATATTCCACCGACTAGTCTGAAATCCCCACTGACCAACATCGGACAAGTCCCCCCAATTTCAGACTTGTCCTTAGTCCCTCAAAATTCCACGACACCGGACTAGTCCGATCTTATCCGGACTAGTCCGATAACCTCTCTTTCTAAGATCGGGCAAGTCCTCTAAGTGCGGATTTGTCCTCAATTCACTAAAGGATTCACCACGCCGAACTAGTCCGATAAGTGCCGAACTAGTCCGAACTTCTCCAGAGAAAAAATTGGACTAGTCCGCCTGTTGCCGGACAAGTCCGATAATTCAGGACACTTAGGGTTTCCCACACGCCGCACACCGGACTAGTCCGGAGTCCACCACGAACTAGTCGAGACTTTGTAAACCCTAATGGTAACCTTTGGAAACCCTAGTATAAATAGAGATGTACGACCCCTAATCAAACACTCTCGACCCCCTACACTGCCACACCTTCCAAGAGCCCAGATAACATGTCTCTCCAAACCATCCAACGCAAGAAAGATCAAATCCTTGAGGATTGACCTTAGATCAAAGGAGAGACATGTTCTTCACGTCTTGAGCTTTTGGGTTTGATTCTCTCACACACTCTCGTTGTTTCATTGCATACTTTACAAGTGTGTTTGGTGGTGTTTCGATTTGTAAATCTTGGGGAGCCCTCAACTTGTGAGAAGTGTAAGACCTATGTGTGCTGAATAAGTTGGCTTTGACAATAAAAGTTTTGAATGCTGCCATAACACCTTTTTGTGCTAGGCCCGACTTGTTTTGCTAGGTCCTAGTTATGTTGGTTAGCTCCAGCACTAGATTTTACTAGCTTTGGTTAGCTCCGGTGCTAGGTTGTACTAGCTTTCGTAAGCTCCGGCTTAAGCTCCAGTTAGCTTTGGCAAGTTTCGGAGCTTGATCGCAATATTCCTGCTTTTACTGTGAAATGTTTCAAACTTGCTTTACATTGTTGGAAAGATTGCTTAGTATTCATTTGCTAAGTTTTTGGTGCGTTTTGGTTGATATGGTTGATATGATTTTGCTATGGTTTGCAACATGCTTATATGAAGTGTTCACGTAAGATGTTGTAGCTTTGGAACTAACGAGAGTCAAGTCGAGGACTTGTGCTCGGAAGTATTGGTTGTTTGTTCATGTGCAGGTGTTGCTTGAGTTCAAGACATGGCTGGTGACAGGATCCATTGAACTAGTCTTAGGGATAAGATGAGGTTCAATAACCAAGTTCGGGAGGAATTGTGGTTGAGTTGATCGGGAGGTGGCACAACATGTTTGAATCAAGAACAATGCATATAAAGGTATCGTGGACGTCGTTGGAAGATGTTTGCACGTGTTCAAGGAGTGCATGGACGTGGCTGCATGGTTCCAAGGCATGATGAAGAGATGTGGACGTAAAGAATTGGTCAGAAAGGTCCAACCGACTAGGTTATGGACTCAGGCTGCGGCTGAGTTGGGTTTGACTCAAATATGGAAAGTTTTGAGTTGGTTATGATAGGATTTCATGTGGGTCACGAATTTGAGTTGTTTTAGGAATGTGGGATATGTTCCTAAGGTGTTTGGAAGTCTTAAGATTGCTTCTATCTGCGTATAGAAGAGTCTTGAGCAGTTATGGAAAGTTTTGATTCATGAACGGAGTAGGATTAGAGTCCTGATTTGAGTATGTCTTTGTGCACGATTTCAAGCCTCCCCACGTGCTTCGCATCGTCAAGCCGTCAAAAGGATTCTCAGGTACTTACATGGAACTCAAGAATTTGGCATTTTTCTTCCTTCTTCCTCAACCGTTACTTTGAAAGCTTTTTTCTGATGCTGATTTTGGGGGTTGTAAGATTGATAGGAAAAGTACTTCTGGTGCTTCTCATTTTCTTGGTAATTCACTTGTTGCTTGGTCCTCTAGAAAACAAAACTCAGTTGCACAATCCACGGCTGAATCTAAATATGTAGTTGTTGCTAGTGCTTGCTCACAAATTCTTTGGATTGTTCAAACACTTAAGGACTATGGGGTTGATCTAGATAGTGTTCCACTGTTTTGTAATAACACTAGTACCATTTGCATTGCTAAAAAACCCTTGTAACATTCTAGAACTAAGCACATTGACATTAGGTATCATTTTCTCCAGGATAATGTTGAAAAAGGAAACATTATAATTGGCTGACATTTTTACAAAATGTTTGGATTTCACTCGTTTTTGTTTCTTCGTAGTGAAATAGGGGTTATGCATCCCCATGGCTTAAATTGAGGGGGAGTTTTGAAACTTGGGAAGTCTATGTGTGAATCTGAACTTAAAATAATATGAGCATAATATTTCATACATATATGACTTTGTGATTCCTTTTACATGCTAAAAGTTCTTACTACATTACTCGTGTTATACATTTTGTAGTTTTTTCCATGTCTAGTAATTGGAATAATTACTTACACTAAATCTTGTCATGGTCGAACTTTCTTGCTGTTCTGAACTTGTTGCATGCTCAAGTGCTTTAAATCATAAAGAATTAATCAAGTAATCAACTCACATGTTGAGTTTTTATAAACAAATATAAATTGAGAAAAGATCAAGAGAATATGCATGCATCACACTTCTTCTTTTGATATGGCTTATCATTGCACTTAGATATGAACATGGAAGAAGTTGTGTATGACTAAAACCATGTCCTTACGCTTCTGATTGTCAAATGACATAGGCTTGGCTTGCTTGGTTAGAATAAGGAAGATGCGCATATAATCTCTTGCAAATATCATATAATCTAATTTTGTGCTTTGAAAAATAATAAAATGCAGCAACAAGTGTCATGCTTTCAGGTTTTGAAATAGTTAAGTTTGTGAGATCATGACTTTCTTAAATTGAAAATTACATTTGATCTCTAGCATGGCTTATACTACTTTATGTATTTCATTGATGTGATAGTGTAAGTTACTTGATAGTATGACTTGGATGAGCTTGGTTTTATATGTATATGTTATAATATGCTCATAACAATTAAAATTTGTCTTATAAAACTTGTTGAATACATTGTCAAAGGGGGAGAGATAATATGTGAATTTTTAAAGATAAACGCAAAGGGGAGAAATTGATTACACATATTCACAATTGTTTTTTGGCACGATTCCTTTCAGGGGGAGAATTTCTTTTTCTCATTTTATTTCTGTTTTACAAAGGGGGGAAACTGTTTTCAAAACTTTTAATGTGAATAAGCCAATGTTCGGATCTTAAGTGGTGTTGCCAATGCATTCATCAAGGGGGAGATTGCGAGACCTATGTGTGCTGAATACATTGGCTTTGACAATAAAAGTTTTGAATGCTGCCATAACATCTTTTTAGCAAGGTCCGACTATAGCTCCGAGCTTCTGCAAGGTTCGACAATAGGTCTAACTTTCTTTGTCTAGGTCCGACATGTTTTTGGATAGCTCCGGTGAGCTTTGTCTTTAGCTCCGGCATGTTTTTGATAGCTCTAGCATGTCGTTGTTAAGCTTCGATATGTTTTGATAGGTCCGACTTATGTTGGTTAGCTCTGACATGTTTTTCTAGCTCCGGCTTTTGGGTTGACTAGTTCCGACTAGCTTCGACAAGCTCCAGCGCTAGGTTGTACTAGCTTTGGTAAGTTTCGACGCTAGGTTGTACTAGCTTTGGTAAGCTCCGGCTCAAGCTCCGGTTAGCTTTGGCAAGGTTCGGAGCTTGATCGCAATGTTCCTGCTTTTATCTTGCAATATTTCAAACTTACTTTACACTTATGGAAAGTTTGCTTAGTATTCATTTGCTAAGTTTTGGTGCGTTTTGGCTGATATCGTTTTGCTATGCTTTGCAACATGCTTATGTGAGATGCTCACGTAAGGTATTGTGTTCGGAACTAATTTGAGTCAAGTCGTGGACTTGGGCTCGTACGTATTGGTTGTTTATTCATGTGTAGGTTTTGCTTGAGTTCAAGACATGGCTGTTGACGGGATCCATTGAACTAGTCTTAGGGAGAAGATGAGGTTCAACAACCAAGTTCGGGAGGAATTATGGTTCATTTGATCAGGAGGTTGCGCAGCATGTTTGAATCAAGAACAATGCATATGAAGGTATCATGGACGTTGTTGGAAGATGTTTGCACGTATGCAAGGAGTGCATGTACATGGCTACATGGTTCCGAGGCGTGATGAAGAGAGGTGGACATAAAGAATTGTTTGGAAAGGTCCAACCGACTAGGTTATGGACTCAGGCTGCGGTTGAGTCGTGTTTGACTCAAATATGGAAAGATTTGAGTTGGTTATGATAGGATTTCATGTGGGTCATAAATTTAAGTTGTTTTAGGAATGTGGGATACGCTCCTAACGTATTTGGAAGTCTTAAGATTGCTTCTATCGGTGTATAGAAGAGTCCTAAGCAGTTATGGAAAGTTTCGATTCGTGATTTGAGTAGGATTATAGTCCTAGTTGAGATTGGGTTGGCCTAAGGGCTGGTTATATAAGCAAGGGAGGCCAGAGCTCGTGGTGCACGACTTTGAGACTGTTCCTCCTGTGTTTTGATCAATAAAATTCGTAGTTTGAAGGAACTTTTGTGCCTTGTTCGTCCGACTTGTTCCGGACAAGTTTTACTCGTCGAGTTTCTGCACGGCACTACCTTCGTCAGTGGTTTTATCATAACTCGAGTTTTACAGATCTATTTGACCTGATTCTTTTTTTTGTTGTCTTCACAACTTGATTATCTATAATCTATCAAAATTTCACGGTCATTAAATTTGTGGTTTCTGATCTACACGAGTTTCTTTGCAGCGTTCCAGAACTGTTTTTCTCGAGTAGGACAGATTGACCTTTATTCGATCTTTTAATCATAACTTGAGTTTCTCTCGACGGATTTGAATGATTCTTATTGTGTTGTCTTCATGACTTGATTCTCTCTGATATATATCACTTTTGTCATGGTGAAACACTATTAGATTAGTCTCGCACATGATTTCTTTAACAGATCGTTTTTCTGCCGAGGGGTTTTCATTGCTTCCGCTGAAAAAGTTTAAATCTACCATTTAGTCCCCTCTAGTAGCTTTTCACGTGCTCTCTGATCCTACAACTACACATAAAGGAGAGACAGAGAGAATCAAATTGAGGTACTTATAATATAAATTGAACTCACCAGAATTTGATTGGAACTTGATCTCTAGGGTATGTATGCTCCATTTGCTGTTCTATCTTTCAACCACCCATGAATAGGAGAAGGCATAAGCCCCATAATGACTTAGGATGGGTGAAGTACCATGCTAATTTTTGCAATACTAGGTAGATATAAAAGCCCCAAAAAGAGAATTGTGCAATTCAGTTATGATAGAAATATAGGAGGAAAGAAAATATGATTTTGGTGCATGAGAGGATTGAGAACTCGAATAAATGAAACTCGAAAATTCAAACTCATTTAAACTTTAAGTTTAAATTTAGCAAATTATAAGAATTTAAAATTAGAAATAATTTAAAAGTAATGATTGAGTGGTATTGCTCGATACAACAACAACAACAACAAAGCCTTTGTCCCAAACAAGTTGGTATCGGCTAGAAATGAAACCCAACAATTTTTAAAAAAGAAAGTGTCGACTGTTGGAGTCGGCAGATCCCCTAACACTATGAAAAGTGTTTGAAGGAGTTTGTGGTTCGGTCTGGGCGCGCGGAGATCTAAGAAAGTGAAATGCGATTTGGACACGAGTGACACGGTGGTTTACGTGGTTCGGGCCGCCTGAGCGTAATACCCTACTCCACGGGTGTGTGTTTGTTGTATTAACTTGTGAGCTTCAGAGTGTTCGAGAGTCCTCCTCTGTGTATCGTCGGTTTGTCCTTTTATAGTACAAGGACTAACCGTTACAAGTCAGCCTGGCCCGACATGTGGCCCTGGCGGTTATTAGTATTGATACACGAGATTAATTGTTGTTAATAACCCTGTAACGGCTCCGACAGTGCCGTTACAGGTGTTAAGGCTGTCCGATTAATTATCATTAACGTGGAATTAATGGTAATTAATCGGATCTTGAAGTCTGCGGCTGTCCTTTGGAGATCCGGAGCCGTTACAACGTCTCCCGGAGGCTTTAAGCATCTAGCTCTGTCGTGTGGACACGTGGCAGCTCCGGAGCTTGCTTGGGAGAAGCGGGAAGCTCCGGGGTGACCTGGCACGTGTCATGTCCGGAGCTTCTCTCGGTCGGGGGCTACCTCTGGAGGTGCCGTTTCAGTACTTGGCCCGGAGCTTCACCCTTGCGGGTAATAGCTCTGGGCTGACAGTACACGTGGCAACCTAGAGGTTAACCATGTTGGAGAAGCGGGTCCGGTCACGTCTGGCGAGTGGGCCCCCGAGGGTCTTCAATTTGAGTTGATGTCCTTCCCTTGAGATCTTTGTAACCTCAGGGGGTGTATGGTTTTTAGGGTACCGACAGTGGCCCCCTGGACCTACCTCCGGGGAAGGCCAACGGGATGAAGTCGTTCCGCCGGAGGTGGGTCCATACTTGTGACTCTTGAACTGGGTCTTCAAGAGTCTTAGGAGGTGCCTTTGGCGGGGCTTTATGGTTGAGTCCCGACGCGTGGCGCACCTCAGGCGGCAGATAAGATCTTTGACGTGCGGATCTCTCGCAATTGAAGGTCGTCGGTTCCCGATACGAAAACCGTATCGGTTCCGCGCGCCTTGTCAGTCCGCCGCCTTTGGGTCTCCCGCCTCGTGATGACAACTGTTCGCCTGGGTAAGAGCCTCGACTTGATCGTCAGGGTGGTCCCGGGCCCTCTTGTCATCGGCTGGGTTGAATTCTTGAGTAGTATGCTCAACTCCCCTGCAGTTTCCATCCAAGCGTTGCGAGGGCTTACTTAAGAAGGAAAGCGCACCGTCGGGAGTTCTTTACGCTTTCCATCTGTTCTTGCGCTCAAACTCCCAACTCGTGCTTTGCTTCTCTTCTCTCGCCTAGCAGTGCTGCGATGGAGTTGGGTCTGCGTGAGAGTCGTTTGAAGACGGAGAGCGATCTGAAGAAGGTCCGAGCCCTCATGGGGTGGTCGTCGGACTTCTTCAACCGTTCAATCCGCACCGGAGGAGAGCTTCCCTTTAAAAAGGAGCGCTCCGGCGAAATGGTATACTTTTCATCGTATGCCATGGTGGGGCTGATCCCACCATTTTCTTCCTTCTTTTTGATGCTGCTGGACTTCTATGGTCTGCAGCTATACCACCTTGGCCCTCACTCCCTTCTCCTTGTATCCGTCTTTGTCCACTTCTGCGAGATGTGGGTGGGCATTCCTCCCTGCATCGAGCTCTTCCGCACTTTCTTCACCGTCCAAACCACCGGCCGAAGTGACGAGTACCTTGGCTTCTACTACTTTGTGAAGCGCAAGAAGTGCCCGTTCAAGTACCTCCGGTCGTTCCCTTCCGGGAAGTGGGATGACTGGAAGAAAGATTGGGTAGTCGTCCGGGTGGAGGAGCACGAGCGGTTGGAACTGCCAGACGGTCTGCCCGGCATTGACACGTCGGTGTGGAGCGAAGTTCCGGTGCTGGCGGCAGCTTTCGACCCCGTCTTGTCCAGGATCCGCCAATGTGTAGAGGGAGGATTGACTCCCCAGGCGGTGTTCTGCAACTTCCTGTCGAACAGGTGGGCGCCGCTGAAGAGGAGGGAGAAGCTCGCCTGGGCCCTCAACAGCGTGATGGACGAAGACCGGGTCGAAACCGGGTTGAAGTCCAGCATGGTGGGGAAGTCCTTGGAGTTTCACCTCAAGAAATTCCAGCACGGCATCGATGTAGACGGAGCGTACTTGACTCCGCCACCGGCTTTCCTCCCCCTGAACGAGGAAGTTGAGTTCAGCAGGGTGCTCCGGCGGAAGATGCCCGCGCTTGACGACCTTGGCGTCGTCGAGAGAAGATCGACCGCCCCGTTGGCGATCCCCGGGTTGTCGGAAGGCGGCTCCGCCCCTGTCTCTCAGCCAAGAGCTGAGGTCACCGGCAAGGGCAAGGAGCTGGCGGAGGAGCCAGAGAGCCGGAAGAGGAAGTTGCATCATGCTGACGGGAGGTCCGTCGGGCTTGCTACTTCCCCGCCAGTTCCCCGTCCTCAGGGAGGAGGATCCTCCGCTGCTGTAGCGTCTGTCCCCGTGGTGGGGTCTTTTCGGAGCGCTACTGTTCCGGCGGTGGGATCCTCCCGGAGTACGGCTGTCCCCATGATGGGTCCCTCCGGAGGTGCCAGCTCCGGACAGGCGACTCCGGTTCGAGAAGCGGTGAGGGCCTCCAGGTCTAGGAGTTCCTCTCGGTCAAGGAGAGCTCCGACCCGGGAAACGCCCGCGGCTACGGCAAGTCCTGGGAGTCCTCCCGGAGCTCCTACGCCGACCGTGGCCAGCCCGGAACGTCCGGGAAAGAGGTTTCGCGCAAGCTGGTGCGTGAACCTCCCAAGGTAATTTTTCTTGTTTACCTCAATTAACTTTTAATTGTAACATCTGTTTGCTCAATTTCTTCATTCTTCATCTGCAGCGTTCCCAAGAAGGGGAGTGAAGCTCCGCCCTCAGCCACAGTGTCTGAGGCTGCGAGGGCTTCTGCTCCAGCCCTGGTGCCGCCCCAGGCGGAGGCTGCGACAGCTCCGGCGCCGGCTGTCGTGGTCATGGACCTCGACTCGTCTCCAGAAGTTCCCGTGGTAGCGCCGGACCACGGGGTTGAAGATGCGCCAGAGGCACCCGCTCCGGAGGTTGAAACTCCGGGCCCTGGTGCTGCAGAAGTAGATGCTCCGGCTGTCGAGCCGGAGGAAGTAGCGGTCCCGGCTTCAGAGCCGGAAAATGCTGGAGCTTCGGCGGTCGAGCCGGAGGCAGCTGAAGCCCCGGCGTGCGAGCCAGAAGTTGAAGTGGTTCCGGCAATTGAGCCGGTTACTT
Source organism: Tuctoria greenei (assembly GCA_036927565.1). Lineage (NCBI taxonomy): Eukaryota > Viridiplantae > Streptophyta > Magnoliopsida > Poales > Poaceae > Tuctoria > Tuctoria greenei. The sequence goes on along the minus strand of JAYESD010000003.1, from coordinate 149,484,518 downwards.
CTGAAGCTCCGGTCGCAAGGCCGGTAGTTATTGGAGCGCCGGCTGCAGAGCCGGTGGTGGTGGAGGCGGGGGAGCTTGAGCTCCCCTCAGAAGAAGCGTCCCGGCCGGAGCCATTGGAGGCGACGACGTCGATGGTACCCGTGGCGGAGCCAGAGTGCCTGAACGAGGTCGCCGGCCCCCAGCCTGAGGGGGCGAATGAAGATTTGGTGGCGGGACCTTCTTCGGTGGCGACTGAGGCCATCCCGGAGGAGGGCCCTAGTGCCTTGGAAGCTCAGGGTTCCGCTCTCGCAGAGTGGGACCCAATTTTTGTAAATGAAGACCCGCTGGAACCAGCGGAGGAGACCCCGGAAGGTCCGGAGCCCATCTCGCTGTCGATGTCCATCGACAACGCTTGCTCCAGTCTGCGCCAAGTCCAACTAGCCTTCTTCCACGACAGCAAGGTTCTTGAAGAGGAGCGCCAAACCCTTAGGAGGTGGCGTAATAGACTCCAATTCGAAACCAAGCTGGCGCAGTCGAGGATCGCTGCGGACAAGGAATGGATCAAGCGGGAGAAGGTCCGCTTGGAGCTCTGGGGTGAGATGCTGGACGAGAGGGAGAGCATGACCCACAACCTCGACGCCAAATCCCGGGAGTACCACGACCAAGCTAAAGCTGCCAATGATGCGGCCAACGCCCGGTTCGATGAACTCGAAGCCATCAGTACCGCACTCATCAAGCGCCGAGAGGCGCTTGAGGGAAGGGAAAAGCGGCTCGAGGATGAGGAGCAAAAACTCCTGGAGCTACGGGATGACGTCTTGCGACGTGAAGAAGAGCTCGCCGAGAAGACAGCTCTGGCGGACAAGGGCCTCGAGGAGCGCGCTAAAAAATTGGAAGAGCGCTGCCTCGAGGAGGAGGAGAAGACCTGGGTGCGAGGGCAGGAGCTCTACGAGTATGAGTGTGCCCTCATCGCCCGGGAGAAGAAAATAGAGGCTAGGGAGAAAGACCTGGTCGACCGCCGGAACAAGATCCACCTCCGGGAGGAGGAGCTCGGAAGACTCGAAAAGCGGGTTGCTGCGAAGATTCAGCAAAACGCCAAAGAAGTTGAGCGCCTCTCCCGCGAGAACTCAGAACTGGCGGCGACCCGGAGGTCCCTGGAAGAAATGAAGGGCCAGAGGAAGACGGACTCCCTGCAAATTTGGGAGTTCCTGAGCAAGGCCGACGATGCGCTGGCGCCTATGGGTTTCAGCCCCGTGCTTCCGGATGACCCGGAGCCGGAGCCGGACCTTGCACTGCAAGCGTTGGGCGCTGCGGGCAGCAAGCTCTCCAAGGTGGGCGACGTCATCGCGGACCAGTTGGAGGTCGAGGGGCAATCCCTGGCTAGGAACGTCACAGAATATGTGTTGACGTGCTACACTAGCCGGAACCCTCGATTCTCTCTGGACCCGGTGCTTGAAGGTCCCGTCGAAGGAGAGGGCGAAGCTACCCGAAGCAGCGTGTCGGAGGTCGCCCAGAAGGTCGCCGAGTTCTTCCATAGGGTCTAGGACTATCTTTCTTAGCCTTTATTTGTATCTTCTCTTCTTCCTCAATTTTGTAATCCTTTGTCCCCAGATGTAATCTCTGGTCTTCAAATGAAATGAAATCCCCAATTTTTCGTGAATTTCATTTTTTTGTCTTCAACATCTTTGTCTTCACTTGGCCCCCTGGTAGATGTGCACAATGTGATTGTGGACATGTACCAAAAGGATGTTGAGTTTTGTTGGAGACAAATTTGCTTCGAACTCGTGTAGTTTAGGTCCGAAGTCTTCGATAGTGAAGGTCCCTTGAAGTCGTCGGAGCTTAGAAGCTCCGGCATTGCCCATCGTCGGAGCTTAGTAGCTCCGGCAATAGTCTCTACCAACACGTTGAGTGTCGATAGTTAATACTTCAAGGTGTCGGAGCTTAGTAGCTCCGGCAATGACCCTTGCCACGCTTGGCTTGCTGGCAACAGACTCTAGTGATAGAGTCTTCTCACCATCTTTAAGTTAACGCCAGTGGGAGTCGGAGCTTGGTTAACTCCGGTTTTTCTCCATCAATGTTGGGTTTATTCTTCCTGCACACTTAAGCCAAGAAAAACAGTAAAATTCGTTCCTTATCTATAACTTCGTTGCGGCTTACGGTTCTCAAGAGAATTTCAAGTTGAACACGATTTTTAGTATGACTGGATGAATTGTCTTTTCTTTTAGATCTAATTATCCATGGACCCACCTTACTTTGGCCTGCCGGGGTGTAGGTAGAGTGGCGTACTTAGGGTGCTTGACCAGGCTAAGTCGATAGCGCACTCCGGCCCTAGAATGGCTTGGCGGCTTTCAGGCGAGTTGGCCACAGACGACATTTAAATCTAAAAAATCTGACAATTCAACCCAAATCGTACATAAACCGGTTAAACTAGAACTTCTTAAGAATTGCACATTTCTGTTATAGACAAGAAAGAGAAAAATAAAAAATGTCGAGCCTTATGCAAAAATGAATGCACGTGGAGTCTATTTCACATGAAGATGTCTTTCATTATAGGTCCGGGGTACAGGGGAAACAAGTACACTCTTAGGGTACGCAACCAGGCTAAGTGTGTTTGGTTTCTCGTTTGACCCTGGGTAGTTAGCCACACTTCTAGTCCGGAGACTGTATCAAGTGTTGCATGAGCTCTTCAAACCTTTCGGGAAAGGTCCGGCTGCTCTCCCGGAGGAACTACCCGACTCTGTACAATGACTCTATAACATACACTTCAAGTTACTTAAGACTCACCTCCGTGGAATTAAGTGTAGAACTTACGGAGGTGCTCGATGTTCCAAGGATTTGGGAGAGGTGTCCCATCCTCGGTAGCCAAGCGAACGCTTCCGGGACGGGATACTTTGATCACTCGGAAGGGTCCTTCCCAGCCGGGGGAAAGTTTGTTTTGCCCTTCTCTGGATAGTATTCTCCGTAGCACCAGATCGCCTTCCTCGAGCTGTCGGTTGTGTACATGCCGCTGATGATAGCGCCGTAGAGCTTGGCGGTATCGGGCATTCCGAACAGCTGCTTGGCACCTTCCCTCCTCGAAGAGGTCTAGGTCTTCGCGCCGGAGCTGGTCCTGCGCGGCTTCGTCGAAGGTCCGGACTCGGAGGGAACCCAGGGTGATCTCCGGAGGAAGGATCGCTTCTGCTCCGTACACCAGGAAGAAGGGTGTTTCTCCGGTTGCCCGACTTGGAGAAGTCCTGTTAGCCCATAGAGTGGGCGGAAGCTCTTCGATCCAATTAGCTCCGTGCTTTTTCAAACGCTCATAAGTGCGCGTTTTGAGTCCTTTAAGGATCTCTGCGTTTGCTCTCTCGGCTTGCCCATTGCAGGCAGGATGAGCTACGGAGGCGTAGCAAACTTGTATGCCGAGGTCTTCGCAATATCCTTGAAATGAGGAGCTTGTGAACTGAGTCCCATTATCAGTGATGATCTTGTTTGGGACTCCGAATCTGCTCACGATAGATTGTAGAAAATTGATTGCAGATTGTTTGTTGATCGTCACAACAGGAGTAGCTTCCGGCCACTTGGTGAACTTGTCAATGGCGACATACAGGAACTTGTAACCTCCGACGGCTCTTGGGAAGGGTCCCAAGATGTCCATCCCCCACACAGCGAAAGGCCACGTAGGAGGTATCATTTGTAAGGGCTGAGCAGGTGTATGAATTTGCTTTGCATGAAATTGGCATGCTTTGCATTTCTTCACTAGCTCAGTAGCATCCTGGAGCGCTGTTGGCCAGTAGAAGCCGTGCCGAAAGGCTTTTCCGACCAGCGTGCGGGAAGACGCGTGGTTCCCACACTCGCCTCCATGGATCTCTGCGAGGAGCTCGCAGCCTTCTTCCCTTGTGATGCACCGCATTAGGATGCCGTTGGCACCGCGCCGGTAGAGATCCCCTTCTACCAACGTGTATCTTTTAGCCAATCTGACTACCCGGTCAGCGGATACATCATCGTCAGGAAGGATGTTGTCTTTCAAGTAGTTCCGGATCTCCGAGATCCATGCATCGGAACTGACTTGAGCATTTGAGTCTTGTGTGCTGGGTTGCTCGGAGCTTCCGGCAGCACCTACGACCCTTGATGGCTGCCATGGTAACAGGGCCATCGGGACCGTCAGCTTCGGGATGCTGATCTCGCCCCCTTCGTTCAGCTCGGCAGGCTGAACTGTGGGTTTTGACAACCTCCGGACAAAGGTTCCGTCTGGAGCCGGAGCTCCGGTTGACGCCTTGGTCGAGAGTTCGTCAGCTTCAACGTTGTGAGCACGCTGAACATGGTGAAGGTCTAGGACTTCGAAGTCCTTCTGAAGCCTCTGGACTTCAAGGAGATAAGCAGCCAGCTGGAGATTATTGCAGGAGCATTCACCCTTCACTTGTTTGATAACAAGTTGTGAATCTCCTTTGACCAGCAACTGCTTGACACCAAAGGATAGTGCCACCTTTAATCCATATATGAGTGCTTCGTACTCCGCCATGTTGTTGGTTGCCTTGAAATCAAGGTGCACCATGTATCTTACCTTCTCCCCGGTTGGTGTGAGGAGAAGGACTCCAGCTCCGGCTCCCTGCTTCTGCATGGAGCCGTCGAAGTAAAGGATCCAGTGAGGCTTAGTGAAGGCCGGAACTTGCGGTTCCTTCTTCTGCTCGCTGGGGCCCCCAGAGTTTGATGGAGAGGGAGTCCATTCTGCCACGAAATCTGCCAACGCTTGACTCTTGATTGCTTGTCTTGGAATGAATTCGAGGTCGAATTCAGCCAGTTCCGCTGCCCACTTCGCTATATTCCCAGTTGAATTGGGATTATGCAGAATCGCTCGAAGTGGATATGAGGTTACCACCGAGACTTTGTGAGCTTGGAAATAATGTCGAAGCTTCCTCGAGGCAATAAGAACTGCGTAGAGCATCTTATGTACCTCTAGGTATCGAGTCTTGGCATCATGTAACACTTCACTGATGAAGTATACTGGGCGTTGAACGGTCCGGACCCTCCCGGAGAGGTCCGGAGCTTCCTCTCCATTGATCCGGACCCTGTCGGAGGGGTCCAAACTATATTCGAGGACCTCCGGGTTCTGGGTGGAGGAACCCGGAGCTTCTTCAGGAATGACCTGGATCCTATCAGAAGGATCCGGGTCCTCTGAAGTGACTTCTTGAGGATTCAAGTCGGGGAGCTGGGACCCAGACCTGCTTTCGGGAACCTCCGGATCCTCCCGAAGGGATCTGGATTCCTGAGTATTGGGTAGTTCCGGTCTCTCCGCAACCAGAACCATACTGACGACTTCGTCAGCTGCTGAAATATAAAGCAATAAAGGCTCACCAGGGTTCGGAGCTACCAAGACTGGTAGAGTGGTGAGGAACTGTTTCAGCTCCTGGAATGCCTTCTCTGCCTCTTCAGACCATTGGAATGGTCCGGACTTCCTCAGTAACTTGAAGAAGGGAAGTGCCCTTTCCGCCAGTCTTGAAATGAATCGACTGAGGGCTGCTAGACATCCAGTTAATTTTTGGACATCTTTGATGCGGGTTGGTGGCCGCATGTCTTCGATGGCTTTTATCTTCGCCGGATTAGCCTCTATACCCCGGTGACTTACCAGGAAACCAAGAAGCTTTCCGGAACTAACCCCGAAGACGCACTTGTCTGGGTTTAGCTTCGTGCGGGTGGCCCGCAGCTTGTCGAAGACAGCCTGCAAGGTATCCAAGAGGGACTCCTTGTTTTTGACTTTGACCACAATGTCATCAACGTACACTTCCACTATGTCTCTGATGAGTTCTTCGAAAGTTTTGTACATTGCTCGTACAAAAGTTGAAGCTGCATTCTTGAGACCAAAAGGCATGGCTGTGTAACAATACAATCCATCCACTGTGATGAATGAAGTATGTTCTTCATCTTCCCTAGACATCCGGATTTGATGATATCCCGAATATGCGTCTAGAAAACACAGCAACTCACACCCAGAGGTGGAATCCACTATCTGGTCTATTCTAGGTAGTGGGAATGGATCTTTTGGACATGCCTTATTCAGGGTGGTGTAGTCGATGCACATCCGAAGTTTCCCGCCGGCCTTAGGCACAACGACTGGGTTTGCCAGCCATTTTGGATGGTAGACTTCTCGGATGAATCCGGCTTCGAGCAACTTCTTCACTTCTTGTCGGATGAAGTTCTGTCGCTCTACAGATTGCTTCCGAGGTTTCTGGTGTACAGGCCGAGCGTCGGGGTAAATCTTCAGATTGTGCTCAATCACTTCCCTGGGGATCCCAGGCATTTGTGACGGTTGCCAGGCAAACACGTCAACATTAGCCCGGAGGAAAGTGATGAGCGCGAGTTCCTATTTGTCGTTCAAGCCACCCGATATGCGGGTAGTTTGAGTGACATCGGAACCAATTTGGACGACTTTGACGGGAATGTCGGTGTCGCCGCTTGGCTGCACACGGGGTGCAGAGGTCGAGCCTCGTTGACGAATGCTCGGAGGTTGTGGAGCTTGCTTCTGTCTGGAATCCTCCTCTTGCGCTGTGGTGAGTGCATGGAGTTCTTCCAGAGCAGTTACTCCGGCAGTGCGATCTCCACGGATCCGGAGAACGCCTACTGGTGTCGGCATCTTCAACACCAGGTATCCATAATGAGCAGCTGCCATGAATTTGTACAAGGCAGGTCTACCCAAAATGGCGTTGAATGGTAAGTTGATCTGAGCGACGTCGAAGACCAACTTTTCGGTGCGATACTTCTCCCGGGTCCCGAAGGTAACAGGGAGAGTGATAGCTCCGAGTGGGGTTATGGCCCCCGGACCTACTCCGGAGAAAGGTCGAGAGGGCTGGAGGTCTGAAGGTCGAAGCTGAAGCTTAGTGAAAGCTTCGAAGCTGATGAGATTAAGCCCCGAACCTCCATCTACCAGGACATGATGGAGCTGGATGTTGTTGATGGTGGGAGATACCATCAAGGGCAGCTGTCCAGCTCCGACCATGCTTTGAGGACAATCCGAAGCATCGAAAGTGATGGGTGTGTCCATCCACTTTCGATGTGGCTCCGGTCTAGCTGTAGGAGCTACAGCAGCCATATCCCGTCGCATGGTCTTAATGACGCGACGAGAGGTGATGTCCCATGATCCACCAAAGATGGTGTTCATGGTTTTTCGACGTTCGTTGTCGGAGACGTCGGAATCATCGTCGACGGAGGTGTAGACGGCTTTCAAGACCTTTTTGGGGTCTTGAAACCCTAACTCCTCTTCAGCCGGAGCTTCATCGACCTTTTGTTTTCCCTCCCTCTGGCGGAAGGGAGACCCTTCCCGGCGCTTGTGGTAGCGCTCGGCAAGGTTTTGGACCTCCCGGCAATCCTCCAGCTTGTGGCTGCCCGTTTTGTGAATGGGGCACCACATCTTGGATTTGCCACCGTCTTCGGAAGACGGTCGAGGTCGCTTCTCGGGGCGTGGCCCCCGGCCACCAGGAGTTGCAGTGGCTGCAACGTTGGATGTGCCGGCCGACGGCTTCTTCTTGCCGTTGGTCTTCTTTTTCTTCTTGCCACTCCCGGAGGTAGCGGCTTCTTCTTTGGAGGATTTTTTATGATCCTCCAAGGCTGGTTTGGAGTGCATTTCACGGCCCTCCGCAGCTCTGGCACATTTGTCAGCCAGGCTGAAGAGCTCCGTGACACTGGTGATCTCTTTGATCGCCAGTTTCTCCAACATCTTCTTGTCTCGTACACCCTGTCTGAATGCTACAATGACAGAAGCGCTTGAGATAGAAGGGATTGTGTTACGTACCTGAGAGAATCTCTGGATGAATGACCGCAAAGATTCCCCTCCTTTTTGCACGACCGCAAAAAGGTCCAGTTCGGTGCCCGGACGGGTGTATGAACTCCCGAAATTGGCGGTGAACTGGCGGCATAGCTCCTCCCAACTGTCGATAGAGTTGGGCGGAAGGCTCATAAACCAGGACCTAGCAGTCCCAGTTAAGGCCACTGGAAAGTAATTGGCCATTACAGCCTCATTTCCTCCAGCTGCTAGGATCGCAGTGGAGTATATCTGTAGAAATTCTACGGGATTGACAGTCCCGTCGAATTTTTCCGGCAAGTGTGGCCGGAACTTCTGTGGCCATCTAACCATACGCAGGTGCATGGCTAGGGCTGAACAGCCTCCTCCTACTCCTTCCAGAGTAGAAAGATCTTGAGCATCTCGTCTTTCTCGAGCTCGCTCGATGTGGACACGGCCATCCTGTTGGCGGTATCGGCGATCAAGCTCCGCTCGGAGGTCGTGTGTCGAAAGCCGAGATGCAGTATGGGCACGTCGTGCCCCAGAGGGCAACGACGTCACTTGCTGTGACGCAGCTCTTCTCCGGTTGTTGGAGACATGTGGACCAAGTCTTCCAGACAACGTTCGTCGCTGCGACGGGGCCCGCCCTGAAGGAGGTGGACCCTGATTGTTGAGGCGTTCGGCCGCTGCTGCGACCAAATGCTCAATATCAGCTCTCCATTGCTCCATGGCACCTTGAGATGCATCCGGAGGTGGTGGTCGCTGAAGGAGAGCACGCGCTGCATGGAGCGCGTGTTCTGGGTTGTCACGACTTGCCGGCGCAGAATGTGACGCCGGTGCACCATCATGTCGTTCGGCATGTCTTGCCGGAGAAGATGGTGGTGGTGGGAGTGTGACTCCCGCTGGAACTGAGGCTCCTGCCGGTGGTTGCATGTTGGAGGGATTGCCTCCGACAGTCTGAGCAGCAGGTTGCCCGTTGGATGATCCAGCTGCAGAATTCACCATTCTTGAAGATCTCAGGCGCCCCTACCTGGCGCGCCAACTGTCGACTGTTGGAGTCGGCAGATCCCCTAACACTATGAAAAGTGTTTGAAGGAGTTTGTGGTTCGGTCTGGGCGCGCGGAGATCTAAGAAAGTGAAATGCGATTTGGACACGAGTGACACGGTGGTTTACGTGGTTCGGGCCGCCTGAGCGTAATACCCTACTCCACGGGTGTGTGTTTGTTGTATTAACTTGTGAGCTTCAGAGTGTTCGAGAGTCCTCCTCTGTGTATCGTCGGTTTGTCCTTTTATAGTACAAGGACTAACCGTTACAAGTCAGCCTGGCCCGACATGTGGCCCTGGCGGTTATTAGTATTGATACACGAGATTAATTGTTGTTAATAACCCTGTAACGGCTCCGACAGTGCCGTTACAGGTGTTAAGGCTGTCCGATTAATTATCATTAACGTGGAATTAATGGTAATTAATCGGATCTTGAAGTCTGCGGCTGTCCTTTGGAGATCCGGAGCCGTTACAACGTCTCCCGGAGGCTTTAAGCATCTAGCTCTGTCGTGTGGACACGTGGCAGCTCCGGAGCTTGCTTGGGAGAAGCGGGAAGCTCCGGGGTGACCTGGCACGTGTCATGTCCGGAGCTTCTCTCGGTCGGGGGCTACCTCTGGAGGTGCCGTTTCAGTACTTGGCCCGGAGCTTCACCCTTGCGGGTAATAGCTCTGGGCTGACAGTACACGTGGCAACCTAGAGGTTAACCATGTTGGAGAAGCGGGTCCGGTCACGTCTGGCGAGTGGGCCCCCGAGGGTCTTCAATTTGAGTTGATGTCCTTCCCTTGAGATCTTTGTAACCTCAGGGGGTGTATGGTTTTTAGGGTACCGACAGAAAGTAATAGAAAATATAATGAATAAAAAAAGTAAAAAATAAAAAATAAAATAAAATAAAATAAGATTCTAAATTTTATTTATTTTAGAAATGGATTAATAAGAAAGAAGATAAGAGTAAAAGTATTCGAATAAACTAAGATTCTGGCACATGAATTGCTAATTTCCATGCAATCCTATCATGAGCAAAATCTTTAGGTATGTCCCACTCCTTTAAGTCTTGTTTCACTGCCTCCTGCCATGTCAACCTTGGTCGACCTCTAACCCTCCTAAAATTTTTTCTACTCTTTATAATCCCACTGTTAACCGGTACTTCTAGAGGTCTTCGCTGGATATGCCTAAACCACCGTAGGCGATGTTGTACTAGCTTCTCCTCAATGGGTGCCACCCCAACCCTATCACATATCACCTCGTTCCTAATTTTGTATCTTCTTGTGTGACCGCACATCCACCGTAGCGTGCGCATCTCCGCAACACTCATTTGTTGGACATGTTTCCTTTTAGTTGACCAGCATTCTGCTCCATATAGCATCGCAGGTCTGATCACCGTCCTATAAAGTTTTCCTTTCAATTTTTGTGGAACTTTCTTATCACATAAGATTCCAGATGCTTGTCGCCACTTCATCCACCCGATCTTGATCATGTGGCAAACATTTTCGTCAATATCACCATTGCTTTGTAACATTGATCCTAAATATTGAAATAAGTCCCTCCTAGTACTACTTGTCCTTGTAAACTAACATTTACATCCTCGCACCAGACATCACTAAAGTTGCATTTCATATATCCGGTCTTGGTTCTACTAAGTCTAAACCCCTTAGACTCTAAGGTCCGCCTCCATAGCTCCAATTTTCTATACACACCATCCCTAGTTTGATCTACCAACACTACATCATCAGCAAAAAGCATACGCCAAGGGATATCCCCTTGTATATCCTTCTACACCTCATCCATCACTAAGGAGAAGATGTATGGACTTAAGGCTGATCCTTGGTGTAGCCCTATGGTGATAGGAAAAGTATCGGTCTCACTATCTCTGACGCGCACACTTGTCACCACATTATCGTACATATCCTTGATAAGGTTAATATACTTTGTTCGATGTTGGAAAGCAATTAGAGAATATTTAAAGCAAATACCAAAAACGAATTGAAATTCAAATATGAATTTCAAACTCTAATTCGTCAATTCTCGAATTTGAATTCAAAAATGAATTCGTCATATTTCAATTTGTCACCCTGCCAAAATTCAGTACTTTTAGAGATCAATTGCCAGCTGAGTTTGGATTGTTAAGAGAAAGAAAAAGAGGGTGGACCCCACAGATCAATGGCTCAAACACTTACCGACTGTTCCCCCGTGCTCTGTTTTGCTACCATGTCGGCAGCAACTCTCAGCGTGCCACCGAGCTCATGCAAAGCCACCGATGCCTCTCCCTCCAGTCTGGCCCCAGGCGCAGCAGCGTGTCCTTATCAACGCCAAAGCTCGTGCTTGCTTCCTCTCTGTTTCTCTGCTGCTCCCGCACGGCCACGGCACAGCAGCTCAACACACCTCTGTGCGCCATTGGTGCCCTCGCGCAGCGCAGCTCCCCTGCTGCTGCAGCCCCGCCGAGACTATGGACCACCGCAAGCACGCGCCCAAGGCCACCCTCATCTTCTCTGCCTCGTTTGTGCTTACCTCCAACACTCAAGTGCGGCTCTGCTCAAGTTCTTCGTGTGCCGCGCCTGTGCTTCGTCTCCCTACCGCAATGGGCGTTCTCGAGCTAACCTCGGGCAGGAGAAGGGTGCGCCATCGAGTCCTCAACCTCCCCAAGCTGCCACCCTGTCGTTTTCTTCCTCAGCCAACGGTGCACTCGTGCTTCTTCCTCTTCACTCGAGAATTGCCGCACTTCTCTGTTTCACGGCGTTCTACGACACCAGGCCGTCTCACTCCCAGATTGACACGTCCACAGGTGCGCCCTATCTCCCTCATCGTGCCCCAGCAGTATCTATCTTTGTCGAAGCTCTATTTAACCGGATTCCCAAATCTTGTTTCGGCCGTTTTGTGCACCAAAGCTAGTTTGCAAGCCAATTCTTGTTACAACCGAAACCATCCTTGGATTCCCTTATATAAAATGTTCTAGACCTCCTTGTGAATCGTCAAGAATGAAAACCGTAGAAAATTATCAATCATATACGTCAAATCGCGATATTTCTTACCCGCCGGCTATGATGACCTAGGTCATCGTTGAACATCCGATTTTGATCCTTTCCCTCGCGAGTTAATTCAGTTTAGTAGTATACACGATTCCAGGATCCTTTTGGAGAATATACCGAGCCATTTAATTGTTTGTATGTGAAGTTCATGGTCGCCGGATTTGTGCCGCCGCCCATCGCCGTCGATCGCCTACTTCCGGCCATTCCCAGCGTCCCCCGCCCCCACCAATAAATTCCCCGTGCAGAATTAGGCCATAGCGACAATGGAGAGGCTTGGATACGCGAGGGAGCTCGACACCGGCGTGAGCGCCGCCGCGCTCCGGCGGCGGCGCGCCCCCAACGCCGCCCCGACCAAGCTTGAAGAAGCCCCTCCCGCTGGCCCACATGTCATTGAGTATTTTCTCTCCCTCTGTATCCAGTGTGGCACCGATCTTTTGTGTCCGCGGTTTGCACCATGTGGCCCGCCTGTTGCTTAATTGCTATTGGCTGGATTTGAATAGTGGTCCACCAGTCATTGGCTAGGTGCATTTCCAATACAAAGATAATTCCAGAAAAGACTCCAACTTAGGAAAATCACCACTATCTGTAGGAACGGCCCAAAATTGTAAAATAAATTTCTTTGGACTCGTCATTTCACGTACTTTTCACTGGAGCCATTAAATGAGTATGAAACGCCAAGCATTTGTCTGATTAATTCCTTTTCCATAAATCACTTGGGAATTAATTACAAAAGCTAATATTATTTGGAAATTTCAAAACTTTACCAAAATAATCTTCATAGTATCCTTGAACCCTAGTAAAAATTTCAGCCTATGTTACTGTCGGTACCAAGCATACCGGGTACCCTCGCGCACAAGCTAGAGCTACCTAGGTACCCCGTCTTCCGCAGAGGTAGGGTCCGAGGGCGCCACGTGTAGAGAAGATCCGGACCCATCAGCCTCATATACGGGGTCCGGGGTACCTGCATGAGACCCCGAAGAAGAGTTCAGCTCCCCCTCAGAGACGAGCTCCCAAGCAGTCACATATCCAGTCAGGAAGGATCCCTCTCCCCCGTGAGATAGGGTTCCGGAGCTGCCACGTGGTCCGAGACATCAAACGGGCCACCTCCCGTATAGGCGGGCTCCGGCACTGCCACGTGACACGCAAGACGGAACTCAACCTCCTCTGCGGAGCTGTGCTCCCCGAGTTGCCACGTGGTCCGCAAGACGGGACCCGACCTCCTCCGCGGAGGTGAGCTCCCGAGCTGTCACGTGGTCTGCAAGACGGGCCTGACCTCCTCCGCAAAGATGAGCTCCTGAGCTGTTACATAGTACAACCACTTGCCCTTGATGGAGGGTCGCAAGAGTTAAGAGGGTGGTGCGCCTTGTCCCTATCAAGGATTGAAGATTTGTGGTTTCCCCAGACGCATGACACGACACACACCTAATGTCAGGTACCGCTACGACCAATCGCATCGCAGTGAAGATGCTGCAGGCCTATCCCACTTCGCCAAGTGGGTAGCTTACGCCGACAGAGACAGTTGGACGGGACATTCCATGCCATTGTCAGCAATGGCGCATGGGCTACTGACGACTCAGGCGGCAAGACGGCGAGTCTTCAAGGCCACGGTCAGAGCAAGCTTATGCGATAAGACTTAGATCTTTAGGATAAGATCACCCGAAAGTGCATCTAGGCATCCCTTGTGGGTTTTGGTTGAGTTATGTCAAACAAATGAGATTCTAACAAAATTGTTGAGATGAGCGCAAATTTTAATAAAATTATAAAGAAAGTGCAAAAAGAAAGGAGAATGAGGAATCTATATGGAAAAGAGCTCAAGAGGTGAATATAATACTTTGTCGTGTATGGAGTGTGTTGGAGAAACACACCACAAGAGATCAAGCAAAAGAAATCACCCTCACTGCACAAAATTTCACAAGTCTGGACTAGTCCGATATTCAGCGGACTAGTCTGATATCTCTCTGACTAAGATCGGACTAGCCCCCCTAGTGCGGACTAGTCCTCTGCACTTCACATATGTAAAAAAAACGGACAAGTCCTATATCACCACGGACTAGTCTGATATCTTTCTGATTAAAAACGGATAAGTCCGCCCCAGTGCAGACTTGTCCTCTGTACCTCACACTTTACACAGAACAAGACAATTCCGATATCACATGGACTAGTCCAAAAACTCTTTGACTAAAATCGAACAAGTCCTCCCACTGCGGACTTGTCCAAAATTCTACATAAGGTTCACCACACCGGACTAGTCTGAACACTTCCAGAGCCCAAATCGGACTATTCCGCCCTTTGCCGGACAAGTCTGATATATCAGAACACATAGGGTTTCCCACAAACCGTACACCGGACTAGCCGGAGTGCACCATGGACTAGTCCGGACTTTGCAAACCCTAACGGTAACTTTTGGAAACCCTAGTATAAATAGAGGTGTACGTCCCTACAACCAACACTCTCGACCCCCTGTGTCGTCACACCTCCCAAGAGCCCTAAAAACACATCTCTCTGCACATTCTAACGAAAGAAACTCAAATCTTAGAGGATTAGCATTGATCAAAAGGAGAGACTTGTTTCACACGTCTTGAGCTCTTGGGTTTGATTCTATTGCACACTCTTGTTGTTTACTGCATATATTTTGAGTGTGTTTGGTGGTGTTAATCTTTGTAAATCTTGGGGAGCCCTCAACTTGTGAGAAGGCCCCTTGAATTCAGTTATTTTCCCCTTTGTGATTAGTGGAAGAGAATCAGCCTCTGTGGCGATTCGACGAGGGTAGGTGTCGGTGCCTAGCAGACCGAGTATCCCTAGGTACAGGGATAAAATCACACTGGGCCTCCACCACCCAGGACGAAATCTAACATGGGCCCAAGGTGCCACGCGGCCAGCGGTGCAGTAGCGTCTCCCATCGAGGGAACGTCCGGCGCCACCACGTGGCCTACAGCGCTGGGTCCACCGCCTTGCCAAGGGAAGGCCTGACATGTTCGCTAGATCAGTGGCCCCAGACCTCCCCTCGTGGGGAGGGGACCGGTGCAGTCATGTCCCCGGCAGCTCTGGACCCGGCCTCCTGGACCTGATCACCCTGCTGAGGGAAGGACTGGGAGCTTCCACGTGCCAGGAAGCACTGAGCCTGAGCTTTCCCTCGGAAGGGGCAGTAAGGGGAGGCGTGCTCGGTGTGCCTAAGCTAGAAGGACGCGCACGTTCCCTAGGTAGGCGGGAGCTCGCACTGATAAGTCAAGAGGACAGTGGCCAGTCCTGTCATGACTGGTCAGAGCCGAACTACTATGTACGACGGACCAATGAGAGGACGCGACAAGACATACAAGACACGGCTGACCATGATGAGGGGCTATCTGTAGCCCTGCAGCAGGGCATGGCCAGGCGACACATTGAAACCGTTGTCAGGGGATAGCATTTACTCCTAAATCTTAGGGTGGATTTGGTGACTCCCGGGGCCACATGTCGGGCCCTAGACCCCACCTGTAAGCCGCTCGGCCTTGGGCTATAAAAGGACCGAGCGGTCACGGATTCAGACAGGATCGCTCAGACTCAAGCAATACAACACACAAAACACCGTGGAGTAGGGTATTACGCTCAAGCGGCCTGAACCACATAAATCCCTCGTGTTTATCATTCTCTCAGTTTGATCTTGTTAGGACTAGCCCCTCGAATATACATCGAACCTCCACGGACTACTCCCGAGTAGGTCCGGAGGAGGTGTCAGTTTAGACACCTCAACAGTAGGGTTGGTGAAGACCCGGTCCTCCGTGGACTCCTCAACGTGGATGTAGGTTTCCTTCGTGGGAATCGAACCACGGGATAAAATCGTTTCTTGTGCACTTTTGTTCTTATTGTTCATCTCATTCTAGGGTTTACTCAATCTTGGATAACTTACATTAAAACATTGAAATCAAAGTTAAATTGTGCCATACATAGTTTCATTGTCATGATACATCCAATTTACAACTTACTTTCTGCTGCATAGAGTAATTGACGTGAATTCTTCTATCAAACTTGAACATTCTAGTCCGCACACACCAGACTAGTCCGCACCATACCGGACTAGTCTGATTTATCTGTATTTGATCAAGTTTGTTAAGTGTTTTAGGATTTGATGAAATTTCAAAAATCCTATTCACCCCCCTCTAGGCTACATTCAATTTGTATCAGAGCATGACTCTTCAGAAAAAGACTCACTGCTCGAAGAGAATATGTCGGACATTAAGGATGTACACAAGAACTTCAACCAAGAGAAGAGTGACGATGAAAAGACTCAGAAGTTGGAGAAGCTCCTCGACGCCATCCAAGATTGTGAGGATGATGATGAGGAGATGCTAGAACTAAAGGCACTCCTAAGGAAGAAGGCACTATCCCCAAAAGGGAAGATGAAGATCGAGGATGAAAAGAAGAAGAAGGGGAGTAGTCACACCAACTACTCCCGATATCCTTTTAACTATGACCGTCCGAATTCGAACAATAACCATTACTTATCAATTCCTCTAGGAAAAGCCCCATACTTTGATGGCAGTGATTATTCAATGTGGAGGCAAAATATGAAAATGCATCTCATATCACTTAACCCCAGCTTGTGGCATGTAGTGTGTACAGGGATAGATATGCCACATGACCATGAAGAGCTCACACCAGGTCAAGAACAAGCTATTCATCGGAACGCTCAAGCTGCAGCTGTCATAACATCATCACTGAGCCGACACGAGTTCACCAAGGTGGATGGACTCAAAATCTCTAAGGAGATATGGGACACTTTACAAACCGCACATGAAGGTCATCGTCATGTGCAAGAAGCAAAGATTTAAATGAAGGTGAATTGGGAAGATTAGCTATAGAAGAAGATGAGTCACCGCAAGACATGTACAATCGATTGAATAATCTCATCAACAAAGTTCGAGCACATGGAAGCAAGAAGTGGAATGATCACGAGTTCGTGAAGATAATTCTTAGATCTTTCATGCCTCGCAACGTAACCCTATGCTCGATGATTAGAGAAAGCATCGGGTATCAGAAAATAACCCCGAACGAACTTCATGGGAATGTTATCAATTTTGAGATGATGGAGAAACAAGCAAAGCACTTCAAAGAGATTGTCGACCTTACCTCGGCAAAGAATAAAGGAGTTTCTTTGAAGAACACTTGTAAGCCTATGTCAGAAGAAGCTCGAGAAGCTCAAGAGGAAGACGATAGCGACGATGAGAGCAGTGATATAGATCAAGAAGATATGATCCTATCATGAAGTAATTCAAGAAAATTATGAAAAGAAGACAAGGTGGAAGACCAAATGAAGGAAGACATAGAGACAAACCAAGACTGAAAATGAGGCGCGCTTGCTATAACTGTGGAGAATACGACTGTTTCATAGTTGATTGTCCTCATGAAGAAAACAAGAGGAAGTCCAAGGACAACAAACATCAACCCAAGAAGATGTTCAAGAAGAAGAAGCAAGTTGGACAAGCACATCTAGGGAAGGAGTGGGACTCCAATGATGAGTCTTCATCCGAAGAGGAAGAGGAGATGGCTACCATGGCCATCAAGAAGACTACCAAGAAATCCACCCTCTTCCCAACCATCGGCGCAAGGAAAGACACCATTCATACGTGTCTAATGGCCAAGGAAGGTAACAACTAAATCTTCCTCCTCGCATTCTTTTAATAGTGATAGTGATAACTTTAGTGATGAAGAATATATGCTTGTTGGTTTAGATAAGAAAACTGCGGCTAAGATGAAATTTTTAATGGATAAGCTTGTTGATAAGGAGGAACTAATTGATCGTCAAGAAGATATGATCATCCTCCAAAAGGAAGAATATCTTACGATCAAAAAGCTCCTCGAGCTTGAAAAGGAGTGAAGCAACTCACTGGAACTTGAGTTAGCTTCAAGAAAGGAAGCTTGTTTGAAGCTAGAAGACTCAAACATGGCTATCAAGGATGAGCTTGCTAACTTAACCAAAGTTAACAAGATCCTTGAGGTACAAGTTGAGTGACTCAAGTCAATTGGTTCTTCATCCTCTTCAAGCTCACCTTATCAACTTATAAAATCTGAAACTACTATTGCTTGTGAATATGCTAAAATTGACACTAACTTGAAGGAGAAGTCAAACTTGACAAGGAGAAGGTCAAGTATGCACTGGTCACAAGACCTCCTAATGTCAAATATGGCATTGGGTATTCTTATGGTGAAAAGCAAAATGATAGAAACCACAAGAATAACAAGGAATGCATTGCTTTTGTCAAGGGAAACACCTCTCAAGTTAGACAACTTAATAATGTTGATAAAAGTAACATTGTTAATACATATGAGCAACAACTCTTGTTTAGAACTTTTGATGCATCATATGTTCTTATGAAAAGTAATATTGGTAGAGTTTATGAAAACATGTTGGGCCACACCATGGAAACACCAAGTCTCGTGTGTGGGTGCCCAAATCTCTTGTGACAAACCTCAAAGGTCCCAAGCAATCTTGGGTACCTAAGACCAAGGCATCATTTGTGTTTTGCAGGCCTATTCATCTTGTGGAGCTAAATGGGTGCTAGATAGAGGATGCACCAATCACATGACCGGAGAAAGAAGGATGTTCGTTGAATATGAAGAAAATGAAGATCCTAGCGAAGGCATTAATTTTGGTGATAATAGTCAAGGAAGGGCGCTCGGTACCAGTAAAATAGCAATTTCATCACAACATACTCTTTCTCATGTTTTACATGTTGATTCCTTAGATTATAACCTTTTGTCCATATAGAAGTTATGTGACAAGGGTTGTAATTGCTTGTCCACTAATGAGGGTGTGACCGTCTCTAGAAGGAGTGATAACTCGGTTGCATTCAAGGGTGTGTTAAAGGGGAAGCTATATCTAGTTGACTTCAACAAAGATAAAGCTCAACTTGACACATGCTTGATTGCAAAGACCAACATGGGTTGGCTATGGCATAGACGGCTAGCACATGTTGGTATGTGGAATCTTCAAAAACTCCTTAAGGGCGATCACATCCGAGGTTTGAATGATGTTGTTTTTTTAGAAAGACAGGCCTTGTAGCGCGTGCCAAGCCGGGAAGTAAGTAGGAGCACCCCATCCCATGAAGAATGTCATGACAACAAGACCGCTCGAGCTACTTCACATGGATCTATTTGGTCCAATTGCTTACATAAGCATCGGCGGTAACAAATACGGTTTAGTAACTGTTGATGATTTTTCGCGCTTCACGTGGGTTTCTTTTTGCATGATAAGACAGAAACTCAAGGACCCCTCAAGAAGTTTCTCAAGTGAGCTCAAAATGAATTTTCATTGACGATCAAGAACATATGAAGGGACAACAAAACAATGTTCAAGAATACTCAAGTTGAGGATTATCTAGACGAAGAAGGGATAAAGCATAAGTTTTTAGCACATTATTCTCCTCAACAAAACGGAGTAGCTGAAAGGAAGAATCGAACACTCATTGACATGGTGAGGACAATGATCGAAGAATACAAGACTTCAGATCAGTTTTGGGCTGAAGCGGTTAACACCGCTTGTCACGCCATAAACCGACTCCATCTTCATCGCCTACTCAAGAAAACATCGTATGAACTACTCATGGGTAACAAGCCGAATATTTAATACTTTCGAGTTTTTGGTTCTAAATGTTATATTTTGAACAAGAATCCTAGGACTCTAAAGTTTGCTTTGAAGTCCGATGAAGGTTTCTGACTTGGCTATGATTCGAACTCCTACGCCTATCGTGTCTTCAACAAGGCCTACGGACTTGTTGAAGTAGCACATGACGTGATGTTCGATGAAACTAACGGCTCTCAAGGAGAGCATGTTGATCATTGTGTGCTAGATAGAGAAGAAGATCCATGTCAAGCGTTGAGAAGAATGGCGTTGGGCGATGTTCGACCACAAGCGCCACCTCCAAAGGTGAATGAAGAAGATGAACCACAAGTGGAAGAGAATGATCAAGGGGGAGCTTCCACAGAATATCAACCTCAAGGAGACCTATATGATGAACACATCAATGTAGGCAACCATCCAGGGGGAGAAGAATATGATGACAATGAAGACTGAAGACCAGAAGTGCCACACCCAAGAGTACATCAATGCATCCAAAGAGATCACCCCGTCTACAACATAATCAGTGAGATCCAAAAGGGAGTAACAACTCGATTTCGTATAGCTAACTTTTGTAATCATTACTCGTTTGTATCTTCTTTGGAACCACACAGGGTTGAAGATGAATTAAAGGATCCAGATTGGGTGGTGGCGTTGCAAGAAGAATTGAACAATTTCAAAAGGAACGAGGTGTGGGAACTTGTTGAAAGACCCAAGTTCAACATCGTCGGCACTAAATGGGTCTTCCGCAACAAGCAAGACGAACACGGGGTGGTGACAAGGAACAAGGAGCGACTTGTGGCTAAAGGGTATTCACAAGTCGAAGGTTTGGATTTCGATGAGACTTTTGCTCCCGTAGCTAGGCTTGAATCGATTCGAATATTACTTGCATATGCAACTCACCATGATTTCAAGCTTTATCAAATGGATGTGAAAAGTGCCTTCCTCAACAAACCGATCAAGGAGGAGGTGTACGTGGAGCAACCCCCTGGGTTCGGAGATCAATAGTTCCCCGACCATGTGTTCAAACTTTGTAAGGCTCTCTATGGCCTCAAACAAGCTTCTAGAGCTTGGTATGAGTGCCTTAGAGATTTTATGATTGAAAATGGATTTAAGAATGGTAAAGCTGATTACACTTTGTTTACTAAGCATTTTTATAATGATCTATTTATCTATCAAATTTATGTTGATGATATTATATTTGGTTCAACTAACCAATCTTTGTCAAGAATTTAGTAAGGTCATGACATATAGATTTGAGATGTCCATGATGGGAGCACTGAGATATTTATTGGGATTCTAAGTGAGGCAACAAAAGGAAGGGACGTTCATAAGCCAAACAAAGTACACTCAAGAAATACTTAAGAAGTTTGGAATGGACAAAGCAAAGCCCATAAAGACTCCCATGGCGACAAATGGACACTTGGATCTCAATGAAGACGGACCAAACGTGGATCAAAAGGTATATCGCTCCATGATTGGCTCCCTACTTTATTTATGTGCATCTAGGCCTAATATTATGTTTAATGTATGTTTGTGTGCAAGATTTCAAGCCAATCCTAAGGAATGTCATTTGACAGCCGTAAAGAGGATCTTGCGATACTTAGTTCATACACCTAACCTAGGACTTTCGTATCCTAAAGGCTCAAAGTTCAATCTCATTGGATACTCCAATGCAGATTACTCCGGATGCAAAGTAGATAGAAAAAGTACCTCCAGTACTTGCCAATTCCTTGGTAGATCCCTAGTTTCTTGGTGCTCCAAGAAACAAAACTTCATTGCCTTATCCACGGCTGAAGCGGAGTATGTTGCAGCCGGGAGTTGTTGTGCACAACTCCTTTGGATGCGACAAACTCTAAGGAATTACGGTTACAATATGAGCCGTATTCCACTCATTTATGATAATGAGAGTGCAATTAAAATTGCTCATATTACCGTTGAGCACTCCAGAACTAAACACATAGACATCCGACATAACTTTTTGAGAGATCATTCAATGAAAGGCAACATGACCATTTCCCATGTCAATACCGAAAAACGACTAGCCGATTTCTTTACCAAGCCACTTGATGAGAAACATTTTTTTTAACTCCGAAATGAACTAAATATCCATGATGCTTAGAACGTGGCTTAAAAACTTTCGTACTTGTATGCCATCTTCAAAATCTATTGATTGTGTTATGAAAATCATCTCTCTCTATTTTCTCTGAAAAACTATGTTAATTACTTGATCTTGGTGAATTATGGTCATAGCTTGATTGTTGTATGTTTGCTGATCATATTCATCAAGATTATTTGTGTGTTTTGCCCCCTATTTTCTTTTTAATCACCTTCGAATATATACGAATGGTCTAACTATTTCTGTTTTGGTGACCACAGACTAGTCCGTGGTTACTCAGACTAGTCCGCACAATGCAGACTAGTCCGCGGAGTTCCGGTAGTCTAGACTAGCCTGGTCAACCACACACTAGTCCGATTTTTTGACTCTATAACCCTAGGGCCGCCAAAACCTAATCTTCTCCATCCTCACAACTCACCTCATGTTCTCTCTCCTCACTCAAGTGCCCCCAAGGTGATTTGGCGAGTTCTCCACCAAATCTCTTCAAATTTCTATGGGAAACGATGTTCATCGCAAGGGGATCGAGGACCCCAGACTTGTCCGCATCAAAAACTTCTCCAACTCCGTGGATCGAAGGATTTGGTAAAGTTTCTCTCCAACCCTAGAACCTTCGATTTCTCTTATTTTGCTCAAATAGCTTAGTTCCTCCTATTAATGCATGATTCCTCGTTGTATTACAACCGCATTGAGCCACTTTTGCATTCAGAAACACCATTGCTCTGCTAGTTAGGGTTCAAACGGGTGAATATCGGACTAGTCCGTTCTCAGTGCAGACATCCTGTACTATAGACTAGTCCACTCTTGAGCACCGGACAAGTCCGAATTCTGACTGGACACAACCCTAATTTCATTCTACTCAATGCATTCCCTTGCCATCACTCCTTATATATGTCATGTATAATCTCCTTGTCAGGACAATGTCGAATGAAAACATCTCCCACTTTGAAGACGAGATGGATCAAGATGTGTTGCCTCGAGTCTCGGTGTCTCGCGCCAACAAAAGGCAAGAGCGTGATGCTGAGCCTTTGCCTACTCCACCTAGGATGCGGCTGAAGGTTGCAACCAAGAAACCTACATCGAAAGCAAAAGACATGGCTGGTCCTAGCTCGGCGGCTCCATGCCAAACCAAGGGCAAGGGAAAGGGGCTTGCCTCTGGCCCGATTGGTCCCTTGGAGATGACTGCTCCAAGACAGGGGAACATAAACCCCTTAGATGAGAAGTTCAATGGTAGAGGGAGCGATGTTGCTTCAAAGCTAAGGATGATTGATGCTTATGGCAATGCTAAGAAGGAAGTTGATCCAAGATTCTAGAGCAACTTTCACACGGACTACTGTAGTATCATGTATCTCCGGATGAAGACTCTAGTGGTCCGCAACCAATGGATAGACTGGGCACACATTGAGAGAAAGAGCTGTCAAGCCTTTGATGAAGTGATAGAGGTTGTGGAGAGACATGGCCTCAAGGACTTGTTTGCTTTCAGGTATAATGGAATGATGAGGTCATTTCTCAATTCTATGCAACTTGCTACTTTGCCAGCGATGAAGAGGAAAGGGTGACTTAGATGACTCATGGATCCAAGTACACAGTCACGTATGATGAGTTTGCCAGACTGCTGCATCTAGAGAACACCGACAACAAAGCAATCATCATTCACAACATTAGTGTTTTGGAGAAGGATAAGATGGAGTTCCTCTATGATACTCGCCTGAAGTACAATCCTCCCTCAACCAAGAACATGAAGCCCTTCTTCATGGTTCTTAATAGAGTGCTCTGGAAGACCATTGCTCCAAAGGATAGAGATGTAGGAAGTGTCCAAGGTTACTTAATAACCTTGATGAAAGTGATAAGCAAGAAGAGGAAGTTTGACATCTTCGACTACATCTGTAATGACATGGTGAACATTTCCTACACTCCTAACCTTTCCTGTTGCTATGCACCTTATATCATGTTTATTATAGAGAAGGTCACTGGGATTGAGTTTGTGAAAGATGTTGAGCACATAGCCTTGAGGCCCCAGAAACCTCCCCAAGCCACTCTCCCAGCTGCTCCCTCACCTGCCTCAACTGAAGAACACCTAGAGAGAGCTCAAGGAGATGCAAGGCCCGCCTAAAACTAGGGCCCCTCCCCACAAAGGGTCTCCTAGTGGCATTATGAAGTACTGGCTGCTATTTTTGACTCTTGCCAGAAAGCTGAAGTGAAGATCCACAAGTTGAACAAGGCAAGGAAAGAGGACATGAGGTACATAAAGCAAAATGTCAAAGCCATATGCCAGAAGCTGGAGATTGAGCCTGTTGGATCTCCAGTTATCTTTGAGGACTCTCCTTCTGACTTTTCGGAACTTCCACCTCTTTCTCCTTCTGAACTTGCCTATTTTGGCATTGGGGGCTTGATGAGTGGTTCTCATCCTCATCCTCCTCAGGCTGCTAACGATGAAGACGATGAAAGGACGGACAACGAGGAGTGAGTCAGAGACGCCTAATATATCCCTCTTCTCTTTCTTTTTGGTGCCTTGATGCCAAAGGGGAGGAGATTGAGGAGTCATTAGGTTGTAGAAGTAGATGAGAGATGAGAGCTCTATTTGTATCTTTTGCTCTTTGTCATGCTTTTGGTGTTGTAAGACTCTTATTATATTTCTAGTCATGTTTATGAAGTTTGTGATGATGCTTTGATGTGATCTATGTTTATGCTCTGAAATTGACATACATGCTTAATGTTGATATGATTATGTCATTTACCTCATTCTCATCATAATTATTGCTCACACTCATAGTTTTGCACCCCACCATAAAGAGTGCACATATGTCTTATGTTTTCATTGCTTAATTTGTTCCAAGCTCATATGTGCACACTTTATGAAAATCTGGATTTTTATCATATTTGTGAAATCTCAATTGGTTGTCATCAATCACCAAAAAGAGGGAGATTGAAAGTGCATCTAGTCATCCCTTGTGGGTTTTGGTTGATTTGTGAAAAACAAATGGGATCCTAACAAAATTGTTGAGATGAGCGCAGGTTTTAATGAAATTATGAAGAAAGCGCAAAAGAAAGGAGAATGAGGAATATATATGGAAAAGAGCTCAAGAGCTAGATAGAACACTTTGTTGTGTATGGAGTGTGTTGGAGAAACACAACCCAAGAGCTCAAGCAAAAGAAATCAACCTCACTGCACAAAATTTCACAAGTTCGGACTAGTTCGATATTCAGCGGACTAGTTTGATATCTCTCTGAATAAGATCGGACTATCCCCCCCCCCCCCCCCAGTGCGGACTAGTCCTCAGCACTTCACATCTGTACAAAAACGGGCAAGTACGATATCACCACGGACTAGTCCGATATCTTTCTGACTAAAAACGGACAAGTCAACCCTAGTGTAGACTTGTCCTCAGTACCTCACACTTTACACATAACCAGACAAGTCCGATATCACCACGAACTAGTCTGAAAACTCTCTGACTAAAATTGGACAAGTCCTCCCACTGCGGACTTGTCCAAAATTCTACATAAGGTTCAGCACACCGGACTAGCCTGATATGTGCCGGACTAGTCCGAACACTTCCAGAGCTCAAATCGGACTAGTCCGCCCTTTGTCGGACAAGTCCGATGTATCAGAACACTTTGGGTTTCCCACACGCCGTACACCGGACTAGTCCGGAGTCCACCACGGACTAGTCCGGACTTCGCAAACCCAAACGGTAACTTTTGGAAAACCTAGTATAAATAGAGGTGTACATCCCTACAACCAACACTCTTGACCCCCTGTGCCGTAACACCTCCCAAGAGCCCTAAGAACACATCTCTCCACACATTCCAACCAAAATAAGATCAAATCTTTTTGTATTAGCATTGATCAAAAGGAGATACTTTTTTCACACGTCTTGAGCTATTGAGTTTGATTCTCTCGCACACTCTTGTTGTTTAATGCAGATATTTCGAGTGTGCTTGGTGGTGTTCATCTTTGTAAATCTTGGGGGGCCCTCAACATGTGAGAAGGACCCTTGAATTTGGTTACTTGCCCCTTTGTGATAAGTGGAAGAGAATCGGCCTCCGTGGCGATTCGACGAGGGTAGGGTTGGTGAAGACCCGGTCCTCCGTGGACTCCTCAACGTGGATGTAGGTTTCCTTCGCGGGAATTGAACCACGGGATAAAATTGCATCTTTGCACTCTTGTTCTTATTGTTCATCTCATTCTAGGGTTTACTCAATCTTGGATAACTTATGTTAAAAATGTAAATCAAAGTTAATTTGTGCCATACATAGTTTCATTGTCATGATAAATCCAATTTACAACTTACTTTCCGCTTCATAGAGTACTTGATGTGAATTCTTCTATCACACTTGAACATTATAGTCCGCACACACCGGACTAGTCTGCACCATACTGGACTAATCCGGTTTATCTGTATTTGATCAAGTTTGTTAAGTGTTTCAGGATCTGACGAAATTTCGAAAAGCCTATTCACCCCCTCTAGGCTACATTGATCGCCCCAGGACGACCTGTCAGGCCCCGGACCCCACTTGTAAGGCATCTGGCCTGAGCTATAAAAGGCCCGGACCGCCACCGTTACAAAGGACCGAACATCGAATCCCCGATACACACATACGCATACACACACTAGCAATACAATCCACTGTGGAGTAGGGTGTTACGCTCTTTGCGGCCCGAACCACGTAAAAACCACCGTCCCATACTCTCTCACGCGCTCGCACACATGATTGAGTCCTAAGCCCCGCCAAACAAGAACCTCCGCGGGCTACTCCTTAGCAGATCCGAGAGAAGTGTCGCATTAACACTTCGACATTTGGTGCTCCAGATAGGGGCTTTTTCCTTCAAAAAGTGGTAGCGCTTTCACCACCGTGGTGTTCATCAGTCCCGTGGAAGGCGGTTTTCGCGGCCGTCATCTAGTGACCAGATCCATCCCTCGAGCAGTGCTCTCTGGCCTGGGTGGTTTTGATCCGGCAGATCTCCCGACACTACTAAAGTGTTAGAGGAGTTTGAGGTTCGGTATGGGCGCGCGGAGATTCAAGAAGGTGAAGTGTTAAGTGACACAAAAGACACGAAGATTTACGTGGTTCGGGCCACCTGAGCGTAATACCCTACTCCACGGGGTGTGTTGGTGTTGTATTGGATGTATGAGCTCAACGTCAGTTGAGAATGTAGAGTGTGCGTGTCTCCAGTGAGTGTCTAGTGTCCTATGTATCGTCGGCCTGTCCTTTTATAGTACAAGGGCAGGCCGTTACAAGTTAGCCTAGCCCGACATGTGGCCCCGGCGGTTACTAATATTGATACACATTCAACACGTTTAATTGCCCTTAATGACCGAGTTATGGCCTTTGACAGCACCGTTACTGGTAATTAAGGTCGTCCGATCATGTGTCATTAATATAGTATTAATGACACTTAATCGGGTTTTGAAGTCCTTGATTCCCCTTTGAAGATCCGGAGCCGTTGTGGGGTCTTCCGGAGGTTAGAGGCTGAAGATCCGACGGTTGGATACGTGGCAGCGCCAGAGCACACTGTGGGGAACAGATAGGTCCGGTGCCACCTGACACGTGTCAGTTCTGGAGCTTCCCTCGGTCTTTGGGGTTAGTTCCGGGGGTGCCATTTCGGTACATAGCCCGGAGCTTCCCTCTTGTGGGCAGTAGCTCCGGTTTGATAGTACACGTGGCGACACTGGGACTAACCATGTTGGAGAAGCGGGTCCGGTTATGTTTGACATGTGGGCCTTCGAAGGTCTTCAAATCAAGTAGATGACATTCCCTTGAGATCTTTGTAATCTCAAGGGGTGTACGGTTCCCAGGGTACCGACAGTGGCCCCCTGGGCCCACCTTTGGGGAAGACCCCTTGGGTGAAGTCATTCCGCCGGAGGTGGGTCCATCCTTCGACTTTTGAACTGAGTCTTCAAAGGTCTTCGGATGTGCCGTTGGCGATAGTTTGGAGTTAAATCCTCGCTGCGTGGCGTATCCCGTGTGCGGCAAATGAGATCTTTGGCGTGCGGATCTCACGCAATTGAAGGTCGCCGGTTCCCGATACGAAAATTGTATCGGTTCCGCGCGCCTTGTTAGGCCGCCGCCTTCGGGCTTCCCGCCTCATGATGACAACCGTTCGCCTGGGTAAGAACCTCGACTTGATCATCGGGGTGGTCTCGGGCCCTCTTGTCATCGGCTGGGTGGAATTTTTGAGTAGTATCTTCGACTTCCTTGCGATTTCCATCCAAGCGTTGCGAGGGCTTACTTAAGAAGGAAAGCGCGCACCGTCTGGGGTTCTTTATGCCTCTCATCTGATCTTGCACTCAAACTCCCAACTTGTGCTTGCTTTTCCTCTCTTACCTTGCTGTGCCGCGATGGAGTTGGGTCTCTGTGAGAGCCGTTTGAAGACCGAAGGTGACCTGAAGAAGGTCCGGGCCCTCATGGGATGGTCCCCGGACTTCTTCAACCATCTGGTCCGCGCCGGAGGAGAGCTCCCGTTCGAGAAGGAGCACAGAGGCGAAATGGTGTACTTCTCTTCGTACGCCATGGTGGGGATGATCCCACCTTTTTCCTCCTTTTTCTTGATGCTGCTAGACTTTTATGGTCTGCAGCTGTACCACCTTGGCCCTCACTCCATTCTTCTTGTGTCTATCTTCGTCCACTTCTGTGAAATGTGGGTGGGCATCCCCCCCTGCATTGAACTTTTTCGGACCTTCTTCACCGTCCATACCACCAGTAGGAGTAATGAGTACCTTGGCTTCTATTACTTCGTGAAGCGCAAGAAGTGCCCATTCAAGTACCTCCAGTCGTTTCCCTCTGGAAAGTGGGATGACTGGAAGAAGGACTGGATAGTCATCCGGGTGGAGGAGCACCAGAAGCTGTAGCTGCCCGAAGGCCTCCCCAACATCGACACTGCAGTCTGGAGTGAAGCTCCGGTGCTGTCGGATGCCTTCAACCCTGCTCTGACCAGGATCCGCCAGTGCGTGGAGGGAGGATTAACTCCTCAGGCGGTATTTTGCAACTTCCTGGTCAACAGGTGGGCACCGCTGAAGAGGAGAGAAAAACTCGCTTGGGCCCTCAACAGCGTGATGGACGACGACCGGGTCGAGACCGGACTGAAGTCCAACATGGCGGGGGCAACCTTGGAGTTACATCTCAAGAAGTTTCAGCACGACATCGACATCGCGGGTGATGACTTGACCCTACCATCAGCCTTCCTCCCTCTGAACGTGGAAGTAGAGTTTAGCAGGGAGCTCCGACGAACGATCCCGGTGCTTGACGACCTAGGTGTCGTCGAGAGAAGATCGACCTCCAGGGTGGTGATCCTTGGGGCTTCCGAAGGTGGCTCCGACCCTGCCCCGAAGCCAAGGATCGAAGTCGTCGGCTAGGGCAAGGAGCCGGCAGACGAACCCTTGAGCCGGAAGAGGAAGCTGCAGCATGCCGACGGAAGGTCCGTCAGGCCTGCAACCTCTGCATCAGCTCCTTCTCTCCGGAGGGGGAGGTCTTCTACAACTGGGGCGACTGTACCCGCAGCGGCGTTTTCCCAGGGTGCTAGCTCCGGGCATGCGACTCCATCACCAGGACCAGTTGAGGCCTCTAGGTCTGGAGGTCCTTCCCGGTCGAGGAGGGCCTCGACTAAAGAAGTGCCCGTGACTGCAATGAGTTCCGGGGGGCCTTTCGGAGCTTCCACTCCGGCGGCTATGGTCAGCCCCGAACGCCCGGGAAAGAGGTTCCGCGCAAGCTGGTGCGGAAGCCTCCCGAGGTAATTTTTAATCTTTACCTCAGACAGTTGTTTTATTATAGTAACTGTTTTTTAAGTTTCTTCATCCATCATCTGCAGCGTTCCCAAGAAGAGGAGTGAGGCTCCACCCCCAGCCACAGCAGCTGAAGCTATGAGGGCGGAAGCTCCTGCTCCTGTCCCGGTGCCGCCCCCAGTGGTGGCTGAAGCTGCGACAGCTCTGGCGCCAGCTGTCGTGGTCATGGACCTCGACTCATCCCCCGAGACTCCCGTGGTAGCGCCGGACCACGGGAGAGAAGATGCACCAGCGGTACCTGCTCCGGAGGTTGAAGCTCCGGGTTTGGGTGCTGAGATGATGGATGCTTCGGCCGTTGAGCCGGAGGAAGCAATAATTCCGGCCCCAGAGCCGGAAATTGTCGAAGCCCCGGCGGTTGAGCCGGAGGTAATTGATGTCCCGGCGCGCGCGCCGGATGTTGAGGAAGTCCCGGCGATTGGGCCGGCTACCTCTGAAGCACCAGCCGCAGAGCCGGTCGTTGCTGCAGCTTCGGCCGCAGGGATGGTTGATGTTGAAGACCTTCCAGCTCCCGAGCCGGTTGTCGTTGAAGCTCCGGCCGCAGGGCCGACTGTTGTTGAAGATCTTCCGGCGCCTGAGCCGGTCGTTGCGAAGGTGTCAGCGCTGGAGCCCCCAGTAGAGGAGGTGCCCAGGCCGGAGCCAGAAGCAACCCCTGCTCCAGGAGTGACAAAGCCGGCGGTACCCGCGGCTGAGCCGGAGTGCCCTGGTGAAGTTGCTGGCCCCCTGCCTGAGGGGGCAAATGAAGACCTGGCGGTGGGGCCTTCGGAACCACTTCCGGAGGTCGGAACTTCTTCCGCGGGACCCTCCTCGATGGCAACTGAGGCTATCCCGGAGGAAGGACCTAGTGCCGTGGAGGCTCAGGGGACCACTCTTGTGGAGTGGGACCCAATTTTTGTAAGCGAGAACCCGCTGGAACCAGCAGAGGAGACCCCAGCAGGTCCGGAACCCATTCCCCTGTCGTTGTCTATTGACAACGCTTGCTCCAGCCTGCGTCAAGTTCAGCTGGCATTCTACCATGACAGCAAGGCTCTTGAAGAGGAGCGCCAAACCCTTAGGAGGAGGCGTAATCGGCTCTACTTCGAGACCAAGCTAGCGCAGTCGAGGCTGGCAGATGACAAAGAATGGATCAAGCAGGAAAAGGTCCTCCTGGAGTACTGGGGCAAGTTATTGGATGACAGGGAGAGCTTGACTCGCGCCCTCGACACTCAATCCCGGGCCATTTATGAGTAGACCAAAGCAGCTAATAGTGCGGCCGATGAACGCCAAGAAAGGCTTGAGGCCATTAACACTACTCTCATCAAGCGCCGGGAGGCACTTGAGGAGAGGGAGAAAAGGCTCGAAGATGAAGAGCAGAAACTCCTAGAGCTGTGGGATGACGTCTTAAGGAGGGAGGAGGAGCTCACCGAAAAGGTGGCTCTGGCTCATAAGGGCCTCGAGGAGCGCGCCAAGAAATTGGAAGAGCGCTGCACTGAGGAGGAGGAGAAGGCCTGGGTGCGAGGGCAGGAACTCTACGAGCAAGAGTGTGCCATCGCTGCCAGGGAGAAGAAACTAAGGGGCAGGGAGAAGGACCTGGTTGACCGCCGGAACAAGATCAACCTCCGGGAGGAGGAGCTCGGAAAACTCGAGAAGCGGGTTGCTGAAAAGATTGAGCAAAACGCCAAAGAAGTTGAGCGCCTCGCTCGCGAGAATTCTGAACTGGCGGCGGCCAAAAGATCCTTGGAAGAACTTAAGGGCTTGAGGGTTGCGGACTCCCTACGGGTTTCGGAGTTCCTGGGCAAGGCCAACGACGCGCTGACACCGATGGGCTTCAGTCCCGTGCGTCCAGATAATCCGGAGCCGGAGCCGGAGCCGGACCTGGCGTTGCAAGCGCTGAGCTCGGCAGGTAGCAAACTCTCCAAGGTGGGCGACGTCATCGCGGACCAGTTGGAGGTTGAGGGGCAATCCCTGGCGAAGAACGTTGCAGAATATGTGCTGACGTGCTACACCAGCCGGAATCCCCAATTCCCTCTGGACCCGGTGCTTGAAGGTCCTGTCGAAGGAGAAGGTGAAGCCGCCCAAGCCAATGTGTCAGAAGTTGCTCAGAAGGCCGCCCAGTTCTTCCATAGGGTCTAGGACCATCTCCGTAGCTCCCACTTGTATTTTCTCTTTTTCTTCCTCAATTTTGTAATCCCTGTCTCCAGATGAATGAAATCCCCAAATTTTTTCGAATTTCATTTTTTGTCTTCAACACTTTTGTCTTCACTTGGCCCCCTGGTAGATGTACACAATTTGATTGTGAACATGTACCAAGAGGATATTGTGTTTTGTTGAAGACTCATTTGCTTCGAACTTGTAGATCTGAAGTCTTCGATAGTGAAGGCCCCCTGGGGTTGTCGGAGCTTAGAAGCTCCGGCATTGACTATCGTCGGGGCTTAGAAGCTCTGGCAATAGTCCCTATCAACGCGTAGAGCATCGATAGTTAGCCCTCCGGGGTGTCGGAGCTTAGTAGCTCCGACAGTGACCTTTACCAACATGTAGTTTGTCGGCAGCAGACTCCACTTGTGGGGTCTTCTCACCATCTTTCATTTTGCGTCGACGGTTGGCCCCCTAGCTTTACCGGAGCTTGGTTGCTCTGGTGATGCTTGTTTTCAATGCTTAACATTGATTACAAGCCACCTAGAGGAGTCGGAGCTTTGTTAGCTCCGGCTTTTCTCCATCAACGTGGATTTTTTATTTTTCCTGCACACTGAAGCCAAGAAAAATAGTAAAATTCGTTCCTTGCCTATAACTTCGTCGCGGCTTACGATTCTCAAGAAAGTTTTACGTGAAACGCGATTCTGAATACAACCGAATGTGTTGTCTTTTCTTCTGGATCCAATTGTACTTGGACCCGCCTTACTTCGGCCTGCCGGGATGTAGGTAGAGTGGCATACTTAGGGTGCTTGACCAGGCTAAGCCAATAGCACACTCCGGCCCTAGATTGGCTTGGCGGCATTCAGGTGAGTGAGCCATGAACAATATTTGAATCCAAAAGAATTGACAATACAACTCGAATTGTACATGAACTGGTCGGACTAAAATTTCTTAAGACTTGCACAACTTTGTTATAGACAAGAAAGAGAAAAATAAAAAATGTTGAGCCTGTACAAAATAAATGCACGTGGAGTCTATTTCACATGAAGATGTCTTTCATTATAGGTCCGGGGTACAGGGGAAACATGTACACTCTTAGGGTAAGGAACCAGGCTAAGCGTGTTTCATTTCTCGTTTGACCTAGGGTAGCTAGCTACACTTTTAGTCCTGAGACTGTGACAAGTGTTGCATGAACTTTGCGGACCTTCCGGGAAAGGTCCGGCTGTTCTCCCGGAGGAACTACCTGACTCTAGACAATGACTCTATAACATACACCTCAAGTTACTACAGACTCACCTCCGTGATATTAAGTGTAGAACTTATGGAGGTGCTCAATGTTCCAAGGATTTGGGAGAGGTGTCCCATCCTCGGTAGCCAAGCGAACGCTTCCGGGACGGGATACTTTAATCACTCGGAAAGGTCCCTCCCAGCTGGGGAGAGTTTGTTTAACCCTTCTCTGGATTGTATTCTCCATAGCACCAGATCGCCTTCCTCGAGCTGTCGGTTGTGTACATGCCGCTGATGATAGCGCCGAAGGGCTTGGCGGTATCGGGCATTCCAAAAAGCTGCTTGGCACCTTCCCTCTTCAAGGAGGTCTAGGTCTTCACGTCGGAGCTGGTCCTGCGTGGCTTCGTCGAAGGTCCGGACCCGGAGTGACCCCAAGGTGATTTCCGGAGGAAGGATTGCTTCAGCTCCGTACACCAGGAAGAAGGGTGTCTCTCCAGTTGACCGGTTTGGAGTAGTCCTGTTGGCCCATAGAGTGGGCGGAAGCTCTTCGATCCAGTTGGCTCCATGTTTTTTCAAGCGCTCATAAGTGCGCGTTTTGAGTCCTTTAAGGATTTCAGAATTTGCTCCCTCGGTCTGGCCATTGCTTTCCGGGTGAGCTACGGAGGCGTAGAAAACTTGAATGCCGAGGTCTTCGCAATATCCTTGAAATGCAGAGCTTGTGAATTGGGTCCCATTATCAATGATGATTTTGTTTGGGACTCTAAATCTGCATACAATGGACTGTAAGAAATTGATAGCAGACTGCTTGTTGATTGTCACAACTGGAGTTGCTTCCGGCCACTTAGTGAACTTGTCAATGGCGACGTAAAGGAACTTGTAACCTCCGACGACTCTTGGGAAAGGTCCCAAGATGTCCATCCCCCACACGACGAAGGGCCATGTAGGAGGTATCATTTGTAGAGGCTGAGCCGGTGTGTGAATTTGCTTTGCATGAAATTGACATGCTTCGCATTTCTTCACCAGCTCAGTTGCATCCTGGAGTGTTGTAGGCCAGTAGAAGCCATGCCGAAAGGCTTTACCAACAGCCGTGCAGGAGGACACGTGGTTCCCACACTCACCTCCATGGATCTCTGCGAGGAGCTCGTAGCCTTCTTCCCTTGTGATGCACCGCATTAGGATGCCATTGGCACCGCGCCGGTAGAGATCCTCTTCTACCAACGTGTATATTTTAGCCAATTTGACTATCCGGTCAGCAGGTACATCATCGTCAGGAAGGATGTTGTCTTTCAAGTAGCTCCGGATCTTCGAGATCCATGCATCGGAGCTAACTTGAGCATTTGAGTCTTGCGTGCTGGGTTGCTCGGAGCTTCCGGTAGCACCTACAACCCTTGATGGCTGCCATGGTAACAGGGCCATCGGGACCGTCAGCTTCGGGATGTTGATCTTGCCCCCTTCGCTCAGTTTGGCAGGCTGAGCTGTGGGTTTTGACAACCTCCAGACAAAAGTTCCGTCAGGAGCCGGAGCTCCGGTTGACGCTTTTGTCGAGAGTTCATCGGCTTCAGCATTGTGGGCACGCTGGACATGGTGGAGATCTAGGACTTCGAAGTCCTTTTGAAGCCTCTGGACTTCAAGGAGGTAAGCAGCTAGCTGGAGATTGTTGCAGGAGCATTCACCCTTCACTTGCTTAATGATGAGCTGTGAATCTCCCTTGACCAGCAGTTGCTTGACACCGTATGACAGTGCCACCCTTAGTCCGTAAATGAGTGCTTCATATTCCGCCATGTTGTTGGTCGCCTTGAAGTCAAGGTGTACCATGTATTTTACCTTCTCTCCGGTTGGTGCGAGGAGAAGGATTCCAGCTCCGGCCCCCTGCTTTTGCATGGAGCCGTCGAAGTAGAGGGTCCAGGGAGGCTCGGTGAAGACCGAAGCCTTGTGTTCCGGCTTCTGCTCACTGGGGCCCCTAGGGTTTGATGGAGAGGGAGTCCATTCCGCCACATGTCTGCCAACGCTTGACTCTTGATTGCTTGCTTTGAAATGAATTCGAGATCGAATTCAGCCAATTCCGTTGCCCACTTTGCAATATTCCCAGTTGAATTGGGATTATGCAAGATTGCTCGAAGTGGGTAAGAGGTCACCACTGAAATCTTGTGAGCTTGGAAGTAATGGCGAAGCTTTCTGGAGGCAATAAGAACTGCATAGAGTAGCTTATTCACCTCTAGGTATCGAATCTTGGCATCATGAAGTACTTCACTGATGAAGTACACTGGGTGCTGGATTGTCCGGACCCTCCCGGAGGTGCCCGAAGCTTCCTCTTCATTGACTCGGATCCTCCCTAAGGGATCCAAACCTTCTTCGAGGACCTCCAGGTCCTGGCTGGAGGGACCCGGAGCTTCTTCAGAAGCGACCTAGACCCTCCCGGAGGGGTCTGGGTCTTCTGAAGTAACTTCTTGTGGATTGAAGTCTGGGAGTTGGGACCCAGACTCGCTTTCAAGAACCTCCAGACCCTCCCGGAGGGGTCTGGATTCCTGAGCATGGGATAGTTCTGGTCTCTCCGCAACCAAGACCATACTGACGACTTCGTCAGTTGCTGATATGGAAAGCGGCAAAGGCCCACCAGGGTTCGGAGCTACCAGAGTTGGTAGTGTGGTGAGGAGCTGTTTTAGCTCCTGGAACGCCTTTTCTGCTTCTTCAGACCATTGGAATGGTCCGGACTTCCTCAATAACTTGAAGAAGGGGAGTGCCCGTTCCGCCAGTCTTGAAATGAACCGGCTGAGGGCTGCTAGACATCCAGTTAGCTTTTGGACATCTTTGACGCGGGCTGGTGGCCGCATGTCTTCAATGGCTTTGATCTTCGCCAGATTAGCTTCTATGCCCCGGTGACTTACCAGGAAACCAAGAAGTTTTCCGGAGCTAACCCCGAAGACACACTTGTCTAGGTTTAGCTTTGTGCCGGTGACCCGCAGCTTGTCGAAGACAACCTGCAAGGTGTCAAGGAGTGACTCCTTGTTCTTGACCTTGACCACGATGTCGTCGACATACACTTCCACTATGTCTCTAATAAGTTCTTCAAAGGTTTTGTACATAGCTCGTACAAAGGTTGAAGATGCGTTCTTGAGACCAAATGGCATGGCTGTATAACAGTACAATCCATCTACTGTGATGAAAGAGGTATTCTCTTCATCTTCCCTAGACATTCTGATTTGATGATACCCAGAATATGCGTCTAGGAAACACAGTAATTCACACCCGGAGGTGGAATCCACTATCTGATCTATTCTAGGTAGTGGGAATGGATCTTTTGGACATGCCTTATTTAGTGTTGTGTAGTCGATACACATCCGAAGCTTCCCGCCGGCCTTGGGCACAACGACTGGGTTTGCCAGCCATTTTGGATGGAAGACTTCTCGGATGAATCCAGCTTCGAGCAACTTCTTCACTTCTTGTTGAATGAAGTTCTATCGCTCCACGGATTGCTTCCGAGGCTTCTGATGCACAGGCCAGGCGTCGGGGTAGATCTTTAGATTGTGCTCAATCACTTCCCTAGGGATCCTAGACATTTGTGACGGTTGCCAGGCAAACACATCGACATTAGCCCGGAGGAAAGCGATGATCGCGAGTTCCTATTTGTTGTTCAATACCCCCGATATACGGGTGGTCTGAGCGGCATCAGAACCAATTTGGACGACTTTGACGGGAATGTCGGTGTCGCCGCTTGGCTGCACACGAGGTGCAGAAGTTGAGCCTCGCTGACGAATGCTCGGGGGTTTTGGAGCTTGCTCCTGTCTGGAGTCCTCCTCTTGCGCCGTAGTAAGCGCATGGAGTTCTTCCAGAGCAGTTACTCCGGCAGTGCGATCTCCGTGGATCCGAAGAACACCTACTGGTGTTGGCATCTTCAACACCAGATATCCATAATGAGCACCTGCCATGAATTTCTACAAAACAGGCCTACCCAAGATGGCATTGAAGGGTAAGTTGATCTGAGCAACATCAAAGACCAACTTCTCGGTGTGATACTTCTCCTGGGTCCCGAAGGTAACGAGGAGGGTAATAGCACTGAGTGGGGTAATGGCCCCCGGACCTACTCTGGAGAAAGGTCGGGATGGGTGGAGATCCAAAGGTCGGAGCTGAAGCTTGGTAAAAGCTTCGAAGCTTATGAGGTTGAGCCCCGAACCTCCATCTACCATGACATGGTGGAGCTAGATGTTATTGATGGTAGGAGATACCATCAAAGGTAACTGTCCTGCTCCAACCATGCTTCGAGGGCAGTCCGAAGCATCAAAAGTGATGGCTGTGTCCATCCACTTTCGATGAGGCTCCGCCCTAGCTGTAGGAGCTACAACAGCCATGTCCCAACGCATAGTCTTGATGACGCGTCGGGAGGTGATGTCCCATGATCCACCAAAAATTGTGTTCACAGTCTCCCGATGCTCGTTGTCAGAGACGTCAAAATCGTTGTTGACGGAGGTGTAAACGGCCTTCAGGACCTTTTTGGGATTCTGAAAACCTAACTCCTCTTCAACCGAAGCTTTGTCAACTTTTTGTTTTCCTTCCCTTTGACGGAAAGGAGCTTCTTCCCGGCGCTTGTTGTAGCGCTCGGCAAGGTTTTGGACCTCCCGGTAGTCTTCCAAACTGTGGCTGTCCGTTTTGTGAATTGGACACCACACTTTGGGTTTGCCACCGTCTTCAGAAGACGGTCGAGGTCGCTTCTCGGGGCGTGGCCCCCGGCCACCCGGAGCTGCAGTAGCTGCAACATTGGATGCACCGGCCGACGGCTTCTTCTTGCCGTTGGTCTTTTTCTTCTTCTTGCCACTCCCGGAGGTAGCGGCTTCTCCTTTGGAGGATTTCTTGTGATCCTCCGGAGTTGGTTTGGAGTGCATTTCACGGCCCTCCGCAGCTCTAGCACATTTGTTAGCCAAGCTGAAGAGTTCTGTGACACTGGTAATCTCCTTGATCGCCAGTTTCTCCAGCATCTTCTTATCCCGCACTCCCTGTCTAAATGCCACAATGACAGAAGCGCTAGAGATAGAAGGGATAGTGTTTCGTACCTGAGAGAATATCTGGATGAATGATTGCAGGGATTCTCCTCCTTTTTGCACGACTGCAAAAAGGTCCAGTTCGGTGCCTGGTCGGGTGTAAGAACTCCCGAAGTTGGCGGTGAACTGCCGGCACAACTCCTCCCAACTGCTGATGGAGTTGGGTGGAAGGCTCATAAACCAGGACCGGGCGGTCCCAGTTAAAGCCACTAGAAAATAATTGGCCATTACGGCCTCATTTCCTCCAGCTGCCAGGATAGCAGTGGAGTAAATCTGAAGAAATTCGACATGATTAACAGTCCCGTCGAACTTCTCCGGCAGGTGAGGCCGGAACTTCTGTGGCCACCTGACCATACGCAGATGCATGGCCAAGGCCGAACAGCCTCCTCCTACTCCTCCAGGAGCAGGAATGTCATGAGCTTCTCGTCTTTCACGAGCACGCTCAATATGGACCTGGCCGTCTTGTTGACGGTATCGGCGATCAAGCTCCGCCCAGAGGTCATGAGTTGAAAGCCTTGATACCGTGTGAGTGCGCCGTGCCCCGGAGGGCAGCGACGTCACTTGCTGCGACGCAAAACGTCTCCTGTTGTTGGAAACGTGTGGACCAAGTCTGCCAGACAAGGTTCGTCGCTGCGACGGGGCCCGTCCTGAAGGAGGAGGACCCTGGTTGCTGATGCGGTCGGCTGCTGCTGCAACCAAGTGTTCCACTTCGGCCCTCCACTGCTCCATTGCATCCCGGGATGCGTCCGGAGGTGGTGGGCGCTGAAGAAGAGCACGTGCTGCATGGAGCGTGTGTTCCGGATTGTCATAATTTGTCGATGCAGCGATTGACGCCAGTGCACCATCGCGCTGACCAGCTTGATTTGCTGGTGGAGGCGGCGATGGTGGAAGTGTGACTCCTGCTGGAACCGTGGTTCCTGCTGGTGGCTGCATATTGGAGGGATTGCCCCCAACAGTTTGAACAGCGGGATGACCGTTGGATGATCCAACAGCTGAGTTCACCATTCTTGAAATCTCAGGCGCTCCCCTACCTGGCGCACCAACTGTCGGTGGTTTTGATCCGGCAGATCTCCCGACACTACTAAAGTGTTAGAGGAGTTTGAGGTTCGGTATGGACGCGCGGAGATTCAAGAAGGTGAGGTGTTAAGTGACACAAAATACACGAAGATTTACGTGGTTCGGGCCGCCTGAGCGTAATACC
This sequence comes from Tuctoria greenei, assembly GCA_036927565.1. Lineage (NCBI taxonomy): Eukaryota > Viridiplantae > Streptophyta > Magnoliopsida > Poales > Poaceae > Tuctoria > Tuctoria greenei. The sequence goes on along the minus strand of JAYESD010000003.1, from coordinate 149,445,661 downwards.
CTACTCCACGGGGTGTGTTGGTGTTGTATTGGATGTATGAGCTCAACGTCAGTTGAGAATGTAGAGTGTGCGTGTCTCCAGTGTGTGTCTCCAGTGAGTGTCTAGTGTCCTATGTATCGTCGGCCTGTCCTTTTATAGTACAAGGGCAGGCCGTTACAAGTTAGCCTGTCCCGACATGTGCCCGACGGTTACTGATATTGATACACATTCAACTAGTTTAATTGCCCTTAATGACCGAGTTATGGGCTTTGACAGCACCATTACTGTTAATTAAGGTCATCCGATCGTGTGTCATTAATATAGTATTAATGACACTTAATCGGGTCTTGAAGTCCTTGATTCCCCTTTGAAGATTCGGAAATGTTGTGGGGTCTTCCGGAGGTTAGAGGCTAAAGATCCGATGGTTGGACACGTGGTAGCACCGGAGCACACTGTGGGGAACAGATAGGTCCGGTGCCACCTGACACGTGTCAGTTCTGGAGCTTCCCTCGGTCTGGGGTTAGGTCCGGGGGTGCCATTTCGGTACATAGCCTGGAGCTTCCCCTTGTGGGCAGTAGCTCCGGTTTGATAGTACACGTGGCAACCCTGGGACTAACCATGTTGGAGAAGCGGGTCCGGTTATGTCTGACATGTGGGCCTCCGAAGGTCTTCAAATCAAGTAGATGACAATCCCTTGAGATCATTGTAATCTCAAGGGGTGTACGGTTCCCAGGGTACCGACATGGCCCATCACGCCCCTATGCAGGTACAGTTGGCCAGAATGGCACTTCAGGACACATCTTGGCCCCGTTGGCCCCTTTGGCACCACCACCCGCAAGCCCGGAGAGCGCTCTGGCAGCGGCTAGAGCTCTTCTACATCACCACCGTCGCTGAATGCTTCCCAGGGAGCGGCTCAGTAGTGGGTCCAAGACATCGACCACTTCGTCGTTGCGGCCATCAACTCCCCCAATAGGGGAAGGCGTCACATGTCGCTGTCACGCACGCCGTCCATCGACCGTCGCACCGTCGACTCCAAATCTACCAGGCCTACTGTGACACCTGGTTCCAAAAATGAACCAAGTGAACGTATATGTGTGCCCAGGATGTTCAACTCACATACACGAGTGCATTAACAAAAGAGTATACAAAAAATTACCACATAACGAGATTAATTAACCAAAATTTATTACGCAAACCATATTATCCTCGAATACAAGTTCTAATGCATATTAATGACAAGTTTAACTAATGCAGTGGAAGTAAACTAATTAAGCAAACTAAACAGCTAGGCAGCATAAGCAATAGGGTAGCGCAGCTCCAATCAACACCACAGGCGAAGCTGTGGGTAGACACGGCCTAGAACTCCACATTATCGCCATTAAACTCCCAAATCTTACCTGCAACTATTGGGGGAGAGATTGCAAGGGTGAGTACATGTTGTACTCAGCAAGTGTGGAAAGAATGACATGTAGCTGATACAAATGACGACAATAATAATGGCCAAGTGCTAAAAAATACATTTAAAACATTTGAAAAGTAATATATTATATGTATATGAAATAAACCATCATCAACCATGTAATCATGATAATTCCAATCCATATCCCAGATTTCACATTACCATTAACCATAACCATTGCCATAAACCATAATACCATCCCATAACCAGTACCAAACCATAACCTTCCCAAAAACCATCCCAATACCAGGTTCCCTCTAATCATGGAAGTTGTCCAGGTGCTCATAACTGGGAGCACGGCTATCATGATAGTTTTATTTGACTCTGCAGAGTTTGTACCACTTTACCCACGTGTTTGTGATTTCATCACCCGTCGGCGACTAGAGAACCTCCATCATGCCAATTACACTTCCTTTGGTGTATGGCCATGAGATCACAAAATAGCCTTTACAAAGGGATTACTAGCCTATTTAGACCCCACTGAGGTTTCACCGGTGGCGATGTCTCCTACAGAGCACATCTTCAACCAAGGGCCCCCTCTTGAGCCATTCGGATCCCAGGGCAGTCCCACCAATTATCAACAAACCCAATCTGACTACCCCTTCCCTGAGCATCCTTAATGGTCCAAATAGCACTAGAAAAGCCCTAATTAATCAGCTACGCCGCACCCATACTTGGCCTCGTGGTGGCACTGTAGTCCTGGCTTATTCTCGCATGAACTGGTCCTTAGATCTAAAGCAAGTGAACCACCATATCGTCCAACCCATCCACATACCAGGCTTGCTTAGATCACCCGTTATCATATTACATCAACCAGTTCATGTTAATCATAATCTCATAAATGCATGCTTAATGTGTAGTATTGTTTTTCCATCCCAATTAGTTAAGCAAATCAAAGGTAAAAAGCCCTTCCCGACTCTCTACCATAAATTCCAAGTGACAAGGGTGGTTAAACAAAACTAGTAAACTTCCTATCATAGGATTCCCATCAAATTGACACAAGCATGCAGTTTTACAAACAAAACATTTATTTTAGAAACAGGATCAATATGCTTCAAGGACACTTGCCTTGCTTTTGGGATTGATTAGGATCAAAGACTTCAAACTCTTGGTGCTGTAGATCCTCCGAGGCACTTTCTAGCCCAAATCCGTCTAATCCGCACAATAAACATACAAACAAGAAACACAATCAAAGAGTGCACAAATATTACTCAATATGACATGACATGCATGATTGATGCAAATGCATGGCAGAACTTGTTAATAGATTGCTTTTAAATGATCTCTATCTAGTTCTAATAGATTTTAACAAGTTTATACAGGTTTGGATTTGATTATGTCTAATTTTAGAATTAATTCAACACAATTTAACCAGGAAAATCGGACTAGTATGCTAGGGACCGGACAAGTCCGCACTTTGCGAGATCAGCAAATTAGGGTTTTCTAGATCGACGTGAATTTGGAGATTAGAGGTTGAATTTACGTAAGAAAAAGAGAATAGATGGTATACCAGGTGTTTAGGACTCCAATGAATCAAGAAACTTGGAGGTAACACTTGGATCTTGATGATCTAGGGTTGGTGATGAACTTGGAGATGAACTGGTGATGAAGAACAGAACTTGATAGAGATCTTGATCCTCTTTCATTTCCTCCTCTTCTTCTTCTTGCTTGGGATCTCCTCCTCCCTCCTTGATGGTGGCTCTCCACGAACTAGGGTTTGGGTGGGGTGGAAAAGTGGCAAATAGACGTCAAGCCAAGGGGTGGGGTTGCTTATATAGAGGTGGAGGCTAAGGTTAGATGGATTTCGAGTTTGAGATGAGTAGAGGCCGATTTAGAGTCCCACATGGGCTCTAAAAGAGTTAGGCACGAGGTCCCTAGGCCCACTTAATGTGAAACCCAAGAAACAAGTCATGAAACAAAAGATCAACTCAAAGTCGCGAAATATCGGACAAGTCCGAAAAGGACCGAACTAGTCCGAAGTTGTCCAGAGAGAAATCAGACAACTCTGGCAAAAAATTGCACAAGTCCGACTTTAGTCAGAGAGGAAAATGGACAAGTCTGTTGGAACATCGGACTAGTCCAGAGAAGTCCAGGGACATAGCAAATTTTCAAGGATTCTTGGAACACCGTACTAGTCCGCATAAGACCGGACAAGTCCGAAAGTGTCCAGAGGCAAAAATAGACTAGTACGCAGCAAAAACGGACAAGTCCGATCGAGGTCACAGAGAAATCGGACTAGTCCGCACTTTCCAGAATTTTAAGTGTGGTTTTGTTCGAAATCAATTTTAAACTCATTCCTCTCTATGTGGATTAATGTTAAACATGTATATGAATGTATGTACGGCATGATGCATGAAATTTGGGTGTTACACCTACCAGCGCTGGCAAGATCCCCACGGAGAACCTGAGGGCTGAGCTTGACCGTCGTTGGATGGCCGCGTCATCATTGAGCGGCAGCGAGAGAGACGGCGCAATCTTGGTGCCGAGTACGGGCCTCGAGGGCCTGAGTAGGAGGAGTCCTCTGTCCGAGGAGCACCTTAGGTAAACCCTCCACTGCCGCCATCAAACCAGGACTACATTGGGTCGACTGCACCCCTGCACTGCCCTGTACACCAGGTGCCATAGTAGTACTTGCTGCAACAGCAGGTCCCACAGCAACCACACGTGGCACAACATACCCCCTTGGCGTATGTCGTCTCGTATGCCTCATCGGTGAAGTCCGTCGGAGGGTGCATGGCCTTGGCACCATACCTCCAACTGGCGATGTGGCCGCGCAAGTTCTAGCCACACCTCCCGGAAAAGGTTTGGTGGGAGCGTCAACCCAACGGATTTCCTGCAAATCTACACCACAACGCTCCTTGCTGCAGGAGAAGATGAACTCATCCTGGCAAATTACTTCCCGGTCGCCCTGGTCGACTCAGCCAGGTCATGGCTGATGAACCTGCCAGAGGGGTCCATAACCTATTAAGATGAGCTCTGCCGACAGTTCACGGTGAACTTCGACAGCTCCTACACGCGCCCTAGCACCAAGCTCGACCTCCATGCTGTGCGCCAGCAACCCAATGAGACGATGAGATCATTCGTCCAGCGCTTCTCTCAGGTACGCAAATCCATCCCCAACATCTCGAATGCTTCTGTCATAGTAGCGTTCTGGCAGGGTGTGCGTGACCAGAAGATGCTCGAGAAGCTAGCCACGCACAACATGCAAGATGTCTCCGAGCTCTTCTCCATCGCCGACTGGTGTGCCCGCGCGGCTGAGGGCCATGACTGGCACACCTAGACCGCCCTCAAAGTGGGCGGAGTCGGCCAGACCAGCAACAGTGCTGTTACCCCGGGTAGCGGCAAAAAGAAGAACCAGGGCGGCGGCTAGAACAAGCCACTGCATGGGTCTCCTGTCGCTGCAGCAGCGGCAACCGGAGGGGGAATACCCCCGCACTCAGACAAGTGCTTACTTCAGCCACCTGCTACTAACGAAAGCACCGAGCCCTGCCCGGTGCACAAGACTTGCGACCACACTGCGAGCGAGTGTCGGGAGATTAAGAAATGCACCGAACGCTACCAAGAGCAGGTGCAGCAGCACCCGGATGGCGCCCCCTTCTGCCAGTGGGAGGGCAAATAGAAGATCGACCCCAAGGTCGACGATCATGAGGAGATGGAGTATCGGAAGCAAGATCGGGCTGTCAATGTGGTCCACCAAGATGAGGACTCCGATGCCAGCAGCGACCACGAGCGTCGCAAGACACTCCATGTCATCTTTGGAGGGTCTTGGGATCCCGCGTCCTAGAATGTGGTCAAGACCCTCTGGTGTGTGGTGGCTTCTATAGCCCCTGCTCCCACTTTGGCGCTGCACCACCGGTGGAAGGAGACGCCAATCAGCTTTGACGACTCCGACTGCCCTAAAAACATGGCTGGAGCAGGGGTTCTGCCTCTCCTGGTCGCCCCCACTATTTCCAATGTCAAGCTCCACTATGTCTTGATAGATGGAGGGGCCAACCTCAACCTCCTCAACCGAGCAAACATCAAGCAGTTGTAGATCCCGATGTCCAAGCTCACACTCTCGAGTCCATTCTCGGGGCTGGGACAAGGGAGCATCATCCCATACGGCAACATCCATCTTCGGGTGACCTTCAGGACACCCGACAACTATAGGACGGAGAGCACCCTCTTCGACGTTGCCGATGTCAGCCTCCCCTTCAATGCCATCATCGGCAGGCCCGCCCTGTACCGATTCATGGCCGTAGCCACTATGGCTACCTCGTCCTGAAGATGCCAACCCCCTCCAGCGTCCTTAGGATCCTCGGAGACCGCACTGATGTGGTGTTAGACTTGGAGCAACTCCAAGCCCTCACATCAGACCCGACACCAGTCCTTGGCGTCGCTGGATCAGCCTCCGCCGAGCTCAGGTCAGCGTGGAGCACCCGCTGCGCCCTGGCTGCAGCCCTCTGGCAGCATCGACACCCCCGTCAAAGCTACCAGGTTCAGTCCCGGCTCTTCTCAGACCACTCGCAAGGCGAGCGGTCAAGGCAGAAAGTAGGGACGCTCGCTCATGGCCGCCGAGCTCTGTAACTCAACTATGCAGAAGTCATGCAGTCCTAATGTAGGCGGGTTCACTTGAGGTACCTGCAGTGTGTGAGGGTGAATGTGGCCTAGAGGGGGGGGGGGTGAATAGGCCTTTTTGAAAATTGTCGGATCCTGCAACACTTAACAACCAGTTCAAAACCAGAGAAATCAGACTAGTCTGGTAAAGTACGGACTAGTCCGGTGTATACGAACTAGATTGATTAGGTTTGATCAATTAACTTTGTTCTTCAATATATGCAGCGGAAGTATATGATTAAACAAAGTGTTACAAGGTTATGAATCAGGTTATATCACAATTCAAACTTATACTTGATATTTTAACGTAAAGTAATCAAGATCAATTGCAACCCTAGATTGATATAATGTAAAGGACAATGAACACAAAAAGGAACACAAGAGATTTATCCCTTGGTTTGGTTCCCACAGAGGCAACCTACATCCACGTTGAGGAGTCCACAAAAAGGACCGGGTCTTCTCCAACCCTACCCTCGTCGGATTGCCACGAAGGCCAATCCTCTTCCACTTATCTCATAGGGGTGAATAACCGAATTCAAGGGGCTTTCTCACACGTTGAGAGCTCCCTTGGATTACAACACAAAATACCACCAAGAACACACTCAAAAGATTACAATTAAATCGTAGGAGTGTGTTAGAGAATCAAACCAAGAGCTCAATGTGGTGTTGAATGTGTCTCTTCAATGAACTAGAGTGAATCCTCAAAGGATTGATCTTTGTTGCACTTAATTTTGTGGAGAGATGTGGTTTTTGAGTCTCTTGGGAGGTGTGATGGTGCTAGGGTTCGAGAGAGTGTAAAATATGGCCATGCAAATCTATTTATATGGGTTTCTAAAAGTGACCGTTAGGGTTCAGAAAGATCGGACTAGTCCTCGGTGGTCACCGGACTAGTCCGGTGTGCTGTGTGTAGCAAACCCTAAGTGTCCCGAAATATCGGACTAGTCTGGCTAGGAGCGGACTTGTCCGATTTCGCTACTGGAAATCTTCGGACTAGTCCGATAGTCATCGGACTTAGCCGGACATGTGAAACCCTAAGTGTATGGGATGACAAGTCCGCACTTGGAGGACTTGTGCGATTTAGTTCAGAGGGTATTTCGGACTAGTCCGTGCAAATATCGGACTTGTCCGATATGGATCATAGAGAATATCGGACTAGTCCGGTTGTGATCGGACTTGTCTGATTTTGTGTGACTTGCGAAAATTTTTGAGGACTAGTCCGCACTGGGGAGGACTAGTACGATTCTAGTCAGAGAGGATATCGGACTAGTCCAATGGATATCGGACTTATCTGATCTTGTGCAAAAAGGATATCAGACTAGTCCGGTGTTAGTCGAACTAGTCTGGTCCTGTGTAACTTTGTGCAATGTGTGTGTTTAATTGTGCTTGAGCTCTTGGGATGTGTTTTCTTAACACACTCCATACACAATGATCTACTATACTTCTTCCTTGAGCTCATTTTCACTTTGCTCATCATTCTTCCTTCTTTTTGGCACTTTGCTCATTTTTCTATTAAAATCCTGCACTCATCTCAACAAAGAGGTTAGGATCCCAATTGCTTGTCATAAATCATCCAAAACCCACAAGGGAGTCCTAGATGCACTTTCAATCCCCCCCTTTTTGGTGATTGATGACAACCAATTGAGATTTCACAAAATATGATAAAAATTGAGATTTTTCATAAAGTATGCACATATGAGTCCAAAATACATCAAGTGGTGAAAGCATAGTCCATATGTGCATTCTTTATGGTGGGATGCATAACTAAGTGCACTGAAACATTGAGAATGACATAATTGACATTAATCACACAATAGCAAGCATGTATGTCATTCTAGAGCAAAATCACAGTTTTCATGAATACTACTCAAAGGATCAAATCGTTGCATCACAGAACCATAATTAACGTAAGATCATTGTTAAAACTTTACAAGCCACAAAAGATTTAAAAGAAATAGCATAGAGCTCTCTCCTCGCAAACTACAACTAGAACTAAGACTCCCCCTCAATCTCTCCCCCTTTGGCATCAAGACACCAAAAAGAGGAAGAGGAGGGTCCTAAGGTCTTCACTCTTCGTTGTCGGTTCTCTCATCGTCGTCTTCATCATCTTCATCTACAGCTTGATGAGGAGGAGGAGGAGGAGGTGCGGAGGTACTCGAGCCCCCAACGCCAAAGTAGGCAAGCTCGGTGGGGGTCAAGGGCCCGAGCTCGGTGAAATCAGAATTTGAGTCTTCAGAGATTGTTGGAGATCCAATTGGATCAATCCCTAGTTTCTGGGAAATTTGCTTCACATTTGCCTTGATATACTTCATGTCCTCCTTTCTTTTCTTGTTGAGCTTATGGGCCTTCACTTCAGCCTTTTTGCAGGAGGCAAAGATTGCAGCCAGGTACTTGAGAATTCCACTGGCTAAACCTTTTTGAGGTGCTGCACTAGAAGCAGGGGCAGCCCTAGCATCTTCTCTTTATCTTGCTAGTGCCTCGGGACTGGAGGCCGGTGAGGGAGCAGCCTGCAAACTAGGCTTTTGAGGCATTTGAGGCCTCAAGGGGAGATGCTCCACATATTTCACAAACTCAATCCCTGTGACTTTCTCAATCACAAACATTAGGTAAGGAGCATATCCACAGGACCTTTTGGGAGTGCAAGATATGTTCACCATGTCGTTCCAAATGTATTCCGCCACATCAAATGGGCAGTCCTTGCTTATGACCCTCATTAGAGTCCGGAGGTATCCTTGCACACTCCCAGCATCTCCATCCTTGGGAGCAATTGTCTTCCTCAAAATTCTATTTAGCACCACAAAGAATGGCTTCATATTTTTGGTGGAAGGAGGGTTGAACTTTGAATTTGGCTCATATAGGAACTTCATCCTATCCTTGTCAATGACACCAATGTTGTGTATGACCAATCAATCAGATCTTGTGGTGTCAAGGTGAAGCAGGTTAGCAAAATCTTCTTGAGTAATCCTGTACTTGGATCCATGGGTCATCCAAGTGACACTCTCCTCATCCTCACTAGAGAAGTGACAGGTCACAATGAACTGCGCAATTACTTCATCATTCCTGTTATTTCTGAAAGCAAAAAGATCTCTTAGTCCATGCTTCTCAATGGCTCTCACTACATCAGTGAACGGTGAGCAGCCCTTCTTCTCAAAATGTGCCCAGTCAATCCGCTGACTGTGCACAACTGGTGTCTTCATTGGGAGATACACCGATCTGTAGAAATCAGCATGGAAGTTGCACCAGAATCTTCCATCAGCAGCTTGCTTCAGTCGGCCATACCAATCGATGCTTCTGAATTTTGCTGCCGAGTCACTGCCCTTCCTGTTGAACTTCTCTTCATTGGGGTCCCGGACCCCTTCCCTTGGAGCATGAAGTTTCAACGGGCCAACCGGGCCTGTTTCTATTCCTTTGCCCTTGCCTTTTACTAGGCGGGCACTTGCCGTGCTAGGGCCACCGCAGGTGGTAGCCCTAGAAGCAGGAACCTTGGAGGATGGCTTCTTAGCTAGCACTTTCCTCCGAGCCCGTGGAGGATACTGAGCTGGCTTGGAGGGTCTTTCTTGATGCTTCTTGCAAGACCCGTCGAGGTCCGAGGTGCCACCTTGTGGTCCATCTCAGCCTCAAAATCGGAGACATCATTGCCGGAGCTCGACATGACCTATGAATGAGTGGTATGAATGATAATGAATGACACAAGGCAAAGGTGTGAAAGGGTAGCAAGGAATTGCATTGAGGAATTGAAGAATTAGGTTTTGAGTTCAGAAACATCGGACTTGTCCGGTGCACAGGCACGGACTAGTCCGGGGGACCGGACTTGTCCGTGCATGGACCGGACTAGTCCGGTGTTCATCCTAGAAAACCTAAGGGACTGGACAAAAGTTGATTCCTAGTGCACAACAAGTGTAGCATACACGTAATACATCAAGGATGCATGTATATAGTGAAATATGCTAGGCTATTTGATCAACAATGAAGAAATTTGGGAATTCTAGGGTTTGAGCGAAAATTACCAGAAAAATTGCTTGAAACTTGAAGATGAGAGTGTTGAAGGTCGGACAAGTCCGCTAGCTTCAATACTCAAGTGGACAAGCTTGATTTCCGCCCAAATGCGAAGGTTTTTGGTGGAGGGAGCAAGAAATAGCCTTGGGAGCTCGAGCACGAAGAGAGAGAGCGCATGAGGCAAGAGTGGAGGTGAAGAAATTAGTGTTTGGTGGCGGCTAGGGTTATGGACACGAAAAATCGGACAAGTCCGGAGATGACCGGACTAGTTCGAACTTTTCCAGGGGCTATATCGGACTAGTCCGTTGTCTACCGGACTAGTCCGGCCTAACCGGCACTCTACATACTAGTCTGCATGGGCGGACTAGTCCGGGCAACCACGGACTAGTCCGTGTTCACCAGGCAAGAATTTGCTTAGCCCATTCATATATATTTGAAGGTACATATTTAAATAAAAGAGAGGCAAAACACATCAAATAATCTTGATGAATATGATCAGTAAGCATACAACAATCAAGCAATGATCATAATTCACCAAGATCTAGTAATTGACATAGTTTTTCGGAGAAAATTGAGAGAGATGATTTTCACAATCCGATCAACATACTTTGAAGAATTCATACAGGTATGCAACATTTCAAGCCACACTCTGAGTATCAAGGATATTTAGTTCATTTCGGAGTTCACAAAAACGCTTTTCATCAAGTGGCTTGGTGAATATGTCGGCCAATTGCTTTTGAGTGTTGACATGTGAAATGGCTATGTCTCCTTTCATGGCATGATCTCTCAAAAAGTTATGTCTTATGTCTATGTGTTTAGTTCTGGAGTGCTCAACTTGGTTGTGGGCAATTTTAATGGCACTCTCATTGTCACAAAGGAGTGGAATATGGTTCATGTTGTAACCATAGTCCCTTAGAGTATGTCGCATCCAAAGGAGTTGTGCACAACAACTCCCGGCTGCAACATATTCCGCTTCGGCTGTGGATAAGGCAATGGAATTTTGTTTCTTGGAGGACAGAAACTAAGGATCTCCCTAGGAATTAGCATGTACCAGAGGTGTTTTTTCTATCTACTTTGCACCCGACATAATCTGCATCGGAGTAACCAATGAGATTGAATTTTGAGCCTTTTGGGTACCAAAGACCAAGGTTGGGTGTATGAACTAAATATCTCAAGATCCTTTTTACGGTTGTCAAGTGACATTCCTTAGGATTGGCTTGAAATCTTGCACACAAACATACACTCAACATAATATATGGCCTAGATGCACATAAATAGAGTAGGGATCCAATCATGGAGCGATATACCTTTTGGTCGACGCTAGGTCCATCTTCATTGAGATCTAAGTGGCCATTCGTTGCCATGGGGGTTTTTATGGGCTTCGCCTTGTCCATGCCAAACTTCTTAAGTATGTCCTGCGTGTACTTGGTTTGGCTTAGGAACGTCCCTTCCTTCTGTTGCCGCACTTGGAATCCCAGGAAGTACTTTAATTCTCCCATCATTGACATTTCAAACCTGCCTGTCATGATTTTACTAAATTCTTCACAAAAAGATTGGTTAGTTTACCCAAAGATTATATCGTCAACATAAATTTGACAAATAAAAAGATCATTATCAAAATTTATCGTAAATAGTGTATAATCTACTTTGCCAATTTTAAAGCCATTTTCAATTAAGAATTCTCTAAGACACTCATACCAATCTCTAGGAGCTTGTTTGAGGCCGTAGAGAGCCTTACGCAATTTGAATACGTGGTCGGGGAACTCTTCGTCTTCAAATCTAGGTGGTTGCTCCACGTACACCTCTTCCTTGATTGGTTCGTTGAGGAAGGAGCTTTTCACATCCATTTGATACAGCTTGAAATCATGGTGAGTAGCATATGAAAGTAATATTCTAATAGATTCAAGCCTAGCTATTGGAACAAAGGTCTCATCAAAATCCAAACCTTCGACTTGTGAATACCCTTTGGCCACAAGTCGTGCCTTGTTCCTTGTCACCACCCCGTGTTCATCTTGTTTGTTGCGGAAGACCCATTTGGTGCCGATGATGTTTGCATTGGGTCTTGCCACAAGTTCCCACACCTTGTTCCGCTTGAAGTTGTTCAATTCTTCTTGCATTGCCACCACCCAGTCCGGATCTTTCAATGCATCTTCAACCCTGTGTGGTTCCAAAAAGGATACAAACGAATAGTTCTCACAAAAGTTAGCTATGCGAGATCTAATGGTTACTCCCTTTTGGATGTCACTGATGATGTTGTCGATTGGGTGATCCCTTTGGATGCATTGGTGTACTCTTGGGTGTGGCACTTGAGGAGTTGTATCTTCATGATCATCTTCTTCTCCCCCTAATTGATTGCCTTGGTTGACTTGTTGATTATCTTCGTATTCTTGTGGTTGATCTTGTGTTGAAGCTCCCCCTTGATCATTGGTCTCCTCTTGTGGTTCATCTTCCTCATGTACGTGTGGAGGTGGCTCTTGTGGTCGAACCTTACCTAGAGCCATTCTCTTCAATGCTTGACAAGGATCTTCTTCTTTACCCTGTTCACATGGGTCAACTTGCTCCTTTTGGGAGACATTAGTCTCATCGAACACTACGTCACGTGCTACTTCAACAAGTCCGGAGGTCTTGTTGAAAACACGATAGGCGTAAGTGTTCAAATCATAACCAAGCAAGAAACCTTCATCGTACTTTGAAGCGAACTTTGAAGTCCTAGGCTTCTTGTTCAAGATATAGCATGGAGAACCGAATACTCGAAAATATGAAATATTTGGTTTGTTACCGGTGAGTAGCTCATAGGATGTCTTCTTGAGTAGTCAATGAAGATAGAGTCGATTTATGGCGTGGCAAGCGGTGTTAATCGCTTCTGCCCAAAATTGATCCGATGTCTTGTACTCATCGAGCATTGTTCTTGCCATCTCTATGAGTGTTCGATTCTTTCTTTCGGCAACTCCATTTTGTTGTGGGGAGTACGGCGCTGAAAATTCGTGCTTTATGCCTTCTTCATCAAGGTACTCCTCCACTCGCGTGTTCTTGAACTCCGTGCCATTGTCGCTTCGAATATTCTTGATTGTCAATGAGAATTTGTTTTGTGCTCGCTTGAAGAACTTCTTGAGTGTTCCTTGTGTCTCTGACTTATCATGCAAAAAGAAAACCCAAGTGAAGCGAGAAAAATCATCAACGACAACTAAACCATATTTGTTACCGCTGATGCTTATGTAGGCTATTGGACCAAATAAGTCCATGTGTAGTAGCTCGAGTGGTCTTGTTGTAGTCATGACGTCTTTGGCGGGGTGAGGTGCTCCAACTTGCTTCCCGGCTTGGCACGCCCTGCAGGGCCTGTCTTTCTCAAATACAACATCCTTTAAACCTCGGATGTGATCGCCTTTGAGGAGTTTTTGAAGGTTCCTCATACCAACATGCGCTATCCGTCTATGCTACATCCAACCCATGTTGGTCTTTGCAATCAAGCATGTGTCAAGTTCAGCTTTATCCTTGTTGAAGTCAACAAGATAAAGCTTTCCCTTTAACATACCCTTGAATGCAACGGAACCATCACTCCTCGTAGAAACGATCACACCCTCGTTAGTGAACAAGCAATTATAACCTTTGTCACATAATTGAGATATCGATAGCAGGTTATAATCTAAGGATTCAACATGTAAAACATGATAAAGTGTGTGTTTAGAGGATATTGCAATTTTACCGGTACCGAGCACCCTTCCTTGACTATTATCTCCAAAGTAGATGCCCTCGTTTGGGTCCTCATTCTCTTCATATTCCACGAACATTCTTCTTTCCCCGGTCATATGATTGGTGCAGCCACTGTCTAGCACCCATTTAGATCCACCGGAAGAATAGGCCTGCAAAAAACAAATCATGCCTTGGTTTTAGGTACCCAAGCTTGCTTGGGTCCTTGGAGGTTAGTTACAATACATTTGGGCACCCACACATGAGACTTAGTGTTCCCATGATGTGGCCCAACATAATGAGCATAAACTTTGCCAAACTTATTTCTCATTAACACATAGGAGGCATCAAAAGTTTTAAACAATAGCTGTTGTTATTTATGTACATGACTAGTCTGGGGGGGCGGACTTGTTCGGACACCGACCGGACTAGTCCGGTGTACCTGTGCAGTTATAGTCTTAATCTGTGACTTTCCAATTTGAGAGGGCCTTCCTTTTACAAAGTTAATCCTTTCCCTTTTATTCTTATGGCTTCTAGCATGTTGCTTTTCACCATAAGAATAACCAATGCCATATTTGACATTTGGAGGTCTTTTGACCAAGTATGCACTACGTGCATATTTGATCTTCTCCTTGTCAAATATGCCACTTTGGCCAGGATGTTTTTCCTTTGTAGAAGTTGGCTTATCTTTCAAACTGGTGTCACTTTTCTTACATGTGCAAGCATGAGCAAAATCAGTTTTAGTTAGTTGAGAAGGTGAACTTGAAGAGGAGGAAGGTTCACTCAGCTTGAGTGACTCAACTTGCACTTCAAGGATCTTGTTAACCTTGATCAGGTTAGCAAGTTGGTCCTTGATTGTGGCATTTGAGTCAGTTAGCTCCAGGCAAGTTTCCTTGCTCGAAGCTAACTCAAGCTCTAGTGATTTGCTTTGTTCCTTCTCAAGTTCTAGAAGTTTGTCAAGTTCAACATATTCCTCCTTTTGGGAGATGATCATGTCCTCTCGACGATGTATTAACCTCTCCTTCTCAACGAGTCGATCAAGCAAAAATTTCATTTTAGTAGCTGTTTTCCTATCTAGTCCAATAAGCATGTACTCATTATCACCATTGAGTTCATCATCGCTAGAATAGGAATGCACGGACGGGGGCTTAATGGTTACCTTGCATTTACCTTCCTTTGCCATAAGGCAAGTGCCATCTCCCTTCCATGCGCCAAGTGTGGGGAAAAGGGTAGACTTCTTGGATGTCTTCTCGATGGCTATGCTAGCCATCTCTTCTTCTTCGGACAATGACGACTCATCATTTGGGTCCCACTCTTTCCCAATGTGAGCTTGTTCGGCTTGTTTCTTCTTCTTGAAGAATTTCTTGGGTTGAGGCTTGGCTTCTTTGGTCTTCTTCTTGTTCTCCTCATATGGCCAATCAACTATAAAGTGGTTATACTCACCACAATTATAGCATGCTCGCCTCAACTATGGCTTCGTTCTTTCCTTGTACTTTCCTTCGCTTGACTTTGTACCTTGTCTCTTTTTCATTATTCTCTTGAATTTCTTCATGAACAATATCATGTCTTTCTTCATCCAATTCACTGTTTTCGTCGTCACTATCTTCCTCTAGTTGTGCTTCTCTGGCTTCTTTGGATAGGGGCTTGAGAGTGGACTTCAAAGCAACCCCTTTCTTCTTTGCCGAGGTGAGGTCGGCAATCTCCTTGACATGTTTTGCTTGTTTTTCCATCATCTCGAAGTTGATGATATTTCCAAGCAGTTCATCTGGAGTCAACCTTTTGTATTCGGGTCTTTCTCTGATCATGGAGCATAGTGTGATGTTGCGAGGCATAAAAGCTCTAAGGATGAGCTTTACCACCTCGTGGTCATTCAATTTCTTGCTTCCGTATGATCTGACCTTGTTGACGAGTGTCTTTAATCGATTGTACATGTCTTGGGGTGACTCGTCTTCTTCAATTGCAAATCTTCCTAGCTCGCCTTCAATCATCTCGATTTTTGCTTCATGCACATGTCGGTCACCTTCATGTGCAGTTTGTAGTGTGTCCCATATCTCCTTTGCAATTTCGAGTCCATCCACCTTGGTGAACTCATCCCGACTGAGTGAAGAGGTAATTATGGTTGCGGCTTGAGCATTTTGGTTAATTGCCTGCTTTTGGCTGGGGGTGAGCTCTTCGTTGTCGTCCGGGATATCTATCCCCGTGCACACAATATGCCACAAACTTGGATTGAGGGAAATTAGATGCATTTTCATATTTTGCCTCCACATTGAGTAATCACTTCCATCAAAGTGTGGGGCTTTTCCAAGTGGGATAGATAAATAATCATTGCTATTGGAATTGAGACGATCATAGTTAAAAGGATATCGGTAGTAGTCGATGTGACTACTCCCCTTCTTCTTCTCTTCAACTTTTACTTTCCCTTTGGAAAGTGTCTTCTTTCATAGGAGCGCCTTTAGCTCCAGCGTCTCCTCATCGTCATCCTCTAAGTATTGAATGGCTTCGAGGAGCTTCTCCACCTTGAGGTTCTTTTCATCATCAACCTTCTCTTGGTTGTTGCTCTTGTGGGTGTCCTTCATGTCCGACATGATCTCCTTCGAGCGATTAGTCTCTTTCTTGAAGAACCCGCTTTGATACCAATTGAATGTGGCCTAGAGGGGGGTGAATAGGCCTTTTTGAAAATTGTCGGATCCTGCACCACTTAACAACCAGTTCAAAACCAGAGAAATCGGACTAGTTCGGTAAAGTGCGGACTAGTCCGGTGTATACGGACTAGATTGATTAGGTTTGATCAATTAACTTTGTTCTTCAATATATGCAGCGGAAGTATACGATTAAACAAAGTGTTACAAGGTTATGAATCAGGTTATATCACAATGCAAGCTTATACTTGATATTTCAACGTAAAGTAATCAAGATCAATTGCAACCCTAGATTGATATAATGTAAAGGACAATGAACACAAAAAGGAACACAAGAGATTTATCCCGTGGTTCGGTTCCCACAGAGGCAACCTACATCCACGTTGAGGAGTCCACAAAAAGGACCGGGTCTTCTCCAACCCTACCCTCGTGGGATCGCCACGAAGGCCAATCCGCTTCCACTTATCTCAAAGGGGTGAATAACCAAATTCAAGGGGCTTTCTCACACGTTGAGAGCTCCCTTGGATTACAACACAAAATACCAAGAACACACTCAAAAGATTACAATTAAATCGCAGGAGTGTGTTAGAGAATCAAACCAAGAGCTCAATGTGGTGTTGAACATGTATCTCCAATGAACTAGAGTGAATCCTCAAAGGATTGATCTTTGTTGCACTTAATTTCGTGGAGAGATGTGGTTTTTGAGGCTCTTGGGAGGTGTGACGGCGCTAGGGTTCGAGAGAGTGTAAAATATGGCCGTGCAACTCTATTTATATGGGTTTCTAAAAGTGACCGTTAGTGTTCAGAAAGATCGAACTAGTCTGTGGTGGTCACCGGACTAGTCCGGTGTTCTGTGTGTAGCAAACCCTAAGTGTCCCGAAATATCGGACTAGTCCAGCTAGGAGCGGACTTGTCCGATTTTGCTACTGAAAATCTTCGGACTAGTCCGATAGTCATCGGACTTGTCCGGACATGTGAAACCCTAAGTGTATAGGATGACAAGTCCGTACTTGGAGGACTTGCCCGATTTGGTTCAGAGGGTATTTCGGACTAGTCCGTGCAGATATCGGACTTGTCCGATATGGATCAGAGAGAATATCGTACTAGTCCGGTTGTGATCGGACTTGTCCGATTTTGCGTGACTTGCGAGGTGTTTTGAGGACTAGTCCGCACTGGGGGGGACTAGTCCGATTCTAGTCAGAGAGGATATCGGACTACTCCGATGGATATTGGACTTGTTCGATCTTGTGCAGAAAGGATATCGGACTAGTCCGGTGTTAGTCTGACTAGTCCGGTCCTGTGTAACTCTGTGCAATGTGTGTGTTTAATTGTGATTGAGCTCTTGGGATGTGTTTTCTTAACACACTCCATACACAATGATCTACTATACTTCTTCCTTGAGCACATTTTCACTTTGCTCCTCATTCTTCCTTCTTTTTGGCACTTTGCTCATTTTTCTATTAAAATCCTGCACTCATCTCAACAAAGAGGTTAGGATCCCAATTGCTTGTCATAAATCATCCAAAACCCACAAGGGAGTCCTAGATGCACTTTCAGAGGGGTTCTTGCGGCTTCTCTCGTCATTAGGGTCTTGTGGCGCCAGGAGGCTTCACAGGAAAGGCTTGTGCCGAGCAGAAGGTCCAGGGGGTGTAAACTGCTTAGCCTGGTCTTGTACTCTATGTATACACACCCTTCCTCCTAGCACATTGAATTACCCAAGCCCTGTGCGTCCATCCATGACAGTAAGACATGAGAAAGATAAGGGAGAGGAACAGGTAAACCGGTGAGTAGACTAGTCCCCCCTCTTTCATCATATGTGCAGGACATCCAGCTCTGGCACCTCCCAAGGGGCTTGCCGTCGATGTCTCTATGATGATGGTAGACAACGCCAGAGCAACCAGCTCCGGCACCTTGCAAGGGGACTACTATTGATGCCTCACCACGTCAATGACAGCGACAAGTGCGGATAAGTGAGTATACACTCCTGCCTCGCTCTTGTTGCTAACAGGGTTCTCTTGTGATAGCCTGTAAACCAGGGGCCTACCATCGACGCTCCTGTGAAGATGGTGGACGACGCTGGAGCCTCCAGCTCCGACACCTTCTAAGGAGCCTGCTGTCGACATCTCTACAATGATGGTGGGCGATGTCAGAGCAGCCAGTTGCGGCACCTCCCAAGGGGCCTTCCGTCGACGTCTTTACGATGATGGTGGACGCCGCCGGAGCAACCAGCTCCAGCACCTTGCAAGTGGCCTGCCGTCAACGCCTTAGCACGTCAATGATAGCGACAAGCGCGAATAAGGGCTTGCTATCGATGACTCTATGATGATGGTGGACGACGCCAGAGCATCCAGCTCCGGCACCTCCAAATGGGCCTGTTGTCGATGTGTCTATGATGATGGTGGGCGACGCCAGAACATTTAGTTTCGGCACCTCCCAAGGGGCCTGCCGTCGACGTATCTACAACGACGGTGGACAACCCTGGAGCAATCAGCTCCAGCACCTCGCAAGGGGCCTGTCGTCGACGTCCCCGCACGCCGGCGACAACAACAAGCGTGGATAAGTGAGTAAACTCTCCTGCCCGCTCTTGTTACTAATAGGATTCTCTTGTGATAGCCTATACACCAAGGTCCTTCCATCGACGTCCCTACGACGATGGTGGACGATGCTGGAGCATCCAGCTCTGGCACCTCCCAAGGACCCTGTTGTTGACATCTCTACGATGATGGTGGGCGACACCGGAACAGCCAATTCTGGCACCTCCCAAGGGGCTTGACGTCGAATCTCTACGATGATAGTGGATGATCCCGGAGCAACCAGCTCCGGCACCTTGCAAGGGGCCTGCCATAGATGTCCTAGCACGCTGACGACAGGAACAAGCGTGGATAAGTGGGTAAACTCTCCTGCCCCACTCTTGTTGCAATAGGGTTCTCTTGTGATAGCCTGTACACCAGGGATCTGCCGTCAACAACTCTACGATGATGGTGGATGATGTCGGAGCATCCAGCTTTGGCACCTCCCAAGGGGCCTGCTATCGACGACTCTACGACAATGGTGGACGACGCCGGAGCATCCAGCTCCAGCACCTCCCAAGGGGCCTGCCGTTGACGTCTCTACGAAGATGATGGGCGACGCTGGAGCATCCAGCTCTAGCACCTCCAAAGGAGCCTGTCGTCAACTTCTCTACGATAATGGTGGGCAACATCGGAGCAGCCAACTCCGACACCTCCCAAGGGGCCCGCCGTCGACGCTGTCGCGATGATGTTGGGCGACACTGAAGCAATCCACTCCAACTCCCCTACTCCGCTGAGGACCCGTTGAAGACATCCTGCGATCAAGTGGTAGATGTGCCCAGCCAACTAACCACATCTATCAAGGGGCCTCTAAGGGGGTTCCATAGGAAGGAAGTCAACAGACAACACTTTGACCATGTCATTTGTGCAATCATTGATCCTCAAAAAATGACAAGCTTGACAAAGGTTCTGCAAACCCTTACACAGCTAAGGAATCAACAACAGTTGAGAAGCGCAAAGACAAGCCAAGAAGTCAAACACAAATTGAGATTCATTAAGGAATATTTACAAAGGTGCGAACCCCAGATAAAAAGATAGGTGCCAGCCTCAGTCCTTGGCGCATTGCGCGATGACATGTTTGGCGGCATTCTTGACCCCTGCCGTTGTTGTCTTCTCGCGCTCTTCAATAGGACCTTCAAAAATTGGCTCCAGTGGTAGATTAGGGTACCGGCTATGGTAGCACACTAGGACATGGGATGCCACCATCTCCGCCGCCGCCCTACCCTCGGCTTGCAAGCGCTGAGCCAGCTGAAGCTCTAGTAGATCGAGCTCCCGGGTGCGGCGCTCCATCGTGCACTTTCATGCAAGAGGAAGAACAGGTTATTCCATCTAATCTTTGGCCAATCTTATTTTCTCTAAATTTGAAAAAAGTCTTGGACGTCGAGATCGCGCAGGAGAAGTTCTTGACGCTCAGCTGAGTGCTGCGCCTGATCCCGTGCAAAGTCCCTCTCCTAGAGCTCAAGATCCTCAAGGCAGGACTGCAGTCTGTCCTAATATGCCTCAGCTCGAGCCATCATCGCCTGCGATGCCACCTCTTGCTCGGCAACAGCAGCCTTACGCTCAGTAATAGCAACTTCGCGACAATCCAGGGCCTCTCGACCCTCCACAAGGGCGCGTAGACGGGTGCTGGGTGTGTTGTTGGCCACCTTGGCATCGGCCAGGATCTTCTCAGACATTGCGTCAAGGGCCTTCACAAAGCGGTGCCTTAGCTCCAACTCTTTGCTCTCCTTCTGGTGCTTCGCCTTCGCCTCGATGATCCTGGACATCAGAAGGGCATCCCAGCCTTGGAGGCGCTCTCCCTCAGCATGCAAGTTCTCCCGTACCACGGAAAGAGCCTCCTGTGCCTGACGAGGGTTAAATAGGACCTGGAGGATACTGGACTGCGCTAAGTCCATGATGCTGGAGAGGCGCTCTGGCTGCGCTGAAGTTATGGAAGGCCGCCCGACAATCATCTCGGGGACCTCTTCCTCCGAAGCGGCAAAGGTGAGGCCACCAGTACCGGAGACCTTGTCCTTAGAGGCTGAGTAGGAGTGGCGGTGCAACCTGAGGCGGCAGCGTCACCATCGCCCAAAGAGCCGCCCGCCAGATCAGCAGCAGCAGAGGACATACCCTCAACCCCCTGAGCCGGCTCTGACATAACCTCCGGCGCGACGGCCGAAGGTGCCTCCAGCACGAAAGTCGGAGACGCAGCTGTAGAAGCTTCACTCCCTGCGCGGAGTATGGACACCGGAGTGGCGCTCTCTTGAGACAGATTGGTTGTCTACTCCGCCGGAACAGCTGTAACTCATGGGCCGACTTCGAAGCTGACGAGGCCCTGCAAATCAAAATCAAGGCCTGAGCAACCAACAAAGGCAGGCGAGATAACAATGCAAGCGTTGGTAAGAATGCCTTACTGGCATCCCTGGAAGCTCCAGCGAGCCTCCACCTTCGGCGGTCCTGAAGTCGCAGGCCCTGACGACGGCGTGGCAGGCGTGTAAGACCTATGTGTGATGAATACATTGGCTTGTAGTGAATACACTTGCTTTGATGATAAAAGTTTTGATTATCACCAAAACACCTTTTTATTAAGATCATACTTGTTTTGGTAAGTTCCGGCGCTAGGTTCTACTAGCTTTTGTTAGCTCGAGCTCAAGGTCCAAGTTGCTCTAGCAAGGTCTGGAACTTGATCACAATGCTTCTGTTTTTCAATTGCAAAGTTTCGTACTTGCTTTACATCTCTGGAAAGATTGCTTAGTATTCATTTGCTAAGTCTTTGGTGCGTTTTTGGTTGATATGGATGATATCGTGTTACTGTGGTTTTGCAACATGCTTATGTGAGGTTCTCACGTAAGGTGTTGTGTTCGGAACTAACTTGAGTCAAGTCGAGTACTTGGGCTCGTATGGATTGGTTGTTTATTCATGTGCAGGTGTTGCTTGAGTTCAAGACATGGCTGGTGATGGGATCCATTGGACTTGTCTCAGGGAGGAGATGAGGTTCCAACAACCAAATTCAGGAGGAATTGTGGTTGAGCTAGTCAGGAGGTTGCGCATCATGATTGAATCAAGAACAATGCATGTGAAGGTATCGTGGACGTCATTGGAAGATGTTTGCACATGTGCAAGGAGTGTATGGACGTGGCTACATGGTTCCGAGACATGATGAAGAGATGTGACGTAAAGAGTTGGTCGGAAAGGTCCAACCGACTAGGTTATGGACTCAGCCTGCGGCTGAGTCGGGTTTGACTCAAATATGGAAAGATTTCAGTTGGTTATGATAGGATTTCGTGTGGGTCACGAATTTGAGTTGTTTAGGAATATGAGATACGTTCCTAAGGTGTTTGTAAGTCTTAAGATTGGTTCTATCTGCGTATAGAAGAATCCTAAGCAGTTATGGAATAGTTACGATTCATGAACAGAGTAGGATTAGGTTCCTGATTTGAGTTGAGTTGGCTTTCGAGTTTGTTATATAAGCAAGGGAGCCCAGAGCTCAAGGTGCACGACTTTGGGGCTGTTCCTCTTGTGTTCTATTAAATAAAATTTTTAGTTTAAAGGAACTTTTGTGCCTTGTTCGTCCGACTTGTTCCAGACAAGTTTTACTCGTCGAGTTTCTGGACAGCACTACCTTTCATTGGTGGTTTTATCATAACTCGAGTTTTACAGATCCAATTGATGTGATTCTTTTTGGTTTGTCTTCACAACTTGATTATCTATCATCTGTCAAAATTTCACGGTCATTGGATTTGTGGTCTATGATCTACACGAGTTTCCTTGCAGCGTTCCAGAACTGTTTTTCTCAGGTAGGGCAGATTGACCTTTGTTTGATCATTCGATCATAACTTGAGTTTTTCTCGACGAATTTGAGTGATTCTTGTTGTGTTGTCTTCGTGACTTGATTATCTCTGATATCTATTACTTTTGTTATGGTGAAACACGTTTAGATTAGTCTCACACACGATTTCTTTAACATATCATTTTTCTGCCGAAAGGGTTGGGGTTTAATTGTTTCCGCTACGTAAGATTTTTTAAATCTACCATTCACCCCCCTTTGGTAGCTTTTCACGTTCTCTTCAATCCTACAATTGGTATCAGAGCCACGGTGCTCTAATCTTTGTGATTTGCGTGTGTTTTTGACTAATCATCATGGAGAAGTACTCTGCCAAACCTTATGTGTTCGTTGGTATTGATTTTCAGGTTTGGAAGGCACGCATGGAGGCTTTCATCCAGGCACAAGGCTTTGCAATATAAGAGAAGGTATACAAGCCTTACGAAGTGCCATCAAATGATCAAGTTACAGCTACAAATCTGAGAGATGTCGACAACAACAACAAGGCTCGGAACTTGATCATACAAGGATTAACACAAAGCGACTTCGACCGTGTTGCACACCTCCGATTTGCATACGATGTGTGGAAAACACTTTGTGACTACCAAGAAGGATCCAACACGATCAAAGAGGTAAGGAAAGACATGTTCAAGAAAGAATACATGCGCTTTGAGATGCAACCCGGTGAGTCTATTGATGACCTTTTTGCTCGCTTTAATAAGATTCTCAGCAACTTGCATAGTGTCAATGTTAATTTTTCAGATGCTGAAAATGCTAGGCAATTGCTAAGTGCATTAGATATGTCAATTTTGGAGATGAAAGTCACATCTATTCGTGAATCTACTGTCATGAGTTCACTTACTTTATATATGCTATATTCCAAGTTAAACACTCATGAAATTGATATAATCTCACGTAAGAACCACAACAAGTCTATTGCTTTTGTTTCTCAACGTGACATGCCTAGCTCCGGTCAAACATCATCTTGTGTACACTTTCTTTGCTGTCCTCTCTAACCCTTGAACAGATTGAGGAGTTTCCAGAGGAGGAGCTAGCGCTCATCTCTACCCGGTTCTCAAAAGCATTGCAAAATGTGAGAACTAGAAGGAGAGGAAGCTCCGGACCTCAACGATGCTTTGAGTGTGGTAAGACAGGACATTTTCGTTCAAATTGCCCTAACCTTTCAGGTCCTACTTCCCTAGATGAAAAGAAAACAAAAACGAAGCACTCCTCTGCAAAAGATATGAAGAAAAAGAAGGGTTTTACAGGATGTCAATTGGTGAGCAGTTTTATCTCAGCACTCCAAGAACTTGGCTCAAGCGATGTGGACATTGGAAGTGATGAAGATGAAGATGATTTGGCAAACTTGTGCTTCATGGCGGGCAAGTCAAGATCAAGTATGGAGGAGGCAGAACACAAAAGCGACAATGAAGAGGTATGTCCTACTTGCGAAGAAATGTGTGATGCTATTTCTCGTGCCAATGTTCTTGTTAAGAAAAAGGACAAAAAGCTTAGGGACAATGCTGTTAAAATTGAGTCAATAGAATCTGAAATTAATCGTTTGAAATCCTTGATTCCTAGTTATGATTCTTGTTCCTCATGTGACTTAATATATGAACAATTGTCCTCCCTAAGAAGTGCACATACCTCCACACTTGATAAACTTGAACTTGAAATTGAAAAGAACAAAAAGCTTTATGCACTTAATATTAGAAACTTAAAAGATGCTTCTTGTTCTACAATTGATTTCCATTGTTCTAGTTGTGACGATCTTGATAAGAAACTGCAAGATGCTATGAATGAAATCTCTATATTGAACAATGCTTTACGTTGTCATGAAGTTAAATATTGTTCCAATTGCAAATTAAAAGGAAAACTTCATGTGAAAATTGCCTTGATCTGTCCAATAAACTTGATAACATGCATAAGACATTTGATCGGTTTTGTAATGGGAATAAGAACCTAAACTTGCTGCTGAATTCATCCAAGCCTTGCAATGACAAAACTGGTTTAGGTTTTGATTTTCAAGCTCATGCTAAGGCACATCCACCTAAAATTGTAAAGTCATTAGGATGTGGTTTGATTCAGACAGTTCCTAAACAAAAAGTAGTGGTTTTCAAATCTGCAGGAGTATTGTCTCATTCGGTTTCAAATAAAAATGTTGTTTGCTCATCTAGACATGAACACAAAGTTAAATTTCATTGTACCTACTGTGGTAGAGATGGTCATGTCATAGATTTTTGTTATAGACTAGCTAAACAACATAAAGGGGAAAGAATGGTTGCTAGATCTCATAACTTTCATGCAAAATTTGCTGCACATATTGAACCGAATGTACAACTTGCTGTTTTGAGTCAAAAACATTCAAAGTTTACCTCCGGACCTTCTGTTTTTGCCTCCAGAGCTACTGATTTTTGTGCTACACAAGTAACACCTTATATGTCAGTAGTTAAGAATAAAAAATCTCAAACTTTGACTCATAAACCTGCTGTTTTGTCTCAGCTTTCGCGTGTTTTTCCTGCTGCACGTCGCATGACTCAGTACTAGATTCCTAAATGCCTTTTGACTAACCCCAGTATTGAGTCATCGATATATTGTGCTGCTATGTAGGTTACACGTTTGAGGATGGAGAACATTTGGATTGTGGATTAAGGTTGCTCACGCCACATGACCGGTAACAAAGATTGATTCTCCTTCCTCTCTTTTGTGTCATGTGTAGAGAATGTTACTTTTGCCGATAATTCTTCAACTCCTATAATTGCTAAGGGTTCGGTTAGAGTAAATGATCATTACACTTTGAAGGATGTGGCACTTGTAAAAAATTTGAAATACAACTTGCTTTCTGTTTCACAATTGCTAGATGAAAATCTGGAAATTATTTTCAATAAAAACTGCTGCAAAGTTGTAAGTTCAAATAGTGAGCTTATTTTTAACATGTCTCGATTTGGAGGAGTTTTTAAAGCTGATTTTGGTATGTCTTCCTCTAAGCATAGGTGTCTAGTTGCTAATGATTCAAAGAACCTATATTTCTGGCATCATAGACTTGGTCGTGTAGGCTTTGATCACCTAACGCGTGTTAGTGATCTTGATCGCATACGGGGCTGCCTAAGCTTAAAGGGGACAAAGAAATTGTGTGCTCTTCTTGTAGACATGCTAAGATGGTTGCAGGTTCACATACTCCTCTCACAATGATCATGACAACTGAACCATGTCAACTTTTGCATCTTGAGACCGTAGGACCTTCACGTGTTCAATCCTTCGGAGGTAAATGGTATGTTCTTGTGATTGTTGATGATTATTCTAGATACTCTTGGGTTTACTTTATGACGTCTAAGAATGAAGCTTTTAGTCACTTTATAACTTTATTTCTTAGATTATCAATTGATCACCCAGGATCTTTAAAAGCAATTAGAAGTGATAATGGAACTGAATTTATAAATCAATCTTTTGATCACTTTTGTGCTGAAAATAGAATAGATCATCAATTTTCTTCACCATATGTACCTCAACAAAACGGTGTTGTAGAAAGAAGGAACAGAACCTTAATTGAGATGGCTAGGATTATGCTTGATGAATATCTAACTCCTAGAAAATTTTGGGCTGATGCGTTAGCAACCGCTTGTTATATCTCAAATCGTGTTTTCTTGCGTGCTAAGCTAGGTAAAACACCATATGAGCTCCGGTTTGGACATAGGTCTAGTGTTACACACTTTCGGGTCTTTGGTTGCAAATTCTTTGTTAAGAAACATGGTAATCTTGATAAATTTGAACCTAGATCCATTGATGGCATGTTTCTTGGTTATCCATATCATACTAGAGGATACCGTGTGCTTTTACTTGACACTAACGAAATTGTGGAGACTTGTGAAGTGTCTTTTGATGAAGCTAGCCCGGGTACTAGATCAAACATTGCAGGTCCAGATCCATATCCGCAGGGGGGAGCATTTTCGTTGAAGATGAGGAAGAATTGGAGCTGCTGCCCAAAAATTCAGCAACTAAAGACTTTGGTTCAGCTCCGGATGAATTCTCAACCAGCACCGACAACAATCAATTCTGATTTAAATCATCCTCAAGTCACAAGATCATCGATTTGTGATGAACATGAAGAAGAAGAAGCTTGTGAGACATCTGTTCCTCTATGGTTTTACAAAGATCATCCTCCACAATAGATGATTGGAAGCTTGCACGAACGAGTCACACGGTCCAGGTTTTGCGATCCAAACTCTTATGCTCATTCTGCTTTTGTTGCTTCTTTTGAACCCAAAGATATATCACACACACTCACTAATGAATCTTGGATTATTGCCATGCAAGAAGAGTTAGAAAACTTTGAAAGAAATAATGTTTGGAAGCTTGTACCTCCACCTCAAGGTCACACTTCAATTGGAACTAAATGCGTATTTAAAAATAAACAAAGTGGGGATGGGGTTGTGGTTAGGAATAAGGCTAGGTTGGTTGCTCAAGGTTTCACTCAAGTTGAAGGTCTAGATTTTGATGAAACTTTTGCTTCTGTTGCTAGATTAGAAGCCATAAGAATTTTGTTAGCTTTTGCTGCATCTAAAGGTTTTAAGCTATATCAAATGGATGTTAAAAGTGCTTTTCTTAATGGATACGTAGATGAGGAGGTTTATGTGAAACAACCACCGGGTTTTGAAAATCCAGATTTTCCTAATCATGTTTACAAACTGTCCAAAGCCTTGTACGGTCTCAAACAAGCCCCTAGAGCATGGTATGATAGGTTAAAAACATTCTTACTTGAAAAAGGGTTTACCATGGGCAAGGTTGATAAAACTCTTTTTGTGCTTCAGCATGGAAATGACTCATTATCCGTTCAAGTGTATGTGGATGATATTATCTTTGGTTGTGCTTCTCATGATCTTGTGTCCAAGTTTTCAGCAATGATGAG
The DNA here is from genome assembly GCA_036927565.1 of Tuctoria greenei. Taxonomy (NCBI): domain Eukaryota; kingdom Viridiplantae; phylum Streptophyta; class Magnoliopsida; order Poales; family Poaceae; genus Tuctoria; species Tuctoria greenei. The sequence continues at coordinate 149,418,030 of JAYESD010000003.1, read as the reverse complement.
TTCCGAATTTGAAATGAGTATGATGGGTGAACTCACTTACTTTTTGGGGCTGCAAATCAAGCAAACAAAGGAGGGTACCTTTGTGCATCAAACGAAGTATACAAAAGATCTCCTGAGGCACTTCAACATGGACAAAAGCAAGCCTCTTCGGACACCAATGGGAACAGCAACAACACTTGGACTTGATGAAGATGGTGAACCCGTGGATCAAAAAGAATATAGAAGCATGATCGGATCACTTTTGTACCTCACGACATTAAGACCACACATACAATTCAGCGTATGTCTTTGTGCACAGTTTCAAGCCTCCCCACGTGCTTCACATTGTCAAGCCGTCAAAAGGATCCTCAGGTACTTACATGGAACTCAAGAATTTGGAATTTTTCTTTTTTCTTCCTCAATCGTTACTTTGAAAGCTTTTTCGGATGCTGATTTTGGGGATTGTAGGATTGATAGGAAAAGTACTTCCGGTGCTTGTCATTTTCCTGGTAATTCTCTTGTTGCTTGGTCCTCTAGAAAACAAAATTCAGTTGCACAATCCACAACCGAATCTGAATATGTAGCTGCTTCTAGTGCTTGCTCGCAAATTCATTGGATTGTTCAAACACTTAAGGACTATGGGGTTGATCTAGATAGTGTTCCACTGTTCTGTGATAACACTAGTGCCATTTGCATTGCTAAAAACCCCGTGCAACATTCTAGAACTAAGCACATTGACATTAGGTATCACTTTCTCCGAGATAATGTTGAAAAAGGAAACATAGTGCTTCACCATGTAGATACCGAACAACAATTGGCTGACATTTTTACAAAACCTTTGGATTTCACTCGTTTTTGTTACATTCGTAGTGAAATAGGGGTTATGCATCCTCATGGCTTAAATTGAGGGGGAGTTTTGAAACTTGGGAAGTCTATGTGTGAATCTGAAATTAAAGTAATATGAGCATAGTGTTTCATACATATATGACTTTGTGATTCCTTTTACATGCTGAAAGTTCTTACTACATTACTCGTGTTATACATTGTGTAGTTTTTGCCATGTCTAGTAATTGGAACAATTACTTACACTAAAACTGGTCATGGTCGAACTTTCTTGCTTTTTTGAACTTGTTACATGTTCACAAGTGCTTTTAATCATTAAGAATTAATCAAGTAATCAACTCACATGTTGAGTTTTTATGAACAAATATAAATTGAGAAAACATCAAGAGAATATGCATGCATCGCACTTCTTTTGAGATGGCTTATCATTGCATTTAGATATGAACTTGGAAGAAGTTGTGTATGACTAAAACCATGTCCTTAAGCTTCTGATTGTCAAATGACATATGCTTGGCTTGGTTGGTTAGAATAAGGCAGATGCGCATATAATCTCTTGCAAATATCATATGATCTAAATTTATGCTTTGAAAAATAATAAAATGCAGCAACTAGTGTCATGATTTCAGGTTTTGAAATAGTTAAGTTTGTGAGATCATGACTTACTTAAATTGAAAATTACATTTGATCTCTAGCATGGCTTACATTACTTTATGTATTTCATTGATGTGATAATGTAAGGACTTGATAGTATGACTTGGATGAGCTTTGTTTATATGTATATGTTATAATATGCTCATAACAACTAAAGGGGGAGAGATAATTTGTTTATATGCTCATGACTTGCTGAATACATTGTCAAAGGGGGAGAGATAAGCATGAAGAGAAAGAGAATATGTGCATAAGGAAAGATAATATGGGATAATTTTTGGATTTTCTTTTCATTTTACTTTTGATTTACAAAGGGGGAGAAATTGCCTTCAAAACTTTTATGTGAATAAGCCAATGTTCGGATTTTAAATGGTGTTGCCAATGCATTCATCAAGGGGGAGATTGTAAGACCTATGTGTGCTGAATACATTGGCTTGTAGTGAATACACTTGCTTTGATGATAAAAGTTTTGATTATCACCAAAACACCTTTTTATTAAGATCATACTAGTTTTGTAAGTTCCGGCGCTAGGTTCTACTAGCTTTTGTTAGATCCGGCTCAAGGTCCGGGTTGCTCTGGCAAGGTCCGGAACTTGACCGCAATGCTTCTGTTTTTCATTTGCAATGTTTCGTACTTTCTTTACATCTCTAGAAAGATTGCTTAGTATTCATTTGCAAAGTCTTTGGTGCATTTTTGGTTGATATGGATGATATCGTGTTACTGTGGTTTTGCAACATGCTTAGGTGAGGTTCTCACGTAAGGTGTTGTGTTCGGAACTAACTTGAGTCAAGTCGAGGACTTGGGCTCGTATGGATTGGTTGTTTATTCATGTGCAGGTGTTGCTTGAGTTCAAGACATGGCTGGTGATGGGATCCATTGGACTAGTCTCAGGGAGGAGATGAGGTTCCAACAACCAAATTCAGGAGGAATTGTGGTTGAGCTGATCAGGAGGTTGCGCAGCAATATTGAATAAAAAACAATGCATGTGAAGGTATCGTGGACGTCATTGGAAGATGTTTGCACGTGTGCAAGGAGTGCATGGACGTGGCTACATGGTTCCGAGACATGATGAAGAGATGTGGACGTATAGAGTTGGTCAAAAAGGTCCAACCGACTAGGTTATGGACTCAGGCTGTGGCTGAGTCGGGTTTGACTCAAATATGGAAAGATTTGAGTTGGTTATGATTGGATTTCGTGTGGGTCATGAATTTTAGTTGTTTAGGAATGTGGGATACGTTCCTAAGGTGTTTGGTAGTCTTAAGATTGGTTCTATCTGCATATAGAAGACTCCTAAGCAGTTATGGAAAGTTACGATTCATGAACAGAGTAGGATTAGGTTCCTGATTTGAGTTGAGTTGGCTTTCGAGTTGGTTATATAAGCAAGGGAGCCAAGAGCTCATGGTGCACAACTTTGGGGCTGTTCCTCTTGTGTTCTATTGAATAAAATTTGTAGTTTGAAGGAACTTTTGTGCCTTGTTAGTCCGACTTGTTCCAGACAAGTTTTACTCGTCGAGTTTTTGGACAGCACTACCTTTCGTCGGTGGTTTTATCATAACTAGAGTTTTACAGATCCAATTAACGTGATTTTTGTGGGTTGTCTTGAAAACTTGATTATATATCATCTGTCAAAATTTCATGGTCATTGGATTTGTGGTCTATGATATACACGAGTTTCTTTGCTTCGTTCCAGAAATGTTTTTCTCAGGTAGGGCAGATTGACCTTTGTTTGATCTTTCGATCATAACTTGAGTTTTTCTTGACAAATTTGAGTGATTCTTGTTGTGTTATCTTCGTGACTTGATTCTCTCTGATATCTATTACTTTTGTTGTGGTGAAACACGTTTAGATTAGTCTAACACACGATTTCTTTAATAGATTGTTTTTCTGCCGAAGGGGTTGGGGTTTAATTGTTTCCGTTGCGTAAGATTTTTTAAATCTACCATTCACCCCCCTCTGGTAGCTTTCCACATGCTCTTCGATCCTACAAGGCGAGGTCACCCCAGCCAGGCCTCCACTGAATCCACCAGCGACGTTGCCACCCTGCATCGGCGTACCTTCACCGGCCCCAACAGAGCAACTCCCGAAGCCTCCTCCCGAGCTGCCGTTAACGTCCACCCGAGGCCTCCTGGCCTGAGGCTCTATAGGCGTAACGCCCCCACAACCCTTTGTGGAACCTTGGACCGCACCGGCGGCGGGGATGATGAATGATGGACTGACCAAAGACATTAGCAGAGCCATTGCTTGACGGACTGAGCCTCCCCTCGAAGAGCCGCGGACACCCAATGCTGAGGAGGGGCGCGCCGGAAGATGTTGACTTGGAGCAAAGGCCACCAGCGGTGGCAGCTTCGACTGCGATCAAGAGTGTTTCTCCTTCACGACCATAACCACCAGCGAACCTCTTCCCGTGTGAGGGACCGGAGCCTTTCCCTTGCCCGCATCGAGGATCGACTCATTGACCTTCGGTCCAACAGAGGGTGCGTCCTCTGCCCTTGAAGCTTCAGAGCCTGGAGCAGGTGCAGACTCTAGTGGAGGGTCGACGATGGCCAGCCCACGGCTCTCGTCACCTACGTGCCACAGCACAAGATCGAGCGCGTCCAGGTTCGGCATCTCCTTCAGAATCTTCGTCCGAAGGTCCTGATCCATGCAAAGCGGTGGGCAAGACCGCGGGATGTTGAAGACGTTGTGCGATAGCAGGTCGTCTCACGCGTTGGAATTGCGTCGAGCACCTCTTGCGGGGTCATCTCTGTGTCGCAATCCCACACCAGTCGGGTGCTGTCCTGTGGCCCGAAGTAAAGCCGTGCAGGACGACAACGGTGCTGAAGGGGAGCCAGGCGTTGATGAATGAAGTCCGCCATCACCGTCAACTCCAACAGGCCATGATCTGCTGGGAATTGGATCCTCTCCATCACCGGGGTGTAGGCCTGCTCCATCTCTGGCTGCTCCTCCTAGGTCTCCTTCCTGAGTGTCGCCCATCCGTTGGGCATAACCATGCTATCGTGGGCGTCTACCTGTATGATCACCCATTCCCTCCTCCAATTGGCCCACTTCATTGAGGAGATCGGGGAGATGTACTTGAAGGGGTTGTTGGCCCGATGCTGGAAGCAGTAGCCACCAAGGAAGTTGGCTTTGTTCTTCCTCCTGGTCCTCCTCAACACGAAGAATTGGCGGAACACCGGCATGGACGGGAACACCTTGATGAACATCTTAGAGAAGTGCGAGAACACCGCGCTGCCACCAGAGAGTTCTGCGACAAATGGTGAAGCTGGAGCTCGTGGACTTCCAGGGTGTCACCAAGAAGGAGGAAATGGGGGAATGAACCCGGAGTACACATACGCCTGGAAGAAGACGATCTCCTTCTCCCCCAACTTCAGAGGAAGGGTTCCCAGGTGAATCAGATCCCACCGATCCTCGTCCTCCCAGACGAAAATGCATCTCACAGGCGCTACATCAACAATGCAAGAAGGAGGCAAGGCTGAATCCATTGGGGCAGGAGTCGAGAACCACAAAGGTGGGAAGAGAGTGGGTGCACAAGTTGGAAGACGAAGGCTTGAACGTTGGAGAGTGCGTAAGGAAGGATCACCTTTGCTCCTAAAGGTTTGCTTTTAACTCCCTGTTAGGCGTTCGAGCGCACCGAGTAGATTGCTTGAGGTTGAAACTCGCTGCTCAACCCATAACGTCCCTGACTATGGGGCCAGGTCCCCTATTAGAGAGATCGGCCAGAAGGGGCATCGACCAGAGAAGGCAACCCGACGGTTCCCATAAAGGTGGGAGTAGAAGGAGCAGAAGTGCAACAACTGCATTGGGAACCATCGCAGTAAAGAAACTGCATTAAGCAAAGATCCCATCACCACGAGCCCTCAACCAGAGAGGACGCCTGGCCACAACAGCAGAGGCGTGCACCGCTTCAGCTGATCAAGACAAAATTAAAAGGCCACGCGAGAAAGCAGAATAGGGCTTCACCCTTGGGCTCGTCGCCTCCCCCCAAAGTGGACCTAGGGGCCACTTTCGGTACCCGGCATATCGAGTACCCTCGTGCACAAGCTAGAGCTGCCAAGGTACCCCGTCTTCCACAGAGGCAGGGTCCGAGGGCGCCACTTGTTCAGAAGACCCGGATATGGAGTCTGGGGTACCTGCAAGAGATGCCAAAGAAGAGTTTAGCTCCCCCTCGGAGACGAACTCCCAAGCAGCCATATGTACCCCTGTGAGATAGGGCTCCGGAGCTGCCACGTGGTCCGAGACATCAGATGGGCCACCTTTCGTATGGGCACGCTCCAACGCTGCCACGTGTCCCGCAAGACGGGATTCAACATCCTCTGCGGAGGTTTGCTCCCAAGCTGCCATGTGGTTCGCAAGACGGGACCTGACCTCCTCCGTGGAGGTGAGCTCCCGAGCTGCCACGTGGTACACAAGACGGACCTGACCTCCTCCGCAGAGATGAGCTCCCGCGCTGTTACGTAGTCCAGCCACATGACCTGGACGGAGGGTCGCATGAGTTAAGAGGGTGGTGCGCCTTGTCCCTATCAAGGATTGAAGATACACGGCTTCCCCAGACGCATGGTGTGGCACACGCCTAATGTCAGGTACCGCTACGACCAATCATATCACAGTGAAGACGCCGAAGGTCTATACCACTCCGCCAAGTGGGTAGCTTACAGCGACAGTTGGACTGGACATCCCCAGCCATTGTCAGCAACGGCGCATGGGCTACTAATGACTCAGGCGGCAAGACGGTGATTCTTCAAGGCCACGGTCAGAGCAAGCTTATGCGAGAAGCCTTAAATCTTTAGGATAAGATCGCCCCGGGACCACCTGTCGGGCCCCGAACCCCACTTGTAAGGCGTCCGACTTTAGCTGTAAGGCGTCCGACTTTAGCTATAAAAGGCTCGGACCGCCACCGTTACAAAGGACCGAACATTGAATCCCTGATACACACACACACACACACACGCATACACACATTAGCAATACAATCCATCGTGGAGTAGGGTGTTACACTCCTTGCGACCCGAACCACATAAAAACCACCGTCTCATACTCTCTCACGCGCTCGCACACTCGATTGAGGCCTAAGCCCCGCCAACAAGAACCTCCGCGGACTGCTCCTTAACAGATCTAGGGAAGTGTTGCATTAATACTTCGACAGTTACCTTGATTAAAGTGGTTAATTCTGGAGTTCCTTCTCAGCTTAATTTAAAATCACTAAAAGTCCAGAAACATTTTCAGAAAATTAGGGAAACTTGTAAAATCAATATCTGGCTTTCTAATTCTTAGAAAAATCTCAAACCAATTTTGTTGGACTCCATAGGAACACCACTATCCAGAAAACATACTTTCACTCATGACAAAGCTCCAGTTTTCACATAAATATTCAGAGAAACCTCAATCCATTGAGAAATTTGTAGACCACAATCTTTGATTCCTAAAGCTGAAATTTTTATGAGTATTCCTACATGAACCCATGATTCCACTGTAAAATTCCCAGTTCCAGTAGAACTATTTAACCCCAGTTTTTGGATGAAGAATCCATATATCCAAAACATTGGTCATTTCATTTCATACATCAAGTCTTCTATGTGTCCCTCTGTTGTATTTGTACAGCAGAGACCCAAATCTCCACACCAGTTGCTATTCCTCAGTTTGGAGTATATGAAAGTTCATTTCTTCATTTGCTAAGTTGCATTCTTGCCTTGGGCACATTGCACTTCATCCCAAATAGTCCCTATGTTCATTTGGTTTTTCCTCTCCTGTTGCTACGCATTCCAGCAGCAGATTTTTCCCTCCTATCCAGTTAATTTCTCTCAAATTATAACAGCTTCACTTGTAATTATTAAGTTGCCGTATCCTCACATATGCATATTCATATCGATAGGGATCACGACAATGGCAATCGACGAGTGGAGTTGGATTAGGAACACCACTCGGAGGAGGAGACACAAGTATGGACTTGCTGCGAGCAAAAATTACCCAAGCAACAGTAGAGGTAAGAAGAGAAGAGCAATATGAAGCTTCATCCAGAATCTCAAGCCACTAACAGTTGACATTTACTAGTCGCAACATGAGGCAAGCCCCGGTTTGCATTGCAGAGCTTTGATAAAGTTTTGCTTTATACACTTCGTTAATAGACTTGATATGTGCATTAGGTCTATGTTGATTGAATACTCCACTTGCATGACCATATAATCCTTGGAGTGGATGGGTAGTATAAGACTCCTTCAGATTATATTGCTATGCTTAATGTTTAGTTAGCAGATCGGTAGAAGTCGGGTATGTTGGACACAACTCGCGAGATTGGTCACATTTTATCGACCACAAGTCAAGTAGTTGAATTCTACTTGCGAGAGAAGTCGAGTGAGGAAAACCTACTCGCGAGATGCTGCTATAATGTTCACTCTTTAAGATGAGACTTGGACGGGGAGTTGTGTAGGTTGGTTTACCCACATCGTGCCTGAGTCGGTAATGGCGAGGCAGATGTTGGGAGATGGATTGGTAGCCCTGTCTGTGTCGGTTAAGGCCCGTCTCGTGCTTGACCCTGTTGAGAAAGTTTGAACTGTACCAAAAAGCGTACTGGCTATATGGGACCCAGGAAACTGATATACCTTGAGGATCCTATTTTGGAACCTTTTCAATCGGCTTAAGCTATCAGCTGTTAGTATAGTGGGAGTTAACTCACTCATGAACATCTCATAGCGGAGGTGCACCTTGAGGGGAGCTCTACTTTGATGTGGTTGAATCTGGGGAAAGGTGGCTGCATGCGACATCAGTGGAGTGTGCCGTCAAAACTCTGAGTATGAATGTATGTGTCGTGCAGTCCCGGTGTTTTGATTCGAATCACCGTCGCTCGCGGTTATGGATTAAGCATACTTGGTCACTGAGTCTTGACGTAGTAATAAAGAGTAATGGAAATATTATGAATATGCTGTTATGATTAATATTTTGTATTGCAACCTTGGTTGAAGTAGAATTAGCACGTTTAAAGTTATCATTTCCAAACCTTTAAATTGAACGAAGCTTATGCAACTTTCGGCGAGTATCATCATGGATGAAGCGTTTCTTGTTTGTTTTTGTTATTATAATGATTCTATGCCCATAGAATGCGTATGCTACTTTAAAATTGACCACTAAGGATTTACTTTCGGCGAGTCCATTTCTGTAAATTAAACTTTCCAGTCTTTAAAGTTTCCAGCATGTAGAGTTTCATGCTATAGGTGAGACGGTTAAGTCTTGCCGAGCCTTGTGCTCACAGTTGCTATATGGTGTTTTTTGCAGGTATTAATAGCTTATGCTTATGTTGTGGTTGTTTGTGAGACCTCGAGTTGGTTGAGATGTATTTGTCACGGAAACCTTGCCGCTGCATCTCTGCTTTGTGTTGCGAGTGAGAAGCGTCCGCGGGCATGGACGACTTCTCTTGTGCATTGCTAGTTTAGAGTATCAGTATGTATATTCTGCTACGTTGTATATTATGTTATAAAGATATCTTGTGAAATAAAAGATTTGTGTTGGTTATTTTGTATTGCTATCCATGTGTGCTATTGGATGTCATATCGCACGGCACCACCCAATGTGATCCTGGATTTGCTGGACCCCAGTCCCCACAGTAGAGTATTTTGTTGTGCACATGGTACTTTTGAAAAGTAGAACATTGCAGGAACTCCTAATCATCAACCTAAAGTCTTGATTTTGCTTGGGACAAGCAAAGGATAAGCTTGGGGAGTTTGTTGATGGCTGTTATATACCAATTTCACCCATCAATATTACTCAATTATGTGAAGGAAATATCATTTCTTGCACACATCACCTTTCTATTTAACCTATTTCCACTTGTACTTGGAGAAATTGGTGCATGCAGGTATTTTATACAGAATTGGAGTGAAACAAGAGGATAGATCCTATAAAATATCATCCCAGCCAATCAAGCATCGACATATGTCACCACATGGATCAAATGGCCCACAAACAAAAGTATCCAAGGCCATCCAACGGTGTAGAACTCATATAAGGGGATGGGACTCACCTCAATGTGACCTGGAGAAAGCACACACAAAATGGGGCAAAGACTAGGTCAGGCAACCCCCCTAGTCGGTCGACCTGGTCCTAGCGCCAAACTCGGTCAACTTCCACATGTTGGCTCCTACCGGCTTGAAGAAGTCAGTGGTGACTGATTTGCACGCTTTGGGTGGCGGGAACCGTCCCTTCTCCACCTATAAATGGGACCCCTCACCCCTCACTTCAACACACACAACTTGAGCATCATTATATTGTATACACTAGTTCTCTTAGTCCTTAGTGGAGTTAGGCTATAGAGAGGAGAGCCTCTAGTCCCAAGTCCAAGTTGGGAAAGGTATGGCTCATGTATCTTTTCTTATATTTGTGACTTTATGCATAATAAAAATATTATCTTTAGTTTTCTTTTATTCATATACTTGGATGAAGCATTTCTTGTTTGATTGTGGATTCCATGTATGTGGTAGGAGTAGTCTTTATGATTATGCCATATCACTCTTAATCTATCATCATAAACACTACAAACCCCCACTATAGTCTAACTAGTTATGATATGATCATGTAATATGAATAAATTATGCTATGTATCAACATTGGTTCAACGGTGATTTAGTTTATTGCCTTAGGATGGTTTGTGCCATGGCTCCTAAGGTATTTACTTAATATGCTAGCATGGTGCTAGGGTAGTTAAGTAGCATTGGATGTCTCGTAGACCCACAGATTGAAGAGGTAGGCAATAGGTGGTGACAGTCCTATTTGTCCTTTGTAATCCTCCACGTTCGGCAATGCCACAGACTCTTGGCGGGAGTCGTCCTAGTATTGCTAGGGGTAAACCCATGCCCGATATGTTTAACAAATTAGCATAAGAATGCACTATTGACATGCTCATTAGTACCTAACTTAGGCTATGCATATGTATATTAGAAGCATTGTAGGAGCAACTCCACAACTCTTAGTCTGATCTCCACTAGGACCCATTTACCCTTTAGAATAGATTGCTTAGGTGTGTGTCACACTACCCATATATTATCAACTTACCCGTATCTTGATAATTTATTAGTAACCCATAGCTTGATCACAAGAGTAGTGTTTACTTTACTCCATTGCCTTCCTTTGGGATAAATACGATACCCATGGGAATACTCTTGGGTGAAATGCTACACGACATTTTTCGTGCATTTATGGACCTCATCTATTAGGAGAGATGATCTATAACGTTAGTAGACGTCAAAAGTGCCCTCTGGTACGTGAGGCCAATAGCTTGGGGCACACCTACCACGTAGTCGCAGGACGTCGATGACGCGTAGAATGTTGACGGTGTGCCCCCTGGGAGGCGCAAGATCTAGAAGTTTAGTGACACCCATAATCAACACGTAGAACGTCAACGGCAGACCCTCTAGAGGTGCTGAAGCTGGAGGTCCGACAACGCCCATCATCAACGCATAGAACGTCGACAGCGAGCTCCAGGGAGGTGCCGGAGCTGGAGGTTCGGCGACGCCCATCATCAACACGTAGAACATTAATGGCGGCCCCCTGGGAGGTGTCGAGGATGGATGTTTGGTGGCACCAATCATCAATGCGTAGAACGTTGACAGCAGGCCCCTCAGAGGTGCCGAAGCTGGAGGTCCGACGGCGCCCATCATCAACGCGTAGAACATCGGCGGTGAGCCCCCTGGGAGGTGCCAAAGCTAGAGGTCCAGTGGCGCCCATCATGAATGCGTAGAACATCGACAGCGGGCCCTATAGGTGGTGCCAGAGCTAGAGGTCCAGCAACGCCCATCATCAACGTGTGTAACGTCAACGACAGGCCTAGTGGTTGATATATGTTGAGACCTACAGAGATATGATAGACAGGGAGTAATTTCGCTCGACGGTCACCATCTCCTTGCTCTCTAGTTTTGTTATGCCTTATGGTCCTAACGTGGGTATGGGGCTTGGGTAATGCTGCGATAGCATCTGGGGCATGGTTACTACCATGCTCAAGGCTTGTAGCATCCAACCCCTAGTACTTTGCCGTAGTGCAGGGGAAGCAAAGTGTACATGATTAGGGTGCAGGACAAAGCTAAGTAGGCTGCACACTCTAGACCTCCCGCTTGGCGTAAGATTTTGGGAGGAGATATGTCCATTCGGCGCCATGGGACCCCAAGCAACAAGGTGACCAAGGGACTCCAGACACATTCCAGGTACCTCAAGCATGACTGTAACTAGGGGCGAGACAGGGAAAAAGTGACCAAGCATATGAAAGACAATATTCAGAGGAGAGCATAATTTGATGATCATAAAATGAAGGAATAATTTAATGAACATAACAACAGATCGGGTAAGATCTTTCCAGACATGGCATTTCATAGGAGGAGGCAGACTTTACAAGAAGACGATGACATGGAGGCAAAGTGTACACGCTTAGGATTCAGGACCAAGCTAAGCAGACTGAACATTTTGGACCGGTCCCATTGGTGCCTGGTTGCATCGAGCGTTGCTCCTAGATGCTATGACAGCCTTTATAGAGAAAAGGAAAGTTGTCCTACAACTGCACTAAGGGTAAAATTTACGGAGGTTCTCTATGTTCCAAGATCTGGGCAGTGGTGTTCTGTCCTTTGTGGCTAGGCAGACGCTTCCAGAACAGCAAACTTGTGTTATTCGGAAGGGACCTCCTAGCTGGGGGGAGGGGGAGATTGTTTGCACCTTCATGAGAAAGTATGCATTGTAGCACCTGGTCGCCCACCTTCAACTGCCTACTACGCATGAATCACTAATGGTAGGGCCAAAGCACCTGGGGGTACAGTGCATTTTGGACAGTTGCTTGCCATCTTCTCTCATCAACGATCTTGAGGTCTTCGCGCCAAAGCTGGTCCTACGTGGCTTTTCGTATGCCCAGACATGGGGGGGGGCATGGTGACCTTTGGTTGGATTGGAGGAAAGACCTCAACACCGTACACCAAGCATAAGTGCGTCTCCCCAGTGGTCTGACTGGGTGATGCCCGGCTAGCCCATAGTGCACACAAAAGCTCATCAATCCACTTTGCACCAAGCTTTTCCAGGCTTGCACATGTGTGTGTCTTGAGTACCCTCAGTATCTCACCATTAGCCCTCTCGACTTGTCCATTGCTTTCTGGATGCATGATGGACGTGTAGCAAACTTGGATGTCAAGCTCTTCGCAGTATTCTTGGAGCTCTACACTGGTGAACTGAGTCCTGTTGTCGTTGATGATCCTGTTCGGGACCCCGAACCTGTAGAGAATCGACTTGATGAACTTGACTACGGACTGCTTGTTGATGGTAACTGCAGGGGTAGCTTCCGACCACTTGGTGAACTTGTCTACAACGACATAGAGGTACCCATACCCTCCGACAGCCTTGGGTAAGGGTCCCAGGATATCCAACCCCCATACCCCGAATGACCATGAGGGCAGGATCATCTGTAGTGTCTGCACCAGGGTGTGGATCTGCTTGGCATGGAACTGACACACCATTCATCTCTACACCTTCCCGACGGCATCCTGGAGAGCTGTCAGCCTGTAGAAGTCATGCCGGAAGGCTTTATCGACTATCGTGCGGGAAGATGCGTGATTTCCACACTTGCCTCCGTGGATCTCTATGAGCAAGTCATAGCCCTCCTCTCTGGTTAAACATCGCAATAGAATGCTATTGGATCCATGCCGATCGAGATCCCCCTCCACCAGTTTGTCTCTATTAGCCAACCCAATGATTTGTTTAGTGGATGAATGTTCATCGGGGGGGATGTTGTCCTAGAAGTAGTCCCAGATCTCCGTGATCCATGCTTCGGGACTCACTTGAGCTTATGGATCTTGAGCGTCGGGTGGCACGGAGTCCCCAATGACGCATACGATCCTTGGCGGGCTCCATGAATGCAGGGCTGCAGGGACCGTTAGCTTGTAGGTGCCGGTCTCACCCCCTTGCGCTTGTTCGGTAGGCTGGACTTTTGGTCGCAACAACTTCCTTTCAAAGACACCCTCGGACACCAGAGCACCAGTTCAAGCCTTCGTTGATAGGTCATCGACCATTGCATTGTCGGTGCGAGGGACATTTAATAGGTCCAAGGCTTAGAAGTCCTTCTCCAGCATCTATACATGCAACAGGTAAGTTGCCAGCTGGGGATCATTGCAACAACATACTCCCTTGGCTTGCTTGATGATCAGCTGGGAATCACCCTTGACCAACAATTGGCGAACGCCAAGTGACAGCGCGGTCTTCAACCCGAAGATGAGGGCTTCACACGCTGCCATGTTGTCAGTTGCACCATGTACATGAGCTGCTCCCCTGTTGGTGTGAGGAGCAAGACACTAGCTCCAGCTCACTGCTTGCGCGAGAAGCCATCAAAGTAGAGCGTCCAGTGGGGCTCGGTAAACACCAGAGCCTTGGACTCTTGCTCGTTGTCGTCTTGGCCCCCTAGATTGCTTGGTGATGGCGTCCACTTAGCTATGAAGTCAGCTAGTGCTTGACTCTTGATCTCATGTCGTGGTAATAAGTTGAGCTCGAACTCTGCCAGCTCCGCAGGCCACTTAGCAAAATTGCCAGTCGTGTTGGGGTTGTAGAGCATCGCCCTCAGTGGATACGAAGTTACCACCAAGAACCTATGGGCTTGAAAGTAGTGGCGCAACTTCCTCGACGCCACAAGAACTGCATACAACATCTTATGTACCTTGGGGTATCTTGTCTTAGTGTCATGGAGGACCTCACTGATGTAGTAAACTAGACGTTGAATGGTACGGGCCCTCCCTGTGGTTCTGATGCATCTTCATCCATCAGAATCGGACCTTGGGGCTCTTAACCCCCAAGATCCGGACCTTCGTCCGGCGGATGGGACCCAAAGGCATATTGGTTTCCAGGACCCCTGCAGGGTCCAAGTCCTGGGACTTAGCACCCCTGGTGGGAGCCACCCCTGACGCCTGGAGTTGTTCTGGCTCCGGCCACTCCGTGACCAGGACCATGCTCAGGATTTCAGTTGTGGCGGTGATGTAGAGCAGTAGAGGTTCGCTTGGCTCCAGAGCTACCATGATTGGCAGCAATGCAAGGTGCTAATTCAGCTCATAGACCGCCTCTTCTGCCTCCTCAGCCCAGATGAAGGGTCTGGACCTGCGCAGAAGCTTGAAGAACGGGAGAGCTCAATCAGCCAATATAGAGATAAACTGAGTGAGTGCATCCAAGCATCCCATGAGCTCCTGCACCTCCTTGATGCGGGCCAAGGGCTGCATCATCTCGATTGCTTTGATCTTCTCTGAGTTAGCCTCGATTCCATATGTAGGATCGAAGATCACGTGAAAAGCTACCAGAGGAGGGGGTGAATGGTAGATTTAAAAATCTTACGCAGCGGAAACAATTAAACCCCAAACCCTTTTGGCAGAAAAACGATCTATTAAAGAAATCGTGTGTGAGACTAATCTAAACGTGTTTCACCGTGACAAAAGTGATATATATCAGAGAGAATCAAGTCACGAAGACAACACAAAAAGAATCACTCAAATCCGTCGAGAAAAAAACAAGTTATGATCAAAAGATCAAACAATGGTCAATCTGCCCTATCCGAGAAAAACAGTTCTGGAACGCTGCAAAGAAACTCGTGTAGATCATAAACCAAAAATCCAATGACTGTGAAATTTTTACATATGATAGATAATCAAGTTGTGAAGACAACAGAAAAAGAATCACGTCAATTGGATCTGTAAAACTCGAGTTATGATAAAACCACCGATGAAAGGTAGTGCTGTCCAGAAACTCGACGAGTAAAACTTGTCTGGAACAAGTCGGACGAACAAGGCACAAAAGATCCTTCAAACTACGAATTTTATTCAATAGAGCACAAGAGGAACAGCCCCAAAGTCGTTCACCACGAGCTCTGGGCTCCCTTGCTTATATAACCAGCCCTTAGGCCAACCCAATATCAACTAGGACTCCAATCCTACTCAGATCACGAATCGTAACTTTCCATAACTGCTCAAGATTCTTCTATACGCGGATAGAAGCAATCTTAAGACTTCCAAACACCTTAGGAACGTATCCCACATTCCTAAACAACTCAAATTCGTGACACACACGAAATCCTAACATAACCAACTCGATACTTTCCATACCGAGCCATAACCGACTCCGCCGCAGCCAAAGTCATCAACCGGTACGATCCGATCCTTCCAACCAGATGTTCCCATCCATAAACCATCTTCGGAACCATGTTGCCACATCATACACCGCATGCATACGTGCAAACACCTTCCTTCGACGTCCAGTAACCTTCATATGCACCGCCCTTGATTCAATCATCCTGCGCGACCTCCTGATCAGCTCAACCACAGTTCCTTCCGAACTTGGTTGTTGGAACCTCATCTCCTCCCTGAGACTAGTCCAATGAATCCCGTCACCAGCCATGACTTGAACTCAAGCAACACCTGCACATGAATAAACAACCAATCCATACGAGCCCAAGTCCTTGACTTGACTCACATTAGTTCCGAACACAACACCTTACGTGAGAACCTCACATAAGCATGTTGCAAAACCACAGTAACACGATATCATCCATATCAACCAAAACGCACCAAAAACTTAGAAAATGAATACTAAGCAATCTTTCCAACAATGTAAAGCAAGTACGAAACATTGCTAATGAAAAGCAGAAGCACTACAGTCAAGTTCCGGACCTTGCCAGAGCAACCCGGACCTTGAGCCGGAGCTAACAAAAGCTAGTAGAACCTAGCGCCGAAGATTACCAAATCTAGTACAATGAAGCACCTGCCGGAGCTTACCAAAACTAGTAGATCCTAGCACCGGAGCTTACCAAAAACTAGTAAAAACTAGTCAACCCAAAACCGGAGCTAGACAAAGTACGTCGGAGTTTAGCAAAAGCATGCCGGAGCTATCAAATATATGCCGGAGCTAACAAAGACATGCCAGAGCTAAAGATAAAGCTCACCGGAGCTAACCAAAGCTGGTCGGACCTAGCATCTAACGTAACCGGAGCTACCCAAAACAAGCCGGACCTACCGTCGGACCTTGCTGTAGCTCAGAGCTAGAGTCGGACCTTGATAAAAAGGTGTTTTGGTGATATTCAAAACTTTTATTATCAAAGCAAGTATATTCACTACAAGCCAATGTATTCAGCACACATAGGTCTTACAATCTCCCCCTTGATGAATGCATAGGCAACACCTTTTAAAATCCGAACATTGGCTTATTCTCATTAAAAGTTTTGAAGAAAATTTCTCCCCCTTTGTAAATCAAAAGTAAATGAGAAGAAAAATTATCCCATATTATCTCTCCCCCTTTATTATCTCTCCTTATGCACATATTCTCTTTCTCTTCATGCTTATCTCTCCCCCTTTGACAATGTATTCAGCAAGTCATGAGCATATAAACAAATTATGTCTCCCTCTTTAGTAGTTATGAGCATATTATACCATATACATATAAACAAAGCTCATCCAAGTCATACTATCAAGTACTTTACATTATCACATCACTGAAATACATAAAGTAGTGTAAGCCATGCTAGAGATCATATGTAATTTTCATTTTAAGCAAGTCATGATCTCACAAACTTAACTATTTCAATACCTGAAAGCATGACACTTGTTGATGCATTTTATTATTTTTCAAAGCACAAATTTAGAGCATATGATATTTGCAAGAGATTATATGCACATCTTCCTTATTCTAACCAACCAAGCCAAGCCTATGTCATTTGATAATCAGAAGCTTAAGAACATGGTTTTAGTCATACACAACTTCTTCCAAGTTCATATCTAAGTGCAATGACAAGCCATCTCAAAAGAAGTGCGATGCATGCATATTCTCTTGATCTTCTCTCAATTTATATTTGTTCATAAAAACTCAACATGTGAGTTAATTACTTGATGAATTCTTAATGATTAAAAGCACTTGTGAACATGTAACAAGTTCAAAACAGCAAGAAAGTTCGACCATGACCAGTTTTAGTGTAAGTAATTATTCCAATTACTAGACATGGCAAAAACTATAAAATATATAACATGAGTAATGTAGTAAGAACTTTCAGCATGTAAAAGGAATCACAGAGTCATATATGTATGAAATACTATGCTCATATTATTTTAATTTCAGATTCACACATAGACTTCCCAAGTTTCAAAGCTCCCCCTCAATTTAAGCCATGAGGATGCATAACCCCTATTTCACTGCGAATGTAAAAAAAACAAGTGAAATCCAAAGGTTTTGTAAAAATGTCAGCCAATTGTTGTTCGGTATCTACATGGTGAAGCACAATGTTTCCTTTTTCAATGTTATCTCGGAGAAAGTGATACCTAATGTCAATGTGCTTAGTTCTAGAATGTTGCACGGGGTTTTTAGCAATGCAAATGGCACTAGTGTTATCACAGAACGGTGGAACACTATCTAGATCAACCCCATAGTCCTTAAGTGTTTGAACAATCCAAAGAATTTGTGCGCAAGCATTAGCAGCAGCTACATATTCAGATTCAGCTGTGGATTGTGCAACTGAATTTTGTTTTCTAGAGGACCAAGCAACAAGAGAATTACCAAGAAAATGACAAGCACCAGAAGTACTTTTCCTATCAATCCTACAACCCCCAAAATCAGCATCCGAAAAAGCTTTCAAAGTAACGGTTGAAGAAGAAGGAAGAAAAATGCCAAATTCTTGAGTTCCATGTAAGTACCTGAGAATCCTTTTGACGGCTTGACGATGTGAAACACGTGGGGAAGCTGGAAACCGTGCACAAAGACATACGCTGAATTGTATGTCCGGTCTTGATGCCGTGAGGTACAAAAGTGATCCGATCATGCTTCTATATTCTTTTTGATCCACGGGTTCACCATCTTCATCAAGTTCAAGTGTTGTTGCTGTTCCCATTGGTGTCCGAAGAGGCTTGCTTTTGTCCATGTTGAAGCGCCTTAGGAGGTCTTTGGTATACTTCGTTTGATGCACAAAGGTACCCTCTTTGGTTTGCTTGATTTGCAGCCCCAAAAAGTAAGTGAGTTCACCCATCATACTCATTTCAAATTCGGAACTCATCATTGCTGAAAACTTGGACACAAGATCATGAGAAGCACAACCAAAGATAATATCATCCACATACACTTGAACGAATAATGAGTCATTGGCATGCTTAAGCACAAAAAGAGTTCTATCAACCTTGCCCATGGTAAAACCTTTTTCAAGTAAGAATGTTTTTAACCTATCATACCATGCTCTAGGGGCTTGTTTTAGACCGTATAAGGCTTTGGACAGTTTGTAAACATGATTAGGAAAATCTGGATTTTCAAAACCCGGTAATTGTTTGACATAAACCTCCTCATCTATGTATCCATTAAGAAAAGCACTTTTAACATCCATTTGATATAGCTTAAAACCTTTAGATGCTGCAAAAGCTAACAAAATTCTTATGGCTTCTAATCTAGCGACAGGAGCAAAAGTTTTATCAAAATCTAGACCTTCAACTTGAGTGAAACCTTGAGCAACCAACCTAGCCTTATTCCTAACCACAACCCCATCCTCACTTTGTTTATTTTTAAATACCCATTTAGTTCCAATTGAAGTGTGACCATGAGGTGGAGATACAAGTTTCCAAACATTATTTCTTTCAAAATTTTCTAACTCTTCTTGCATGGCAATAATCCAAGATTCATTAGTGAGTGCGTGTGATATATCTTTGGGTTCAAAAGCAGCAACAAAAGCAGAATGAGCATGAGAGTTTGGATCGCAAAACCTGGACCGTGTGACTCGTTCATGCAAGCTTCCAATCATTTGTCGTGGGGGATGATCTTTGTAAAACCGTAGGGGAACAGATGTCTCAGAAGCTTCTTCTTCATTAGGTTCATCGTAGATTGATGAGCTTGTGACTTGTGGACGATCAGGACCAGCATAGGTGATAGTCGAAGCTTGTTCAATGTCTGGATCTGGACACGTGTCAACTTCGGAACTACCAGGCAATATCACCGGCTCTTCTTCATCTTCGAAAATACCCTCCCCCTGAGGATACGGGTCTGGTCCTGCAACACCGGAGCTAGTACCTGGGCTAGCTTCATCAAAAGACACTTCACAAGTCTCCACAATTTTATTATTGTCAAGTAAAAGCACACGGTAGCCTCTAGTATGAGATGGATAACCACGAAACATGCCATCAATGGATAGAGGTTCAAACTTATCAAGATTACCATGTTTCTTAACAAAGCATTTGCAACCAAAGACCCAAAAGTGCGTAACACTAGGCCTATGTCCAAACCGGAGCTCATATGGTGTTTTACCTAGCTTAGCACGCAAGAAAACACGATTTGAAACATAACAAGCGGTTGCTAACGCATCAGCCCAAAATTTCCTAGGAGTTTGATATTCATCAAGCATAGTCCTAGCCATCTCAACTAAGGTTCTGTTCTTTCTTTCTACAACACCGTTTTGTTGAGGTACATATGGTGAAGAGAATTGATGATGTATTCTATTTTCAGCACAAAAGTGATCAAAAGATCGATTTTTAAATTCAGTTCCATTATCACTTCTAATTGCTTTTAATGATCCTGGGTGATCAATTGATAATCTAAGAAATAAAGTTCTAATGACTAAAAACTTCATTCTTAGACGCCATAAAGTAAACCCAAGAGTATCTAGAATAATCATCAACAATAACAAGAACATACCATTTACCTCCGAAGGATTGAACACGTGGAGGTCCTACGGTGTCAAGATGCAAAAGTTGACATGGTTCAGTTGTCATGATCATTGTGAGAGGAGTATGTGAACCTGTAACCATCTTAGCATGTCTACAAGAAGAGAACACAATTTCTTTATCCCCTTTAAGCTTAGGCAGCCCACGTATGCGATCAAGAGCACTAACACGCGTTAGGTGATCAAAGCCTACGTGACCAAGTCTACGACGCCAAAAATATAAGTCCTTTGAATCATTAGCAACTAGACACCTATGCTTAGAGGAAGATATATCAAAATCAGCTTTAAAAACTCTTCCAAACCGAGACATGTTAAAATTAAGCTCACTATTTGAACCTACAACTTTGCAGTAGTTTTTATTGAAAATAATTTCTAGATTTTCATCTAGCAATTGTGAAACAGAAAGCAAGTTGTATTTCAAATTTTTGACAAGTGCCACATCCTTCAAAGTGTAGTGATCATTTACTCTAACCGAACCCTTAGCAATTATAGGAGTTGAAGAATTATCGGCAAAAGTAACATTCTCTACATGTGACACAAAAGAGAGGGAGGAGAACCAATCTTTGTTACCGGTCATGTGGCGTGAGCAACCTGAATCCATAATCCAAATGTTCTCCTTCCTCAAACGTGTAACCTACATAAAAGCACAATACATCAATGACTCAATACTGGGGTTAGTCAAAAAGCATTTAGGAATCCAGTACTGAGTCACACGATGTGCAGCAGGAAAAACACGCGAAAGCTGAGACAAAACAGCAGGTTTATGAGTCAAAGTTTAAGATTTTTTATTCTTAACTACTGACCTATAAAGTGTTACTTGTGTAGCACAAAAATCAGTAGCTCCGGAGGCAAAAACAGAAGGTCTGGAGGTAAACTTTGAATGTTTTTGACTCAAGACAGCAGGTTGTACATTCGGTTTAATGTGTGTAGCAAATTTTGCATGAAAGTTATGAGATCTAGCAATCATTCTTTACCTTTTCTATTGTTTAGCTAGTCTATAACAAAAATCTATGATATGACCATCTCTACCACAGAAGGTACAATGAAATTTAACTTTGTGTTCATGTCTAGATGAGCAAGCAATATTTTTATTTGAAACCGAATGAGGCAACACTCCAGATTTGAAAACCACTCCTTTTTGTTTAGGAACTGTTTGAATCAAACCACTTCCTAATAACTTTACAATTTTAGGTGGATGTGCCTTAGCATGAGCATGAGAATCAAAACCTAAACCAGTTTTATCATTGCAAGACTTGGAACAATTTAGCAGTAAGTTTAGGTTCTTATTCCCATTACAAAACCGATCTAATGTCCTATGCATGTCATCAAGTTTATTGGACAGATCAAGGCAATTTTCACATGAAGTTTTTCCTTTTAGTTTGCAATTGGAACAAAATTTAACTTCATGAGAACGTAAAGCATTGTTCAATATAGAAATTTCATTCATAGCATCCTGTAGTTTCTTATCAAGATCATCACAAGTAGAACAGTGCAAATCAATTCTAGAACAGCTAGCATCTTTCATGTTTTTATCATTAAGTGCAGCAAGCTCTTTGTTCTTTTCAATTTCTAACTCAAGTTTATCAAGTGTGGAGGTGTGCGAACTTCTTAATGAGGACAATTGTTCATATATTAAATCACATGAGGAACATGCATCATCACTAGGAATCAAAGTTTTTAAACGGTTGATTTCAGATTCTAGTGATTCAATTTGAGCAGCACTATCCCTAAGCTTTTTGTCCTTTTTCTTAACAATAATAGTGGCACGAGAAATAGCATCACACATTTCTTCGCAAGTAGGACATACCTCTTCATTGTCGTTGTTGTGTTCTGCCTCCTCCATACTTGATCTTGATTTGCCCGCCATGAAGCACAAGTTTGTCAAATCATCCTCATCTTCATCACTTCCAATGTCCACGTCGCTTAAACTGAACTCTTGAAGCGCGGTGATGAAACTATTGATCATCTTGCGTCATATGGTGCCTTTCTTCTTCTTGTTGGAATTTCCAGAGGAGGTCCAGACCTTGCTTTGTTTTTCTTCCTGGGTGGTCGGACCTGAAAGGTTAGGGCATTCTGTACGAAAGTGTTCTATTTTACCACATTCAAAACAACATTGAGGTCCGGAGCTTCCTCTCCTTCTAGTTCTCACATTTTGCAATGCTTTTGAGAATCCAGTAGAGATGAGTGCCAACTCCTCTTTTGGAAATTCTTCGATCTGCTCCAGGGTTAGTGAGGACAACAAAGCAAGAGTATTGCGAGATGATGATTGGCCGAAGCTAGACATATCACGTTGTGAAACAAATGCAATAGACTTATTTGGGTTCTTACGTGCTAGGATGTCAATTTCATGAGTTTTTAGCTTGGAATATAGCACATCTACAGTAAGTGTACTCATGACAGTAGATTCACGAATAGATGTAACTTTCATCTCCCAAATTGACATGTCTAATGCACTTAATAATTGCCTAGCATTTTCAGCATCTGAAAAATTAACATTGACGCTACGCAAGTTGCTGAGAATTTTATTAAAGCGAGCAAAGAGATCATCAATTGACTCACCGGGTTGCATCTCGAAGCGCATGTATTCTTTCTTGAACATGTCTTGCCTTACCTCCTTGATCGTATTGGATCCTTCGTGGTAGTCACAAAGTGCTTTCCACACATCATATGCAGATCAGAGGTGTGCAACACGGTTGAAGTCGCTTTGTGTCAATCCTTGTATTATCAAGTTCCGAGCCTTGTTGTTGTTGTCGACATCTCTCAAATTTGTAGCTGTAACTTGATCGTTTGATGGCACTTCGTAAGGCTTGTATACCTTCTCCCATATTGCAAAGCCTTGTGCCTAGATGAAAGCCTCCATGCGTGCCTTCCAAACCTGGAAATCAATACCAGCA
Source organism: Tuctoria greenei (assembly GCA_036927565.1). Classification (NCBI taxonomy): domain Eukaryota; kingdom Viridiplantae; phylum Streptophyta; class Magnoliopsida; order Poales; family Poaceae; genus Tuctoria; species Tuctoria greenei. The sequence continues at coordinate 149,394,996 of JAYESD010000003.1, read as the reverse complement.
AACACACAAGGTTTGGCGGAGTACTTCTCCATGATGATTAGTCAAAAACACGTGCAAATCTCAAAGATTACACCACCGTGGCTCTGATACTAATTGTAGGATCAAAGAGCACGTGAAAAGCTACCAGAGGGGGGGTGAATGGTAGATTTAAAAATCTTACGCAGCGGAAACAATTAAACCCCAAACCCTTTTGGCAGAAAAATGATCTATTAAAGAAATCATGTGTGAGACTAATCTAAACGTGTTTCACCGTGACAAAAGTGATAGATATCAGAGATAATCAAGTCACGAAGACAACACAAAAAGAATCACTCAAATCCGTCGAGAAAAACTCAAGTTATGATCGAAAGATCAAACAATGGTCAATCTGTCCTACCCGAGAAAAACAGTTCTCGAACGCTGCAAAGAAACTCGTGTAGATCATAAACCACAAATCCAATGATCGTGAAATTTTTACATATGATAGATAATCAAGTTGTGAAGACAACCGAAAAAGAATCACGTCAATTGGATCTGTAAAACTCGAGTTATGATAAAACCACCGACAAAAGGTAGTGCTGTCCAGAAACTCGACGAGTAAAACGTGTCTGGAACAAGTCGGACGAACAAGGCACAGAAGTTCCTTCAAACTACGAATTTTATTCAATAGAACACAAGAGGAACAGCCCCAAAGTCGTGCACCACGAGCTCTGGGCTCCCTTGCTTATATAACCAGCCCTTAGGCCAACCCAATATCAACTAGGACTCCAATCCTACTCAGATCACGAATCGTAACTTTCCATAACTGCTCAAGATTCTTCTATACGCAGATAGAAGCAATATTAAGACTTCCAAACACCTTAGGAACGTATCCCACATTCCTAAACAACTCAAATTCGTGACACACACGAAATCCTAACATAACCAACTCGATACTTTCCATACCGAGCCATAACCGACTCCGCCGCAGCCAAAGTCATCAACCGGTACGATCCGATCCTTCCAACCAGATCTTCCCATCCATAAACCATCTTCGGAACCATGTTGCCACATCATGCACCGTATGCATACGTGCAAACACCTTCCTTCGACGTCCAGTAACCTTCATATGCACCGCCCTTGATTCAATCATCCTGCGCGACCTCCTGGTCAGCTCAACCACAGTTCCTTCCGAACTTGGTTGTTGGAACCTCATCTCCTCCCTGAGACTAGTCCAATGAATCCCGTCACCAGCCATGACTTGAACTCAAGAAACACCTGCACATGAATAAACAACCAATCCATACGAGCCCAAGTCCTTGACTTGACTCACGTTAGTTCCGAACACAACACCTTACGTGAGAACCTCACATAAGCATGTTGCAAAACCACAGTAACACGATATCATCCATATCAACCAAAACGCACCAAAAACTTAGCAAATGAATACTAAGAAATCTTTCCAACAATGTAAAGCAAGTACGAAACATTGCAAATGAAAAGCAGAAGCACTACGGTCAAGTTCCGGACCTTGCCAGAGCAACCCGGACCTTGAGCCGGAGCTAACAAAAGCTAGTAGAACCTAGCGCCGGAGCTTACCAAAACTAGTACAATGAAGCACCTGCCGGAGCTTACCAAAACTAGTAGATCCTAGCACCGGAGCTTACCAAGAACTAGTCAAAACTAGTCAACCCAAAACCGGAGCTAGACAAAGTACGTCGCAGTTTAGCAAAAGCATGCCGGAGCTATCAAATATATGCCGGAGCTAACAAAGACATGCCGGAGCTAAAGATAAAGCTCACCAGAGCTAAGCTGGTCGGACCTAGCATCTAATGTAACCGGAACTACCCAAAACAAGCTAGACCTACCGTCGGACCTTGCTGTAGCTCAGAGCTAGAGTCAGACCTTGATAAAAAGGTGTTTTGGTGATATTCAAAAATTTTATTATCAAAGCAAGTATATTCACTACAAGCCAATGTATTCAGCACACATAGGTCTTACACCATAGTGTGTAGGATCGAAGAGCACGTGAAAAGCTACCAGAGGGGGGGTGAATGGTAGATTAAAAAATCTTACGCAGCGGAAACAATAAAACCCTAATCCCTTCGGTAGAAAAACGATCTGTTAAAGAAATCGTGTATAAGACTAATCTAAACGTGTTTCACCGTGACAAAAGTGATATATATCAGAGAGAATCAAATCACGAAGACAACACAAAAAGAGTTACTCAAATCCGTCGAGAACAACTCAAGTTATGATCAAAAGATCAAACACTGGTCAATCTGATCTACTCGAGAAAACAGTTTCTGGAGTGCTGCAAAGAAACTCGTGTAGATCAAAAACCACAAATCTAATGACTGTGAAATTTTGACAGATGATAGATAATCAAGTTGTGAAGACAACCCAAAAAGAATCTCGTCAATTGAATCTGTAAAACTCGAGTTATGATAAAACCACCGACGAAAGGTAGTGCTGTCCAGAAACTCGACGAGTAAAACTTGTCTAGAACAAGTCGGACGAACAAGGCACAAAAGTTCCTTCAAACTGCAAATTTTATTCAATAGAACACAAGAGGAACAGCCCCAAAGTCGTCTCTAACGAGCTTTGGCCTTCCCTTGCTTATATAACCAGCCCTTAGGCCATCCCAATACAACTAGGACTCTAATCCTAATCCGATCACAATCGGAACTTACCATAACTGCTCAAGATTCTTCTACACGCAGATAGAAGCAATCTTAAGACTTCCAAACACCTTAGGAACGTATCCCACATTCCTAAACAACTCAATTTCGTGATACACACGAAATCCTAACATAACCAACTCGATACTTCCCATACCGAGCCATAACCGACTCTGCCGCAGCCAAAGTCTTCAACCGATACGATCCGATCCTTCCGATCAGATCTTCCTTCCATAATCCGTCTCTAGAAGCATATTGCCACGTCATGCACCTCATGCATACGTGCGAACACCTTCCTTCGACCTTCATATGCACTGCCCTTGATTCAATCATCCTGCACGACCTCCTGACCCGCTCAACCACAATTCCTCCCGAACTTGGTTGTTGGAACCTCATCTCCTCCTGAGACTAGTCCAATGGATCCTGTCACCAGCCATGACTTGAACTCAAGCAACACCTGCACATGAACAAACAAACAATCCATACGAGCCCAAGTCCTCGACTTGACTCACGTTAGTTCCGAACACAACACCTTACGTGAGAACCTCACATAAGCATGTTGCAAAATCACAGTAGGAACGATATCAACCGTATCATCCAAAACGCACCAAAAACTTAGCAAATGAATACTAAGCAATCTTTCCAATCATGTAAAGCAAGTACGAAACATTGCAAATGAAAAGCAGAAGCACTTTGGTCAAGTTCCGGACCTTGCCAGAGCAACCCGGAGCTTGAGCCGGAGCTAACAAGAAACACTGCAGTCAAGTTCCGGACCTTGCCAGAGCAACCCGGAGCTTGAACCGGAGCTAACAAGAGCTAGTAGAACCTAGCGCCGGAGCTTACCAAAACTAGTACAATGAAGCACCTGCCGGAGCTTACCAAAACTAGTACAATGAAGCACCTGCCGGAGCTTACCAAAACTAGTACAAAGAAGCACCTGCCGGAGCTTATCAAAACTAGTAGATCCTAAACCCGGAGCTTATCAAAACTAGTCGGAACTAGTCAACCCAAAACCGGAGCTAGACAAAGTACGTCGGAGCTTAGCAAAAACATGTCGGAGCTATCAGATATATGCCGGAGCTATCTAAGATATGCCGGAGCTATCAAATATATGTCGGAGCTATCTAAGACATGCCGGAGCTAAACATAAAGCTCACCGGAGCTATCCAAAGCTAGTCAGACCTTACCAAGAAGCCGGACCTAGCATCTAACGTAGCCGGAGCTACCCAAAACAAGCCGGACCTATCGTCGGACCTTGCTGTAGCTCGGAGCTAGAGTCGGACCTTGATAAAAGGTGTTTTGGTGATATTAAAAACTTTTATCATCAAAGCCAAGTGTATTCACTACAAGCCAATGTATTCAGCACACATAGGTCTTACAATCTCCCCCTTGATGAATGCATTGGCAACACCATTTAAAATTCCGAACATTGGCTTATTCACATAAAAGTTTTGAAAACAATTTCTCCCCCTTTTTTTAAAACAAACGTAAATGAAAATCTTTCCCCTTTTGAAAATGAAAATGTCTCCCCCTTTATTATCTCTCCTTTTTTTTAATGTGTGATTAATCTCTCCCCCTTTGACAATGTATTCAGCAAGGTAAAAGAGAAATTTTTTATGAGATATAAACAAATTATCTCTCCTTCTTTAGTTGTTATGAGATATAAACAAATTATCTCTCCTTCTTTAGTTGTTATGAGATATAAACAAATTATCTCTCCTTCTTTAGTTGTTATGAGCATATTATAACATATACATATAAACAAAGCTCATCCAAGTCATACTATCAAGTACCTTACATTATCACATTAATGAAATACATAAGGTAGTGTAAGCCATGCTAGAGAGCACGTGTGATTTTCAATTTTAGCAGGTCATGATCTCACAAACTTAACTATTTCAAAACCTGAAAGCATGACACTAGTTGCTGCATTTTATTATTTTCAAAGCATAAATCTAGATCATATGATATTTGCAAGAGATTATATGCGCATCTGCCTTATTCTAACCAACCAAGCCAAGCCTATGTCATTTGACAATCAGAAGCTTAAGGACATGGTTTTAGTCATACACAACTTCTTCCAAGTTCATATCTAAGTGCAATGACAAGCCATCTCAAAAGAAGAAGTGCGATGCATGCATATTCTCTTGATCTTTTCTTAATTCATATTAGTTCATAAAAACTCAACATGTGAGTTGATTACTTGATAAATTCTTAATAATTAAAAGCATTTGTGAGCATGCAACAAGTTCAAAACAGCAAGAAAGTTCGACCATGACCAGATTTAGTGTAAGTAATTATTCCAATTACTAGACATGGCAAAAACTACAAAAATTATAACACGAGTAATGTAGTAAGAACTTTCAGCATGTAAGAGGAATCACAAAGTCATATATGTATGAAATAATATGCTCATATTATTTTAATTTCAGATTCACACATAGACTTCCTAAGTTTCAAAAACTCCCCCTCAATTTAAGCCATGAGGATGCATAACCCCTATTTCACTACGAATGTAACAAAAACGAGTGAAATCCAAAGGTTTTGTAAAAATGTCAGCCAATTGTTGTTCGGTATCTACATGGTGAAGCACAATGTTTCCTTTTTCAACATTATCACGGAGAAAGTGATACCTAATGTCAATGTGCTTAGTTCTAGAATGTTGCACGGGGTTTTTAGCAATGCAAATAGCACTAGTGTTATCACAGAACAGTGGAACACTATCTAGATCAACCCCATAGTCCTTAAGTGTTTGAACAATCCAAAGAATTTGTGAACAAGCACTAGCAGCAGCTACATACTCAGATTCAGCTGTGGATTGTGCAACCGAACTTTGTTTTCTAGAGGACCAAGCAACAAGAGAATTACCAAGAAAATGACAAGCACCGGAAGTACTTTTCCTATCAATCCTACAACCCCCAAAATCAGCATCCGAAAAAGCTTTCAAAGAAACGATTGAGGAAGAAGGAAGAAAAATGCCAAATTCTTGAGTTCCATGTAAGTACCTGAGAATCCTTTTGACGGCTTGACGATGTGAAACACGTGGGGAAGCTTGAAACCGTGCACAAAGACATATGCTGAATTGTATGTCCGGTCTTGATGCTGTAAGGTACAAAAGTGATCCGATCATACTTCTATATTCTTTTTGATCCACGGATTCACCATCTTCATCAAGTTCAAGTGTTGTTGTTGTTCCCATTGGTGTCCGAAGAGGCTTGCTTTTTTCCATGTTGAAGCGCCTTAGGAGATCTTTGGTATACTTTGTTTGATGCACAAAGGTACCCTCCTTGGTTTGCTTGATTTGCAGCCCCAAAAAGTAAGTGAGTTCACCCATCATACTCATTTCAAATTCGGAACTCATCATTGCTGAAAACTTGGACACAAGATCATGAGAAGCACAACCAAAGATAATATCATCCACATACACTTGAACGAATAATGAGTCATTGCCATGTTTAAGCACAAAAAGAGTTTTATCAACCTTTCCCATTGTAAACCCCTTTTCAAGTAAGAATGTTTTTAACCTATCATACCATGCTCTAGGGGCTTGTTTGAGACCATATAAGGCTTTGGACAGTTTGTAAACATGATTAGGAAAATCTGGATTTTCAAAACCTGGTGGTTGTTTGACATAAACCTCCTCATCTATGTAGCCATTAAGAAAAGCACTATTAACATCCATTTGATATAGCTTAAAACCTTTAGATGCTGCAAAAGCTAACAAAATTCTTATGGCTTCTAATCTAGCGACAGGAGCAAAAGTTTCATCAAAATCTAGACCTTCAACTTGAGTGAAACCTTGAGCAACCAACCTAGCCTTATTCCTAATCACAACCCCATCCTCACTTTGTTTATTTTTATATACCCATTTAGTTCCAATTAAAGTGTGGCCTTGAGGTGGAGGTACAAGTTTCCAAACATTATTTCTTTCAAAATTTTCTAACTCTTCTTGCATGGCAATAATCCAAGATTCATTAGTGAGTGCGTGTGATATATCTTTGGGTTCAAAAGAAGCAACAAAAGCAGAATGAGCATGAGAGTTTGGATCGCAAAACCTGGACCGTGTGACTCGTTCATGCAAGCTTCCAATCATCTGTTGTGGGGGATGATCTTTGTAAAAACGTAGGGGAACAGATGTCTCACAAGCTTCTTTTTCATTAGGTTCATTGTAGATTGATGAGCTTGTGATTTGTGGACGATCAGGACCAGCAGAGGTGACAGTCGGAGCTTGTTCAATGTCCGGAGCTGGACACGTGTCAACTTCGGAACTACCAGGCAGTATCACCGGCTCTTCTTCATCTTCGAAAATACCCTCCCCCTGAGAATATGAATCTGGTCCTGCAACACCGGAGCTAGTACCTAGGCTAGCTTCATCAAAAGACACTTCACAAGTCTCCACAATTTTGTTAGTGTCAAGTAAAAGCACACGGTAGCCTCTAGTATGAGATGGATAACCAAGAAACATGCCATCATTGGATCTAGGTTCAAATTTATCAAGATTACCATGTTTCTTAACAAAACATTTGCAACCAAAGACCCGAAAGTGTGTAACACTAGGCCTATGTCCAAACCGGAGCTCATATGGTGTTTTACCTAGCTTAGCACGCAAGAAAACACGATTTGAGACATAACAAGCGGTTGCTAATGCATCAGCCCAAAATTTCCTAGGGGTTTGATATTCATCAAGAATAGTCCTAGCCATCTCAACTAGGGTTCTGTTCTTTCTTTCTACAACACCGTTTTGTTGAGGTACATATGGTGAAGAAAATTGATGATCTATTCTATTTTCAGCACAAAAGTGATCAAAGAATTGATTTTTAAACTCAGTTCCATTATCACTTCTAATTGCTTTTAATGATCCTGGGTGATCAATTGATAATCTAAGAAATAAAGTTCTAAAGTGACTAAAGACTTCATTCTTAGACGCCATAAAATACACCCAAGAATATCTAGAATAATCATAAACAATAACAAGAGCATACCATTTACCTCCGAAGGATTGAACACGTGAAGGTCCTACGGTGTCAAGATGCAAAAGTTGACATGGTTCAGTTGTCATGATCATTGTGAGAGGAGTATGTGAACCTGCAACCATCTTAGCATGTCTACAAGAAGAGCACACAATTTCTTTGTCCCCTTTAAGCTTAGGCAGCCCACGTATGCGATCAAGAGCACTAACACGCGTTAGGTGATCAAAGCCTACGTGACCAAGTCTACGATGCCAAAAATATAAGTCCTTTGAATCATTAGCAACTAGACACTTATGCTTAGAAGAAGACATATCAAAATCAGCTTTAAAAACTCTTCCAAACCGAGACATGTTAAAAATAAGCTCACTATTTGAATCTACAACTTTGCAGCAGTTTTTATTGAAAGTAATTTCTAGATTTTCATCTAGCAATTGTGAAACAGAAAGCAAGTTATATTTCAAATTTTTGACAAGTGCCACATCCTTCAAAGTGTAGTGATCATTTACTCTAACCGAACCCTTAGAAATTATAGGAGTTGAAGAATTATCGGCAAAAGTAACATTCTCTACACGTGACACAAAAGTGAGGGAGGAGAACCAATCTTTGTTACCGGTCATGTGGCGTGAGCAACCTGAATCCACAATCCAAATATTTTCCTTCCTCAAGCGTGTAACCTACATAGAAGCACAATACGTCGATGACTCAATATTGGGGTTAGTCAAAAGGCATTTAGGAATCCAGTACTGAGTCACGCGACGTGCACCAGGAAAAACACGCGAATGCTGAGATAAAACAGCAGGTTTATGAGTCAAAGATTGAGGTTTTCTTTTCTTAATAGTTGATTTAGAAGTTTTTACTTGTTTAGAGTGAAAACCGGTAGCTCCGGAGGTAAAAGCAAAAGGTCCGGAGGCAAAAGCTAAAGCTCCGGAGGGAACAACAGAAGATCCGGTAACTTTCGGAGCTATCATAACTACCGGAGCTGCCTTTGTAGATTTCTTACCAGAAGGTCCGGAAGCTACCTTTTCAAATTTCTGACTCACTAAAGCAGGTTGTGTTTTTCTAATTGCATGAGAGTTACAAGATCTAGCAATTTTTCTTTCCTTTTTCTGTTGTTTAGCTAGTCTATAACAAAAATCTATGACATGACCATCTCTACCACAGAAGGTACAATGAAGTTTAACTTTGTGTTCATGTCTAGATGAGCAAGCAATATCTTTATTTGAAACCGAGTGAGACAGCACTCCTGCAGATTTGAAAACCACTTCTTTTTGTTTAGGAACTGTTTGAATCAAACCACTTCCTAAAGACCTTACAATTTTAGGTGGATGTGCCTTAGCATGAACATGAGAATCAAAACCTAAACCAGTTTTATCTTTGCTAGACTTGGAAGAATTCAGCAGCAAGTTTAGATTCTTATCCCCATTACAAAACCGACCTAGTGTCCTATTCATGTCATCAAGTTTCTTGGACAAGTCTAGGCAGTTTTCACATGAAGTTTTTCCTTTTAGTTTGCAATTGGAACAAAATTTAACTTCATGAGAACGTAAAGCATTGTTCAACATAAAAATTTCATTCATAGCATCTTGCAGTTTCTTATCAAGATTTTCACATGCAGAACAATGCAAGTCAATTGTAGAACAGCTAGCATCTTGCAAGTTTTTATCATTAAGTGCAGCAAGCTCTTTGTTCTTTTTAATTTCTTCATCAAGTTTATCTAGAGTGGAGGAGTGTGCACTTCTTAATGTGGACAATTGTTCATAGATTAAGTCACATGAGGGACATGCATCATCACTAGGAATCAAAGTTTTTAAACGGTTAATTTCAGATTCTAGTGATTCAATTTTAGCAGCACTATCCCTAAGCTTTTTGTCCTTTTTCTTGACAATAATAGTTGCACGAGAAATAGCATCACACATTTCATTGCAGGTAGAACATACCTCATCATCGTCACTGTTGTGTTCTGCTTCCTCCTGACTTGATCTTGATCTTGCTTTGCCCGCCATGAAGCATAAGTTGGCCAAGTCATCATTCTCTTCATCACTTTCAAAATCAATGTCACTTGAACTGAGCTCTTGAAGCGCGGTGATGAAGCTGTTGATCATCTTGCGTCCTATGGTACCCTTCTTTTTCTTGTTGGAATTTCCAGAGGAGGTCCGGACCTTGCTTTGTTTTTCTTCCCGGGTGGTCGGACCTGAAGGGTTAGGGCATTCTGTACGAAAGTGTCCTGTTTTACCACATTCAAAACAGCGTTGAGGTCCGGAGCTTCCTCTCCTTCTAGTTCTCACATTTTGCAATGCTTTTGAGAATCTAGTAGAGATGAGTGCCAACTCCTCTTCTGGAATTTCTTCGATCTGCTCCAGGGTTAGTGAGGACAACAAAGCAAGAGTATTGCAGGATGATGATTGGCCGGAGCTAGACATATCACGTTGTGAGACAAATGCAATAGACTTGTTTGGGTTCTTACGTGCTAGGATGTCAATTTCATGAGTTTTTAGTTTAGAATAAAGTACATCTAATGTAAGAGAACTCATGACAGTTGATTCACGAATGGATGTTACTTTCATCTCCCAAACTGACATGTCTAATGCACTAAGAAGTTGTCTAGCATTCTCAGCATCAGAAAAATTAACATTGACACTATGTAAGTTGCTGAGAATTTTATTGAAACGAGCAAAGAGGTCATCGATAGACTCACCTGGTTGCATCTCAAAACGCATATACTCCTTTTTGAACATATCTTGTTTTACCTCCTTGATTGTGTTGGAGCCTTCATGATAATCACAGAGAGCTCTCCAAACGTCGTATGCTGACTGGAGGTGCGCGACACGATCAAAGTCGCTTTGAGTGAGTCCTTGGATGATCAAGTTTCGGGCTTTGTTGTTGTTGTCGACGTCCCGGAGGTTCGTAGCCGTAATTTGATCGTTAGGCGGGACTTCATAAGGTTTGTATACCTTTTCCCATATTGCGAAGCCTTGCGCCTGGATGAAGGCCTCCATGCGTGCCTTCCAGACCTGGAAATCAATACCAGCAAACACGCAAGGTTTGGCGGAGTACTTCTCCATGATGATTAGTCAAAAACACGTGCAAATCACAAAGATTAGAGCACCGTGGCTCTGATACCAATTGTAGGATCGAAGAGCACGTGAAAAGCTACCAGAGGGGGGGTGAATGGTAGATTAAAAAATCTTACGCAGCGGAAACAATAAAACCCTAATCCCTTCGGTAGAAAAACGATCTGTTAAAGAAATCGTGTATAAGACTAATCTAAACGTGTTTCACCGTGACAAAAGTGATATATATCAGAGAGAATCAAATCACGAAGACAACACAAAAAGAGTTACTCAAATCCGTCGAGAACAACTCAAGTTATGATCAAAAGATCAAACACTGGTCAATCTGATCTACTCGAGAAAACAGTTTCTGGAGTGCTGCAAAGAAACTCGTGTAGATCAAAAACCACAAATCTAATGACTGTGAAATTTTGACAGATGATAGATAATCAAGTTGTGAAGACAACCCAAAAAGAATCTCGTCAATTGAATCTGTAAAACTCGAGTTATGATAAAACCACCGACGAAAGGTAGTGCTGTCCAGAAACTCGACGAGTAAAACTTGTCTAGAACAAGTCGGACGAACAAGGCACAAAAGTTCCTTCAAACTGCAAATTTTATTCAATAGAACACAAGAGGAACAGCCCCAAAGTCGTCTCTAACGAGCTTTGGCCTTCCCTTGCTTATATAACCAGCCCTTAGGCCATCCCAATACAACTAGGACTCTAATCCTAATCCGATCACAATCGGAACTTACCATAACTGCTCAAGATTCTTCTACACGCAGATAGAAGCAATCTTAAGACTTCCAAACACCTTAGGAACGTATCCCACATTCCTAAACAACTCAATTTCGTGATACACACGAAATCCTAACATAACCAACTCGATACTTCCCATACCGAGCCATAACCGACTCTGCCGCAGCCAAAGTCTTCAACCGATACGATCCGATCCTTCCGATCAGATCTTCCTTCCATAATCCGTCTCTAGAAGCATATTGCCACGTCATGCACCTCATGCATACGTGCGAACACCTTCCTTCGACCTTCATATGCACTGCCCTTGATTCAATCATCCTGCACGACCTCCTGACCCGCTCAACCACAATTCCTCCCGAACTTGGTTGTTGGAACCTCATCTCCTCCTGAGACTAGTCCAATGGATCCTGTCACCAGCCATGACTTGAACTCAAGCAACACCTGCACATGAACAAACAAACAATCCATACGAGCCCAAGTCCTCGACTTGACTCACGTTAGTTCCGAACACAACACCTTACGTGAGAACCTCACATAAGCATGTTGCAAAATCACAGTAGGAACGATATCAACCGTATCATCCAAAACGCACCAAAAACTTAGCAAATGAATACTAAGCAATCTTTCCAATCATGTAAAGCAAGTACGAAACATTGCAAATGAAAAGCAGAAGCACTTTGGTCAAGTTCCGGACCTTGCCAGAGCAACCCGGAGCTTGAGCCGGAGCTAACAAGAAACACTGCAGTCAAGTTCCGGACCTTGCCAGAGCAACCCGGAGCTTGAACCGGAGCTAACAAGAGCTAGTAGAACCTAGCGCCGGAGCTTACCAAAACTAGTACAATGAAGCACCTGCCGGAGCTTACCAAAACTAGTACAATGAAGCACCTGCCGGAGCTTACCAAAACTAGTACAAAGAAGCACCTGCCGGAGCTTATCAAAACTAGTAGATCCTAGACCCGGAGCTTATCAAAACTAGTCGGAACTAGTCAACCCAAAACTGGAGCTAGACAAAGTACGTCGGAGCTTAGCAAAAACATGTCGGAGCTATCAGATATATGCCGGAGCTATCTAAGATATGCCGGAGCTATCAAATATATGTCGGAGCTATCTAAGACATGCCGGAGCTAAACATAAAGCTCACCGGAGCTATCCAAAGCTAGTCAGACCTTACCAAGAAGCCGGACCTAGCATCTAACGTAGCCGGAGCTACCCAAAACAAGCCGGACCTATCGTCGGACCTTGCTGTAGCTCGGAGCTAGAGTCGGACCTTGATAAAAGGTGTTTTGGTGATATTAAAAACTTTTATCATCAAAGCCAAGTGTATTCACTACAAGCCAATGTATTCAGCACACATAGGTCTTACATAGTGAGAGACCGAGAAATCGAGCAACTTTCCGGCAGAGACCGTGAACACACAATTGTCTGTGTTCAACTTCGTGCGCGTGGAGCACAGCCAGTCAAATACTAGGGCAAGGTTTTCTAGCAATGATGTTTGTGTTTTGCTTTTGACAACTATCTCATCGGCATACACTTCTAATAGGTCACGAATGAGGTTCCCAAACGTCTTATGCATGGCACTTACAAAGACTGGAAGCACATTCTTAAGACCATAAGGCATGGAGACATAACAATACAAGCCATCTACTGTTATAAAAGCATTATGCTCCTCATCTTCTCTAGAAATTGGTATTTGATGAAAAACAAAATAAGCATCTTGGGTGAAGAGTAGGTCATAGTCGGATGTAGAGTCTACGATTTGATCTATCCTAGGGAGGGGGAATGGATCTTTAGGGCATGCCTTATTGAGACTGGTGTAGTCGATGCACAACTAAAGCTTCTCACCGGCTTTGGGGATCACAACAGAGTTTTCCACCCACCAGGGTTGGTGGACCTCTTGGATGAAGAGGGAATCAAGCAACTTCTTAATCTCTTTGTGGATGACGTTCTGCCGCTCGATGGATCGCTTCTGAATATTCTGTTGTATCAGCTGGGTCTCGGGGTAGATCTTCGGATGGTACTCAATCACCTCCCTGGGGATCCCGAGCATCTGTGATAGTTGTCAGGCAAACACGTCAACCATGGCTCGGAGGAAGGTGACGAGAGCGAGTTCCTATTTGTCGTACAGACTCCCCGCAATGCGGGTTGTCTAAGTGACATCGGAGCCGACTTGGACGACCTTGATAGGGACGTCGCTGCTATTGGAGGGCTGCACACGGGGTGCAGAGGTTGAGCCATGCTGGCGCATACTCAAGGGAGGTCGGCTCACTTCTCCGTCACCAGGGGCAGGCTCCTGGTCCGTCGCAAGTGCCTGGAGCTTCTCCAAGTTTGAGACTGCGGCAGAGCAATATTTGTGGATCCTGAGGATGCCACTAAGTGAAGGCATCTTCAAGACCAGGTAGTCGTAATGGGCTATGACCATGAACCGGTACAACGCCAACGTGGCGAAGATGGCGATGAAGGTGAGGTCGACCTCCGCAATGTCGAACAAGAAGTTTTTTGTACGGTAATTCTCAGGCGTCCCAAAAGTGATTGGGAAGGAGATTTTACTGTATTCGATGACATGCCCCAGACCCACCCCGAAAAAAGGGTTCGAGGGGGTGAGCCTGGACATGGGGATCTGCAGCTTCTGGAAGGTTGCACAAGTGATGAGGTTAAGGCTCGCCAACCATTAATCAGGACGTTGTAGAGCTTGATGTTGGCGATGGTCGGGGAGACGAGGATGGGGAGCAGCCCTGCTCCCGCTATGTTCTTGGGGAAGTAGGAGGCGTCGAAGATGATCGTTGTCCCGATCCACTTATTGTGTGGCGTCGGGTTGGGTGTAGGAGCTGCCGCTACAACTTCCCCACACACGGTGTTGACAGCATTCCAAGATGTGATGTCCCAAGAACCCCCATAGATAACATGGAGCGTCTTTTGATGCTCATTATCACTGCTGGAGTTGGAGTCGCAGAGTCCGTAAATCGCCTTCAGGGCGCGCTTGGCATCTTGGTACTCCATCTCCTTCTCCTCGTCGACTTGAGGGTCGACCTTCTGCTTGCCTTCCCGCTGGCAGAAAGGCACGCTATCTGGGTGCTGCTGCTGCTCGCAGCAGCGCTCTGTGAGCTTCTTGATTTCCTGTCACTCACTAGTGTTGTGGCGCTTGGTTTTTTGTATCTAGCATCATTGATCGTTGTTGTCACCGTCTGGTGACTGTCGAGGTCGCTTGTCAGCGCGTGGACCACATCCCCCACCGGCAGCTGCAGCTGTGACTGTGCGTGCCTCGACTAGTGGCTTGTACTTTCAACGAGACGTCTTCTTATTGTTGCTGTTGCGTTTGGCAGCACTATCCGCATCGAGCTGACCGACTTTTTCCACCTCAGGGGAACACTAGGAGTGCTAGTTGCGTCCTTCAGCGGCCCTAGCGCACCTGTCTGCCAGGCTAAAGAGCTCAGAGACGACCTCGTGGGTGGCAAGCCTCTCGAGAATTTTCTTGTCCCACACACCCTGTGGTGGATGGTGTTTCATATCTGGGAGAATCGCTGAATGAAGGATCACAGAGACTTCCCCAGGCATTGTTGCACAGCTTAGGGGTTAAGCTCTCCGCTGGGGCGAGTGTACGAACTCCTAAAGTTGGTCGTGAACTGTCGGCACAACTCTGCTCAGGAGGTTACGAACTTCGAGGGAGGTTCACGAGCCATGATTGGGAAGAGTTGGTCAGTGTGACGGGGAAGTAGTTGGCCATGATGGCCTCATCCCCTCCTGCAGCTAGGATGGAGGTGGAGTAGATCTGCAGGAACTCAGCGGGGTTGATGGCGCTGTCATACTTCTCTAGCACATGGGGCCGGAACTTGCGTGGCCACACCACGAAGTGGAGGTGTGGTGCAAGGGCTGAGCATCCTTCACCTACCCCCGCTGGGGCAGAGTTTTGCGCAGCATGCGCCAGGCACAACACCTGGTGCAATGTAGTCACACTCAAGGTTGGATGCGTCTCTCGCGACATAACTCGATTGTGACACGGCCATGTTCCACCACACAACGGCGGTCGAGCTCAGCCCTGAGGTGTGTGTTGACAGATGGTACGTCGCAGATGAAAATCTGCAAGCGCATGGAGAAACTATTGTAGCACTTCCCCTTAAAGAGTATTCCCAAGGGTATTGAATCCAAGGAACGTGTGTGAGATCTGTTATTGAATTCACGAAAGTTTCTTACATGATTTTGATAGAACTTCCGTAGAGGTACAAGTGTGGAAGAGGGACTTGACAAGCTCAAGCCTCCTCCTCCTAGCTCCTCCTCACTCTCCTTCTACTTGGTTGGCCACTAGGGCAGCTCTAAACCTTGTAATTGGAGTGCTTTTCTCAAACTAGTGGTGTGTGGAGAAGTGAGGATGTGAGGGGGTATGTATACACGAGTTCAGTCGGTTTGGCGTCACAATTAACGCGTGAATCAGTCGTTACCACCATTAGGGAGCCATAGGAGGCCAACACGTGGAAGCTGACCGAGTTCAGTGCCAGGGCCATGTCTGCCAACTAGGGGGCTCGGTCAACTCGGTCATGTCCTTCCTCAGGTGTGCTTCTTCAGGGTGTCTGACAGGTGGGCGCTAAGCCCTTTTCTGGGTGCAACACCATTGAATCCCCTCGAATACTTCTGAGAATGAGTCATGGATCCATGTGATGCCACATGTCGTCACCTTATTCGACGAATGGTTACTTTTTGGATTGCTCTCTGCATGCTTGGGTATTTTTGTTGTTTAATTCACCAGCATATAAATAGACAAATTTAGCATTTAAAGACCGTCAACAAACTCGCCCACACTTAGTCCTATGCTCGTCCTCGAGTGAAAGAAAGAAGAACTATGTGATAAGATAAAATATTGCTATGGATATGAAAGGAGTATACAAAGTATTTTAATTCATGCCTTTGCTTTTCAACCCTCTTTGTGGTGTGGCTACCACATCATCTTGGGCGTTTGAGAGGTGGGACGGTTGAGTTTATCTTACCCGGACTTCCTCTTGGTGAAATGACTTCAAAAAATTGCTATATTTTGAATATCAAAAAGGGTAATGCCTTTTTGTAAGACCTATGTGTGTTGAATACATTGGCTTGTAGTGAATACACTTGGCTTTGATGATAAAAGTTTTGAATATCACCAAAACACCTTTTTATCAAGGTCCGACTCCAGCTCTGAGCTACAGCAAGGTCTGACGGTAGGTCCGGCTTGGTTTGAGTAGCTCCGGTTACGTTCGATGCTAGGTCCGGCTAGCTTTGGTCAGCTCCGGGGAAGTTTTGTCTTTAGCTCCGGCATGTCTTTGATAGCTCCGACATGTTTTTTGCTAAGCTCCGAAGTTGATTTTCTAGCTCCGACTTTTGGGATTACTAGTTCTGACTAGTTCTGGTTAGCTCCGATGCTAGGTCCTACTAGTTTTGTAAGCTCCGATGGGAGCTTGGTTGTACTAGTTTTGGTAAGCTCCGGCGCTAGGTTCTACTAGCTTTTGTTAGCTCCGGCTCAAGGTCCGGGTTGCTCTGGCAAGGTCCGGAACTTGACCGTAGTGCTTCTGCTTTTCATTTGCAATGTTTCGTACTTGCTTTACATTGTTGGAAAGATTGCTTAGTATTCATTTGCTAAGTTATTGGTTCGTTTTGGTTGATATGGATGATATCGTGTTACTGTGGTTTTGCAACATGCTTATGTGAGGTTCTCACGTAGGGTGGTGTGTTCGGAACTAACTTGAGTCAAGTCAAGGACTTGGGCTCGTATGGATTGGTTGTTTATTCATGTGCAGGTGTTGCTTGAGTTCAAGACATGGCTGGTGACGGGATCCATTGGACTAGTCTCAGGGAGGATATGAGGTTCCAACAACAAAATTCAGGAGGAATTGTGTTTGAGCTGATCAGGAGGTTGTGCAGCATGATTGAATCAAGAACAATGCATATGAAGGTATCGTGGACGTCATTGGAAGATGTTTGCTCATGTGCAAGGAGCTCATGGACGTGGCTGCATGGTTACGAGGCGTGATGAAGAGATGTGGATGTAAAGAATTGGTCGGAAAGGTCCAACCGACTAGGTTATGGACTCAGGCTGCGGCTGAGTCGGGTTTGACTCAAATATGGAAAGATTTGAGTTGGTTATGATAGGATTTCGTGTGGGTCACGAATTTGAGTTGTTTAGGAATTTGGTATACGTTCCTAAGGTGTTTGGAAGTCTTAAGATTGCTTCTATCTGCGTATAGAAGAATCTTGAGCAGTTATGGAAAGTTACGATTCGTGAACAGAGTAGGATTAGGTTCCTGATCTGAGTTGAGTTGGCTTTCGAGCTGGTTATATAAGCAAGGGAGCCCAGAGCTCGTTGCGCATGACTTTGGGGCTGTTCCTCTTGTGTTTTATTGAATAAAATTCGTAGTTTGAAGGAACTTTTGTGCCCTGTTCGTCCGACTTGTTCCACACAAGTTTTACTCATCGAGTTTCTGGACAGCACTACCTTTCATCGGTGGTTTTATCATAACTCGAGTTTTACAGATCCAATTGACGTGATTCTTTTTGGGTTGTCTTCACAACTTGATTTTCTATCATATGTCAAGATTTCACGGTCATTGGATTTGTGGTCTGTGATCTACACGAGTTTCTTTGCAGCATTCTAAAACTGTTTTTTCTCGGGTAGGGCAGATTGACCATTGTTTGATCTTTCGATCATAACTTGAGTTTTTCTCGACGGATTTGAGTGATTCTTTTTGTGTTGTCTTCGTGACTTGATTATCTCTGATATCTATCACTTTTGTCACGGTGAAACACGTTTATATTAGTCTCACACACGATTTCTTTAACAGATCGTTTTTCTGCCGAAAGGGTTTGGGGTTTAATTGTTTCCGCTGCGTAAGACTTTTTAAATCTACCATTCACCCCCCTCTGGTAGCTTTTTACGTGCTCTTCGATCCTACAATTGGTATCAGAGCCACGGTGCTCCAATCTTTGTGATTTGCGCGTGTTTTTGACTAATCATCATGGAGAAGTACTCTGCCAAAGCTTGTGTGTTCGCTGGTATTGATTTTCAGGTTTGGAAGGCACGCATGGAGGCTTTCATACAGGCACAAGGCTTTGCAATATGGGAGAAGGTATACAAGCCTTACGAAGTGCCATCAAACGATCAAGTTACAGCTACAAATCTGAGAGATGTCGACAACAACAACAAGGCGGAACTTGATCATACAAGGATTAACACAAAGCGACTTCGACCGTGTTGCACACCTCCGATCTGCATACGATGTGTGGAAAGCACTTTGTGACTACCACGAAGGATCCAACACGATCAAAGAGGTAAGGCAAGACATGTTCAAGAAAGAATACATGCACTTCGATATGCAACCCGGTGAGTCTATTGATGACCTTTTTGCTCGCTTTAATAAGATTCTCAGCAACTTGCGTAGTGTCAATGTTAATTTTTCAGATGCTGAAAATGCTAGGCAATTGCTAAGTGCATTAGATATGTCAATTTGGGAGATGAAAGTCACATCTATTCGTGAATCTACTGTCATGAGTTCACTTACTTTAGTTGTGCTATATTCCAAGTTAAAAACTCATGAAATTGACATAATCTCATGTAAGAACCCCAATAAGTCTATTGCATTTGTTTCACAACGTGATATTTCTAGCTCTGGCCAATCATTATCTTGCAGTACTCTTGCTTTGTTGTCCTCACTAACCGTGGAGCAGATCAAAGAATTTCCAGAAGAGGAGTTGGCACTCATCTCTACTAGATTCTCAAAAGCATTGCAAAATGTGAAAACTAGAAGGAGAGGAAGCTCCGGACCTCAACGCTGTTTTGAATGTGGTAAAACAGGACACTTTCGTACAGAATGACCTAACCATTCAGGTCCGACCACCCGGGAAGAAAAACAAAGCAAGGTTCGGACCTCCTCTGGAAATTTTAACAAGAAGAAGAAAGGTACCATAGGACGCAAGATGATCAACAGTTTCATCACCGTGCCTCAAGAGTTCAGTTCAAGCGACGTGGACATTGGAAGTGATGAAGATGAAGATGATTTGGCAAACTTGTGCTTCATGGCGGGAAAGTCAAGATCAAGTATGGAGGAGGCAGAACACAACAGCGACAATGAAGAGTACTGGATTCCTAAATGCCTTTTGACTAAACCTAGTATTGAGTCATCGATGTATTGTGCTTTTATGTAGGTTACACGTTTGAGGAAGCAGAACATTTGGATTGTGGATTCAGGTTTCTCACGCCACATGACCTGTAACAAAGATTGGTTCTCCCCCCTCTCTTTTGTGTCACATGTAGAAAATGTTACTTTTGCCGATAATTCTTCAACTCCTATAATTGCTAAGGGTTCGGTTAGAGTAAATGATCACTACACTTTGAAGGATGTGGCACTTGTAAAAAATTCGAAATACAACTTGCTTTCTGTTTCACAATTGCTAGATGAAAATCTGGAAATTATTTTCAATAAAAACTGATACAAAGTTGTAAGTTCAAATAGTGAGCTTATTTTTAACATGTCTCAGTTTGGAAGAGTTTTTAAAGCTGATTTTGATATGTCTTTCTCTAAGCATAGGTGTCTGGTTGCTAATGATTCAAAGGACTTATATTTTTGGCATCGTAGACTTGGTCACGTAGGCATTGATCACCTAACGCATGTTAGTGCTCTTGATCGCATATGTGGGCTGCCTAAGCTTAAAGGGGACAAAGAAATTGTGTGCTCTTCTTGTAGACATGCTAAGATGGTTGCAGGTTCACATACTCCTCTCACAATGATCATGACAACTGAACCATGTCAACTTTTGCATCTTGACACCATAGGACCTTCACGCGTTCAATCTTTCAAAGGTAAATGGTATGTTCTTGTTATTGTTGATGATTATTCTAGATACTCTTGGGTTTACTTTATGGCGTCTAAGAATGAAGTTTTTAGTCACTTTAGAACTTTATTTCTTAGATTATCAATTGATCACCCAGGATCATTAAAAGCAATTAGAAGTGATAACGGAACTGAATTTAAAAATCAATCTTTTGATCACTTTTGTGCTGAAAATGGAATAGATCATCAACTTTCTTCACCATATGTACCTCAACAAAACGGTGTTGTAGAAAGAAAGAACAGAACCTTAGTTGAGATGGCTAGGACTATGCTTGATGAATATCAAACTCCTAGGAAATTTTGGGCCGATGCATTAGCAACCGCTTGTTATGTCTCAAATCGTGTTTTCTTGCGTTCTAAGCTAGGTAAACACCATATGAGCTCCGGTTTGGACATAGGCCTAGTGTTACACACTTTCGGGTCTTTCGTTGCAAATGCTTTGTTAAGAAACATGGTAATCTTGATAAATTTGAACCTAGATCCATTGATGGCATGTTTCTTGGTTATCCATCCCATACTAGAGGCTATCGTGTGCTTTTACTTGACACTAACAAAATTGTGGAGACTTTTGAAGTGTCTTTTTATGAATCTAGCCCAGGTACTAGCTCAAACATTGCAGGTCCAGATCCATATCCGCTGGGGGAGAGCATTTTCATTGAAGATGAGAAAGAATTGGAGTTGCTGCCAGAAAATTCAGCAGCTAAAGACTTTGGTTTAGCTCCGGATGTTAATTCTCAACCAGCACCGACAACCGTCAATGCTGATTCATATCATCCTCAAGCAACAAGATCATCGATTTGTGATGAACATGAAGAAGAAGAAGCTTGTGAGACATTTGTTCCCCTACGGTTTTACAAAGATCATCCCCCACAACAGATGATTGGAAGCTTGCACGAACAAGTCACACGGTCCAGGTTTTGCGATCCAAACTCTCATGCTCATTCTACTTTTGTTGCTTCTTTTGAACCCAAAGATATATCACACGCACTCACTAATGAATCTTGGATTATCGCCATGCAAGAAGAGTTAGAAAATTTTGAAAGAAATAAAGTTTGGAAACTTGTACCTCCACCTCAAGGTCACACTTTAATTGGAACTAAATGGGTATTTAAAAATAAACAAAGTGAGGATGGGGTTGTGGTTAGGAATAAGGCTAGGTTGGTTGTTGAAGGTTTCACTCAAGTTGAAGGTCTAGATTTTGATGAAACTTTTGCTCCCGTTGCTAGATTAGAAGCCATAAGAATTTTGTTAGCTTTTGCGGCATCTAAAGGTTTTAAGCTATATCAAATGGATGTTAAAAGTGCTTTTCTTAATGGCTACATAGATGAGGAGGTTTATGTCAAACAACAACCGGGTTTTGAAAATCCAAATTTTCCTAATCATGTTTACAAACTATCCAAAGCCTTATACGGTCTCAAACAAGCCCCTAGAAGATGGTATGATAGGTTAAAAACATTCTTACTTGAAAAGGGGTTTACCATGGGCAAGGTTGATAAAACTCTTTTTGTGCTTAAACATGGCAATGACTCATTATTCGTTCAAGTGTATGTGGATGATATTATCTTTGGTTGTGCTTTTCATGATCTTGTGTCCAAGTTTTTAGCAATGATGAGTTCCGAATTTGAAATGAGTGTGATGGGTGAACTCACTTACTTTTTGGGGCTGCAAATCAAGCAAACCAAGGAGGGTACCTTTGTGCATTAAACGAAGTATACCAAAGACCTCCTAAGGCACTTCAACATGGACAAAAGCAAGCCTCTTCGGACACCAATGGGAACAGCAACAACACTTGAACTTGATGAAGATGGTGAACCCGTGGATCAAAAAAAATATAGAAGCATGATTGGATCACTTTTGTAACTCACGGCATCAAGACCGGACATACAATTCAGCGTATGTCTTTGTGCACGGTTTCAAGCTTCCCCACGTGTTTCACATCGTCAAGTCGTCAAAAGGATTATCAGGTACTTACATGGAACACAAGAATTTGGAATTTTTCTTCCTTCTTCCTCAACCGTTACTTTGAAAGCTTTTTCGGATGCTGATTTTGGGGGTTGTAGGATTGATAGGAAAATTACTTTCGGTGCTTGTCATTTTCTTGGTAATTCTCTTGTTGCTTGGTCCTCTAGAAAACAAAATTTAGTTGCACAATCCATAGCCGAATCTGAATTTGTAGCTGCTGCTAGTGCTTGCTCACAAATTCTTTGGATTGTTCAAACACTTAAGGACTATGGGGTTGATCTAGATAGTGTTCCACTGTTCTGTGATAACACTAGTGCCATTTGCATTGCTAAAAACCCCGTGCAACATTCTAGAACTAAAGCACATTGACATTAGGTATCTCTTTCTCCGAGATAATGTTGAAAAAGGAAACATTGTGCTTCACAATGTAGATACCGAACAACAATTGGCTGAAATTTTTACAAAACCTTTGGATTTCACTCATTTTTGTTACATTCGTAGTGAAATATGGGTTATGCATCCTAATGGCTTAAATTGAGGGGGAGTTTTTGAAACTTGGGAAGTCTTTGTGTGAATCTGAAATTAAAATAATATGAGCATAGTATTTCATACATATATGACTCTGTGATTCCTTTTACACGCTGAAAGTTCTTACTACATTACTCGTGTTATACATTTTGTAGTTTTTGCCATGTCTAGTAATTGGAATAATTACTTATACTAAAACTGGTCATGGTCGAACTTTCTTGCTGTTTTGAACTTGTTACATGTTCACAAGTGCTTTTAATCATTAAGAATTTATCAAGTAATCAACTCACATGTTGAGTTTTTCTGAACAAATATAAATTGAGAAAAGATCAAGAGAATATGCATGCATCACACTTCTTCTTTTGAGATGGCTTGTCATTGCACTTAGATATGAACTTGGAAGAAGTTGTGTATGACTAAAACCATGTCCTTAAGCTTCTGATTGTCAAATGACATAGGCTTGGCTTGGTTGGTTAGAATAAGGCAGATGCGCATATAATCTCTTGCAAATATCTTATGATCTAAATTTGTGTTTTGAAAAATAATAAAATGCAGCAACTAGTGTCATGCTTTCAAGTTATGAAATATTTAATTTTGTGAGATCATGACTTGCTTAAATTGAAAATTACATATGATCTCTAGCATGGCTTACACTACTTTATGTATCTCATTGATGTGATAGTGTAAGTTACTTGATAGTATGACTTGGATGAGCTTTGTTTTATATGTATATGTTATAATATGCTCATAACAATTAAAATTTCTCTTTTACCTTGTTGAATACATTGTCAAAGGGGGAGAGATTAATCACACATTCAAAAAGGGAAAGATAATGTGCATGGGGAGAGATATGTGAATTTTGAATTTTTGCATTTTTGCTTTTCTTCTCATTTTATTTCTGATTTACAAAAAGGGGAGAAATTGTCTTCAAAACATTTAATGAGAATAAGCCAATGTTCGGATTTTAAATGGTGTTGCCAATGCATTCATCAAGGAGGAGATTGTAAGACCTATGTGTGCTGAATACATTGGCTTGTAGTGAATACACTTGGCTTTGATGATAAAAGTTTTGAATATCACCAAAACACCTTTTTATCAAGGTCCGACTCTAGCTCTGAGCTACAACAAGGTCCGACGGTAGGTCCGGCTTGGTTTGGGTAGCTCCGGTTACGTTCGATGCTAGGTCCGACTAGCTTTGGTCAGCTCCGGTGAAGTTTTGTCTTTAGCTCCGGCATGTCTTTGACAGCTCTGACATGTTTTTTCTAAGCTCCGAAGTTGATTTTTCTAGCTCCGGCTTTTGGGATTCCTAGTTCCGACTAGTTCTAGTTAGCTCCGACGCTAGGTCCTGCTAGTTTTGTAAGCTCCAGTGGGAGCTTGGTTGTACTAGTTTTGGTAAGCTCCGGCACTAGGTTCTACTAGCTTTTGTTAGCTCCGGCTCAAGGTCCGGGTTGCTCTGACAAGGTCCGAAACTTGACCGTAGTGCTTCTGCTTTTCATTTGCAATGTTTCGTACTTGCTTTACATTGTTGGAAATATTGCTTAGTATTCATTTGCTAAGTTTTTGGTGCGTTTTGGTTGATATGGATGATATCATGTTACTGTGGTTTTGCAACATGCTTATGTGAGGTTCTCACGTAGGGTGTTGTGTTCGGAACTAACTTGAGTCAAGTCAAGGACTTGGGCTCGTATGGATTGGTTGTTTATTCATGTGCAGGTGTTGCTTGAGTTCAAGACATGGCTGGTGACGGGATCCATTGGACTATTCTCAGGGAGGAGATGAGGTTCCAACAACCAAATTCAGAAGGAATTGTGGTTGAGCTGATCAGGAGGTTGCGCAGCATGATTAAATCAAGAACAATGCATATGAAGGTATCATGGACGTCATTGGAAGATGTTTGCACGTGTGCAAGGAGTGCATGGACGTGGCTGCATGGTTCCGAGGCGTGATGAAGAGATGTGGACGTAAAGAATTGGTCGGAAAGGTTCAACCGACTAGGTTATGGACTCAGGTTGCGGTTGAGTCAGGTTTGACTCAAATGTGGAAAGATTTGAGTTGGTTATGATAGGATTTCGTGTGGGTCACGAATTTGAGTTGTTTAGGAATGAGGGATACGTTCCTAAGGTGTTTGGAAGTCTTAAGATTGCTTCTATCTGCGTATAGAAGAATCTTGAGCAGTTACGGAAAGTTACGATTCGTGAACAGAGTAGGATTAGGTTCCTGATCTGAGTTGAGTTGGCTTTTGAGCTGGTTATATAAGCAAGGGAGCCCAGAGCTCATTGTGCACGACTTTGGGGCTGTTCCTCTTGTGTTTTATTGAATAAAATTCATAGTTTGAAGGAACTTTTATGCCTTGTTCGTCCGACTTGTTCCAGACAAGTTTTACTCGTCGAGTTTCTGGACAGCACTACCTTTTGTGGATGGTTTTATTATAACTCGAGTTTTACAGATCCAATTGACGTGATTCTTTTTGGGTTGTCAACTTGATTGTCTATCATATGTCAGAATTTCACGGTCATTGTATTTGTGGTCTGTGATCTACACGAGTTTCTTTGCACCGTTCCAGAACTGTTTTTTCTCGGGTAGGGCAGATTGACCATTGTTTGATCTTTCGATCATAACTTGAGTTTTTCTCGATGGATTTGAGTGATTCTTTTTGTGTTGTCTTCGTGACTTGATTCTCTCTGATATCTATCACTTTTGTCACGGTGAAACACGTTTAGATTAGTCTCACACACGATTTCTTTAACAGATCATTTTTCTGCCGAAAGGGTTTAGGGTTTAATTGTTTCCGCTGCGTAAGATTTTTTAAATCTACCATTCACCCACCTCTGGTAGCTTTTCACGTGCTCTTCGATCCTACACTTTTCCTCCTCTATTGTATTCTCTCAAGTCACTCAAAGTGTTTGAATCCTCACCTTGGTATAATCTTGCTACTTTTGTCCCTACAACTAAATATGGCTTTTCTTGTGGAGCTTGGTAGGGGTATAAAGTAGCACACTTTCAATTCATATATTACTAAGCCAAAAACGAGATCCACATGAGAAGACCAGGCAATAAAATCAATGATTAAGAAAGTTCTTGTGCACTTATTATGGATGGTGAATGATGGATAATGAATGGTGATGGTAACTCCCTTTGATCACTCTCTTTTTGTACAGGGATAAAGCATGGCTATTTATTGGCTTTTTTCTCTTTGTTTTTTTAATTCTTTTAAGAGCTCTTATAGCCATGCCATCTACTCATTTTTATGCATCTTTTTAATGATAGAGTATTTTTCAATAATTTTCATTGAGTATCTTTTGATGGTGGAATGATGAAAATGATGGAATATTGTGGAGTGCACAAGAAATTTTCTAATCAAAAGATTTCATTAAAGTGACTCAATAGGGCAAGAGTTTTACAAAGTTCAATGAAAAGGCTAAGTGGCATATGCATGTGGTTTTCAATATTCATATCATATGGCCTTGGTGGGTATTTAATTTCCAATGAGAGAGGGAGGCGACAAACCTTAAGACTTCAACATTGTGCAAAATTCAAAATAAAATGCACGCAAGGATAGGTTTGTCCATGGGTTTATTTTACTCACCATATCATACCAATTAAAAACTTAGATGACATGTTGTCCTAATTTAATGCTATGGTCCAGAAATATGGTAGTGAAATCAAAATACGGGGTATACTAATTTCATATTTAAGCAAGTTGCATTGATTTTTTTTTATTTGAGGTAATTTTAATTTGAATTTTCTTAAATATGTCAAAATTTTCAACTCAAATTGCAGTAAATCACCAAGAGAAAGGGATAAGAGATTCTAACCAATGTTGTGTAGCAAAACGAACCCGAGAGGGGCTGTCCACAACTCGGCTATGAGCAACCGTCCAAGTTGAATCAATGTTAGACGCATTAGCTCGCTTTACATCAATGGCACGCGAGCTACAAATATTACCAACATAAAATTCAACTCTGGTAGTCCCACGATATGCTCTTGATCATCCCAGGATCACAGTTGTCGAAGGTCGTAAACGACACTTCCCCCGGACCTGCTTAGAGAGCAGCCCTCGGTGGTTCTTTGGATTTACGAGGGCTAGTCCCAGGAGATCGAACACAGCAGGATGGTGAACACAGGGGATTTACGTGGTTCGGGCCGCCGGAGAGTAATACCCTACGTCCACGGGAGTGTTTGTGTATTGCCTTGCTTGAGTGTGTATGAGCCTTGGTCTGATCTCCGTCCCTTGTGAAGGTCGTCTGCAGAGCCCTTTTATAGTTCAAGGACTCTGCAGTCACAAGGTGGGTCCCAGTACCCGACAGGTGGTCCTGGGGAGAGCCAAATCCTATACAAGATCTAGGATTAATTGCTATCTACTTCCCTTTGTCAGGGATGTCAATGCGCCGTCCCGCCGCGTCGTGCGCCAGGGCTACACATAGTTGGTGATGATGGCCGTGCACGTCTCGTCCGTCTTGTCCTCGCGGCCCATTCGTCCGTCTTGCGGCGCGGGTCTGTACAGGCTACTCGGACAAGACGGGACACTGGAGCCTTGACTTTCGCAAGCGCGGCTCAGCTTGCCTGGGGAAGGCGCGCGTACTTAATACCTATCTAAGCAGCGCACACGTTCCTTTACTGCGGCTTCCTACCGCACTGAGTTGGCCGTCCGCCACGTGGTTGCGCCGAAGCCTGCCTCTGTGGGAAGTAAAGCACTTGACAGAACAGGACACGTGGCGCATTCGGAGCCCACCCCTATGGAGGGGTGGGGGCTCAGCCCTGCAGGCCACGTGGTAGCTCCGGTGCCTTTCCCTGCGATGGAGCGGGCTTGGCCCTGAGGTCCCAAATGGCCACGTGGCGGCTCCAGAGCCCGCCTCAGCGGGGAGGCGTGGGTCCAGTCCTGCCAGCCACGTGGTCACTTGGGAGCCTCCCCTGACGGGGAGGTAGGATCTGGTCCTTCCCTCCTCAATGTGGCAGCCTCAGATTCGGCCTCTTAGGCAGAGGCGGAGTCCTTAGCAGTTTTCTCCTGTGCGCGAGGGTACCCGGTCTGCAGTGTACCGATAGTGGCCCCTGAGCCCACCTCGGGAGAGTCGTCAATACTGCAGGTGGGTTCTTCTCCCTTTTCTTCCCGCGCAGCTCTTCTGATTCCACTTCGAGGCAGTTCCCTAGACGACACGCCCCTGCCGTTGAGGCGACGTGTCCCCTTCCGGTAAGTGAAGGCGCTGAACAGGCGCAGCGCAACGTGACTCCTGCCTTCAATCGTTCTTTAACTGCGGTGGTTCCCAAGGTGGCTCCTGCACTTCCGCTGCTTTTGCCCTTTCGGAAACCGCCGAGTTACCTCCCGCATAGCTAGCTGCCCAGCTCGCCTTCTTTGTTGAGCGACCCGGGCCCTCATGTCATTGCCCATACGGGTTCATTACTCTTCTACTGAGGCTGCGGCGATCCACACTTTTGCGCCTGTTGGCCTGCAGGGGTGCATAAAAAGAGAACATTCCCCCTGAGGGTCCTTTCTCCCGCCTCTGCATCCCTGCGCTCGTGCTTTTGCCTCAAGCCCAGTTCTTGCGCTCTAGTTCCCAGTCTCCCCGTCCAGAGCTTCCTCCCTCAACCCTCATGGCGAGCATCTTGCCCAAGTACAGGCTTTCTAGGTCCGCTGACCTGGCCCCCATGCGCCGGCTTCTCGGCTGGCATACTCCTGAGCGGGAGTCGTGGCTCCGTCCCGGGAGGCTCCCGCTGAGCCTCTCCGCCGGGGAGATGGTCCTCTTCTCGTCGTACGTGCTGGCCGGCTTCGTCCCGCCAGCATCCGCCTTCCTGGTCATGCTCCTGGAGACCTTCGGCCTCCAACTCCACCACCTCGCGCCGAACTCGATCGCCATGCTGGCGGTCTTCGCTCAACTCTGCGAGATGTTCGTGGGGGTGATGCCGTTGGTGAAGCTCTTCCGGTACTTTTTTGTACTGAGGGCCACCGGCAGGAGTTCGAAGGAGCACCTCGGCGCCTACTATTTCCAGCGTCGGACAAAGGTCCCCACGAGGTACAATGCTTCCTTCAACTCCGTGAGGTGGGAGCTGTGGCGTGAAGATTGGATGATTGCCAAGGTCGAGGCCCACGACTAGATGTGCCTCCCCACCGGGATCCCCTACTCCGAGCGATCATTCTGGGAAGAGCGCCCAGAGCTAGAGGAGGTGTTCAACCCGGTGCTGGAGAGGATCCAGATGTTGGCGGACCACGGGCTGTCATCTGCCATGGCGCTGAGGGACTTCATGTCCCGCCGCATAGCTCCGCTTCAGCACCGCGCCTGTCCGGCGTCGATGTTCACCGGCCTGTCAGACTGCACCCGGCTCGAGACTGGCCCCGACTCCAACCTGGGTGAGCAGCAACTGCTCGACATGCTGACCCTGGTCTGCCCCGACGACATCTCCGCTGAAGCGTTGGCTCTTCCGTCGTCCTGCCGCCCCTTGTGCTCAGACTCCGAGTTGAGGAGGCAGCTACTGAAGACGATGCTGACCCTTGACGAGTCCGGGCTAGCGCGGCGCCAGATCGGGGACCCGTTCCGGGGGGTCAACATTGCCGACGACGCTGAGGGAGGCGAGGCTCCCTTAGGCGACGTTGGTTCTTCAAGCGATGACTCCTTGAGCGGCCCCCAGCACCATCCATGGGGTGGCGTCGTCGCCCCCGCCGACAAGGGGAAGGTGATGGTGCCGGTTCCGGTGCCGGACCCGTCCCCCAAGAAGCGCGCACGGTCGCCGCCGCCGGCCCCTTCTGCCCCTCATTAGGATTCCGGAGCCCTACCGCGCTCATCGGCAGGGGGCGTTGATGGCGCCACTTTGCCGCCTGAGTCCTCCACGCGCAAGAGGGGGAGGCTCCTCAATGCTGACGGGACCCCTGCGTTCCCTCTCTGTTCGGAGGGGCGCCAGACCTCGGGGGTGCCGCCGACACCACCACCACAGGGGCCCCCAGCACACTCAGGAGCCCCCGCTGTGGGTTCGGGGGGTCCGAACCCCCCCCCCCCCCCAACCCTTTCGGGAAGTGGTGGAACTTTAGCGTCCCCCAGTAAGCCTGCTCAGATTTTACCTTGGGTGTTCTTTGCTGTGCGCCTACCCTGTCAATCTCTTATGGTCTGAGTTTGCTTGATTTCAGCGCCACCACGGCTACTCCACCATCCGCGAGCACTTCTGCTCGGGGGTCCGCCGCTCCAGCCGGCTTGCGGGGATCGTCTGCGGCCTCGGGCCCTGCTCCGGTGCACCAGGCTGCTGCCGCCGGGGTAGCTCGGGACTCCGTGCCCGAGACCCCCGCAGCGGCTGCCGAATCCCAGCCGCACGCGCCGATGACCGCCGTCGCGTCTGCCAACGACTCCGCGTCCACCGGCTACTCCGTGCCGGCTGATGCTGCCGCGCCCTCTGACACTGCTGCATCGGCTGGCGCACCGCCCCGGGTGCTGTCATTCGGGAGGGGGCCCTGGTCCCCGCCTCCCCAGTGGTCCTACAAATGGAGGACGACATTGAGGAAGTGGGGAGGCAGGGGCCCGCTGCTACGGTGGAGCCTCTCCCCCTGTCTGAGGCTATGGTCGTGGCCTACACCGGCTTCCGGCAGGCCCAGGCGGCTCTTGCCCGGGAGAAAGGGCGGCTGGAGGACGAGGACGACCGGATCCAGGAATGGGCGAGAACCCTGGAGGCCCGGACCCGGCTGGCGAAGAGCCGAGCAGCCCAGCGGGAGGCGGTCGTTCGGGAGGAGATGAGGATCCTCGAGCAGGAGCGCGACCTCATCGCTCAGCTGGACACCGTCACCCAGAAGCTGAAGGCAGACACCAAGGCCATCCACGCTGAGGCCAGCTCCCGCCTCCAGGCCTGCGAGGACCTTCAACGCCTACTGTCCCTCCGGGAGGCTGCTCTAGCCGAACGGGAGCAGGAGCTGGCGGCAAAGTAGGCCGAAGTGGAGGCGACCTACCACGGGATCATCCTCCAGTAGGAAGGGGCGAAAGTCCGCGCCGCCGAGTTGGACCGCCGGGAAGCCGCCGTGGATGAGGTGCATCAGGCCCAGTCCGTTGAGCGCCAGGCCCTCCTGGACCGCGAGTTCAATGTCGCCCTCAAGGAGGGCGACTTGGACCGCCGCGAGGCGGGGGTCGGTGAGTGCGAGAGGACCCTGGCGGCCAAGGAGAAGCGGTTCCTGGACGGCGGCCCCCGGGCGCTGGCGGTGGCCCAGCAGGAGGTGGCGGAGCTCCGGGCGGCGCGCTCCACCGAGGCCCGAAAGGTCTGGGAGTTCCTTGGTGGTGCCGACTCGGCTCTGGTGCCGCTCGGCTTCAGCCCGATGCGCGTGGGGGAGCCGGCGCAGGAGGTGAGTTAGGTGTTCCCGGCGCTTGACTCCACCAGCTCGAGGATGCGCTCGCTGGGGGCCATCCTCGACAACCAGCTAGAGGCTGAGGGGCAGATGCTGGTGAAGGAGGTGGCGACGCACATCCTGTCCTGCTACCGGAGTTGGTACCCCGACGTCTCCCTGCAGCCGGTCCTCGAGGGGCCCATTGCTGAGAGGGAAGAGGCCGCCAAGTCTGATGTTTCGGATGCAGTGGCACTCATCGCCTCAAGGTTCCAGTGGAGCGGCTGAGGGCTCCCCGGGCGTCTGTTTAAGTTTTTATCTTTCTGTTTTTGTCTTGTGGCTGGCTGTGGTGACAAACTCTTTATTTGTGTGATAAAAAATCTATCTGTGGTGCCCTTTTATACTCAGCTTGCTTTTATTTCCAGCTGCTTGTTGTTCCTTAACTTCCAGGACCTGTCGTCCCCCAAAGTATGGCCCCCTGACAGGCGTGGCCAGTTGTTGTGGGCACACCCGTCATACACTTAGGACTTAGGGCGGACGGGTGCAGGGGGAGCCTATGATGCGTAGGTTGCATTGCTGTAGCTGAGTATGCCGGTACGTCGACAGCGGGCCCCCTAAGGGTGCCGTTAGAGCTCCAGTCCAGCGGTGCCTGCCATCTTCAGTGAGAGGTCAATAGCGGGCCCCCTGGGGGTGCTGCCGGAGCTCTAGTCCGGCGGTGCCTGCCATCTTTAGTGAGAGGTCGACAGCGGGCCCCCTGGGGGTGCCACCGGAGCTCTAGTCCGGCTATGCCCACTATCTTCGCGGGTACTGTGACGGTGGTTGCTGGAATAACTTCCTCAAAGACCTGTACATAGATCAAAAAGGAGAAGTAATTCTGTCCACTGGTCACTTTACCCCTGCTCTTTTTGTAGTGTCGCTTGTCTTACGATCCTGGACTGACTCGTGGGGCTTGGGTAATTCAGTGCTCCTGCACCTTGGACTCGTTGTCCATACTACCCAAGGGTCGTCCATATGGCCCCCAGTACTCGGCTGTAGCGCTGGGGAGGCAGACAGCACAGGCTTAGGGTGCGGGACCAGGCTAAGCAGGCTGTGGCCCTGGACCTCCCGCTTGGCGTAAGCCTTTTCCGGGGGGAGACCATCTGGAGACACAGGCCCCCGAGCATTGGAACATCCGAGGCCCCAAGCACATTGCAGGTACCTCAAGCAACCCCACCTGCAGTCCAGTCAGCAAGGCTCCCACTATTGCCAAAGTAGGGGAAAAAAGACAGCGCTCATGATAGATCACGAGCTATGGCGGGCTTACAGCAACATCATAAAAATAAAAGATAATTTTTGAATTGACAAACCCTATACCAGGCAGGGCAACACTCTTTCATTGTAGTTTCTCATAAGATGGAGCAGATTTTACAAGGGGGATAACCCGTCCTGGGTGTTAGATGGAGTCGAGTGCACCTACTTAGGGTTCTGGACCAGGCTAAGCGGAATGTGCACTCGAAGCCCCATCCCCTTATCCTAAGTGCTGTCCTGAGACAATATGTAACCTTTACAATGAAATAGCATTGCCCCAACCCTGGTCTAGGGGTAGAACTTAGGGAGGTGCTCGATGTTCCATGGGTTGGGTAATCGCTGTCCATCCTCCGTAGCCAGGCAAATGCATCCTGGGCGGCAAACCTCTGTTACCCGGAAGGGACCCTCCCAGCTGGGGGAAAGTTTGTTAGACCCTTCCCGGGAGAGTATGCGGCATAATACCAGGTTGTCTACCTTTAGCTCCCTACTCCGCACGGTCCTCTGATGGTAGTGCTAGAGCGACTGCCTGTACTGTGCATTTCGGAGAGCCGCTCGCACTCGTCCCTCGTCGACGAGGTCCAGGTCTCCGCGACGGAGCTGGTCCTGCGCGGCTTCGTCGTACCTCCGGGCACGGGGGGAGCCCATGGTAATTTCTGGGGGGAGGACGGCCTCTGCCCCGTACACCAAGAAGAAAGGTGTTTCCCCCGGCCCGGCTGGTTGATGTCCGGCTAGCCCACAGCACACACGGAAGCTCATCCACCCAATTTGCACCATGCATCTCAAGGTGTGAGAATGTGTGAGTCTTGAGGCCCTTGAGGATCTCTGCATTGGCTCTCTCGACCTGCCCATTGCTCTCTAGATGAGCAACAGATGCATAGCAGACTTGGATCCCTAGGTCCTCGCAGTATTCCTGGAACGCTGCACTTGTGAACTGGGTCCCGTTATCAGTGATGATTCTATTCGGGACCCCGAACCGGCAGACGATCGACTTGATGAACTTTACTGCTGACCGCTTGTTGATGGTGACAACTGGGGTGGCTTCCGGCCACTTGGTGAACTTATCTACGGCGATGTAGAGATATCGGAATCCTTCGACGGCTCTGGGAAAGGGTCCCAGGATGTCCAACCCCCATACAGCGAATGGCCATGAGGGAGGGATCATCTGCAGCGCCTGAGCTGGTGTGTGGATCTGCTTGGCATGGAACTGGCACGCCTTGCATCTCTTTACCATCTCGGCGACATCCTGGAGTGCTGTCGGCCAGTAAAAGCCATGTCGAAAGACTTTACCGACCAGCGTGTGGGGGGACACGTGGTTCCCGCACTCGCCTCCATGGATCTCCGCGAGCAAGTCGCAGCCCTCCTCCCGGGTAATGCATCGCAGTAGGATGTCGTTGGCGCCACGTCGGTAGAGATCCCCTTCCACCAGCGTGTACCTTTTAGCCATGCGAACAATCCTTTCCTCCAGGCATGTTCTTCGGGAAGGATATTGTCTTTCAAGTAGTCCCGGACCTCCGAGATCCATGCATCGGGACTTGCTTGAGCCTCTGGATCTTGGGCGCCCGGTAGCTCGGAGCCCCCGGTGGCGCATACGATCCTTGGTGGACTCCATGGTAGCAGGGTCGCCGGGACTGCCAGCTTCGAGGTGCTGGGCTCGCCCCCTTCACCCGGTTCGGCTGCCCGGGCGGTTGGTCGCGGTAACGTCCTTGCAAAGACTCCTTGGGGCACTGGGGCCCCTGTGGAGGCCTTCATTGACAGGTCGTCTGCGACTGAGTTATCGGCTTGGGGTACATGGCACAAGTCCAAGACTTCAAAGTCCTTCTCCAGCTTCCGGGCGTGCAGCAGGTATGCTACTAATTGAGGGTCGTTGCAGTTGCACTCTCCTTTGGCTTGCTTGTTGATCAGTTGAGAATCACCTTTAGCCAGAAGCTGTCGGACATTGAGGGTCAGGGCAGTCTTCAACCCAAAGATTAGGGCTTCATACTCTGCCATGTTGTTTGTCGCCTTGAAGTTGAGGTGCACCATGTACTTGAACTGCTCCCCAGTCGGGGTGAGGAGCAGGACCCCAGCCCGGCCCCCTGCTTCCGCGAGGAGCCGTCGAAGTAGAGCATCCAGGGGGTCTCGGTGAAAACTGGAGCCTTGGGCACCGTTTCGCCGTTGTCCGGGCCCCCCGGGTTGCTTGGCGATGGGGTTCATTTGGCCAAGAAGTCCGCCAGTGCTTGGCTTTTGACTGCATGTCGAGGTAAGAACTCCAGCTCGAACTCAGCCAGCTCTGCTGCCCACTTGGCAATGTTGCCAGTCGAATTGGGGTTGTGGAGTACGGCTTTCAGTGGGAAGGAGGTGACCACTGAAACCCGATGAGCCTGGAACTAATGCTGGAGCTTCCTCGACGCTATGAGCACTGCATACAGCAGTTTGTGTACCTCCAAGTATCTTGTTTTTGCTTCATGGAGGACCTCACTAACGTAGTAGACTAGCCATTGGGAGGTTCGAACCCTCCCTGGGGGGTTCGGGGCTCCTTGCAATGCGTCTGCATCCTGGGGAATGTGGCTCCCACGGTATAGCTGGGCCTCCGAGGGCTGGGACCCGTAAGGCACTTGGTCACTGGGACTCACAGCGGGGGGGGGGGGGGGGGGGTCTCTTCTGGGTTCGGGCCTTGAGGCTCGGCCTCCCCCTCTGGGGCTCCTTCTGGTGCTTGCTGCGGTAGTAGCTCCAGCCGCTCTGCAACCAAGACCATACTGACCACTTCCGTTGTTGCGGTGATGTACAACAGGAGCGGTTCGCCGGGTTCTAGCGCCACCATAATGGGTAGCGTCGTCAGGTGTTTCTTGAGCTCCTGGAAGGCCGCTTCAGCTTCCTCAGTCCACTCAAAGGGGCCTGACTTCCGCAGAATCTTGAAGAAGGGCAGGGCTCGCTCATCCAGTCTTGAGATGAACCGGTTGAGGGCTGCCAAACATCTTGCAAGCTTCTACACGTCCTTGATGCGGGCCGGCGGCCGCATCAGCTCTATCGACTTGATCTTCTCTGGGTTAGCCTCGATCCCTCGGTGCGATACCAAGAAACTAAGGAGCTTCCCTGCAGAGACCCCAAAGACACACTTGTCGGGGTTCAGCCTCGTGCGTGTCGTGCGTAGCTTGCTGAAGACTCGGGCTAGGTTGTCTAATAGGGATGTGCTGTCCCTGATTTTTACCACGATGTCGTCGACATACACCTCTAACAGATCTCTAATGAGGTCCCCGAATGTCTTATGCATTGCACGTACAAAGGTGGGGAGAGCATTCTTGAGACCATAAGGCATGGAGACATAACAATACAGGCCGTCTACTGTTATGAAAGCAGTGTGTTCCTCATCTTCCCTAGGCATAGGTATTTGGTGAAAACAGGAATACGCATCTAGGAAACACAGAAGATCACAGCCTGATGTTGAGTCTACTATTTGATCTATCCTAGGAAGAGGGAATGGATCCTTTGGACATGCCTTATTGAGGTTGGTGTAGTCGATGCACATCCAGAGCTTCCCGCCAGCCTTGGGAACGACAACAGGGTTGGCCAACCACCGTGGGTGGTGAACCTCCCGGATGAAACCAGCATCGAGCATCTTCTTGATTTCTTCACGGATGAAGTTCTGCCGCTCGATGGACTGTTTCCTGGGCTTCTGCTGTACCAGTCGGGCGTCGGGGTAGATCTTCAGATGGTGCTCAATCACCTCCCTGGTGATCCCGAACATTTGTGATGGTTGCCATGCAAACACATCGACGTTGTCCCAGAGGAAGGTGATGAGCGCGCATTCCTATTTGCTGTCCAAGTTCCCCGCGATACGGTTTGTCTGGGCAGCCTCGGAGCCAATCTTGACGACCTTCACGGGGATGTCGTCGTCGTTGGCAGGTTGCACACGGGGTGCAGTAGTGGAGGCTCGCTGCGTCGGGCCTCGCTCTGGCCGACTCTCCTTCGAGCCTCCTGGGGTCGGAGCCCTCCCCGCTGCAAGTGCTTGGAGCTGCTCCAAGGCTGACACTGCAGCTGAGCGGTCCCCTCTGATCCTGAGGACACCGGAAGGCGTCGGCATCTTCAGGACAAGGTAGCCATAGTGGGCTACAGCCATGAACCTGTAGAGGGCTGGCCTCCCGATGATTGCGTTGAAGGGGACGTCGACGTCTGCCACGTCGAATAAAACGCTCTCTGTACGGTAATTCTCCGGGGTCCCGAAGGTCACCGGGAGGTGTATGTTACCATACGGGAGGATTTGCCCAGGTCCGACACCCGAGAACAGGCTCGAGGGTGTGAGCTGGGACATCGCCACCTGCACCTTTTGGAAAGCCACCGTGGAGATGAGGTTGAGGCCCGCCCCTCCATCTATCAACACGTGAAAGACACCAGCAGCGGGACACCAGCAGCGGGAGCACTCCTGCCCCTGCCATGTTCTTCGGGCAGTCAGAAGCGTCGAAGTTGATCGCCGTGCTCATCCACTTGTGGTGGGGAGCCGGACTTGGGGCGGGGGCCACTACAGCCACTGCCCGTCGCAGGGTTTTCACCGCGTTTCGGGACGTGGGGTCTGTGGCTCCTCCGTAGATGACGTGGAGGGTCTTGCGGCGCTCCTTGTCGCTGCTGTAGTTGGAGTCGCCACCCTCGAAGACGGCCTTGACCGCCCGCTGGGGTTCCTGGAACCCCATCTCGCTGTCTTCTTCCTTCTCAGGATCAGCCTTTTGCTTGCCCTCCCTCTGGCGGGGGGGTGCGCCCTCCTGGCGCTGTTGCATCTGTTTCTGTTCACGGAAACGTTCTGCGAACCTCTTCACTTCTCGGCACTCGCTAGCACTATGGCTATTTGTACGGTGCATCGGGCACTTGAAGTGGGGCTCCTCGGGCTCAGGTGACTGCCTAGGGCGCTTGTCTCGGCGCGTTGCCCGGGCTCTGCTGGGTGCCGCAGCCGCCATTGCCTGGGCTCCGGGCTTTGGCCTGTTCCTGCCACTGCCCTTCTTCTTCTTCTTTCCGCTGCTCCTCGCAGAGGCTCCTTCCTCAGTCGGGGTGGCTTCTCTTGCTTCTGAGGATGGCAGGGAGTGCCAGTTGCGCCCCTCAGCTGCCCTAGCACATCTGTCCGCCAGGGAGAACAGCTCGGAGACATCACGCACCTCGTGCGTGGCTAGCTTCTCGAGCATCTTCTTGTCCCTCACACCTTGTCTGAATGCAACAATAACCAATGCGCTAGCAACATGAGGGATGGTGTTCCGTACCTGGGAGAACCGCTGGATGAACGATCACAGCGACTCTCCAGCGCGCTGTCTAACGGCGTGGAGGTCAAGCTCGGTGCCGGGGTGCTTGTAGGAACTGCCGAAGTTATCCACGAACTGTCGGCACAACTCATACCAAGAGGTTATGGACCCCTGGGGCAGGTTCATGAGCCATGACCGAGCTGGGCTGGTCAGGACGACAGGGAAGTAGTTAGCCATAATGGCCTCGTCACCTCCTGCAGCTAGTATTGCAGTGGTGTAGATCTGCAGGAACTCACTCGGGTTGACGCTCCCGTCGTACTTCTCCGGCATGTGCGGCCGGAACTTTCGTGGCCAGACCACGAAACGGAGGTGAGGCGCTAGCGCTGCACACCCTTGGCTGGGGCTGACTGGTGCCGGCGGCAGCAGCGCATACCCCGGGTGAGCAGGCGGGCCTGCGTACACCTGGTGCTGGGGTGGTGTTGCATATGCCTGTGCAGGATGCGCGACGTACGCCTGGTGCGGTGGAGGCGCAACATACGTCTGGTGTGGTGGAGGCACAGCATGAGCTGGGGACACGGGACCCGCCACGCTGTAATTTGCCTCGAGGTTGCACCGACGCTCCCTCTGGCGCTCAATGGTGACTTGACAGTCCTCTCCGGCCCTATGGCGCTGTATCCCAGTTCTCAGATCTGTTGTTGAGATCCTGGTCGAGCGCGAGTCTGCCGTCCACCGGTCGATTGTCGGCGTTCGCGACAATGACACATACATCGGCTGGGCATGTGTCTCCCTTGGTGGAGGCGCGTTGAGTGTGGCGGTGATGAGGTGGTCGACGTCGTTGATCCACTGCTGAGCTGCTCCCTGAGGAGCATCCCCAGCAGGAGGGTTGTGGAGTAGCGCACACGCTGCCGCGAGCGCACTCTCCGGGGATGCAGCCGGTGGCGCCGTGATTGATGTCACGGCCGGAGTACGCCGTGGGGTGGCGTGTCAGCCTGTAGTCGATGAAGTGACTGCAGGGCGACGCGAAAGTCCTGACCTTCCTGCCCTAGAGCGGTAGCCTGCCCTAGAGCAGGATGACGCCTGATCCTCCGCCGCTATCTGTCGCCGCGACTGCGCCCTGGATGAACCGGCGTTGGATTGGTCGTTCACCATTGCTGCTGGTGG
This sequence comes from Tuctoria greenei, assembly GCA_036927565.1. Classification (NCBI taxonomy): domain Eukaryota; kingdom Viridiplantae; phylum Streptophyta; class Magnoliopsida; order Poales; family Poaceae; genus Tuctoria; species Tuctoria greenei. The sequence continues at coordinate 149,356,304 of JAYESD010000003.1, read as the reverse complement.
AGATCTTAACGGGGAAAAAGCCCCCTACCTGGCGCGCCAAATGTCGAAGGTCGTAAACGACACTTCCCCCGGACCTGCTTAGAGAGCAGCCCGCGGAGGTTCTTTGGATTCACGTGGGCAAGTCCCAGGAGATCGAACACAGCAGGATGGTGAACACAGGGGATTTACGTGGTTCCGGCCGCCGGAGCGTAATACCCTACGTCCACGGGAGTGTTTGTGTATTGCGTTGCTTGAGCGTGTATGAGCCTTGGTCCGATCTCTGTCCCTTGTGAAGGTCGTCTACAGAGCCCTTTTATAGTTCAAGGACTCTGCAGTCACAAGGTGGGTCCCAGTACCCGACAGGTGGTCCTGGGGAGATCCAAATCCTATACAAGATCTAGGATTAATTGCTATCTACTTCCCTTTGTCAGGGATGTCAATGCGTCGTCGCGCCACGTCGTGCGCCAGGGCTACACATAGTTGGTGATGATGGCCATGCACGTATCGTCCGTCTTGTCCTCGCGGCCCATTCGTCCGTCTTGCGGCGCGGGTCTGTACCGGCTACTCGGACAAGATGGGACACTGGAGCCTTGACTTTCGCAAGCGCGGCTCAGCTTGCCTGGGGAAGGAGCGCGTACTTAATGCCTGTCTAAGCAGCGCACGCGTTCCTTTACTGCGGCTTCCTACCGCACTGAGTTGGCCGTCCGCCACGTGGTTGCGCCAGAGCCTGCCTCTGCGGGAAGTAAAGCACTTGACGGAACAGGCCACGTGGCGCATTCGGAGCCCACCCCTATGGAGGGGTGGGGGCTCAGCCCTGCAGGCCACGTGGTAGCTCCGGTGCCTTTCCCTGCAAGGGCGCGGGCTTGGCCCTGAGGTCCCAATTGGCCACGTGGCGGCTCCGGAGCCCGCCTCAGCGGGGAGGCATGGGTCCAGTCCTACCGGCCACGTGGCAGCTTGGGAGCCTCCACCGACGGGGAGGTAGGATCTAGTCCTTCCCTCCTCAACGTGGCAGCCTCGGATTCGGCCTCTTAGGCAAAGGCGGAGTCCTTAGCGGTTTTCTCCTGTGCGCGGGGGTACCCGGTCTGCAGGGTACCGACAACAGCATATCAGTCCACAACATTGCACACATCACAAGCACACGAACAAACCACAAGTTCATAAATATTATAGGATATAAAGTGCGTACAAGTAGTGATAAGTTTCTGAAATTTTATATAAACAGTGAGCAGTTGCATTGGAGTTTCCTAAGCTACTGGGGATAACATTGTCCATAAAGGGTTAAATTTCAAATCCGAGACAGCAAAATAAACAAACCCTACGCAGCGGAATTCAACTTTTTAAATCAGAAAAAGTCTAGCGGTGTCTGCCCACAACACCACCGGTGACGTCATGTAAAAATCAGCATTTTACTCCTCCCCATTGCCAAACTCGGCAGGGTAGAAATAACGAAACACGATAGATGTTTTACCTGCAAAACTCCAACATAACAATCATGGGTACGAAGGTACTCGTAAAACATGCACATATGGCATATAGTCTGACTCCAAGGAGTATGAGTATGGTTATAACAATGGGTTAATGCATAGTCAAAACATAATTTGCAAAAATCTGAGACGATTAATAAATAAGCGTATAAGCATAAAGTAAAACACTCATGGGCGAATCACATATACACCCCTACCTACTGCAGCAAGTAAACATTTGTAACCATGTGTGAAACAACACACAATTCAACTCAAGTACAACATCCATACACCTTCATTTCCATTGATAGTGAAGTCGTTGCAATCACTACATTGAAGCTCAATGAATACTATGCTTGATCATAACTGAGATCGCAATGATTCGAACTGATTATACACCCTGCAGGGGAGTCCCAAATTACCCACACGACTTGAGGACCATACAACTTATACGTTCGGCCAAAGCCACACAAGGGGGTACTCATGCCAACCTTTCTCACACTTGTTCCCGAATGGTTGGAAAATCTCACCACAAGGAGTACTATGGTCCCGCAGACCATTAGTCACTCATGCGTGTCAAACAAGTAATGAAGCCATGGCCCAAACTCCGGTACAAAGTGAGATATTCAGCTCGCCATTCCATTATTTCTAGCATTTGGTTAGAATGGAGAATGCTTAGGACAACGAGAACAATGCATGATCCTTAACTGACCGAGCGGGGCTACATCCTAGTCCCTTCCCAGTCCACAAGTTCATCATCTTTCATATTTTATCCCGTATCCAAATATATTAAGTCCTAAGCTCGCGAATGGTGGTGACCTTGCCACCGATTCGACTTCTACCGCTCTAAGCATGGCAAAGCATGGCACTTCATAAATTAAAAACCAAACCAAATCTGTCCCAACAGACTCAACAAGGAGTGGGTTTGAACAAGAATCATTGTACCCTACACCTAGTGCCCGACAATGCATAACAGTAATACCAAGTCCATTCAACATTTGCATCAAAATAATAGGTTCAAGATGCATAGATGCTTGCCTTCAATCTCTAGAGTATACTCTGCAGGATTAGTGCCCACAGAATCATTCTCCCGAGTTGTACCCGCGTCAATCACCAACCGTTCGTTCGCTAAGCAAAGAAATATGCATTGTATGAGAATGAGTACCATGATGTGATGCATAATGAAGCCAGTATGAAACTTTGCAGTATGATATACCATTAATTCATGAATATAACGAAAAAAGATTACTAATTTTGGGCATTCCTAGCTCAAGTTATTAACAAAACGTCGGTCTGTCAGGATTCGGGCAAATCGGGTGCATTCGTGCTGTTATGTGGAGCTCGAAATTTTCCAAGGCATTTCTGGTCTAGGGTCATTTTCAGATGATAATAATTTTAAAAATATGACATTTGGCCCTGGTCCCACATCAAATGGAGCTCTAATTATTTAATTATGCTTTGTGCAACATTTACTAACATAATCAAGAGAAATGTTGAACGGGTGTCTATACTGCGTAAATAAGGTTAAAACATTGCAGGCAAATTATATATCCCTAAGTAGGAGTTTTAGCAAAGGTTTCATCATTTTATCATTTATACAGCTAGCATGAGAAAAGTAACAATTTTCAGCCCAATGCAAAAAGATCAAGGTGGCTATCACGTTTAAATGGAACATAAACTGCAGCAAGCACTCCCAATGTTTGATATGAAGCATAAGGAAGCTCTCATATCAAGTTTAAAAATATTCATCATATGAGAGGTCCGGTTGAAGGTTCACTTGATCAATGGAAATAGCCTCGTATGGAATGCGAAGACACATTTTATGTTGAGATACATGGAACATGTTATAGATGTTGGAGAGGGATGACGGGAGGCCCAAATCATATGCAACGACACCACGTGTAGCATGGATCTTGAAGGGACCAATATAGCGAGGAGCTAATTTTCCTCTCACCTGAAATCTTTTGGTGCCACGGTGATGAGAAACTTTAAAATAGACAAAGTCGCCAACCTTAAAACAAAGAGTCATTCGGCGACGATCAGCATAGATCTTTTTTCGGGATTGAGATGCCCGCAAATGTTCCTGAATTTGTCGCACTTTAGCCTCAGCCTCATTGACCAAATCAGGATCAAAGAGTGGTCGTTCTCTTGATTCGGACCAATTAAGCGGTGTTCTACACCTTCTTCCGTTGAGAGCTTCGAAAGGAGACATCTTGATACTTTCTTGGTAACTATTGTTATAGGAGAATTTGGCAAATGGAAAGCAAATTTCTCACTTCTTTCCATATGTCAACATGCAAGCTCTCAACATATCTTGAAGAACTTGATTGACCCTCTCGGTTTGACCACCGGTTTGACGGTGATAAGCTGAACAATGGAAAAGTTTGGTGTCCAATGCCTTGTGGAGGCTCTTCCAAAAATGAGAGACAAATTGTGAGCCACGATCTGAAACAACAGCCTTAGGAACACCGTGAAGACAAACAATACGTCTTAGATAGAGCTCTGCATAATCCTTGAATGAGTAAGAAGTCTTGACAGGAAGGAAATGTGTGTATTTTGTCAATTGGTCGACTACTACCCATATAGAATCATAGCCATGCAATGTTTTGGGTAAACCAGAGATAAATTATTCCAATGTCGTCCCGTTTCCATGAAGGAACAGTCAATGGCTGCAGCTTACCCGCCGGTTTGAGATGACTTGCTTTCACCCGTTGGCAAACGTCGCATTCTGAGACACACTGGGAAATTTCCCTCTTCATGCGAGTGCACCAAAAGCTTTGATTGAGGTCTTGATACATCTTTGAATGGACAACAAAGAGTCATGGGCTTCATTAAGGATTTTATCCCTCAATTCAGCCACCCGAGGAACTACAAGGCGCTTCCCACACCAAAGTACTCCTTGTTCATCCATTGAGAAACAAGAGGCTTCGTCCTTGGACATTTTGTTACAAATTCGGGCCATGCCCTTGTCATTCCTATGAGCATCCTTGATCGGATCGAGGATATTAGATTTGATCTCAAGAGCAGCAAGAAATCCTTCCTTAACCATTTCCATACTAAGTTTCTGAAACTCATTACAAAATGTGCTTGTTCCAGCTTCAACGGTTAAGCAATTGCAATGGCTCTTATGGCTCAAGGCATCGGCAACCACATTGGCCCTGCTGGGATGGTAATGTATGTCCAATTCATAGTCCTTGATCAGCTCCAACCATCTTCTTTGTCTTGGATTTAGGTCAGCTTGGGTGAAGATATATTTCAGACTTTTGTGATCGGTGAAGATATTGCAAGTTTCACCAAGGAGATAATGATGCCAAATTTTTAGAGCATGAAGAACAGCGGCAAGCTCAAGATCATGGGTAGGATAATTCTCTTCATGATGCTTCAATTGACGGGAGGCATAAGCAATGAACCGCCCTTCTTGCATGAGAACACAACCGAGTCCAATACATGAGGCATCACAATAAACATCGAAGCTCCTGTTGACATCGGGTTGGGCAAGAACGGGGGCTGTTGTGAGAAGAGTTTTCAAGGTATGGAAAGCTTGCTCACAATCTGGTGTCCACTAAAATTTAACACCCTTTTGCAGCAGCTTGGTCATGGGTTTTGCAATTCTAGAGAAGTCCTTGATGAAACGACGGTAATAACCAGCAAGTCCAAGGAAACTACAGATTTCAGTGATATTAGAGGGCTGCTTCCAAACGAGAACTTGCTGAACTTCGGAAGGTCAACCGCGATACCATGCTCAGAGATGATATGCCGAAGAAAAGCCACTTCACGCAGCCAGAACTCACATTTACTAAACTTGGCATTAGGACGATGTTCTCGTAGTCGTTCGAGCACAACATGAAGATGGTGTGCATGCTCTTCCTTGGTCTTGGAGTAAAAAAATGTCATCAATGAAAACAACAACAAATACATCAAAGTTCCTCCATAAAAATGTTGTTCATCAAGTACATAAAGTACGCTGGAGCATTTGTGAGGCCAAAAGACATAACAAGAAACTCATAGAGACCATAGCGGGTAGAGAAAGTTGTTTCCAATGTGTTCTCTTCTCTGATTTTAGTTTGATGATAGCCCAACCTTAAATCAATCTTAGAGAAGAAAACAAGCACCATGAATTTGATCAAAGAGAATATCAATTCTTGGAAGCAGATACTTATTCTTGATGGTGACGGCGTACAACGGACGATAATCAACACACATCCGCAATGTGTCATCTTTCTTCTTTACAAATAGAGCGGGACAGCCCAATGTAGATGAGCTTGGGCGGATGAAACCCTTGTCAAGAAGTTCCTTCAATTGTTTCTTCATCTCAGCTAAGTCTTCGCTTGACATTGGGTATGGTCGTTTATAGATAGTAGCTGCTCTGGGTTCAAGTTCAATGGCGAACTCAAGGGCCCGGTCAGGTGGCATTCCTAGTAACTCATTAGAAAAAACATTCGAGTATTCACACACCAGTGGAATGGAGGATAAGTTTGGAATGGATGCACCTTTCAAATGATGAAGTCTGGCACAACCCTTTTCAAAATGGAAATATAATCGCCCACCGAAAGGATTTTTGAGAGAGATCAACCGGGAAGCAACATGGATGACAACATCATTAGCAACCATCCAGTTCATCCCAAGAATGATATCCAAGCCTTTCAAATCAAGGACTAGAAGATTTGCATGAAACTTGGTGCTACCAATTAAAAGAGAGACCCTAGGAGCCACTTGATTAACCAAAATTTCAGAACCAGGTGCTTCAATTAAGAATGGATCCCGGGTGGTTGTTAAGTTCAGATTGTGTTTATTAGCATAATCTCTCTTAATGAAGGAATGAGAAGCACCCGAATGAAATAAAACTTTTGTGGGATGAGAATTGACGGATAACATACTGTAGCGGTCGTTATATACTGATTTCGACCATCAATATAGCTCAATTATATGAGGGAATGAATATTTCTTACACACATCATAATTAGGAATAACCTAGTTCCACTTGTATTCGGAGAAATTAGTGTATGTAAGTATTATATACAGATTTGAGGTGAATGTATGATCACAAGGCAAGGAAACACACTTCCAACCAATTAGACGATTCCATGTGGCTTCCCATGGATCCATCAAGAAGGTAGACAAGGGCCCACATATCAGCATCTAGGAGCAAGTGGGGGCCGAGTGGGGCCAACCCCAGTTCATCGGAACCACCTGTTCGACCGAACTGGTAAACCCACCAAACTCGGTCAAATTGCACTTTTCAACTCCTGGTGGCTTCCTTGATGCGGGAGTAAGTGAAAGCTCAGGAGATTAGCGTGCAAAACCACGTGAGTGTATAAATAGGGGGGAGTGCCTCACCTTACTTCACACACACCACTTGAGCATTCACTCTCTTGTATACATTAGTTCTCCAAGTCCTTAGTGGAGGTTAGGCTGTAGAGAGGAGCCTCTAGTCCCAAGTCCAAATTTGGAAAGGTATAGCTCTTGTATCTTTTCTTGTATTTGTGACTTTATGCATTATAATAATAGTATTACTAGTCTCTCTTTATTCATATACTTGGGCCAAGTGTTTCTGTAAAAGCCCACATTTGAGAAGAACAAAAAGTAAAAATGCGAACTTAAAAATTTTAAATTAATATGGGGAAACAATCAAACTCAAAGGAATTAAGTTAGATACTAAATAATGAAATTGTTAAAACTTAAACACTCTTTGGAGTGGTAGTGTCATTTTCAAGGAAAGTAGAGTTCAGGAACAGGAGTACAAATTCATTCAAATGTAAAGGTTAATGTCAAGTCTAAAACTTTAGTCAAAAGCCAACACTATGCTTAGGCATAAATTCAAACAAAAATCCAATTCGCAAATATAACCTAGGCCAATAATTTAATTGACAACCACAAAATTTTTATTAATAATTCATTAGTTGAACTTGCAAAAACCTTACGAACTTTGTTGCAATATGACCTAGATATGTAAAACTACAAATCAAGGTAAGAACTTAGATTCAAACTATAAACCAGTTCAGCTTGTATTCAGAAAGTTCAAATACGAATTAAGGCACAAAGGAAGATGATTTATCACTGCTAATTAAATTTTGAATTTGCATCAGGTAAACTGCAAAGTGTATTGCACCATTGCATTCCTCTTATTCAAGGTAGTCAAACTGCAAATTTTAGGGATTTTTAGACTTTGTTTGCTATTTTATTTCGCCCTTCAAAGTTTGCTGCTATTTGAGGGTGCTTGACAGATGGACCCTGCCTGTCAGCGGGCCCCTACCAGTCAGTCCTAGCGAAGCAGAGCTTTGCTCCTTTCTTCTAGTGCGATTGCTGCGGGCGCACCACGCAAGGGGCGACCGCTCCACGTCCCTCGATGGTCGCTCTAATCTTTTTCTTCGGTCATTCCTATCGCATGAATGCATCACAAGGTCTCCATTCCTTGCTCTCGCTCACGTACGAGCGCGCTGCGCCAGCACCGTGCCCTGCTCACCACAGTGCCAATTCGTTGCCGCGCGCCCCTATGCTCCCGCCCAGTGCTCTGCCATGGCTGCCGCACTGTTGCTTCGCGCCATGCCCCTGCTGCTGCTTCACGCCCTGCCTTGGTCACCTCCGGCGCAAGGGTGAGCCTCCACGGTGTGCCCCCGGTTCTTCCCCCCTCCCTTACGCAAGCAAGCGCAGCCTCCCCATGCCGTCCCTGCTCACAGCAGCGCGAGCTGCTGGACTGCCCATAGCACCATCGCGTTGTGCCTCTGTCCACTCTCGGGCATCCAATCCTGCGCCACAAGCTGCGCCACGGCTCCCTCATGCTCACAGACATGCCGCTGCAACGTCTTCTTCATCCCGATGCGGGGCCGAGGTGGAGTTTCCGTCGGGTCCCCTGTTTTCGGGCCGCCACTGCACTTTGATGTAATTCCGCCCCCTCAATGTCGTTCTCGTTCACTCAACCACACTCTAAGGTTCTTGCTCACCTACTCTTGATATCCCTGCACTCATTTCGTCGTGCCATAAGCCCTGCACAGCGATTTTCAAATTTCCCCCAATTCAGCTCGTTTAAACCATGGCTGTTAATCCTTGAAATTCCTCTAGCATGCTTGATTAATATTCAATCCGTTTATGATTTAGATTATACATGTGTTAGAGACCAACCCAGTCCAGATCAATCGAAACATTATGAACAAATGAAGTTGGGAACCAAATTTTCTCCATTTTCGGCCCAAACCATAAGTCATCATCGAAGTTCCTTTTCCAATCGTTTTCTTCACTATTGGTATTTAATTTCTTATTCTCGAAGTCCCCACGATGCTTCCCGTGCAAACTGTGATTGATTTTACCCATCTCTGAGCACAAACCATGGTGCCGCCGGACCATGTGCCGCCGCCGCCATCGCTGGTGCCGCTCCGGTCATCGCTGGGGGCCGCCATGATGCCCGAGGTGTGTTCCCAGGTCCCAGGTTTAGTTTTCAACTTGAACCGTGGACGTTTGTCGCCGGTCGGTGTGGGAACGGGTGCGCGCTCCTACTGCCCTGGCGCCCATTTGAACCTGTCCAGAGGTTGAAGAAGCACCTGTCTGGTGGACCCCTGTCAGCCACAGTACTCAATTTTCCAGTAAAAGAAAAATGCAGAAAAGGTGCACAAACTCTAAAAATCACTATAAATAGTATAAACTTCCTAAAAATATGAAAGAAAATTCTATGAACTCCTGATCATCTGAACTTTGCAGTGGATCATCTTAATTGGTATGAAAAACCATGTAAATGTGTCTAAAAATCTGAGAAGCATAAACATTGGGGAAATTCTTCTGCAATATACACACCATAGAAAATTCTAAAACATTTCTAGTTATACTCCTAGCATCTCTAGAGTCCATAGTAAAATTTCGAGATCGTTTTGGCATGTATAACTGGAACAATAAATTGTTTAGTGATCTAGGTTAGTTAAATTGCAGATAAATATAAATAATTCTATAAATCTTGTAAATTGGTGAAACCTTTCTTCCACATGTCCTCCATCTTCAATAAACCTTTCATGACCATTAGATGACCAGGACATGGAGAAATTAGCTAATCAAGGGTACTTTGTATAATTGATTCAACATGGTAATTTCCATAAGTATAGTCCTTATTGATCTTAATCCTCCTCTTAGAACCACTAGGACTTCTAATACTGATTAGGTCACTTTTATATACACGAGCATTATTCCTTCATTTTAATAGTTTGGCTAAAGAAGCATTAGCACCATAAATTCCCCTCCTTAAGCATATTAAAACACATGAATGAATTCCTTCATAATCAAGTTGAGCAAAATGAACATTCTTTACATCCTGTTAAAACTCAGCAAAAACCTCATCTTCATTTCTTTACTGGTTTATGAACTCTCCTTTAACTGATAAGCATCTTTAATTGCAAAATTGTTGTAAAAGCCCAAAAAAAATTCTTAGTGCAAAGTTCAGATAAGAGACAGAAAAATTTTAATGGGAAAAAGAAATAAACAGAGAATGGGAAAATGAACTGAATTAAACCCTATAAGAGGGAATTTAGAAATTCAAATTAGCTCCTGTTCAAACATTGACAAATTAAAATTTTGAGTTCACCATTAGCTCCCAATTATTCCGAATAGCATCCCTGTCAAATTTCATAAAATTTGGAGCATATTTTCTATTCAATTCAATGTGTACATTGAATTCCATTCAAATTCAAATTTGAATTTGAATTTCAGATGAAACTTGGCCAAATCAAGTTTCTGAATTCAGAATGAAATCTTAGATAATTGGTTGAGCCTATCTACAAATTTTCATGAATTTTGGACACAAGTTGGTGGGAAAATTCATTGTACAGAGAGAGATGAGGATGGGGAGAGCTGTGGGACCCACTGGTCAGCCTCCCATTTGCTTGAACCGGCAGATCCTTCTCTGTTTCTAGGCTCTCCACGCGTTTCAACCTTGGGAGAGCTCTCCACCGAGGCAGGCATGCAACCAGCAAGCAGCTGCGTGGCAGTGAACTCCAAATCTTCCGTACTTAAGCCCTGGTGACTCCCTTTCGACATTCTCATGTCCTCTTCTCCCAATAACAAACGCCGTCACCATTATCGACTACCTCCCTCTTCCTAACTTCCTCCGGCCATCTTAGCCAACGAATGGTTTCATTTTTTTGAAGCAAACTGAAGCACAACTTGATGCTACATCTTACTCTGTCAATTCCCTGTTGTTTCCTCAGCTCGTGCGGCTGTATTTTGCAGTTTCGCGGACGTCGCCATTGAGCCACCGAGGTGAACGCCTCTGCCTCCCCATCGCACCGGCACTACAAGATTTTTGACGAGCTGCTCTAAAAATAAAAATGGCGAGCCTACCCGAGCTGCTTGTGCTCACCAAATTTCAGTTTGAGTTGTGGACCGTAGGTCAAGTAATTCCTGTTTTTCCCGATGGTAAAACAGAGCATCGGGTCCAGGTCGTCTGCTTAATTCCTTTTCTATGTGCAATATTTTTCTAAGCTATTTAGGTATTATGTTCACCACCTCCTAGCCTACACCTCTACCAAGAATCAACGGAAATAATCGAGTGAGAGCTGAGTTATGCAAGTTCCCCCCACCGCCATGGAAAAAGCTTTGATTCACCATCGAACTCCATATGGACGACTCTTCCATCCATTTTTCTATCCATTTTCATCTTCTCCATGATGCCCAGAAACTTCCCAACCATTTTCTGTGCTTTTTAGGCTACGGGACGGCGGTTCCAACATGGCCGGAACCCTAGCCGCCGCCGTCATGCGCGCACTTCCGGCCTCTATTGGCGGGCGCCGACCCCACCACTGTCCTCATCGTAGAATTTTATGCTCAGACGGCAAGTTTGGGGAGGGGTGATGGCCGGGAAAGCCGAGCCGGCGAGCTCGCCGGCGCTGCACCGCCGCGGCTAGCCGAGCGCCATCGAAGCGGGATGTTGAAGATGACCCGCACGGGCCCCGCGTGTCAGCGTCTATTTCCCTCCCTTCGGATCTTCTGTGGCTGCGGGATCATTTGCGGCTGCGCGGGTGACCCTGTGGTCCTTGGTGTGGCTCTCTTCTGATTGGCCCATTTAAATGATGTGGACCCGGGTGATTAATTCAAATCTTTTTCTTTTCCAAATAATTCCAGGTTTTGAGCAAAACTCTAAATTCAATTACTCCTAGTAGAATTGCTCAAATAATTCCAAATAAATTCTGGTAGACTCATCTTGATCCCAAATTTGCATCAGTGTAATTGGTTGAACATGAAAGTCCCAGAATTTTATAATTAATTCCTTTGAGCTAACTGTGTGGGAAATTAATTACTTCTGTTCTGCTAATTGGTCAGAACCTTGGACAGCATCCTCCCAGGAGCTAACTTTGATACTGACTCACAGCCAGGCAACTCCGGTTTGCATTTAAGTGCTATTTCAAAGTTTCTATTTGTATCAGTTATGTCTAGGATGAGTTTTGTACATTAGGGCTAAGGTTCTTGTTACTCCACTTGCATGACTTACAAATCCCATGGAGTATTGGGTAGGTCTACAACTTGACGAGTAGAAAATGCCATGCTAATGTTTTGAGGAATCCGGTCGAAGTCGAGTTGTTGGAATCTACTCGTGAGATAGGAATTTATCATACGGGCTGGAATTGATCAAAGAATGGCATATGAATATGAATTTGAGACCGAGCAGTGGATAGGATGCAGCGAGACGCGGTCTCACGTGCGTAGGCCCGCTTGTGTCGATTGAGGACCGATCCGTGTGCGGTCCTGCTGGATAAGTTTGAACTGTACCAGATGCATACTGGCTATATGGAAACCAGGAAACCGATGTAATTGGTTAACCTGGGTGTTGAGGCTTACCCTACCATTTTATAGTAGTGGGTTGAGGGCAGCAAGGTGTAAATCTGTCGGCGGGCACAGACACGCTCCGCGCGGGGACCTCCTGCCCGTTACGGAAGGACCGGTTTGACATTTGGGTTTTCTTTGAAAGGTTGTTGCATACAACATAGTATTGAAGTGGGATTCGCTCCACTTCCGAAATGAGTGCATGTGACGTGTTATCCGTGTGTACACTGATTGCAATCACCATCCCTCACGGTTATTTGAGTACCGCTTGTTCACTGCGCCATGACGTAGTAAATACTAAAGAAGCCAGAAGAATATGATGCATTGAATTATAATTGTTTTGCAACTATGATTGCTATAGAATATGGTCACTGCAGTTACTTTTATTGAACCTTTAAGCTTCTGTTAATAACTTGAAAATTAAGGATCAACATGAAGGCGAGTGATTTACTGCTATATCTATTCCTATGTTAAGTATCCCTGCATGTAGAGTTTCATGTTTAGGTGAGACGTTTAAGTCTTGCTGAGCCTTCATGGTCACAGTTGCTATACTAAGTTGTTTGTAGATGAGACGTATGAGGAAGGGCCCAAAGATGAGGCGATTCCCCCGTCGGGGTATACCGCCGAGTGAGAGCCCTGCACGCGGTCGTGATATGTTGTGGCCCGCATGGAATTATACGGGATGAAAGTTTTTAAATTTCATATATGTTATTGTAACTGTCTGAAATGATCGCCCATGCGGGCTGTGCCGTACGGCACCATATGATTGATCAATAATTTGTGTATACTTGCAGGACACTAACAACGCTTTAAGTAGCTCGAGTTAAAAATGTTTCCGAGTGAACGTCATTAGTGCCATCGTTGAGACGTATGCCAGAATACCGGCTTAGGATTTTCTTTGGTGAGGGCGTAGTACCGGCATTGCATTCAAGTTTCATCAGGCACGTCAACAACGATATCTGTGCTGGAGGTGTGACTCGACAACAAGTAAAAATTTCCAACTTAGGACTAAGTTTGAATTTGTAATCTCTGTTTTGGAGCGTGCTGGTCAGATTGATAATTAGTCATGTGGTTGCTGTGATAAGAAGGCATATGATTTGGAAACTTGAGGAAGTCCTCCACAAGTTTCATTTTCAGCTCCAAGACAGATTTCTAGATTTAAATCTGGAAAATTTCATTTGAACTTAAACTGCCACGTTCCTGATTCAAACTGAGGATCTGGCAGTAAAATGCTTAAATTTGAGATAGCATAACTCTCAGTAAGAGTAACCCCTGAAGGCCTTCCATAGATGGTTGGAAAGTTTAGAGAATCCTCTAAAACTCTTATGTTCAATGCCAGATCAGAATTCCCCTGTAAACTAATGTAAAATTCAAATTTCCAAACTCTGTTAAATCTTGACAGAGACTGGACAGTTTCTGTATTCTGTCACTGTCTTTATCATATCTCTTAGTAGAATCGACGAATGACTTCATGTAATACAATTCTGTAATCCCAATGATATATGAAACAATGTTATAATTTATTATTTTTGCATTTTTTGTTAGATATGTGTGTAATATTGTGTACGAGTTGGTTACAGTTAGGACTTTGAGTTGTATTAGCAGTGGTGTATAGAGTTTGTGTTGGGCTCCGTACCGGCCTCCTTATAAATATGAGGAGAGGGCCACTATTGTAACCATGACGAAGACTACATATTGGAGAGGAGCGCCCGTAGTCATGCCTCGGGAGGTAGGCTTTGGCTGAAACTCGTTAACAAATATTATGCCTCGCGTGTCGTCCATGATCTGGCGTCGTATACCTCGAGAGACCCGTCGTCGCTTCCGCGTTCTTATTTTCTAACAAGTGGTATCAGAGTCATGGTCAGAAATCTAAAAATATCTCTCGGACCTCACACGGATATCGGGTTGTCACAAAGATCTCCCGGGCCACATGAAATCGGGTCGTCGGAGTAGTGCCCACCCGAGTGTGAAGGGGAGATGGGCCACCCAATGTGTGATGGGAGAGATTGCTAGATTTAGTACCACATCGAATATTGATGATGGAGGAGCCCAACATAATAGGTGGAGGAAACCTCACCTATTAGGCTAGTTTTTTGGGTTGAGGTGTCCCAGGACCTTGGTTGGGGCTCCGTTTGGGCCTGTTTGCGTAGCAGACCCATTGCGACCTGGGCTGGCGGCACGGGTTGGTCTGTGTGACGGGTCGGGCCGCATTCTAATAAATGGTATCAAAGCTAAGGTTGATTGGATCTAGAGGTGATGCTGAAGATCATGAGCTGGCATCATGGTATGTTCCATACCGCGCAAAGCTCGCACGATGTGTACGTGGGGGACATGGCGCAAAGTGGAGCATGGCGGCGATCAACGACTCAATCGGTGGAGTTGGACACTTCGAGCGTGGCGGATCGAACCATTCAATGAGTTGCATAAATGGAGTTCTGTCCAGACGTGGAGAACATATTGATGGTGGCTGCAAGCTGCTGTTCGATAGAGGTCGATCAGACGTGATGGTCAAGTTCGACGGTGCGGCTGGAAGACATCGCGAATCTAGGCGGCAGCTTCGACTCGCAATCCAACTGATGCACGATCAGTTTAATTGGAGGGACTGTTACATGCTCAACGCAGAGATGCTACAGCGATGAAGAAGAACATGGTGGAATCGGTATTTTTCGGAGGTGACTTGTCATTGCCTGATGACGACGAGACATGATTTTTTCTCTGCTCCGGGCGGGCAGCACGCGCACAGAGTTTGGCAGGATACCGAGTACCATGCTTATACTCATGCGGTCGTTCGTGCGAGGGAGTCAGAGGACGGGCATCTTCTCGTATAGCAGGTGGATTCTCGTATGGCAGGTGGACTAGGTGCGTACTCAAGTTGGGATGGAAGTGACCTGGATGGACTCATGTGCGAATCGGAATTTTACTCCAAAGACACGTCCTGCATGCAACGGAGTTATTTTCGAGATCAATTACATGTGGTGCATGCATGGTTGTCTGGATAGTTGGAGACAAGATATGGCCCACCTATACTTATTTGGAGGATTTGTACGGTGAGCAGGTTGGTTGGATTTTGTTGCCTGGAGTCCCGTACACGTGCTAGAGTTTGTTTCAGTCGCGAAAAAAAATAAAGGGAACAGCGGGAGAGTTTGTTCGGATAGAGATTCGATATGTGGGCTTCTCACCATAAAAGCAGATCATCATCCATGGAGTAGTAGAAAAAATTGATCAGAAGGCAGAGAAAAAGTTCGGCAGTTCGTGTTCAGCATAAGGTTGCAAATGTTTGAAGATAAAATTTGGACGGCAATCAAGCAGTTCGACTTCGTCGTGTGCGAGCGACGTGATAGTTGTGGAGGCTTGAGAGCGGCATGTTATGCATAACGGTGTACGGCGGAGGTGCACGTGTACGCGATGACGAGTTCAGGTGGAATGCAAGAGTACGCAATGATGTGCTTGTGCATGCAGGAGGCACGCGGATTCGACGTGTGACACGTTCGATGGTTCTTTCGGTGATCCGAGGCAAGAGGACGGATGGCACCAACGGGTACCAAATTTGATACGGTGAAGTTTGATGGCAGCGGTAACTTCGACTTGTAGCAGATAAGGTGAAAGATTTGTTGGCGCAACTAAGTCTTTTGTTCGTTCCAAAGGCAAAAAAGTCGGTCAAGATGGAGGATGACGAGTAGGAGGAGAAGCAGATGCAAGCCGCTACAACCATACGATTGTTCTGTCCGACAATGTCATGTACCATGTCATCGGGTTGACTACACCAAAAGAAATCTGGGACAAGCTGGAACATCAGTTTATATCAAAGACTTTGACGACCAAGCTGTATTTGAAGCAAAAATTATATGAGCTGAAGATGCAGGAAGGGTCTGATCTTACAGAGCACACAAATGTTTTCAATCAAAGGATCACAGATCAAGGTCAGCTAGATGTGAAAATTGATGATGAAGACAAGACAATAATTCTTTTATGCTCGTTACCACCATCTTATGAGCAAACGGTCACGACTCTGACATTCGGCAAGGATTCCATCAAAATTGAGGATGTTACTGTAGCGTTACTAGCTAGAGAGTAAAGGAGGAAGAACAATGCAGTGGACGAACCTCAAGCTGAAGGTTTGCTGGTCAGGGGTGAGAATGCGAAGGAGAAGGTGGAGGCTAAGAGCAAGAGGAAGAAAAAGGTGCAATGCTATTTTTGCAAGGAGTGTGGACATGTTAAAAGGGATTGTCCAGCAAAAGTGAAAGGTTCAAGTGGTAATGTGGTATTTCCTAAGAGTGACTCAGATAGCGACAGTGATGTTCTCCCAGTGGGTATCAAAATACAGTCAACTGAAGCATGAATGTTAGATTCAGCAAGCTCTTTTCATGCTACACACAAAAGGGAGTGGTTCTCTTTGTACAAGTCAGGTGATTTTGACAAAGCTTATTTGGGAGATGATAGAGGACACCCTGTTATTGGAATAGGCGAGATTAAGATCAAGACACAAGATGGAGATGAGCACGTGCTTCGGGGTGTTAAGCATGTACCGAAGCTGCAAAGGAATCTAATTTCGCTTGGGGCTCTACATCGTGATGGTCTGTTATTCCAGGCTGAGCTGGATGGAAAGAAAATGAAGGTCATGAATGGAGATGAGACTGTGATGATAGGAGAGAGAGAGGCATCAAATTTGTACAAGTTAGAAGGGTGTTCTGTTGCAAGTGGAGTCATGGAAGATGGAGTTGCAGAGATAGCGGTGTTCTCTTCGGACGGCGAGCTTAAAGGCGTTGGACTCGTCGGGTGGCTCTTCATGAGCTACAAAGTCGACAACTCAAGTCTGGGTACACGGAGGTTCACGCATGACGACTTCAAGGTGGTATAATATTCGCCAAGGTGGAGTTTGTTAGGTATGTGTCAAATATTGTGTACG